>NW_026847771.1:7692258-7989758 GCF_025583915.1 Anolis sagrei ordinatus | reverse complement strand
GTCACGCTCAAGTTCGCAGAGACTCGTAACGCTCCGAGACGGGCTTCCCGGAAACAGGAAACATTCATTTCGAATCTGGAATTTAATTTGGAGCCAGCAAAGTTCAATTACACACTGGAAAGAAAAGAAGTCGCACAAGTTGTGGGTGAGTCTCACAACTGGAATTTCTCCTCTCCACCCACTTCACCTGTTTGCGCTTGCATTTCGGGCGGTTTTTAGATCTTTCCGGGACAAAATCCTGGGCAAATTACACACACACACACACACACACATATATATACATATACATACATACATATATTACTTATATACATACATATACATACACACACACATATTACATATATATATATATATATTTATTTGAAGGGTTTTTTTCCCCTCCCCAAAAGTGTCTCTTTTAGGCAAAAGTTGAACAAGGATGTAGGTGAACTACATCTCCCTTAAATCACCGTCAATTCATCCCAAATCCCTCCAGTATCTTCTGTTGGTCATGGGGGTCTCTGTATGGGAAGTCTGGCCCAATTCTATCGTTGGTGGGGTTCACAATGCTCTTAAATTGTAGGTGAACTATAAATTCCTGCAACTACAACTCCCAAATGTCAAGGTCTATTTCCCCCAAACTCCACCAGTGTCTACATTTGGGTGTATTGAGTGCTTGTGCCAAGTTTGGTCCAGATCCACCATTGTTTGAGTTCACAGTGCTCTCTGGATGTAGGTGAACTACAACTCTCAAACACAAGGTCAAAGCCCACCAAACCCTTCCAGTACTTTCTGTAGGTCATGGGAGTTCTGAGTGCCAAGTTTGGTCCAAATCCACCGTTGGGTGAGTTCAGAATGCTCTTTGATTGTAGGTGAACTATAAATCCCAGCAACTACAACTCCCAAATGACAAAATCAACTCCACTTCCCAACCCCACCAGTATTCAAATTTGGGGAGTTTGTGCCAAATTTGGTCCGGTGAACTGCATCAATTCTACAGTGTCCACATTCAGGTGTACTGAGTATTCTTGCCAAGTTTGGTCCACATCCATCATTGTTTGAGTCCAAAGTGCTCTCTGGATGTGGGTGAACTACAACTCTCAAACACAAGGTCAAAGCCCACCAAATCCCTCCAGTACTTTCTATTGATCATGGGAGTCTCTGTATGGGAAGTCTTGCCCAATTCTATCATTGGTGGAGTTCAGAATGCTCTTTGATTGTAGGCGAACTATAAATCCCAGCAACTACAACTCCCAAATGACAAAATCAACTCCCACTCCCAACCACGCCAGTATTCAAATTTGGGCAGTTTGTGCCAAATTTGGTCAGGTGGATGCTCTTCGATAGTAGGTGGACTATAAACCCTGGCAACAACAACTCCCAAATGACAAATCAATCCCTCCCCAAACTCACCAGTATTCATGATCATAGGCGAACTATAAATCCCAGCAACTACAACTCCCAAATGACAAATCAATCCCTCCCCAAATCTACTAGTATTCAAATTTGGGTGTATCGGGTATGAAATGAATGAAAATACATCCTGCCTATCAGATATTTACATGACGATTCATAACAGTAGCCAAATTAATTGTGAATTAGTGAAAATAATGTTATGGTTGGGGGTCACCACAAATGAGGAACCGTATTAAGGGGTCGCGGCATTTGGAAGGTTGAGAAACACTGCAATTGAAGGACAGGTGAGAAAACATCAATGCAAAATTCGCTCGCACGAGGAGCAAAACTAACTATGAAGTAGTGAAAATAATTTTATGGTTGGGGGTCACCACAACACGAGGAACTCTATTAAGGGGTCGCGGCATTAGGAAGGTTGAGAAACACTGCAATTGAAGGACAGGTGAGAAAACATGAAGCCTCGTGCAAAATGCAAAATTCGCTCGCACGAGGAGCAAAACTAATTATGAAGTAGTGAAAATAATTTTATGGTTGGGGGTCACCACAGCACGAGGAACTATTAAGGGGTCGCAGCATTAGGAAGGTTGAGAAACACTGCAATAGAAGGACAGGTACGAAAACATGAAGCCTCGTGCAAAATCCAAAATTCGCTCGCACAAGGAGCAAAACTAATTATGAAGTAGTGAAAATAATTTTATGGTTGGGGGTCACCACAACACGAGGAACCGTATTAAGGAGTTGCGGCATTAGGAAGGTTAGGACAGGTGAGAAAACATCAAGCCTCGTGCAAAATGCATAATTTGCTCGCACGAGGAGCAAAACTAATTATGAAGTAGTGAAAATAATTTTATGGTTGGGGGTCACCACAACACGAGGAACCGTATTAAGGGGTCACGGCATTAGGAAGGTTAGGGCAGGTGAGAAAACATCAAGCCTTGTGCAAAATGCAAAATTTGCTTGCACGAGGAGCAAAACTAAATGCACAACTTTTCGTTTTGTTTTGGGTTTTTTTCCCCCTCCAAACAACTATTTCAAAATGGTCGCTGTGCAAAAGTTCCTTCCCTTCTTTGGCAGCTCTGTACGGAACGAGAGAGTGAAAACACACTCACACACACACAACGCAAGGCCTCGAAATAGAGATCTGGGTGGAAAGAGTGAATTCATAGATTCATACAAAGGTCCTCCTCATTGCAGACGGCAGCAAAGCGAGAACTCAATTGGGTCAAGGAGAAGGACAAACCTCGTTGGAGAAATGGGACGAGACACGATGTCAAGAAGGTCTACGACTGGTCTCAAGAGAAATGGGACGAGACACGATGTCAAGAAGGTCTACGACGGGTATCAATCCCGATTTCCGGCCCCAAATAAGTTTCCAAAGTCTTGCAAAGGCAAGGGTGACTCCCAGATCCGGTCTCGAAACTAGAAAGGAACTTTTTTGCAAATCTGAAGTCTAGTAATTTTCCAAAAGCAAGTCTCGCTCGTTTCGAATCAAGTCTTCCAATCGAGACTAAGCCTTCCCCGAACCCGTTCGCAAGACCCACCTCTGGCAACACGCGTCCCGGAGAAGCCGATCCTGTCTAAACGGCAGTTTTTTAATTCAAACCGATGCAGATCCCACCCCTGCGAGACGAGGCGGAGACGCGATCGCCTCCTCTGGAGGAGAGGGAAAATTAATAATAATAGGATTGGGCGCATCTACACTGTTGACTTAACACACTTTTACGCCACTTTGCATGGAATCGAAGGTGTTAGATACTTCTACCAGGTCTGGGCAAACTTGGGCCCTCCAGGTGTTTTGGACTTCAACTCCCATCATTCCTAACAGCCGGTAGGCTGTTAGGAATGATGGGAGTTGGAGTCCAAAACACCTAGAGGGCCCAAGTTTGCCCAGGCCTGGTCTTACAGTGGTATCAAACTGTGTTAAGTCAGCAGTGTAGATGCACCAAGGCAAAAAATGGAGAGGGGGATTTATATTCTTGATTCCTCTCTAAAACAGGTTCAAGCTGAGATGCAAAATCCCAGATACTCATAACATTGAGCCAAGGCATCTAAAGTGGAATCAAACTGTGTTAACTGTGCAGTGTAGACGCGCCCCTAAGGCAAAGCTTTGGGATTAGCTTTCTTGATTCATCTCTTTCTCAAGTCATCTCCAAAACAGGTTCAAGCTGAGCTACAAAACCCAAGGAAATACATAACATTGAGCCATGGAATTTAAACTGGAATCAAACTGTATTAACTGTACAGTGTAGCCGCGCCCCTAAGGAAAAGCTTTTCTCAATTCATCTCTAAAATACAATTTTCTCGATTCATCTCTAAAATACAAGGTTCAAGCAGAGCTACAAAACCCAAGACAATACATGACATTGAGCCATAGCATTTAAAGTGGAAAAAAACTGTGTTAACTGTGCAGTGTAGACACCCCCCCCCCGCAGGAAAAGCTTTGGGGTCAATTTTCTCAATTCATCTCTAAAATAGGTTCAAGCTGAGCTACAAAACCCAAGAAAATACATAACATCGAGCCATAGAATTTAAAGTGGAATCAAACTGTGTTAAATGTACAGTGTAGACACACCCCTAAGTAAGGCAAAGCTTTGGAGTCTATTTTCTCGATTCATCTCCAAAATAGGTTCACGCTGAGCTACAAAACCCAAGAAAATACATAACACGCTAAGTTACAAAACCTAAGAAAACCATAACACTGAGCCACAGCATTTAAAGTGGAATCAAACTGTGTTAACTGTACAGTGTAGACACACCCTTAAGGCAAAACTTTGGGGTCGGTTCTCTCTATTCATCTCCAAAATAGATTCATGCACAATTTCTGCAAATCAGTGTAAATTCCACCCTGTTGGGTTAATATCTACCGTTTTATGGGAGTTGTAGTTTTACAAGGTCTTTAGCCAAATGGTGTATCCGCACTGTAGAATGAATGAATGAATGAATGAATGAATGAATGAATGAATGATGTTTGAACCGACTTGAAACTGTTAATGGGCCTTCCGGGAGTTGTAGTTTGGTGAGGCAAAAATAATACATGGTGCATGTTCTATACTGTCGAGTTAACACAGTTTGATGCCACTTTAAACTCACACAGCTCAAAGCTATGAAATTATGGGAGTTGTAATTCCACAAGGCCTTCGCCATTCAAAAGAACCAAGTCCTCACCAAACTACAACTCCCAGAACGCCCATTCAAAGTTTCAAGCTGGTTCAAACTGCATTCATTCATTCTCCAGTGCGGACACACCGTTTGGCTAAAGACCTTGTAAAACTACAAACTACCATAAAAGTGGGCTGAAGACCTAGTAAAACTACAACTCCCATAAAGTGGGCTAAAGAACTTGTTCCCATAAAGAGGGCTGAAGACCTTGTAAAACTACAAACTCCCATAAAGTGGGCTGAAGACCTCGTAAAACTACAAATTCCCTTAGAGTGGGCTAAAGACCTTGTTAAACTACAATTTCCATAAAGTGGACTGAAGACTTTGTAAAACTACAAACTTCCATAAGGTGGGCTAAAGACCTCGTAAAACTACAACTCCCATAAAGTGGGCTGAAGACCTTGTAAAACTACAAACTCCCATAAAGTGGGCTGAAGACCTTGTAAAACTACAAACTCCCATAAAGTGGGCTGAAGACCTCGTGAAACTACAAACTCCCATAAAGCGGGCTGAAGACCTTGTGAAACTGCAACTAAAGACCTGGTAAAACTACAACTCCTGTAAAGTGGACTAGAAGACCTTGTGAAACTACAACTCCCATAAAGTGGGCTAAAGACCTTGTGACACTGCAACTAAAGACCTTGTAAAACTACAACTCCCATAAAGCGGGCTAAAGACCTCGTAAAACTACAAACTCTCATAAAGTGGGCTAAAGACCTTGTAAAACTACAACTCACATAGAGTGGGCTGAAGACCTTGTAAATCTACAAACTTCCATAAAGTGGGCTGAAGACCTCGTGAAACTACAACTCCTATAAAGTGAGACCTCGTAAAACTAAAACTACAACTCCTGTAAAGTGGACTAGAAGACCTTGTGAAACTACAAACTCCCATAAAGTGGGCTAAAGACCTTGTGACACTGCAACTAAAGACCTTGTAAAATTACAACTCCCATAAAGCGGGCTGAAGACCTCGTAAAACTACAAACTCCCATAGAGTGGGCTGAAGACTTTGTAAAACTACAAACTTCCATAAGGCAGGCTAAAGACCTCATAAAACTACAACTCCCATAAAGTGGACTGAAGACCTTGTAAAACTACAACTCCTATAAAAGTGAGACCTTATAAAACTACAAACTCTCATAAAGTGGGCTAGAAGACCTTGTGAAACTACAACAACCGGTAGGCTGTTAGGAATTGTGGGAGTTGTAGTCCAAAACACCTGGAGGGCCCAAGTTGGCCCCAGGCCTGATTGAGACAGAAGCAAAACTATAACTCACATATAGATAGATAGATAGATAGATAGATAGATAGATAGATATAAACAACTCACCTTAGAAGAAAGGGAAAAGAATATATATATATATATTTTAAAAAATAATTAAAAATGCAAAATAATTAGTTAAGGGGGGGGAAGTTTTCTCTCCTTCTTCTCCTCCTCCTCCTCCTCCTTCCCCCCTCCTTTTCCTTTCAGGGGTGGGAGGGGGTCCTTGTCTCCTCCAAATCTGTTGGGAAGAAAAGTTTCTTTTTTCCTCTTCTCTCTTCCCCCCCTCCTGCTGACGTCACAATCGGCGGGCGCTTTTGATGATCACGCGCGTTCGCGGCTGCTTCCTTCCACGTTCCGCGGGGCGGGGGCTCTTCCTCTCTTTCTCTTCCTCCAAAGTCACCCCAAAAGAGAGCCTTCTTCCTCCTTTTCCCTGCAAGGCTTTGCTTTGCTTTGCTTTGCTTTCCTCCCTCGCCCTTCCAGGCTGAGAGGCTGCTTCTCCTCTTTGCTGCGGTTCTGTCCCGGAATAGGAAAGGGCGCGGACTCCAAGACTCTTTCTCCTCCCTGCAGCCTTGCGGGCGGCACTGCGCATGCGCCCGCCGGCCTCTTAAAGGGCCAGTACTCCCTTCTTTTTCTTTCTTTTCCCTCCACACCCACTCGCTGCCGTTTTTTTGCCCACTTCCTATAGCATGTTAAAGTGGAATCAAACTGTGTTAACTCTACAGTGGAGACGCAGCCTTAAGGCAAAGCTTTAGGGTCAATTTTAGCCCACTTTCCTTTATATAGAAGTTACTTTTCTCTTTAGGGTAGAAGTTACTTTTTGTCTTTAGGACTCCACTAGAGTAAAAGCGGTATCAAACTGTGTTAACTTTGCAGTGTAGATGCACCTAGGGTTGAGACCTATTATTTGCCCTCTGCAATGTAGATGAGACCTATTTGCCCACTTTCCTATATATACAAGTTACTTTTCTCTTTAGGGTAGAAGTTACTTTTCTCTTTAAGGTAGAAGTTACTTTTCTCTTTAGTGTAGAAGTTACTTTTAAGGTAGAAGTTACTTTTCTCTTTAAGGTAGACGTTACGTTTCTCTTTAGGGTAGAAGTTACTTTTCTCTTTAAGGTAGAAGTTACTTTTCTCTTTAGACTCCATTAGAGTTAAAGTGGTATCAAATTGTGTTAACTCTGCAGTGTAGACGCACCTAGGGTAAGTCCTATTTCTCCACTTCCTATTATAGAAGTTACTTTTCTCTTTAAGGTAGAAGTTACTTTTCTCTTTAGGGTAGAAGTTACTTTTCTCTTTAGAAGTTACTTTTTTCTTTAGGACTCCATTAGAATTCTTTAAGATAGAAGTTACTTTTCTCTTTAGAAGTTACTTTTTTCTTTAGGACTCGATGAGAGTTAAAGCGGTATCAAACCGTGTTAACTCTGCAGTGTAGATGTACCTAGGGTAAGTCCTATTTCTCCACTTCCTATATATAGAAGTTACTTTTCTCTTTAGGGTAGAAGTTACTTCTTTTCTTTAGGGCGGGCCTCTCCCAGGATTGCATCAAAGCGGTATCAAACTGTGTTAAGTCTGCAGTGTAGATGCACCTGGGGTGAGACCTATTTGCCCACTTCCTATATATAGAAGTTACTTTTCTCTTTAAGGTAGAAGTTACTTTTTTCTTTAGGACTTCATTAGCGTTAAAGCGGTCTAAAACCGTGTTAACTCTGCAGTGTAGATGCACCTAGGGTGAGACCTATTTTCCCACTTCCTATTATAGAAGTTACTTTTCTCTTTAAGGTAGAAGTTACTTTCCTCTTTAGGGCACAAGTTGCTTTTCTCTTTAAGGTAGAAGTTACTTTTCTCTTTAAGGTAGAAGTTACTCTTCTCTTTAAGGTAGAAGTTACTTTTCTCTTTAGGGCACAAGTTACTTTTCTCTTTAAGGTAGAAGTTACTTTTCTCTTTAAGGTAGAAGTCACTCTTCTCTTTAAGGTAGAAGTTACTTTTCTCTTTTAGCCCCTCTTCCTATTACCTTCCACTTTCCCCAGCATAACAGGGTAGAAGTTACTTTTCTCTTTAGGGCAGAAGTTACTTTTCTCTTTAGGGTAAAAGTTACTTTTTCTTTAAGGCGGGCCACTCCCAGGATTCCATTAAAGCGGTATCAAACTGTGTTAACTCTGCAGTGTTGATGCACCTAGGGTTGAGACCTATTATTTGCCCGCTTCCTATATATAGTAGTTACTTTTCTCTTTAGGGTAGAAGTTACTTTTTTCTTTAGGACTCCATTAGAGTTAAAGCGGTATCAAACTGTGTTAACTCTGCAGTGTAGATGCACCTAGGGTAAGTCCTATTTATTTATTTATTTATTTATTTATTTGCTCTATTTGTATACCGCATTTATCAGCCTGGAACGGCGACTCAATGCGGTTTACAGTAAAAATAAACAGTGAACAATATATAAGACGCACATCCACAAACAATACACATAATCATCAACGCCTACTTAGAATCAGATCCCGTTCTCATAGTCCTTAATTCAATCCTTGTTCAATGCCGTCATTATTATTTCACCACTTTCCTATATATAGAAATTGCTTTTCTCTTTAAGGTAGAAGTAACTTTTCTCTTTAAGGCAGAAGTTGCTTTTCTCTTTAGGGTAGAAGTTACTTTTCTCTTTAGGGTAGAAGTTACTTTTCTCTTTAAGGTAGAAGTTACTTTTCTCTTTAAGGTAGGTTACTTTTCTCTTTAAGGTAGAAGTTACTTTTCTCTTTAGGGCAGAAGTTACTTTTCTCTTTAAGGTAGAAGTTACTTTTCTCTTTAGGGTAGAAGTTGCTTTTCTCTTTAAGGTAGAAGTTACTTTTCTCTTTAAGATAGAAGTTACTTTTCTCTTTAAGGTGGAAGTTACTTTTCTCTTTAGGACTCCATGAGAGTTAAAGCAGTATCAAACCGTGTTAACTCTGCAGTTTAGATGCACCTAGGGTTGAGACCTATTATTTGGGTGCTTCCTATATATAGAAGTTACTTTTCTCTTTAGGGTAGAAGTTACTTTTTTCTTTAGGGCGGGCCGCTCCCAGGATGCCATTAAAGCGGTATCAAACCGTGTTAACTCTGCAGTGTAGACGCACCTAGGGTGAGACCTATTTGCCCGCTTCCTATATATAAAAGTTACTTTTCTCTTTAGGGTAGAAGTTACTTTTCTCTTTAAGGTAGAAGTTACTTTTTTCTTTAGGACTCCATTAGAGTTAAAGCAGTATCAAACCGTGTTAAGTCTGCAGTGTAGATGCACCTGGGTTGAGACCTATTTGCCCGCTTTCCTATATATAGAAGTTACTTTTCCCTTTAGGGTAGAAGTTACTTTTCTCTTTAGGGTAGAAGTTACTTTTCTCTTTAAGGTAGAAGTTACTTTTCTCTTTAAGACACCATTAGAGTTAGAGCGGTATCAAACCGTGTTAACTCTGCAGTGTAGATGCACCTAGGGTGAGACCTATTTGCCCGCTTTCCTATATATCTTTTCTCTTTAGGGTAGAAGTTACTTTTTTCTTTAGGACTTCATTAGAGTTAAAGCAGTATCAAACCGTGTTAAGTCTGCAGTGTAGATGCACCTGGGGTGAGACCTATTTGCCCACTTACCTATATATAGAAGTTACTTTTCTCTTTAGGGTAGAGGTTACTTTTCTCTTTAAGGTAGAAGTTACTTTTCTCTTTAAGGTAGAAGTTACTTTTCTCTTTAGGGTAGAAGTTACTTTTCTCTTTAGGATTCCATTAGAGTTAAAGCGGTATCAAACCGTGTTAACTCTGCAGTGTAGATGCACCTAAGGGTGAGACCTATTTGCCCGCTTTCCTATATATAGAAGTTATTTTTCCCTTTAGGGTAGAAGTTACTTTTCTCTTTAGGGTAGAAGTTACTTTTCTCCTTAAGGTAGAAAGTTACTTTTCACTTTAGGGTAGAAGTTACTTTTCTCTTTAGGGTAGAAGTTCCTTTTCTCTTTAAGGTAGAAGCTACTTTTCTTTTTAGGATTCCATGAGAGTCAAAGCGGTATCAAACCGTGTTAACTCTGCAGTGTAGATGCACCTAGGGTGAGACCTATTTGCCCACTTTCCTTTATATAGAAATTACTTTTTTCTTTAGGGTAGAAGTTACTTTTTTCTTTAGGATTCCATTAAAGTAAAGTGGTCTCAAACCGTGTTAACTCTGCAGTGTAGATGCACCTAGGGTGAGACCTATTATATTTTAAATAATAATAATAATAATAATAATAATAATAATAATAATTTATTTATTATAATAATAATATAATATTATAATATTATAATATTATATGATTACAATATAATAATATAATATAATAATAGATAATATAACAATATAATAATACTACTGAATACCAAAATAATATGTAATATAGAATAATACTAATACATGTAGGGCTGAGAAAAGTGGTATATAAATGAAGCAAATAAATAAATAAATAAATAAATAAAATATAATAATAATATATTTTATATAATAATATAATATAATAGTATAATAACATAATATAATATAATAATAATATAATAATACTACTGAATACAAAAATAGTATCTAATATAGAATAATACTAATAAATAGAGGGCTGAGAAAAGTGGTATATAAATGAAGCAAATAAATAATAATAATAATAATAATAATAATAATATAAAATATAATAATAATGTATTTTATATAATAATATAATAATACTACTGAATACAAAAATATTATCTAATATAGAATAATACTAATAAATTATAATAAACAAAACCAACCTCTCTGGACCATCCACCAAAAAATCAGGGGCCCAAACAAATTTGTGAATGTCCTGCGGCTCCTCCATGATGACATGATGGCAACAGTCCTGGACAGTAGTGGCTCGCAAAGTGACCCATTTAAGGTGGAATCGGGTGTCAAACAGGGATGTGTTATTGCCCCAACTCTATTCTCCATCTTCATTGCTATGATACTTCCCCTTGTTGATGGGAAGCTTCCCACCGGAGTGGAAGTCATCTATCGGACAGATGGCAAGCTGTTTAACCTCAGCAGACTGAAAGCCAAAACCAAGGTTACAACAACATCTGTTATAGAACTCCGGTATGCTGATGACAACGTCGTCTGTGCGCATTCAGAAGAAGATCTACAAGCCACTCTAAACACCTTTGCAGAAGCATACGAGAAGCTCGGCTTGTCATTGAACATTGAAAAAACCAAGGTGCTGTTCCATTATTATCATTATTATATTATTATTATTATTATAATATTATATTATTATATTATTATTACATTATTTAAATTATTTATATTATATTATTATTATATTATTTATTATATTATTATTATATTATTTATTTATATTATTTATTATATATTATTATATATATTATTATTATATATATTTATTTATTATATATACACATTTATATTAATAATATTTATTTATTATTTTATGTTATTTATTTATTTGGTAATTTAATTGGTATTTCACATTATTTATTTATTTATATTATTTATTTGGTAATTTAATTGGTGTTTTATATTATTTATATATTTTATTATTCTATTATTATGATTTTATAGATATGATATAATATAATAAATTATATTATTATAAATTTAGTTTAATTATGATTATTATTTATTTATTGTGCTTCAGTTCTATATAATCCGTTTAATTTATCTATGTATATTTCTATTTATTTAGTTTTGATTTCAAACTGTTAAGATATGATTTTTGTATTAATTACTATATATTACTATTATTGATTCCTTATTTATTCGGCATTGATTATTAATTATATTGATTTATCTATATTGTACGATTATAATTTTACATATAATTGGGTACTGTAATAATAATATATGAATAATAATAATAATAGATATATGATAGTTTATTTATTATAATATATTATAGGTTGCAATTGCATTTTATATATGTCGCACTATTTAATCATAATTTTATTAGTGATTATTCTATATAAGATAATATATTTTCTTGCATCTTCAGTGTACATGAACTATCAGAAATGATAATAATTATATATATAATCTTAGCATATATTTAATAATTAGAATACTTACTGTATACTATATATATATATATGTAGGCAGTTCCCAAGTTACAAACATTATATGTTATTAGTTTATATATATTTAGTGTGTGTGTGTGTATATATATATATATATATATTGTGTGTGTGTGTTCCCTGTTAATGACAGGCGGTCTTGAATAGATGCAATTCCATCCATTATAACCATGCCAGGACAAAATAATAATAATAATAATAATAATAATAATAATAATAATAATAATAATAATATATTTTATATAATAATAATAATAATAATAATAATAATAATAATATATTTTATATAATAATAATAATAATAATAATAATAATAATAATATATTTTATATAATAATAATAATAATAATAATAATAATAATAATATATTTTATATAATAATAATAATAATAATAATAATAATAATAATATATTTTATATAATAATAATAATAATAATAATAATAATAATAATATATTTTATATAATAATAATAATAATAATAATAATAATAATAATATATTTTATATAATAATAATAATAATAATAATAATAATAATAATATATTTTATATAATAATAATAATAATAATAATAATAATAATAATATATTTTATATAATAATAATAATATTTTTCTGGAGTTTTGCTAATGGATTTATATAATATATGTCATAATGTATTTTATTATATATATTAGTGGAATAGATATTTTTATATATGTTAATAGCTTGCCATTTTGACCCTGAAAAAAATGTATTCAATGTTATGCTATATATAAATTGTAGATAATGTAATCTTAAAATATTTAATAATTATATTATATAATCTATATATCAACGTAATATTATTATTATTCGCACAACACGTAAGATAACTGTCAGAGGTGCATTGAATGCAAACATATAAATAATAACTAATTATATGACATGACATAATCATTAGTAATAAATATATTTTATATAATAATTTATATCAGTGAAAACTACTATTACTGTTATACAATATATTTAAAATATTTCTATTATTATCATTATTTCTATTATTATTATTTAATTAACTATATATTATTATTATTTATATAATTATATAAATAACTAATTATATATATAATTATATTTATATATATAATTAATCTTATTATCCTATTATTATAATAATAGGATAATAAGATAGAATAATAGGATATTTATTATTATTATCCCATTATTATATTTTTATTATAGTGATTATTATATTATATTATTATATTGTTTTACTTTAATTTTATTTATTATTATTATCCCATTATTATATTATATTAGTTTTATTTTATTTATCATTATTATCCTATTATTATATTATATTGTTATATCATTTTATTATATTATTATATTGTTTTACTTTAATTTTATTTATTATTATCCCATTATTATATTATTATTATTATCCTATTATTATATTATATTACTATAGTGTTTGTTTTTATTTTAGTTATCATTATTATCCTATTATATTATATTATATTGTTATATCGTTATTTTATTATTATTATTATTTCTCAATTGAATACTGATGTTATTCCTTTACTTACCAGTAGAGGGAGCCCTATGCTAGGCGATTATGAATGGGGAGCAAACTTGAAATACATTCAATTACTGATAATTTCTTACTTTTTACTGATTGCAAGTGACAGCTAATAAAAGCACAAGGATGAGGATTATAGAATTAATGCAGCTGGGGAAATAAAAGAAAAGGCCAAGGAGAAATCCTTGTATATCTATAATTTATTGATTCAAATAAACAAGAGTACAATTTGCTGTTTATGCAAAGGCAGCAACTGAAAAAACAACACAACAGAGATTAATGCTACTTAAAAAAAACTGATGATGTTCTTTACATTCATATTTTTCCCCTTTCCAATGACACCTTACAAAATCAAGCCAAGATTACAGTATTGTGTTATTGATTATGAATATTATTATTCTCGAAGATAGGTGGTTCCTGCAGGGTTTTGGTTATCGAGAAGTTGAAAGCCAAAGAGCAAACGGAAGGTCGACTGGCAGCGACGGGTTTCCTCCAATTTTCCGAAAGGGATGTCCATCTTCTCGGCCGAAAGTCCAGTCCGTCTCTCTTTAAAGTGCAAAGAGTCTGCAATTGAAAGGTGGGAATGCAGTGGAGGAGGGAGAACGCCATTTCCCCCAATGGAAAGCCTACGAGAGAACAAAAATAGCATGAATGTATTCGCAAAAACACATATATACACAAACACACATATATACACAAATATATACATACACAAAACACATATACACATAGACTAGGCCACAGCAACACATGGCAGGGGGCGGCTAGAAGTAAATAAAGAAAAAATATTTTATATTTTAGTATTATATTTATATATTATTAATATTATATTTATTAGTATTATTCTATATAAGATAATATTTTTATTTAGTATTATTATTATATAAAATATATTATTATATTTTAGAATATTATTATATTTATATATTATATTCTATTTATTATATAATATTTTTGTATTTAGTATTATTATATTTATATATTATATTAATATTATATTTATTATTATATATTAGATAATATTTTTGTATTTAGTATTATTATATTTTAAACTATTATTTATATTTATACTTATATTATTTATTATAATATTATATAAATTTTATATTTATTATTATATTATATATTATATTATATTATATTATTTATATTATATTATATTATATTATAATTATTTATTATATTATATTATTATAATATATTAAATATATTATTATTATATTTTAATATTATATATTTATTATTTATTTATTTATTATAATTTATATAGTATTTTTATATTTAGTATTATATTATATATATATATTATATTTATATTATTATATTTATTAGTATTATTCTATATTATATAATATTTTTGTATTTAGTATTATTATATATTATATATAATATTATTTATTATATTATATATTATATTTGATAATAGAGGCAGTGTTTTATTATATATTAGATAATATTTTTGTATTTAGTATTATTATATTATTATATAAATATGATTATTATATTTTAAAATATTATATTTGTATATTATATTCTATTATAATATTATATAATATTTTTATATTTAGTATATATTTAATATATTTATTATATTTATCTATATAGATATATTTTTTATTTAGTATTATTATATTATATAAATATATTATTATTATATTTTAAATATTATTATATTTATATATTATATTCTATTTATTATATATTATATATAATTTTTATATTTAGTATTATATTTATATATTAATTAATATTATATTTATTAGTATTATTCTATATTAGATAATATTTTTGTATTATTTATTATTATATAATATTTTTGTATTTAGTATTATATATTATAAAATATTATATTATTTATTAATATTATATTTTATATTATTTCTATTTATTAATTTTAATATTTTTATATTATTATGTATTATTAATTTTTATTTATTATTATTATTATTATATTATATATATTATTATTATATTTAATAATTATTATATTATATATTATATTATTTATATATATTATATAATTATTATATTTAGTATTATTATATTATATATTATATTAATATTATATTTATTAGTATTATTCTATATTAGATAATATTTTTGTATTTAGTATTATTATATTATTATATAAATATGATTATTATATTTTAAAATATTATATTTGTATATTATATTCTATTATAATATTATATAATATTTTTATATTTAGTATATATTTTTTTTACTTTATACTTTCCAGTGCTAACCTTCCTTGGGAATGGATGCTTTTCTTATTGTATTTTGCAACAATAGTTTTTGTGCAATTAAATGGACGAAGGAGAATGGAAGGGACTCTATGTATATTGAAAGCTGAGGATAAGAACACAGAAAAGTTAAAATCCCGGAATTAAATTGAGTCAAGTTGTATTCTAGCAATGGTGTTTCACTAGGTTTGAGTTTCCCACGCAGAATCAATTTTCGCTGGGGAAGGAATCGGGTTCGAGTTACCCATGTCAATTTCCCCCAAGAGAGCAGATGCCAATTCAGCCGTTTCCCAGGAAGACAACAATCCACATTGAATCCAGTGAATTATAGTCTCCTTCTTTGTCTGCACTCGAAATTGGCAGCCGAAGATAGATAGGATTTCCTAGAACGAAGGACAAGTTGTCCTGAAGGCTTGGGTTGCCAAGCTCAACAATGGCAGGAGCTGCAATGCCTAATAATAATAATAATAATAATAATAATAATAATAATAGAAAAGTCAACAACAGATCCCAAATGCAGACTCTGTAAGGAAGCAGATGAAACAATTGATCCCATCCTCAGCTGCTGCAGGAAGATCGTGGACAGACTACAAGCAGAGGCACAACAGCGTTGCTCCGATGTGAATTATAGTCTCCTTCTTTGTCTGCGGTGGAAATTGGCAGCCGGAGATAGATAGGGTTTCCTAGAACGAAGGACAATTTGTCCCGAAGGCTTGGGTTGCCAAGCTCAACAGTGGAAGGGGCTGCAATGCCTAATAAATAGTAATAATAATAATAATAATAATAATAATAATAATAATAATAATAATTTGCCGATACATCACACAGTCCTAGACACTTGGAATTGTCCGATGTGTGGGCCAATACAACAACCAGCATAGTGATCTTGTCTGCTGTGGACTCATCTTGTTGTGTTTCTAATAATAATAATAATAATAATAATAATAATAATAATAATAATAGAAAAGTCGACGACAGATCCCAAGTGCAGACTCTGCAAGGAAGCAGATGAAACAACAGATGACATTCTCAGCTGCTGCAGGAAGATCATGGACAGACTACAAGCAGAGGCACAACACGGTTGCTCAGATGATTCATTGGAACTTGTGCCGCAAATCCCAACTAACTGGTGGGATCACAAGCCGGAAAAAGTTACAGAAAACGAGCACGTCAAACTCCTTTGGGACTTCAGAATTCAGACAGAGTTTTGGAGCACAATATTCCTGACCTCATGATCGTGTTGAAAAACCAAATATGGATCGTTGACGTTGCAATCTCAGGTGACAACAGGATTGAAGAGAAACAACTGGAAAAGCTGACATGATACGAGGATTTAAAGATTGAACTGCAAAGACTCTGGCACAAGCCAGTCAAGGTGGTCCCAGTTGTGATCGGCACACTGGGTGCAGTGCCTCAAGACCTTGGCCTGCACTTAAAAACAATAGGCACTGACAAAATTACCATCTGCCAGCTGCAAAAGGCCACTCTACTCGGATCTGCACGCCAAGGGGATCCCAGTGTTGACCGGCAAATTGGGTGCAGTGCCTCAAGACCTTGGCCTGCACTTAAAAATAATCGGTGCTGGCAAAATTGCCACCTTACTGGGATCTGCACGTATTATTTGCCGATACATCACACAGTCCTAGACACTTGGGAAGTGTCCGACGTGTGATACAATACAACAGCCAGCAGAGTAATCTTGTTTGCTGTGTACTAATTTTGTTGTGTATCTAATAATAATAATAATAATAATAATAATAATAATAATAATAATAATAATAATAATGTGATCCAGTACAACAGTCAGATCTTATCTACTGCGGACTCATCTTGTTGTGTTTCAAATAATAATAATAATAATAATAATAATAATAATAATAATAATAATAATAATAATGTGTTCTTATCAATATAGTTATAATAATATAAATAATGATCTTGTTGGCTGTTTACTAATCTTGTTGTGTACCTAATAATAATAATAATAATAATAATAATAATAATAATAATAATGTGATCCAGTACAACAGCCAGATCTTATCTACTGAGGACTCATCTTGTTGTGTTTCAAATAATAATAATAATAATAATAATAATAGTAATAATAATAATAATGTGATCCAGTACAACAGCGAGATCTAATCTACTGAGGACTCATCTTGTTGTGTTTCAAATAATAATAATGTGTTATTATCAATATAATTTTAATAATATAAACAATGATCATATTTGCTGTTTACTAATCTTGTTGTGTCTCTAATAATAATAATAATAATAATAATAATAATAATAAAAAGTCTATGACAGATCTCAAGTGCAGACTCTGCAAGGAAGCAGATGAAACAACAGATCACATTCTCAGCTGCTGCAGGAAGATCGTGGACAGACTACAAGCAGAGGCACAACACCGTTTTGCATGCAATCTGCATGCAATTGCAAATGAGTTCAAACGCCCCAAAGAAGTTTGCACTCAGGCTGGATCCACACTGCCCTATAATCCAGTTTCTGAATTCCACACATCTATAATAATATGGCTCAGTGGGTCAAGGGGGATACCCACCCGGGGGGTTAACTCAGCCCCAGGCAGCCTTTGAGCTCGTGGAGGGAGATGAGCTTGTTCTCGTTCAAGTCGCAGTAGTCCAGGAACTTGCGAACGCAGCGCTTGGGCCGGGTGTTCTTCTTCATGTACAGCTTGAGGGGCCGCAGCTCTCGCTCGCTGATGCTGTTGCTGAAGTCCTTGTCCAGGCGCACAAACTGCCAGCGCACCGCGCGTTCCTCCAGGCTGGGGCCCACCACGCCCTCTGAAAGCCTACGGACGAGAAGCGGGACCAATTACTAGCATGCTTGGGCTATCCGTTCCTGGTTTTAGTCTGAACTTTACAAGTGTCATCCAAGCTATGGCCCGGCAAGCCCTCCAAAAGCCTATGGACGAGAAGCAGGACCAATTTCTAGCATTCTTGGGGTATCCGTTCCTGGTTTTAGTCCGAACTTTACAAGTGTCATCTAGGCTATGGCCCAGCAAGCCCTCCAAAAGCCTACGGATGAGAGGCAGGATCAATTACTATCATTCTTGGGATATCCGTTCCTGGTTTTAGTCCAAACTTTTCAAGTATCATCCATGCTATGGCCCAGCAAGCCCTCCAAAAGCCTACGGATGAGAAGCAGGACCAATTACTACCATGCTTGGGCTATCCGTTCCTGGTTTTAGTCCGAACTTTACAAGTGTAATCCAGGCTACAGCTCAGCAAGCCCTCCAAAAGCCTACGGACGCGAAGCAGGACCAATTACTATCATGCTTGGGCTATCCGTTCCTAGTTTTAGTCCGAACTCTATAAGTGTCATCCAGGCTATGGCCCAGCAAGTCCTCCAAAAGCCTACGGATGAGAAGCAGGACCAATTACTATCATGCTTGGGCTCTCCGTTCCCGGTTTTAGTCCAAACTTTGCAAATATTATCCATGCCGGGGCCCAACAAGCCCTCTGAAAGCATATGGAAAAGAAGCAGGCCAATTCCTATCATGCTTGGTCTATCCGTTCCCGGTTTTACTCCAAACTTTGCAAATATTATCCATGCCGGGGCCCACCAAGCCCTCTGAAAGCCTACAGACGAGAAGTGGGACCAATTCCTATCATGCTTGGGCTGTCCGTTCCCGGTTTTAGCCCAAACCTTGCAAATATTATCCATGCCGAGGCCCACCAAGCCCCCAAAAGCCTAGGGATGAGAACTGGGACCAAATCCTATCATACTTGGGTTATCCGTTCCTGGTTTTAGTCCAAACTTTGCAAATTTTATCCATGCTGGGACCCACTAAGGCCTCTGAAAGCCTACGGACAAGAAGCAGGACCAATTCTAATCTCCCCCCCCCCCGGGGAGATTAGATCGGCGACCTCCCTCCTGGCATTCAGGAAAAAACTAAAGACCTGGGTTTGGGAGCAAGCCTTTGGACACGCTGGCAGTTAAATTAAGGATCTGACGACAAACAAGGACAACGGAATGGAATGGATATATGGACTCTGAACCCGAGCATGAGACTGTCTTAATATTTTATTATGCGTTGATGTTTTTAATTCTAATTGTTGAACTGCTTTTTGTATTTGTATTACTGTCAATTGTTAGGCATTTAATAATGCCTCCTCTGTAAGCCGCCCTGAGTCCCCCCCGGGGTGAGAAGGGCGGGGTATAAGTAAATGAAATAATAATAATAATAATAATTCCTATCATGCTTGGTCTATCCGTTCCCGGTTTTAGTCCGAACTTTACAAATATTATCCAGGAGCCTAGGAGCATATAAATGCAGTCTGAATGACATTGAGCTGCTTTATATTTTTCTACACTGACAATGACTGGAAACTGTCCTGAGTTGCCTGCGGTATACAAAGGGTGGTAAACAAATATAGTAAACAAACAAACAAACAAACATATTTACACCGGCCATATAATTCTATTTGGAACTGCATTAGATGGCCAGTATTGAAGTATAGGATGCCGTTTGAACTGCGTAGAACTGCATTGAGCTGCATTATATGGTTCTGTACTGAACAAAAGAGTCATTGTTTAATTCGTAAACACCTTTACCTGCGGTACGGGACAGGCATCATCCGCGACTGTAACATGTCTGTAGCCAAGGCTTTGATCAGGTTGGAGAGGAACTCTGCCTTTTTGGGACCAGGGCAACCTAGAAAGGTCAATAAAGTCATCTATTAGGACTGTAAACGTTTGTTTTATTTATTTGTTTGTCGTGACAGGACAATCAGTCAAATTATATTACATTTCTAACAGAACAAAGCAAACAAACAGACAAAATACAAAATTTGTGAGTTTGGTAGTGGATTAAATGTCCTTTGACCAGTATCTGGCCACTTGGAGTGCCTCTGGTGTTGCCGCAAGAAGGTCCTCCCTTGTGCATGTGGCAGGGCTCGGGTTGCATTGCAGCAGGTGGTCACTGGTTTGCTCTTCTCCTCACTCGCATGTCGTGGACTCCACTTTGTGGCCCCATTTCTTGAGGTTGGCTCTGCATCTCGTGGTGCCAGAGCGCAGTCTGTTCAGCGCCTTCCAAGTCGCCCAGTCTTCTGTGTGCCCAGGAGGGAGCCTCTCATCTGTTATCACCCACGGATTGAGGTGCTGGGTTTGAGCCTGCCACTTTTGGACTCTCGCTTGCTGTGAGTGTCTCTGTAGATCTAAGAAAACTATTTCTTGATTTAAGTCGTTGACATGCTGGCTGATACCCAAACAGGGGATGAGCTGGAGATGTCACTGCTTTGATCCTTTCACTATTGACTGCTACTTCCCGGCGGATGTCAGGTGGTGCAATACCGGCTAAGCAGTGTAATTTCTCCAGTGGTGTAGGGCGCAGACACCCCGTGATAATGCGGCATGTCTCATTAAGAGCCACATCCACTGTTTTAGCGTGGTGAGATGTGTTCCACACTGGGCATGCATACTCAACAGCAGAGTAGCACAGCGCAAGGGCAGATGTCTTCACTGTATCTGGTTGTGATCCCCAGGTTGTGCCAGTCAGCTTTCGTATGATATTGTTTCTAGCACCCACTTTTTGCTTGATGTTCAGGCAGTGTTCAGGTCAGAGCACGGTCCAGAGTGACTCCCAGGTATTTGGGTGCGCTGCAATGCTCCAGTGGGATTCCTTCTCAGGTGATCCTCAGAGCTCAAGATGCTTGTCTGTTCTTAAGGTGGAAAGCACATGTCTGTGTTTTAGATGCGTTAGGGATCAGCTGGTTTTCCCTGTAATAGGCAGTAAGAGCACCTAGAGCTTCGGAAAGCTTCTGTTCTACCATCTCAAAGCTCCCTGCTTGAGCGGTGATGACACGATCATCAGCATAGATGAAGCTCTCTGTCCCTTCTGGCAGTGGCTGGTCATTTGTGTCGATGTTGAACATGGATGGAGCGAGCACGCTCCCCTGAGGCAGGCCGTTCTTCTGTTTCCGCCATCTGCTTCTCTGGCCCTGGCACTCAACAAAAAAGCTCCTGTTTTGTAGCAGGTTTCCTATGAGGCGGGTGAGATGGTAGTCCTTTGAGAAATTATACATTTTTCTCAGGAGGAGGTGGTGGTTCACAGTAAACTTTTATTAATCCATAACTAGAGTTGCATCTACACTGTTGAATTAACACAGTTTGAGGCTGTGGAATTAAAAGTGTGTTGAGGAATTAACACACTTTGCCTGCCATGACTCAAGGCTATGGAATTGTGGCAATTGTAATTTGACGAGGCACCAAAGAAGGCTTGTGAAACTACAATTCTTAAGATCCCATAGCAGGCAAAGTGGTGTCAAACTGCGTTAATTCGACAGTGTAGATGCACCTTAATATACTCCGTCTCATCTCCGGACCCACCTGGTAATGTTCGGTCCCGGTAAAGGGAACCCATTTCCGTGCTTTTGGCCGCTGCGTCTGATTCACAGTCTGGAGGGAAGTTTCTGAAAGTAAACAGATTATTATTATTATTATTATTATTATTATTATTATTATTATTATTATTATGAAGATGTCAGGGGGTTGGACTAGACGGCCTTTCGGGTTCCTTCCAGCTCTGATGATGTTATGACTGATTTTGGATTTGAGGTTTGGTTGGAAGCAGAATACTGACCGCGTGGAGGTCCCCGGAACGGGTCTCCCGGTGTCGGTCCGCACGCACCAGCAGTACCCAGTGGCCTGGTGGCACTGCACGGCCTTGTAGGTGCCGTCCCCCTCGCATTCGGGGATGAAGGTGCCCTCTTGCTGGTGCTGCCGGGCCTCGTCAATGGCTTCACGACGCTCCTGTTCGCAGGAGGGTGGGTAGTCTACAAGGGGGAGGGAGCAAAGGCGTAGTAGTCAAGGCCACCTTAAGCCTATAATGCCATTCAAAGCTACATTATGTCGACCCATATAGTTCCATTTTAGTGCCATATAATGCCGTTCGAAACTGCATTATGTCAACCCATATCGTTCCAATTTAGTGCCATATAATGCTGTTCGAAACTGCATTATGTCAACCCAGATCGTTCCAATTTAGTGCCATATAATGCCGTTCGAAACTGCATTATTTCGACATATATCGTTCCATTTTGGTGTCATATAATGCCGTTCGAAACCGCATTATTTTGACCCATATTGTTCCGTTTTAGTGCCATATAATACCGTTCGAAACTGAATTATTTCGACCTATATCGTTCCATTTTAGTGCCATATAATGCCGTTCAAAACTGCATTATTTTGACTCAGATCGTTCCATTTTAGTGCCGTATAATGCCGTTCGAAACTGCATGATGTCGACCCATATCGTTCCATTTTAGTGCCATATAATGCCATTCGAGACGGCATTATGTCGACCCACATCGTTCCATTTTAGTGCCATATAATGCCGTTCGAAACTACATTATTTTGACCCATATCGTTCAGTTTACGTGCCATATAATGCAGTTCAAAACGGCATTATTTCAACTCATATCGTTCCATTTTTGTGCCATATAATGCAGCTCGAAACGTCATTATTTCGACCCAGATCGTTCCATTTTTGTGCCATATAATGCAGTTCAAAACTGCATTATGTTGACTCAGATCGTTCCGTTTTAGTGCCATATAATTCAGTTCAAAACTGTATTATTTTGACCCACATTGTTCCGTTTGAGTGCCATATAATGCAGTTCGAAACTGCATTATTTTGACCCACATTGTTCCGTTTGAGTGCCATATAATGTAGTTCGAAACTGCATTATTTTGACCCACATTGTTCCGTTTGAGTGCCATATAATGCAGTTCAAAACTGTATTATTTTGACCCAGATAGTTCCGTTTTAGTGCCATATAATGCCACTCGAAACTGCATTATTTCGATCCATATCATTCCATTTTTGTGCCATATAATGCCGTTCGAAACCGCATTATTTTGACCCATATAATTCCATTTAAGTGACATATAATGCCGTACGAAACTGCATTATGTTTACCCATATTGTTCAGTTTACGTGCCATATAATGCTGTTCAAAACAGCGAAAATCTAGAGCTGGATCTACACTGCCATATAAAATCCAGATTATCTGCTTTGAACTGGATTATATGGCAGTGTAGACATGTAATCAAGTTCGAAGCAGATAATGTGGATTATCTGATTTGATTTGAACTGGATTATATGGCAGTGTAGACATATAATCAAGTTCGAAGCAGATAATGTGGATTATCTGATTTGTTAATCTGGATTATATGGCAGTGTAGAAAGGGAGGCTGGATCTGCACTGCCATATATAACCCAGTTTATCTGCTCCAAACTGGATTATACGAGGCTGGATCAACACTGCCCTATAACCCAGGATCTGATCCCAGATTATCTCCTATTAACTGGATTATATGAGTCCACACTGTGAGATAATCTGGGATAAAAAGACAGTCTGGGTAGTGTAGATCCAACATCATATTATCTGGTTTGAAGCAGATAAACTGGATTTTATACGGCAGTGTAGATGAAAGGATTTGCAGCAAGTGAAGCCAGCTGAGCACAAAGGAGGAAGAGCGGAGAGGAACCGGGACATTCTATAACCAAAAAAATAGGAGGGGATGATAGAGGATTAATTAGGAAGGAAACGAGGGATCCTTGAAAACTCACCGTTCGGTTGCTTCACCGTTCGGTTGGGCTTGAAATCTGGGATGATGATGGGAATCAAGAACGGCAACGACGTCCCTTCTGGGTGGAGCAGAGAGACAAGCAGGCACAGGCACACATAGACACCGACAGACACAAACAATCGGGAACGGAGAGCAGACAAAGAGGACTAGTCCCTCGAGTGACTTTGGGAGAGTCACATACTCTCAGCCCCCATAATAGAGTTGTTTCAGAATTGACACAAATTGGAAGGCAGGAAAAAAACAAAACTACATTCCCAATGTTTAACTAAATCTCCACTAGGGGGCAGGCTTTCTATAGAGAATGGGAAGGATATTAGCACAATGTGACATTGATGGGAGTTGTAGTCCCCAAATGAACACATTCTCCCTCTTTATACTGGGGGGGGGGTTTCCAATAACTTGGGGACTACAAATCCCATAAACCCCCAGCCTATGAATATGGGTGTTGTAGTTCCCCCAAAAGGGACGTTCTCCCCTCTTTATCCTGGGGGGGGGGTGTCCATTAACTTGGGGACTACAACTCCCATAATCCCCCATCCTATATTCATAGGATGGTGATTACGGGAGTTGTCATCCCCCAAAATGGACATTCTCCCTCTATACTGTGGGAGGTCCCATATCTTGGGGACTACAACTCCCATAATCCCCCATCCTATATTCATAGGAAGGTGATTATGGGTGTTGTCACCCCCCAAAATGGACATTCTCCCTCTATACTGTGGGAGGTCCAATATCTTGGGGACTACAATTCCCATATATATATATATTCATAGGCTGGGAGGATTATGGGCATTGTAGTCCCCCAAAATGGACATCCCCCCTCTCTTTATATTGGGGAGGTCAAATACCCGAGGACTACAACTCCCATAACCCCCAGCCTATATTCATAGGCTGTGGGATTATAGATGATGTAGTCCCCCCCAAATGGACATTTTCCTTCTCTTTATATTGGGGAGGTCAAATACCTGGGGACTACAACTACCATAATCCCCAGCCTATATTCATAGGCTGTGGGATTATAGATGTCCCCAAAAATGGACATTTTCCCTCTCTTTATACTGGAAGATAGCCTGAGGATTATGGATGTTGTAGTCCCCCCAAATGGACATTTCCCCTCTTTTTATACCGGGGGAGGTCAAATACCCAAGGACTACAACTCCCATAATCCCCAGCCTATATTCATAGGCTGTGGGATTATAGATGTTGTAGTCTTCCCAAATGGACATTTTCCCTCTACACTGGGAGAGGTCCAATACCCGAGGACTACAACTCCCATAATCCCCAGCCTATATTCATAGTCTGCGGATTATGGGTGTCGTAGTCCCCCCAAATGGACATTTTACCTATTTTTATACCAGGGGAGGTCAAATACCAGGGGAATACAACTACCATAATCCTCAGCCTGAGGATTATGGGAGTTGTAGTCACAAAAATGGAATATTCTTTATACTAGGGGGGAAAAAGGTGCCACGATGATGCTCGTAGGCCTGTCCAAAGTGAGGGTGGAGATGGGGAAAACAGGACAAGACGAGGGCGACTTACCTTCCTGCTTGTGGGGCAGGGGGCTTGGGGCGGTGGGCCGGGGCCGGACGCCTTCCTCTGCGTTCAGGGAGGAAAAGAGGTCGAAGGCAACTATTACAGAGGGTTCAGTGTCATCTACTCTGTTCCCAAAGAGCGGAGGAGATCAGAGCGCGACAGCAAGGGAGGGCAAAGCGGGGTGGGCTCTGGGACCACCAATGGGGACCACCAATGGGGGGGACCACCAATGGGGACCCCAAAGGGTAAACAATAATAATAATAATAATACCCGATACACCCACATTTGAATACTGGTGGGGTTAATTTTGTCATTTGGGAGTTGTAGTTGCTGGGATTTATAGTTCACCTACAATCAAAGAGCATTCTGAACCCCACCAACGATGGAATTGAATCAAACTTGGAACACAAGACTCCCACAACCAACAGAAAATGCTGGAAGGGTTTGACCTTGAGTTTGGGAGTTGTAGTTCACCTACATCCAGAGAGCACTGTGGACTCAAACAATGATAGATCTGGACTAAACTTAGTGGGAATACTCAATGTGCCCAAATGTGGACACTGGCGGAGTTTGGGAAAATAGACCTTGATATTTGGAAGTTGTAGTTGCTGAGATTTATAGTTCACCTACAATCAAAGAGCATTCTGAACTCCACCGATGATGGAATTAAACCAAACTTGGCACACAGAGCTCCCATGATGAACAGAAAACACTAGAAGGGTTTGGTGGGCATTGACCTTGAGTTTGGGAGTTGTAGTTCACCTACATCCAGAGAGCACTGTGGACTCAACAATGATAGATCTGGACTAAACTTAGTGGGAATACTCAGTATGCCCAAATGTGGACACTGGCGGAGTTTGGGGAAAATAGACCTTGATATTTGGAAGTTGTAGTTGCTGGGATTTATAGTTCACCTACAATTAAAGAGCATTCTGAACTCCACTGATGATGGAATTAAACCAAACTTGGCACACAGAGCTCCCAAGATGAACAGAAAACACTAGAAGGGTTTGGTGGGCATTGACCTTGAGTTTGGGAGTTGTAGTTCACCTATATCCAGAGAGCACTGTGGACTCAAACAATGATAAATCTGGACCAAACTTAGCATGAATACTCAATATGCCCAAAGGTGTACACTGGCGGAATTTTGGGAAAATAGTCCTTGACATTTGGAAGTTGTAGTTGCTGGGATTTATAGTTCACCTACAATCAAAAAGCATTCTGAACCCTACCGATGATAGAATTGAGCCAAACTTCCCTTTACAGAATCCCCATGACCAACAGAAAATACTGTGTTTTCTGATGGTCTTTGGTGACCCTCTGACACCCCCTCATGACCCCCAGGTTGAAAAATGCTGATCTACACTGACATACAATGGCATTTTAAACTGCCTTATATGCTTAGTGTAATAATAATACTAATACTAATACTACTAATAATAATACAACAGCCTGCAGAGTGTCTGCTGTGGACTCTTCTTGTTGTGTTTCCAATAATAATAATAATAATAATAATAATAATAATAATAATAATAATACAACAGCCAGCAGAGTGTCTGTTGTGGATTCATCTTGTTGTGTTTATAATAATAATAATAATAATAATAATAATAATAATAATAATAATAATAATATGACAGCCAGCAGAGTTTCTGCTGTGGATTCATCTTGTTGTGTTTCCAATGATAATAATAATAATAATAATAATAATAATGCAACAGCCAACAAAGTGTCTGCTGTGGACCCATCTTGTTGTGTTTCCAATAATAATAATAATAATAATAATAATAATAATAATAATAATATTAATTACCTGCCTCACGGTTTGAGACAGGGCACAACTTAATTAAAATACATATACACAATGTTGGATGCTATGTAGAAGTGAAAGATTTCAGCCTTACCTCTCCGGGAAGAGTTCGGATCTTGCCATGAAGTCCGCACTGTGTACGATCCTGCAATTTGGGGAAGATAAATAATTAAGTCGTTACAAACCAGTTTTCTTTCCCATCTAATCTGAGTCACAAGATTTTTTTTAAAAAAAGTTTGTCCTAGGTTAACTTCTGAGGAAAAAGCTCAGTAATTCTACAAGGAATTAAAAAAGGAACTTGACTCGACCTCCCCAAAGCAAGACACTTCAGGAAGAAAACACAAGAAAAGACGCTTTAAATCTCCGGAAGACGTGATGAAGATGCCCAGACAGACAATGAGCACCTTCAACAGGCCCGAAGCTATTGAAGATGAATCAGAAGACCCCACAGAATCAGACAATGAAGGAATCAATTAAACAAATAAAATGTTTTTCTTTAAACGTGAATGGTTTCAATTCTCCTTCGAAAAGAAAGAAAATATTCAATCGGATTAAGAAAGGTAATTAATAAAACGTGAACGGTCTCAATTCTCCTTCAAAAAGAAAGAAAATATTCAATCAGATTAAGAAAGGTAATTCTTAATTTAATAGCATTGCAAGAAACCCATATTTCCCATAGACATGTCGCTCATTTGCTACAGAGAAAATTAGGCAACGAATTTTACTCCTCGACATTAGAGAAGAAAAAAGGGGTGGTAATATACACTAAGGAGACTCAAGATGCTGAATTAGCCTTTAAGGATTCAGACGGGAAGGTGGTGGGAGTGATAATAAAACAAGAGGAACAAAAAACATTAGTATGTAACATTTATGCTCCCAACGGCCCCAAAGGGATTGGTGGGCATTGACCTTGAGTTTGGGAGTTGTAGTTCACCTACATCCAGAGAGCACTGTGGACTCAAACAATGATGGATCTGGACCAAACTTGGCACAAATACTCCATATGCCCAAATATGCACACAGATGGAGTTTGGGGAAAATAGACCTTGACATTTGGGAGTTGTAGTTACTGGGATTTATAGTTCACCTACAATCAAAGAGCATTCTGAACAGAAAATTCTTAAGGCCATCCAGTCTAACTCACTTCACCAGGGCAAGAAAACGTAATCAAAGCCCTCCTGAAAAAAAGCCATCCAGCCATAGATATAGATAGATAGATAGATAGATAGATAGATAGATATGATTCACACACACACACACACACACAGATATAGTATCATAGATTTGGAAGGGACCCCTAAAGAAGAACAATGATATGTTGCATGTTCCAGAATAAGCAAACCAGACATCTCCACATCAACACTGACAAAGAAACAACAAGAAATACTGTTTACTCACAAGCATAAAGAAATTACATATATTAGAAACCAACACTTTCTCATTACTTTATTTTCCAGATCAACAGACTGGGCCACAGCAATGCATGGCAAAGGACAGATAGTATTACAATATAATGGTATAGCACAATATAGTAATATATAATACTGATATTGTAGTATGCTAATATAATATATCGTATGTATATATATCTTGTAAGCTGCTCTGAGTCCCCTTTGGGGTGAGAAGAGCGACATACACACACACACACACACACACAAACTTTTCATTTATTGTAGCTTTAACATATTCAGTGTTTAAACATTCTTATACTTATCACTTCCCATTAACAATTTGTACAGAACATGTATGTCTTGATACCTATAATATTTCATTCACCTGCTTCATTACATCCAATCAGAAGAGCGACATATAAATGTCATAGATAAATAAATGAAATTGTGATCTTTGGAGGTTCTGCTGAGCAGCCCGAAGTTTGCGAAATCTAAGTCTCCTATCAACCAACTCATTATCTTGCAACTCATAGAATCAAAGAGTTGGAAGAGACCTCATGGGCCATCCAGTCCAATCTCATTCTGCCAAGAAGCAGGAATATTGCATTCAAATCACCCCTGACAGATGGCCATCCAGCCTCTGTTTAAAAGCCTCCAAAGAAGGAGCCTCCACCACACTCCGAGGCAGAGAGTTCCACTGCTGAACAGCTCATTATTTTCTGCACCTGAGATTTCAGCTTCTGAACTCTTTTTGCTAGAGAACAGCTCCTCTGCAACATTTGGAATAGGAGACTAATGGAAGCACAGACTGCTCATTTTCAAGATTTAAAATCTCATGATGGCTTGCAGGCCCAGAATCCCCATGGCCTATGTCCACATTGACACGAGTACCGGGCACAATCATGGGCTGAACTACAACAGCTTCTTTTTTTCTGGAGAGGAAGAGATACCCAAGGAGTAGGGGATGTGGGTGGGGAAAGTACCTGTGCAATTGGGGGTCCCATTGAGGACTGAGGTTCCACTGATGGGCTTCCCTTCTGGAGTGGAGCACCAGCAGTAACCAGTCTGTTTGTGGCACTGGACCTGAATGGGAGAAGAAGAGGACGGGGAGAAGAGAATGCAGGCCGTCCCAGAGTTACAAACATCTGACTTGCAAACAACTCCTAGTTAAGAACATATGCAAGGGAGTGAGCAAGAGAACAAGGAAGATAATATGTATGTATGTGTATGTATATGTGTGTGTGTGTGTATCTATATAAATAAAAATGTAATGTTCGTTTGTGGGATTAACATAACTCAAAAGCCACTGGACGAACTGATACCAAATTTGGACACAATATGCCTATCAGGCCAGTGAGTGACCATCACTCATAGAAACACAGAAAAACACAAAAGAAGGGACTTAAAAGCCAAAAAATAATTTAAAAAATGCATGACCACATATATACAGATATACACATAGAAAACACATGTACACAGACAGGACCACAGCAATGCATGGCAGGGGATGGCTAGTATATATATAAAATGTAATGTTCGTTTGTGGGATTAACATAATTCAAAAACCACTGGACGAATTGACACAAAATTTGGACACAAGACACCTATCAGGCCAACAAGTGACCATCACTCATAAAAACACTGAAAACACAGCAGAAGAGACTTAAAAAACCAAAAAAATAAAAAACACATTACAAAGCATGTGCAAAACCACATATATACACAAATATATATGCACATATATACACACAAAACACATATACAAAGACTGGGCCACAGCAATGCATGGCAGGGCACGGCTAGTGTATATATATATACACACATACGTACATATACGTACATACACACAGGCAGTCCATGAGTTACAAACATCTGACTCTCAAGCAACTCCTAGTTAAGAAAATAAGGAAGAGAATGAGGAAGTAGGAAGGAAGGGAGGAAGCAGGAGGGAAGGAGCAAGGAAGGAAGGAAAAAGAAAAGAATCAAGTAAGAGAGGAAGGGAAAGTAGAAAGGGAGGAAAGAGGGAAGAGAGAGAGSAAGGAAGTAAAAATAAGTAAAAATAAGTAAGAGAGGTAGCTAGGAAGGAAAGGAAGAAAGGAGTAAGGAAGGAAAGAAGGTAGAAAGGAAAGAATGAACATAGAAAGGATGGGAGATGGAAGGAAGGAAGAAAGCATGGAAGGAAAGGAAATAAAAGAGGAAGGCAGGTGGCAAAAAAAGGAGAAAGCAAGGATGGACAAAAGAAGAAAAGAAACAAGAAAAGGAAAAAGAGAGGGAGGTAACAAGCGAATAAAGGAGGGAGAGAAAGAAGGAAGAAAGGGAGGAAGGTGAATGGAAAAGTAAGAAGGATGAAAGAAAACGTACAAGGGAGAGAGGGAAAGAAAGAAAGAGGAAGGAAAGAAAGGAGCAAAGAAGGGAGGAAGATAAGGGAACAGGGAAATAAGGGAAGAAATGAAGAAGGGAGCAAGAAAGAAAGGAAAAGAGGAAGGAGGAAAAAGAAGGAAAGAAGCAAGGAAGGGAGAAAAGATGAAAGTAAGGATGGAAAGAAGGGAGGGAGATAGGGAGGAAAGAAGGAAGGAAGGAAAGGAGGAAAGAAGGGAGGGAGATAGGAAGGAAAGGAAGGAAGGAAGGAAGGCAGAAAGGATGGAAGGAAGGATGGAAAGAAGGGAGGGAGATAGGAAGGAAAGAAGGGAGGAAGGGAGGAAGGAAAGAAGGAAGGAAGGAAGGAAGGAAGGAAGGAAGGAAGGAAGGAAGGAAGGAAGGAAGGAAGGAAGGAAGGAAGGAAAGGTGGGTTGTTACCTGCTGGAAGGAGCCTCCTTCGTCGCATTCTGGGACATACGTCCCGTGAGCCTGGCGCCGGGACTGTGAGAGGGCCGCCATCCGGTCCTCTTGGCATCGGGTGAGGTTGGCACCTGTGGGTTGGAGAGCGATGGCATAAGAAAAAGAAGATCCATAATCAATGGCTACCAATGTTATTGAACACCACTACCCCCATCCCTAATAAAAGGGGAAAAGGAAAGGGCCTGAGGCTGTCAGGAGTTGTGGGAGTTGAAGTCCAAAACACCTGGAGGGCCCAAGTTTGCCCATGCCTGGTGTAGACACACCCTTTTAAGCCAGTCACATTCTTTCGGCCTCAGCAAAGCAATGACCAACCTGAGCATAATTTTTTTCCAACAAAACCCTAAAGTAGGGTTGCCATTAAGTCAGAGTAGACTTGGTCTAAAGCTTGGAAACATTGGCTTCGTGTATCTGCCGCCTTGCTGAAATCTCTACCTACTGTTTGGCTCTCGGTGGGCGGCCACCCCACATCGGAAGCGGGGCAAAGCCTCGAGGGAAGGTTCCCTGCACCGGGCCCTTTGGAAGAGGCAAGGCGACTTGTAGAGCTTCCCGTCGGAGCCACAAATGGGGCGGCCCCGTTCGTGGGGGCACTCCAAAGGGCATGCAGACTCTCCCCGGTCACTCTCCGAGATGATGAACTGCAAAGAGACACAGCAAAGGCATTGATTACAGCAGTGGTTCCGAAACTTTTCTTTTTTTACTTTGACCAGAGACCACTTTGACCAGAGACCACTTTGACCAGGGACCACTTTGACCAGAGACCACTTTGACCAAGGACCACTTTGACCAGGGACCACTTTGACCAGGGACCACTTTGACCAGGGACCACTTTGACCAGAGACCACTTTGACCAGAGACCACTTTGACCAGGGACCACTTTGACCAGAGACCACTTTGACCAAGGACCACTTTGACCAGGGACCACTTTGACCAGAGACCACTTTGACCAGGGACCACTTTGACCAGAGACCATTTTGACCAAGGACCACTTTGACCAGGGACCACTTTGACCAGAGACCACTTTGACCAGGGACCACTTTGACCAGAGATCACTTTGACCAGGAACCACTTTGATCAGGGACCACTTTGACCAAGGACCACTTTGACCAGGGACCACTTTGACCAGAGACCACTTTGACCAGGGACCACTTTGACCAGAGATCACTTTGACCAGGAATCACTTTGATCAGGGACCACTTTGACCAGGGACCACTTGACCAAGGACTGCTTTGACCAGGGACCACTCTCCAACATTAGTACCAAAAGGGTTACGAATAAATTTTTGGTCAACTTTAGATTTGGTTTGGTTATCTGTGGTGCTAATTCAGAAAATTGCATTTGGATAGACCATATCAGCTCTAGTTTCTGATACAGATCATATGCCATCCAGTAATCGCCATGTGTTTGCCCACACAAAACCATATTTAATAAGCCTTGGCACTATAAGAGGGTTTCGCGAGACCAGTCGCTCTCGTTGCAACAGTGTAGTAACGGTGAGGTCGTGGACCATAGTTTAGTTCTTGTGCACCACTGGTGGTCCACGGACCACATGTTGGGAACCACTGGATTATAACCAAGGGCTGGGATCCATGGGTGTCTGCACATCATAGTTTATGCATTGCATATAAATCAGAATAAATAAATAATGATAATGATGATCATAGTGATTATGATAATAATCAGTTTGTTATCCGCCTCTCTCTACAGCTCGAGGCAAGCTCTGGCGGGTTATGCTCATCTCCATTTCTAAGCTGAAGAGCCGGTGTTGTCCATAGACACCTCCAAGGTCATGTGGCCGGCATGACTGCATGGAGCGCTGTTACCTTCCTGCAGAAGCAGTACCTATTGATCTACTCACATTTGCATGTTTTCGAACTGCTAGGTTGGCAGAAGCTGTTGCTAACAGTGGGAGCTCACCCTGCTTCCTGGATTCGAACCGCAGACCTTTTGGTCAGCAAGTTCAGCAGTTCAGCGGTTTAACCCACTGCCTACAGGGGGGCCGACAACAATAACACATCACTACCGCTGAGGATGCTTGCCATAGATGCAGGCAAAACGTCAAGAGAAAATGCCTATAGAACATGGCCATATAGCCCGAAAAAACCTACAACAACCCAATATACACAGAGTTAAAATACAAGTTAAAATCCACAAATGAAATGCTAAGTAATAATAATAATCATCATCATCATCATCATCATCATCCTTATACAGTAGACACTGAGTTATCCGTAACTCAATGAGTTGGCACTCTCAAGTCACAGGCACAAAAAAAATAGAATAAATAATAGTTTAAATTTTAAAAAAAACACAAAGAATTAAATTACATTAAGTTAAGTTTGTATTTATTTGCTTTTAATAGGTGTATTTCAGTACTATCAAGTCCAAGCAGAGTTGATGATATGGGATAGTATGGGGTATATACTATGAGTTAGGGCTATTTATGGTATTTACCTATCTGTTTGAGGGCATGACTCAAGGTGGCCCAATTCTGCCATACAGATACATAGATATAGATATCAATGTACTTTAAGATTTCTGTAATCATGGGGAATACATCCCCGAACTGACAGTGGAAACAGGAAACTGTGGATAATAGTAAACCCTATTGAAAAGAATGATTTCTGCCAGAAGTTGCCATGGAGTCAACCTGGAGGACCCAAAATTATCTCACCAAACTATACCTTATACGAAATAATAATAATAATAATAATAATAATAATAATAATAATAATAATCCTTCCAAGATTCCATTGCATTGAACCATGGGAGTGAAAGGGTGTCAAACTGCATCAATTCTACAGTGTGGATGCACCCCTTGGAACAAGAACAAGAGCCTCTTCTCCCCGCGCTCTCCTTCCTGCTCCCCGGGAGGTGTGTATTTTGGAAACGCCTGGCCCAAAGCGTTGGTTTAACTAATTGCAGTGTCAATAAGCCCAGGCGAGAAAGAGGCCCATTAAAAGCCAACCAGACTTGGAAACCGAATGGTGTTTGATGTGAAGCAAGGTGGGATGATTCCCCATCCAAACAGCAGGAATCCAGACCGCAGGCTTCTAGTGGAAAAGAGGGAGAAGGAGGAAGGGGGGCGGCCTTATGATAAATGTGGATAAATGTGGAATCATAACTTTGGAAGGCACTCCAAGGGCTATCCAGTCCCACCCCATTCTGCCATAATCAAAGCCCTCCAGATAGATAAGTGTTTCTCAACCTGGAACCTCTGGGGAGGGGGTTGCAGAGGGTCACCAAAGACCATCAGAAAACACAGTATTTTCTGTTGGTTCTGGGGGTTCTGGGTGGGAAGTTTGGCCCAATTCCATCATTCGTGGAGTTTAGAATACTCTTTGATTGTAGGTGAACTATAAATCCCAGCAGGTACAACTCCCAAATGTCAAGGTGTATTTCCCCCAAACTCCAGYAGTGTTCAAATTTGGGCATATTGAATATTTGTGCTACRTTTGGACTACATCCATCATTGTTTGAGTCCACAGTGCTCTCTGGATGTAGGTGAACTACAACTCCAAAACTTATGGTCCATGCCCACTAAACCCTTCCAGTATTTTCTGTTAGTCTTGGGAGTTCTGTAGATTTGATCGCACTCTTGCATTTTTAGTCTGAACTCTAAAAGGGTCTTTCCGGCTATTGAACCTGAAATAATTGTAGACCCTTGAATACCATAAATATTCAAACTAAAACAGAACAGATGCATTGCTCCAATGGATGTTATTGGTTGGTGGAGATGATGGGTCAGAAGAGACACCATTCACCATTAGTGGCTCGTGGCTTCCATATCCACAATCCATTCCATATTTTGGATGGTCATAAAGAAAAAGGATGTATCTCAAGGGGCTGGATTGCTTTAGGTATGAGGTTCAGTACCTTGGAGAGCTCCTTAAAGCCTGGATGACCACTTGGACCCCATTTACACTGCCATATAAAATCCAGGTTATCCGCTTTGAACTGGATTATTTGACTCAAAACTTCCATATAATCCAGCTGGTTTGAAAGTGTTATTTCCTATTTAATAGACATGGGCAATACATGGTTCTAAATCAGTGTTTCTCAACCTGGGGGTCAGGACCCCTGGGTGGGGGTGTGTGAGGGGAGTTTCAGAGGGGTCACCAAAGACCATCACAAAACACATATTTTTGATTGTCTTAGGAACCCTTGTGGCAGGGAAGGCTGAAGATCTCCTTCTCTTCCTTTTTGGTGTTGACGAACTACAACTCCCAGAATTCAAAAACAGCCTCCCAGGCCCACCAGTATTAAGTGTTGGACCTGCAGGTAGTGTGCCAAGTCTGGTGCAGATCCATTGTGGACTGGGTTCAGAGTGCTCTTGGATTGTAGGTGAACTATAAATCCCAGCAACTACAACACCCAAATGTCAAGGCCTATTTCCCCCAAACTCTACCAGTATTCACATCTGGGCATATTGAGTATCCGTGCCAAGTTAGGTCCAGATCCATCATTGTTTGAGTCCACAGCGCTCTCTGGATGTAGGTGAACTACAACTCCAAAATTCAAGGTCAATGCCCACCAAACCCTACCAGTATTTTCTGTTGGTCATGGATATTCTGTGCCAAGATTAGTTCAATCCCATTGTTGGTGGAGTTCAGAATGGTCTTTGATTGTAGGTTAACTATAAATCCCAGCAACTAAAATTCCCAAATGACGAAATCAATCCTTCCCAACCCCACCAGTATTCAAATTTGGGCATATTGGGTCTTTGTGCCAAATGTGGTCCAGTGAATGAAAATACATCCTGCATGTCAGATATTTACATTACGATCCATAACAGTAGCAAAATTACAGTTACGAAGTAGCAATGAAAATAATGGTATGGTTGGGGGTCACCACAACATGAAGAACTGTATTAAGGGGTCACGGCACTAAAAAAGTTGAGAACCACTGTTCTAAATGGTTCTAAAGTACTAACAAAACTAGGGGTGCTGGCGCTTTGCTTCTAATGTGTTTCTAAAGTTCTGGTGGTGAAAAGTTCAGAACTTTAACAAAACTTTCAAAATTTTTGTCATAAATGGCAGTTTTTAATTGGTTCTGTCATAAAAATCGCCAATAACGAAATAATAATGAAATTTCGAGAGTTTTGTTAGAGTTCTGAAGTTTTCACCACCAGAACTTTAGCAAGGCTTTAGAAGCAAAGCACCAACTTTAGAAACACTTTAGAAACAAAGCACCAACACCCTCTAGTTTTGTAAGTACTTTAGAACCATTTAGAACCATGGATTGCCCATGCCTACGATTTAATTGTGTGGTATGTACTTTGAAAGTAGTTCTACTCTAGAAACTTTGTTTTTGTGACTGCCACAACACTATGTTGAATTGGTTGAGATGTGATGAGATAGTCATTGAAAAACTAGATCAAAATGTGCTGCAGGAAATCTTGCAAAAACAAATTTTGGCAGTTTAATGAACTCTTCCCATGTTTTTATGATAGGACCAATTAGGAAATGACATTGATAACCCAGGAACAAAGATCGTGTTACATAGTTTAATCTGGATTTGATGGCAATGTAGATGAGGCCTTGGAATGGCTTCACCAACTCATTGGCATGAGAGGCATCAGCCACCACTGAACGATCACATTGCAAATTGGCAAAGATCTTCCCGAAGCCATTTTTGGAAAGGTGAGCTAAGCAAACAGAACAATATAATCAAGCAACTTAATTTGATGCCTGTCTTTGTTTGGATATCCAGAGTAGGCTTCCAATGTTTCCTGACCTACTCAGTTATTAGATTCCAAACCTGTGCAGGGCGATTTATTATTATTATTATTATTATTATTATTATTATTATTATTTTATTAAAAACATGTATATTGGAGAGACCTAGGTCAACTTTGATCAATGTGGCTTGGTTCGTGTTGCATTGGAATTGTGCAAAGCTTTAGACCCAAAGGTCTAACTGTACAATGGTTTAGACCAGGTATGGGCAAACTTTGGCCCTGCAGGTGTTTTGGACTTCAACTCCCACAATTCCTAACAGCCGGTAGGCTGTTAGGAATTGTGGGGGTTGAAGTCCAAAACACCTGGAGGGCCAAAGTTTGCCCATACCAGGTTTAGACTCAAGTGTGCAAAGGTTTAGACCCAACCATTGCACTCATGGGAGACAAAGTCCAAAACATCCGGAGGGCCAAAGTTTGCCCATAATTGGTTTAGACTCAAGTGTGCAAAGGTTTAGACCCAATCGTTGGACTTGTGGGAATTGAAGTCCAAAACACCTGGAGGGCTGAAGTTTTCCCATATGTGGTTTAGACTCAAGTGTGCAAAGGTTTAGACCCAATCGTTGGATTTGTGGGAGTTGAAGTCCAAAACACCTGGAGGGCCGAAGTTTGCCCAACCTGGTTTAGACACAAGTGTGCAAAGGTTTAGACCCAACCGTTGGACTTGTGTGAACTGAAGTTCAAAACACCTGGAGGGCTGGTTTGTCCAACCTGGTTTGGACTCAAGTGTGCAAAGGTTTAGACCCAACTCTTGGACTTGTGCAAGCTGAAGTTCAAAACACCTGGAGGGCTGGTTTGTCCAACCTGGTTTAGACTCAAGTGTGCAAAGGTTGAGACCCAACCATTGGACTTGTGGGAGTTGAAGTCCAAAACACCTGGAGAGCCAACGTTTGCCCATATGTGGTTTAGACTCAAGTGTGCAAAGGTTTAGACCCAACTCTTGGACTTGTGCAAGCCGAAGTTCAAAATACCTGGAGGACCGAAGTTTGTCCATACTTGGTTTAGACTCAAGTGTGCAACCGTTGGACTGGTGGAAGTTGAAGCCCAAAACACCTGGAGGGCCGAAGCTTGCCTATAACTGGTTTGACTCAAGTGTGCAAAGGTTTAGACCCAACCATTGGACTTGGGGAATTGAAGTCCAAAACACCTGGAGGGCTGAAGTTTGCTCATACCAGATTTAGACTCAAGTGTGCAAAGGTTTAGACCCAACCACTGGACTCGTGGGAGTTGAAGTTCAAAACACCTGGAGGGCCAAATTTTGCCCATACCAGATTTAGACTCAAGTGAACAAAAGTTTAGACCCAACTGTTGGACTTGTGGGAGTTGAAGCCCAAAACACCTGGAGGGACAAAGTTCGCCCATCATTGGTTTAGATTCAAGTGTGCAAAGGTTTAGACCCAACTGTTGGACTTGTGGGAGTTGAAGTCCAAAACACCTGGACGACTGAAGTTTGCCCATAAGTGGTTTGACTCAAGTATGCTAAGGTTTAGACCCAACCTTCGGTCCTCCAGGTGTTTTGGACTTCATCTCCCACTATTCCTAACAGATGATAAGACAGTTGGGATTTCTGGGGGTTGAAGTCTGGATTGAAAACTATTGGTTTAGACTAGAGATGAAAAATAAACCCAACCCACGTAAGAGGGTCCTTGCCCGGCCTCCTTTGCCCATGTGAATGCAGCCAAAATATTCCATCTCCGAAAATGGGGAAAAGAGTCAGTCACCATGTGTTTTTCTGTGGTGACTTCACCGTTGGCACCAGCGTGTGCCACCAAGAGCCGCCGTCGCGAAGGCACCGGAGACAGATGGCGCCCAAAGGGTGGCTCAGACACGGGGGATGTGTCTGCGAGGGGCTCTGTCCCTGCGCTTGGCGTCGGCGCAAGGGGATTCGGCGCCTTTTTTGGACACTGTTGCTACCTGTCCAGGGGGTTGTGGAGGGTGACATCATGTCTGCAAAGCAACGGTCCGGACTCAAAGGCGCTTCTTTGAGCAGAGATGCCATTGAGGATGCATCAGGAGATGCAGGAGGAGGCGGTGGACACAAACTCCCCAAAACCGGAATGACGCATGGATAGTAGGGATTCGGGCCCAGGGAGGTGGAGATATAAGTGGCTAGGATGTTTACCCCATAAGAGTATGACAACTACACATCAATGAACAAAGTACAGGCAGTCCCCAAGTTACAAACATCCGACTTGCAAACGACACATAGATAAGAACAGGGGTGAGACAACAGGAACAGAGAGAAATCTACTCCTTGGAAGGGAAATCCACTCCTGAAAGAGTTATTATCATAGGGAAGAGGGATCTCCACTGAAGCTGTATCCCCAATCCTTGTTTCCAGAACAAGCCATATTTTTGACATTTGGGAATTAAATATCTGATTGGCAGGATGTATTTTCATTCCCTGGACCAAATTTGGCATAATTACCCGATACGCCCAAATTTGAATACTGGTGGGGTTGGATTGATTTTGTCATTTGGGAGTTGTAGTTGCTGGGATTTATAGTTAACATACAATCAAGGAGCATTCTGAACTCCACCAATGATGGAATTGGACTCATCTTGGCACACAGAACCCCCACAACCAGCAGAAAATACTGGAAGAGTTTGGTGGGCAATGTCCTTGAGTTTGAGAGTTGTAGTTCACCTATATCCAGAGAACACTGTGGACTCAAACAGTGCTGGATCTGGACCAAACTTTGTGTGAATACTCAATATATTTAAATGTGAACACTGGTGGAGTTCAGGGAAAACAGACCATGACATTTGGGAGTTGTAGTTGCTGGGATTTATAGTTCACCTACAATCAAGGAGCATTCTGAACTCCACCAATGATGGAATTGAACCAAACTTGGCACACAGAACTCCCACAACCAACAGAAAATACTAAAAAGTGTTTGTTGGGCATTGACCTTGAGTGTTGGAGTTTTAGTTCACCTACACCCAGAGAGCACTGTGGACTCAAACAGTGATGTATCAGGGCCAAACTTGGTACAAATACTCAATACACCCAAATGTGAACACTGGTGGAGTTTGGGGAAAATAGACCTTGACATTTGGGAGTTGTAGTTGCTGAGATTTATAGTTCACCTACAATCAAAGAGCATTCTGAACTTCACCAATGATAGAATTGGACCAAATTTGGCATGCACAACTCCCATGACAAAGAGAAAAATAATGGAAGGGTTTGGTGGGCATTGACCTTGTGCGGACACTGGTAGAGTTTGGAGGAAAATAGACCTCGATATTTGGGAGTTATAGTTGCTGGGATTTATAGTTCACCTACAAACAAAGAGCATTCTGAACCACACCAACGATAGAATTGGGCCAAATTTCCCACCCAGAACCCCCATGACGAACAGAAAATACTGTATTTTCTGATGGTCTTTGGCAACCCCCCTGACACCACCTCGTGACACCCCCCCTCCCCAGGGGTTCTGACCCCCAGTGTTGAACACTGTTGACCCTATAGAATCATAGAATTGTAGTGTTAGAAGAGACCTCATGGGCCATCCAGTCCAACCCCATTCTGCCAAGGAGCAGGAACATTGCATTCAAAGCACCCCTAACTTCTGCTGGAAGCAAAAGATGGGATCGCTTTAGAGAAACTTTGGAGATCCCTAGAAGAAAAGTGTTATGTTTAGAAATCTCTAGGTCCTCCATCATAATTGGATGAAGTTGACCATGAATTCATACTGGAGGACTGAAAGATTTGTGGATTTTACATCAAATCCGCAAAAGCCAAAACCACAAACGTGGATGGCTGATCTCAAGCATTTTGGATACGGCGTGAGGTGCATCTACTTCGCAGAACTAATGTAGTTTGCCATTGCTTTCTTTGTCGTGGCTAAATATTTTACAGCCATGAGAATTGCAGCTTTGCAAGGCCTTGAGCCTCCTCTCTAATCAATGGCACCAAACTACATCTCCCAGGACTCCATAGCATAGAGAAATGGTGGTGAAAGTGGTGTCAAACTGCAGCGTAGATGCGAACAAGTCGACACTCCTTTGGACCATAAATCAAAGCTGGCTGGCTACCTTTCACGCTTTGGCCGGCCTCCTTGGTCTCTCAGCAGGAGAGCCGGGCCAGTGGTTTTGGCAGTCGAAAGAGAAGCGTTCCCCTCGAGGGAATCCAAAACAAGCATCTCTTTGCTTAAGAAGCACACGGCTCAAATGGAGAGCTGTTTGGGGGCAGGAAGCCGAAAATGAGATGCTCTCCCAGGTGCGGTTGAAGGAGGTTTGTGGAGACGTTTGTGCACAAGTGTTGACGAGAGAGAGAGAGTCCGATTCCTACCCCTTTCCAAGGTCCTGTTGTTGCAAAGCTTGGCTTCCTTTGGAGACCAGAGTTCGAATCCCTGATCACCCACCTGGTCCCAAAACCATGCCTTTAGTTTCTTTCGGAAAGCTAGGAGAGAGGTGGCTTTATTTTATTTGTCGTGTCAGGACAACAAGTCAAATTATATTATATTTCTAACAGAACAAAGCAAACAAACAGACAAAATAGAAAATTTGTGAGTTTGGTAGTTGATTAAATGTCCTTTGACCAGTATCTGGCCACTTGGAGTGCTTCTGATGTTGCTGCAAGAAAGTCCTCCATGATGCATGTGGCAGGGCTCAGGTTGCATCGCAGCAGGCGGTCAGTGGTTTGCTCTTCTCCGCACTCACATGCCGAGGATTCCACTTTGTGGCCCCATTTCTCAAGGTTGGCTCTGCATCTCGTGGTGCCAGAACGCAGTCTGTTCAGTGCCTTCCAAGTCGCCCAGTCCTCTGTGTGCCCAGGTTGGAGTCTCTCATTTGGTATCAGCCACTGGTTGAGGTTCTGGGTTTGAGTCTGCCACTTTTGGACTCTTGTTTGCTGAGGTGTTCCAGCAAGTGTCTCTGTAGATCTTAGAAAACTATTTCTTGATTTAAGTCGTTGACGTGCTGGCTGATACCCAAACAGGTGATGAGCTGGAGATGTCACTGCCTTGGTCCTTTCACTATTGTTTGCTTCTTCCCAGTTGGGGAGAAATTGGGAGTATGTCCCATAGGCAAGGAGCCACCGCCGAGAAGGCCCTGTCTCTCATCCCCGCCAGGTGCATTTGTGCTGTTGACAGGAGTGAGTGCAGGGCCTTCTCGGATGATCTTAGGTTTCGTGATGGGACGTAGAGGTGGATGCGTTTGGACAAGTAAGCTGGACCAGAACCGTACTGAGCAGTCTTTAGCATTTCTCTATAAGTGGATTCTGCTTTGGTCGGACCTAATTCCGTGTCCAATTGTGGGCAAAACAATTCAAGAAGGAGATGGACACAATGGAGCGATCAATTCAAATGGCAGAAAAAGAGATGTGTTTGTGTGTGTATGTGTATATATATGTATGTATGCATGTGTGTGTGTGTATATATATATATTTCAAAACTTGGCAACTCTGACTGTTCTAGATTGTTTCTAACGGACACTTGAAAGTGCCGAGATCCATTCCCTGAGAGCGGCTGGACGGTGAAAGTCCATGTCCGGATGACAAATAACCTCCAGTGGGCAAACAGAAATTTGAAACACACCGGTGGCATTTTGACACCCAACGCCGATCCAGTCAATAGAGCTGGCAGAGCCAAAGGGTTTGGGAATAACTGTTAAGAAGCTCGGCGACTACCGTCATGCTACTGTGCACTGATTGACAAGGCCAGCCTGCGGGCCTTCGGAGCGCAACAAATGTGTTTGTGTTTGCGCAAAAGCCAGCTCACCAAAAAGCCTCGCAGCTTACCTTGGCTCCGGCACGCCATTTGTAACCGCAGGGGCCGTGGCCAGGAAAATCTGAGTGCTGCGTTGACGGAGAAGGAAGGCAGACCAGGAGGGGGAAAAAGCCACTCTCTGGCACACTCCCCATTTCGCAGATGAAAACTGGGACATGGATGGGGAATATATGCCAAGGCCACTTTGTGGGATGCATGCAGCCAAGCAACATCGGAGCATAGAATCACAGAATCAAAGAGTTGGAAGAGACCTCCTGGGCCATGCAGTCCAACCCCATTCTGCCAAGAAGCAGGAATATTGCATTCAAATCACCCCTGACAGATGGCCATCCAGCCTCTGTTTAAAAGCTTCCAAAGAAGGAGCCTCCACCACACTCCGGGGCAGAGAGTTCCACTGCTGAACGGCTCTCACAGTCAGGAAGTTCTTCCTCATGTTCAGATGGAATCTCCTCTCTTGTAGTTTGAAGCCATTGTTTCGCGTCCTAGTCTCCAGGGAAGCAGAAAGCAAGCTTGCTCCCTCCTCCCTGTGGCTTCCTCTCACATATTTATACATGGCTATCACATTTCCTCTCAGCCTTCTCTTCTTCAGGCTAAACATACCCAGCTCCTTAAGCCGCTCCTCATAGGGCTTGTTCTCCAGATCCTTGATCATTTTAGTCGCCCTCCTCTGGACACATTTCAGCTTATCGAGATGCCTGCGGAAAGCTATGAATTAAGGAGAAACACACACAATCTAGGAGGCGATGCAGCAGTTTGCTTTTGCTTGAGTCTACTGCAGAGTTTTCCAAACTTTTCATGTTGCTGCTGCACTTTTTAGGCACGCATCATTTTGCAAAATGGTAATTCCGTTTTACTAGCAAGATGGAGGTCAAACCAATCCCTTATAAGAGTTTCATACTATATATATATATAACATACTATATGTTTCATATTACAGTATATATACACACTATATATATTGTATGTGTGTGTGTGTGTGTGTATATACACACACACTGTAATATGAATCACACACACACATATATAGTGTGTGTGTGTGTGTGTGTGTATATATATATATTGTGGTGTGTTAATATATATATAAATAAAATATATTAATATAATATAGGTAAAGGTAGTCCCCTGACATTAAGTCCAGTCATGTCTGACTCTGGGGTGTGGTGCTCATCTCCATTTCTAAGCCGAAGAGCCAGCGTTGTCCGTAGACACCTCCAAGGTCATGTGGCCGGCATGACTGCATGGAGCGCCGTTACCTTCCCGCCGCGGTACCTATTGATCTACTCACATTTGCATGTTTTCGAACTGCTAGGTTGGCAGAAGCTAGGGCTGACAGCGGAAGCTCACGCCGCTCCCCGGAATCAAACCTGCGACCTTTTGATCAACAAGCTCAGCAGCTCAGTGCTTTAACCCACTGCGCCACCGGGGGCTCCATATATATATATATATATAAATGAATCACACACACATATATAGTGTGTGTGTGTGTGTGTGTGTGTGTGTGTGTGTGTGTATATATATATATATATATATATATATATATATATTACTACATATAATACTATATTATATATATAATACTACATATAATACTATATATAATAACCTGGGGGTCGGAGCGGCTTACAAGAACAGGCAAAAATCTAACACAATTTAAAAACAATTTAAAACAATTTAAAAACAATTTAAAAACAACAATATCAAAGATGAAAGGCCTGTCAAAACAGATATGTCTTACACACACACACACACACACACACACACACACACACATACATACACACTAGCTGTTCCCTGCCACGGGTTGCTGTGGCCCAGACTGTGTATATGTGTTTTGTGTGTATATATGCATGTGTGTGTATATATATTTGTGTCTATGTGTATATATGTGGTTTTGTGCATGCGTTGTAATGTATTTTTTGTTTAAGTCTCTTCCGCAGTGTTTTTTATGAATGGTGGTCACTCGTTGGCCTGATAGGTGTCTTGTGTCCAAATTTGGTGTCAATTTGTCCAGTGCTTTTTGAGTTATGTTAATCCCACAAATGAACATTACATGTGTGTGTGTCTGTGTGTGTGTATAGCCCCCCCAGTGGCGCAATGTGTTAAACCCTTGTGCCAGCAGGGCTGCTGACTGACATGAAATGTGTATGTATGTGTGTGTGTGTGTGTGTGTGTGTATACACACACACACACACACATATATAGTATAGTATAGTATAGTAACAGGAAGGTAATGGCGCTGCATGCAGTTATCTTGGCGGTGTCTATGGACAATGCCGACTCTTCAGCTTGGAAATGGAGATGAGCACCAATCCCCAGAGTCAGACACGACTGGACTTAATGTCAGGGGAAAACCTTTACCTTTATCTATAGTATAATTTAGAATGGTATAGTATAGTTTTAATATAGTATAGTATAGTATATATGGGCCCCCTGGTGGTGCAGCACGTTAAACGACTAAGCTGCTGAACTTTCTTACCAGGTGAAAATCCGGGGAGTGGGGTGAGCTCCTGCTGTTAGGCCCAGCTTATGACAATCTAGCAGTTCGAAAACATGCAAATGTGAGTAGATCAATAGGTACCTCTTCTGCAGGTAGGGACGGCGCTCCATACAGTCATGCTGACCACATGACCTTGGAGGTGTCTACGGACAATGCCGGCTCTTCGGCTTAGAAATGGAGATGAGTACCAACCCCCAGAGTTGGACATGAGTAGACTTAATGTCAGGAGAAATCTTTACCTTGTATAGCATACATATAATATAATATATGTACTATAATAAATAATGGTTTCACCTGACAGTAAGGATGATATGAATACACACACACACACACAGTATAATATATATACGTTTCATATCATCTTTACTGTTCAAATAAGGTTTGGAGTATTTCCGTTTACGCTTCTTATGTCCTAGAGTTGATCCCTGTGTCGTTTATAAGCCACGCCATGTGGTTCATCACAAACATTGTCAACAGATTTTCTGTCCTTAATTAGAAACATATCCATTTCAGTGGTAATTACTGCAAGTCAATCAAATTGTGAAAATTATAATAATACCGACAGTTGAACAGCACTAATGCTCCATGTTTGTCGTGATCAAACCTCTCTGGAGGTTTCTAAACAGAGGCCAGATGGCCATCTGTTGGGGGTGCTTTGATTGTGTCTCCCTGCCTGGCTGAAGGGGATGGGACTAGATGCCCTTTGGGGGTCTCTCCTAGTAGAATCCTCTCAGGAGGTTTCTAAACAGAGGCCGGATGGCCATCTGTCAGGGGTGCTTTGATTGTGTCTTTCCACCTGGCTGAAAGGGGTTGGAGTAGATGCCCTTGGTGGGTCTCTCAATTCCAAAACCTTCTCCGGAGGTTTTGGAATTGAGGCTGGATGGCTGTCTGTCGGGAGGGCTTTTACTGTGTCTTCCTGTCTGGCTAAAGGAGGTTGGACTAGATGACCTTTGGGGGTCCCTTCTCACTCCCCCTGGCAGTGCCTTTATTAGTGGGAGCAAGAGCTCTGGTCTATTGGGAAGGCCATAATTCTGCACCGAATAAGTTCCAGTCTTTTTTGCTCCATTCTTTGCCACTCCAGGTGGTACATCAACAAGACGATGGATAGCATCATTGCGCCTTAAAAATAGATGCCTCCAAAAGCAGGAGAAGTGGAAGAAGAAACCAGGTCTCAAAAACAATATTTTTCACACTCCCGAGAAGCAAACAGATCTAAATGGGTCCCCTTCACGGAGGTGTTAACGCGACACCCGTGCATCGGATAGTATGACAAAATGTTGACTCCGTTCCCAGGCATACAAATGTGAAATCAAAAGCGAGCCAAAAGAGAGACACGACAAGAACTTCTCCTACGTCGATGACAAATAGGCTTTAACACAGTCACAAATAAATAGTAGACTTCCAGATATGGCTGGACTACATCTCCCAGCATTCCTCACTATTAGCTGTCCTGGCTGGGAGTGATGGGCATTGTAGTCCAACAACATCTAGAGGTCTATGAGAGTCTCACTCCTGGGTTGTTGTTGGTTTTTTGGGCTGAATGGCCAGTTTCTAGAAGCATTCTCTCCTGACGTCACAACCTCTGAGGATGCTTGCCATAGATGCAGGTGAAACATCAGGAGAGAATGCTGACGTGGCCATACAGCCCGATAAACCTACAACAACCCAGTGATTCCAGCCATGAAAGCCTTCGACAATATATTCTGATTCCTGTTTTAAGAAGGATTTTCAGGGAAAAATTCTACCTGATCTCAGAGTCAATAGAAATCCTATTATCAATACAGCCTCTGAGTGTCACATCCCAGGCCTGAAGCCACCTATGACCATAGCATCACACCAGAGTAAATGCAAACACTTTATTGCAAAAACACATAAAAGATATATAGTAAAAAAAGCAGGGATAAGGAAAGAAGGTGTTGTGCTGGTACGGCTGTACCAGGAGCTCCAACTTTATTTTCTTTCTGTTATCTGTTTGCAGTCATAGGGCAGGCCTCTTGTCCATCATAATTAAGCTTTGGTTCCGCCCCTTGTTCAGGGCTCTGGGAGGGAAAGGAGCCATTTTTTAGGCAGTCTCACACAAGGAAGCTATACTATAGGACGTAGACCAGGACACAGCAGCCTTCATACTGGAGCTTTCTCACATGAAGCTTCTCTCACACAGAGGTTTGCCTCATACTCGTCTGGATGACACTAGCTTTGGCCCACTGACTAACAGGCTTCGGCCTACTAACTCTACTCACACATTTGTAATAAAAAATACTCAGGTAATTTTGAATATTTCTGACATTATATACATGCAAGTACAGTGTTCCCTCGCTACTTCGCGGTTCGCTTTTAGCGGACTCGCTGTTTTGCAATTTTCAAAAAATATATATTTTAAATTAATATTTTCTGAAAACTGCGAAATAGTGAGTTGCTAAAAGCGAACCGTTAAGTAGCGAGGGAACACTGTACTTGCATGTATATAATGTCAGAAATATTCAAAATTAACTGAGTATTTTTGATTACAAAAGTGTGAGTAGAGTTAGTAGGCCGAAACCTTTTAGAGTCAGTGGGCCAAAGCTAGTGTCGTCCTGAGTAGTGTGAGGTAAACCTCTGTGTGAGAGAAGCTTCGTGTGAAAAAGTTGCAGTATGAAGGCTGCTGTGTGTAAACCTACTATGTATTTGTTTACAATGTTCTCTCGCTACTTCGCAGCTCGCTTATTGTGGACTCGCTGTTTCGCAGATTTCAAAATATATTAATTTAAAATATATATCGTGGTATTTTTGCTGTTTTGTGGAGTTTTGCCACCGCCACTCTCTGAAGCGCTTTCCCTCCTCAGTCCTCCCTCCTTCCCTCCAGCCTTGAAGGGCCTTTCCCTCCTTTCCTTCACTTTATTTTAAGTTTATAAAGACTTAAAATAGTGTATAACTACTAAAATAATGTATACAGTGATCCCTCACTTATTGCGGGGGTTACGTTCAGGACCTCCCGCAATAAGTGAAAAATTGCAACATAGGGACACTATATTTATTTTAATATTTATACATTATTTTAGTAGTTATACACTATTTTAAGTCTTTATAAACTTAAAATAAAGGAAAGGAAAGAAAGGCTCTTCAAGGCTGGAGGGAGAGAGGACTGAGGAGGGAAAGCACCTCAGAGAGTGGTGGCAGCAAAACCCCACAAAGCAGTGAAAATACCATAATATATATTTTAAATTAATATTTTTTGAAATCCGCAAAACAGCGAGTCCACAATAAGCGAACTGCAAAGTAGCGAGAGAACACTGTAAACAAATACATAGTAGCTTTACACACTGCAGCTTCCTCATATGAAGCTTCTCTCACACAGAGGTTTACCTCACACTCCTCAGGACGACACTAGCTTTGGCCCACTAACTCTAACAGGCTTCGGCCTACTAACTGTACTCACACTTTTGTAATCAAAAATACTCACGTAATTTTGAATATTTCTGACATTATATATGTGACGGCGCGTCTGGCCCCACTTATATGTGAATGTATAGCTAAATTGTTTGGTTATCTATAGCTGTCAATCAATGTTATTTTGCAGCGGTTGAATTGCTCCTCCATCCCAATTGTTTGGTTCCGTCCCTTCCTGGGGAAAAGGGCAGTGCTTTCTTTTCATTCCACCATCAAACAACTCAACAGATGGACATGAGAAAAGCTTGGCTCCAAAGCCCTCAGTCAAGTCATCTCTTATCACCAATTCTTAAGTTTGTAATCTTAAGATTCATTCTTGATATCCAGTTCACCCTGGACGACGTTGCGGAATCTTAAGCGCCTTCAAACCAGTCCTTTGGCATCAAGAGGAAGACTTTGCGCCTTCAAATATAGGTCATTGGACCGGGGATGTGAATGTTCAGGCTTTCACAGCCATTGAGAAAGAGGGAACTTGGAAAGCTTCTCAGGTGGAAAACAGTCCAGCATTATACAAAAGATCATCATTACTACCAAACCATTCAAAGTTGTCTCATCGTCCTAATCACAATCCAGTATCGTTTTCCGTTGTTCCATTTCCTATCGTCATTACCAATCATTGCACTTCTTGTTCGAACGCCTTCTTGAACAACCAAGTCTTTAATTTCCTGCGGAATATCATCAAGGAAGGAGCCAGTCTAATGTCCAAGGGAAGGGTGTTCCACAGCCGAGGAGCCACCACCGAGAAGGCCCTATCTCTCGTCCCCGCCAGCCGTGCCTGTGAGGCAGGCGGGATCGAGAGCAGGGCCTCCCCGGAAGATCTCAAAGTCCTGGTGGGCTCATAGGTCGAGATGCGGTCGGAAAGGTATCTTGGGCCGGAACCGTTTAAGGCTTTATAGGCCAACGTCAGCACCTTGAATTGAGCCCGGTAGCAAATCGGCAGCCAGTGGAGCTGGTACAGCAAGGGGGTTGTGTGCTCCCTGCGTCCCGCTCCTGTTAGTATCRTGGCTGCCGCACRTTGGACCAATTGAAGCTTCCGGGCCRTCTTCAAAGGCAACCCCATGTAGAGAGCGTTGCAGTAGTCTATGCGGGATGTAACCAGAGCATGGACTACCGTGGCCAACTCAGATTCCCAAGGTACTTATTGCAGGAGGTCCTGGAACGTAACCCCCACAATAAGTGAGGGAACACTGTATACATTGTTTTAGTAGTTATACACTATTTTAAGATAGTCCCTAAATCACGGTTTTTCACTTATTGCAGGAGGTCCTGGAACGTAACCCCCGCAATAAGTGAGGGAACACTGGGTTCCCAAATCTGAAATATGGAATCCTTTGTTGTGATGGTAAAGTCTGGATCAAGGCATGGGCAGGTGTTTTGGACTCCAACTCCTACCTTTCCTAATAGCCAATAGGCTGTTAGGAATGGTGGGAGTTGAAATCCAAAACACCTGGAGGGCCAAATTTTGCCCACGCCTGGTCCAGACTCATCCTATTTGTTTTGAACCTGGGACCGAGTGGGAGCGCTGCATGGAAGAGAGAGGGTTGTTTAAGCTTTGTATAATATTTTCGCAAGGCTGATGTGCTTTGGCTGCTTTCCCCGGCTGTTCCCCCCCTCCGTCCCAATAAGGCCCCCTTCATAAGCCGCCCACCCTTGCGAACCAAAGGCTTTTGTCGTCTCGGGGGGAAGCGAGGGGAGGGCACCCCACAATGAGGCTTTTTGGAAGCTGGCAAAGGAGGCTCGGACTCAGAGAGAGAAGCCTCTTGGCTGCGTTTGCTGGAGGCCCCAACAAATTACTCGGCTTGACAGCTGAAAGGCCCGTGTGTGCCTTGGCGTGACTGGGGCGGGGTCTGGCCGGGCGTCCAGAAATGGGAACGGTCAGAAACGCCCGCCACCAAGCAAGGAAACAGAAACAGCTAGGCTTCGGAGGAGGAAGGATCAGAGCTCTGGGTTCGAATCCTAGCTCAGCTGTAGAATCCCATTTTGTTGTTTATTCATTCTTAGTGACCTCCTGGACCAGCCCAGGCCAGAGCTCCCTGCCGGCCGTGGCCACCCCCAGCTCCTTCAGAGTCAATCCAGTCACTTCAAGAATACCATCCATCCACTTTGCCCTTGGTGGGCCCCTCTTCCTTTTCCCTTCCATTTTCCCCAGCATCATTGTCTTCTCCAAGCTTTCTTGTCTTATCATCATGTGGCCAAAACTCTTCATCTTGGACTCTTATATCCTTCCCTCCAATGAGCAGTCAAGCTTTCTTTCCTGAAGTATGGACTGGTTGGATCTTCTGGCGGTCCAAGTCACTTCAAGGATACTATCCATCCATCTTGCCCTTGGTCGGCCCCTCTTCCTTTTTCCTTCCATTTTCCCCAGCATCATTGTCCTCTCCAAGCTTTCCTGTGTTATCATCATGTGGCCAAAGTTCTTCATCTTGGCCTCTTATAGCCTTCCCTCCAATGAGCAGCCGGGCTTTCTTTCCTGAAGTATGGACTGATTGGATCTTCTGGCGGTCCAAGGCACTTCAAGGATACCATCCATCCATCTTGCCCTTGGTTGGCCCCTCTTCCTTTTCCCTTCCATTTTCCCCAGCATCATTGTCCTCTCCAAACTTTCCTGTCTTATCATCATGTGTCCAAAGTTCTTCATCTTGGCCTCTCATATCCTTCTCTCCAATGAGCAGCCGGGCTTTCTTTCCTGAAGTATGGACTGGTCGGATCTTTTGTCTGTCCAAGGCACTCTCAGAACTTTCCTCCAACACCACAGTTCAAAAGCATCTCTCTTCCTTCGCTCAGCCTTCCTTATGGTCCAGCTCTCACATCCGTAGGTTACTACAGGGAATGCCATTGCTTTGACTATGCGGATCTTCGTTGCCAGTGTGATGTCTCTACTCTTCACTATTTTATCGAGATCAGTCCTTGTTCTCCTCCCAAGAAGGAAGCGTCTCCTGATTTCGTACCTCTGAGGATGCTTGCCATAGATGCAGGCAAAACATCAGGAAAGAATGCCTCTAGAACATGGCCATATAGCCCGAAAAAACCTACAACAACCCAATAATATGATAATATAAATATATATTTATATTACATGTAATATTACTAATAATATTACAATATAATGGTATAATAAGATATAGTAATATTTAATACTGATATTGTACTATGCTAATAATATAGTGTGTGTGTGTGTGTGTGTGTGTGTGTGTGTATATATATATATATATATATGCTAGCCGTCCCCTGCCACGTGTTGCTGTGGCCCAGTCTGTGTATATGGGTTTTGTGTGTGTATATATGTGTTTATATATATTTGTGTATATGTGTTTGTATATATATATATGTGTGTGTATGTGTGTGTGTATGTGTGTATATGTTTGTGTATTTATATGTGTACACGCAGATTGTGTATATGTGTGTGCTTGTCTATATGCGTATTTGTGTGTATATATGTATGTATGTGGATATGTATATGTGTGTGCATGTATATGTGCATGTCTATATGTATATATGTGTGTATGTATATGTATGTGTGTATACGGGTATATTTGTGGGTGTGGGTGAATGTGTGTATATGTATACGTATATGTATATATGGTGTATTTTTTGGATTCTTAAGTCTGTTCCTCTGGGGTTTTTTTGTGTGCGTGTGTGTTTATAGGTGATGGACACTCGTTGGACTTTTAGGTGTATTGTGTTCAAATTTCGTGTCAATTTGTTCGGTGGTTTTTGAGTTATGTTAATCCCACAAACGAACATTACATTTTTATTTATATAGATATCTTGTAAGCCGCTCTGAGTCCCCTTCAGGGTGAGAAGGGCAGCATATAAATGTCGTAAATAACAAATAAATAAATTGTGGGAGTCAACGTCGAGAAAGTTTCCATCACAGATGGGTGAGAAAAGCCTTCAGGTGGAAATTGTGGAGTCAACTGATGGAAAGCTTCAATCACAGATGAGTGAGAAGAACCTTTGGGTGGAAATTGTGGGGTTAGCCTATGGAAGTCTTGCATCACAGATGGGTGAGAGGAACCTTTGGGTGGAAATTGTAGGGATGACCTAGAGAAGGCTTCCATCACAGATTGATGAGAAGAGCCTTTGGGTGAAAATTGTAGGGTTAATCTACTGAAGGCTTCCAACACAGATAGTTTAGAAGGAAATTTATGTTGGAACTGTGGAGTTAGGCAAACTTTTGGTTTGAAAAATTGTTGAGCCAACTTGGAGAAGGCTTCTGTCACAGGTTGACTAGCATAAACTTTGGTTGTAACTGTCAGGCCAACCTGGAGAATGTTTCCATCACAGATGGGTTGGAAGAGCCTTTGGGTAGAAATTATTTTTATTTATTTGTTTGTTTATTATTTGAACTTATATGCCGCCACTCCCCTGGGGCTCGGAGCGGCTTACAAGAATGACTAAAATCTAACACAATTTAAAAACAATTTAAAACAATTTAAAAACAGCAATATCAAACATTAAAAGCCTGTCGAAACAGGTATGTCTTACATGCCCTGTGGAAATCTGGTAAGTCCCACAAGGCACGGACTTCAGGTGGCAGAGTATTCCAGAGTGATGGTGCCACTGCTGTAAAGGCTCTGCGTCTGGTTGCTGTTAGACGCAAGGTCTCGACATTGGGGATTTCCAATAAATATTGGTCCTCAGAATGGAGGGATCTCTGGGGTTGGTAGGGGGTGAGGCGGTCCCTCAGGTACATCGGCCCCAGACCATGCAAGGCCTTAAAGGTGAGTACCATCACTTTGAAAGTGATCCGGTGCTCAATTGGTAACCAATGCAGGTGCAGTAAGATTGGTGTTATGTGGCATCTCACCGGATTTCCCGCAAGAAGCCGAGCAGCTGCATTTTGTACCAACTTGAGCTTCCGGATCACTGACAGAGGAAGGCCAATGTACAGGGTGTTACAGTAGTCCAGTCTGAGATGACCGTAGCCTGGATGACCGTAGCTAGGTCGTCCCTGGACAGGGATGGGGCTGCCGTCTAGCCTGCCGCAGGTGAAAGAAGGTGGTTCTGCTCACGGCGGATACCTGGGCCTCCATCGTCAGCAGAGGGTCCAAAAGGACTCCCACTCTCTTTACCAATGATAACGGGCGTAGCGCCTCGCCATCCAGGGTAGGCAGCTGGATGTCCCCACTGCCCGGTCGACCCAGCCATAGGATCTCCGTCTTTGCTGGATTCACCCTCAACCTGCTGGCACGCAGCCATCCAGTAACGGCCTCGAGGCACTGATGGAAACTGGTACAGAGTCCGGTCGGCCTTCCATCTTCAGCACCAGCTGAGTGTCATCAGCATACTGATAACACTCAAGCCCAAAACCTCGAACCAGCTGAGCAAGTGGTTGCATATAGATGTTAAACAACAGAGGGGAGAGAATGGCCCCCTGAGGAACCCCACAAGATAGAGGGGACCTCTCAGAGACCAGGCCTCCCCTCTCCACTCGCTGTCCACGGTTGTGAAGAAAGGAGGACAGCCAATTTAAAGCTGTCCCCCTGACTCCAGCAACAGCAAGGCGGTGGGTCAAAAGATTGTGGTCGACTGTGTCAAATGCTGCTGTGAGATCCAATAACACAAGCAGCGCTGACCCGCCCTGGTCAAGCTGGCATCGAAGGTGATCCGTGATGGAGACCAGCACAGTCTCTGTCCCGTGCCCCGCACGGAAACCGGACTGGAAGGGATCTAGTCCAGCTGTGTCGTCTAGGAATTATGACACTGTCCTGGAGATTGTTTCCATCACAAGTGGTTGAGAGGTGCTTTTTGGGTTGGAAACGGTAGGGTCAACTTGAGAAGGCTTCCATCCTAGATGGGGCTTTGAATTGGGATGGTGGGACCAAGTTGTGGAAGGCTTTAATCACAGATGGCATACGAAACAAACAAATAAATCTCCTCCTGATGGAGAGACATGTTAGGATGTAATAGGAGCTGTGTCCATTTCTTTGCTGGGCTTTAGTGGCCTCTTAGGTGGTCTTGGAGTAGAAACAGAGGGAAACATCATTTTGTTTCTTGAGACATCTCCTTTTTCGGTGGGACCCGACTCTCACTCATTCTGCACTTAACAACCTTAAAATAAAAATAAAAATAAAAGCTATTCTCCCGAAGGCACAATTTGGCAGCCAGAGCGATATTAGAGGAGAGACCTTTTTTTTCCCTGCAGGAATCTGGCGCCTCACCTAAAAGCTAGGCGATAAAATAATAAAATAACCAAAAGGAGTAAAGAGGCATCAAAGTGGAAAGAGGGAGGCAGCCCGAGGGGATGCACACCTGCACTGAACCGGAGGAGGAGGAGGGGGGAAATAACGAAAGGAGAGAGAAAGGCATTGGGGGGAAGCCATGAACCCCATCCAAAGCTTTCTGCTACTTGGCGTTGCTGCAAGTTATTGCAACGTATTCAGGTACACAGTTTAAAATTATGTCCATGGGGACAAACCATGACAGCTATGCAGTCAAGTCTTCACATTCTATGGGGTTAAGGTCTCAAGACCCTCATGAAAGTCAAAAACCATTAATTGCGAGGAATGATGGGAGCTGCAGTCCAACGATGTAGTGAGCACGGTACACTTCTTTAGAAATAAATATCTCTATCATCTATCTATCTATCTATCTATCTATCTATCTATCTATCTATCTATCTAGTCTGTCTATCTACCTACCTACCTGCCCTATCTATCTATCTATCTATCTATCTATCTATCTATCTATCTATCTACGTACTTATGATACTATCTATCCATGTTCTCTATGTATGGTATGTATGGTATCTATCTATCTATCTATCTATCTATCTATCTATCTATCCATCCATCTATTTATGTACCTACAGTACTATTTCTATCTATGTACCTATGGTACTATCTATGGTATCTGTCTATATATGGTATCTATCTATCTGCAATATCTATCTACCTACCTACCTACCTACCTGCCATATCTATCTACCTATGTACTTACAATACTATCTATCTATGATCTCTATCTATGGTGTCTATCTATGGTCTATCTATCTATCTATCTATCTATCTATCTATCTATCTATCTATCTATCTATGTACCTACAGTACTATCTCTATCTATGTACCTATGGTACTATCTATATATGGTATCTATCTATCTGCGATATCTATTTATCTACCAACATACCTACATACCTGTCGTATCTATCTATCTATCTATCTATCTATCTATCTATCTATCTATCTATCTATGTACTTAAAATTCTATCTATCTATGATCTCTATCTATGGTATCTCTATCTATCTATTTGTCTTCCAATATATCTTTCTACATACCTACCTACCTTTTTACCTACCTACCTACCTAGGTTTCTATCATTCTATCTGTCTTTCGATCTTTCTACATACCTACCTATCTTTTTACCTACCTACCTTTCTATTATTCTACCTATCCATTTTCCGATATATCTTTCTACATACCTACCTACCTTTTTACCTTTCTTTTCCTTCTTTCTTTCTTTCTTTCTTTCTTTCTTTCTTTCTTTCTTTCTTTCTTTCTTCTTTCTTTCTTGGAACCTAGAATACTATCTCTATCTATGTACCTATGGTACTATCTATGGTATCTATCTATCTGCGGTATCTATCTGTCTACCTACCTACCTACCTACCTACCTGCCCTATCTATCTATCTATCTATCTATCTATCTATCTATCTATCTATCTATCTATCTATCTACATACAATACTATCTCTCTATGATCTCTATCTATGGTATCTATCTATGGTATCTATCTATGGTATCTATCTATCTATCTATCTATCTATCTATCTATCTATCTATCTACTTAAGATACTATCTATCTATGGTCTCTATCTATCTACTCTATCTACCTACCTACCTACCTACCTGTCTATTTATTTATTTACTGGGTGCAGTGCCTCAAGACCTTGGCCTGCACTTAAAAGCAATCGGCACTGACAAAATCAACACCTGTCAGCTGCAAAAGGCCACCCTACTTGGATCTGCATGCATTATTCGCCAATACATCACACAGTCCTAGACACTTGGGAAGTGTCCAACGCGTGATCCAATTCAACAGCCATATCTTGTCTGCTGTGGACTCATCTTGTTGTGTTTCAAATAATAATAATAATAGGATTAGGGTGATTCCCAGTAATCCACTGCCTGGAGGGCACAGATCCCCTGTTCTGTCTCTCTGTGGCTCCGGCCATCTGTCACGTCTGGGAGAAGCATTCCCAGGTATCGATCTGGAGGAGTCCTCTTCTTCTTGGCGGAGTTTCTTGCTGACTAATACCAATCTCTTTAAAAAGCCCCCAGAGATGAGATGACATCAGGCGGAGAGCTCATCCTCCCCAGAACAAGTTAAAATTAGCCCCCCGCAGGCGACACGTTGGGAACTAAATATGGATATCGCTTGCTCCCAGTTTGGCAGCAACGCCGGCTGCATTTCGGAGCATGCAGAAAGCGTGACCGGTGGCCGCATTTCACGGCCGTGGGATCCCCAAAACGTGCTTCGCCCAGCTGCCACATCCCTCTGGTTTGCACCTGTAGCTTTGGAGAAGGTTGCACAACCATCACTCTTATAACTTCCAACATTTCACAGATTACACTTGGGATACATCAGGCGTTTTGGATTTCGGCGCCCAGAATCCAGGGCAACCAATGTGCTATTTTGATGATTGCTTTTGGTTACATACAAAGGGTTTCTTAAATTCCAGCAACCGTATTCTTTGGGAACCACTTCATTACTTAATCTAGCTGTTCAGAGAAGAAACCAGACACCTTTTTACCTGCAACACCTGATCCCACCTGCTTTATCCACTGTTTGCTCTTTATGTGCCTTCGGGTCAACTGAAGTTTGTAGGACAAGGGTGTTCCTGGCACGCTTTCAACAGACGGGATTCGGCACTGATTTCTTCAGAGGCTGAGAGAGTGTGACTTGCTTACGATCACTCAATGGATTCCCAAGGATGAGAGAGAAGACTTGAATCCTTGGCTTCTAGGTCCCCAAATGGCACATTGGTGCAATCCTCTCCCTTATTCACAGAATCTGTTTCTTTGTTAGTCCATTGCTTTCTGACTTTTTCCTTTGCACAAACAGATCAATATTAGGGAAAAAATATGGGATATCTATACTCTTCTGACTGTTGGGGTGAGGAGCTGTCCATTGGAAAAGCAGTTGGCTTCATAAAGATCAGCGTTTCTCAACCTGGGGGTCAGGACCCTTGGGGGGGGGTCATAAGGGGTGTTAGAGGGGTCACCAAAGATCATCAGAAAACACAGTATTTTCTGTTGGTCACGGGGATTCTGTGTGGGAAGTTTGGCCCAATTCTATCATTGGTGGGATTCAGAATTATCTTTGATTGTAGGTGAACTATAAATCCCAGCAACCACAACTCCCAAATGTCAAGGTTTGTTTCTCCCAAACTCCAGCAGTGTTCACATTTGGGAATATTGAGTATTCGTGCCAAGTTTGGTCCAGATCCATCACTGTTTGTGTCCACAGTGCTCTCTGGATGTAGGTGAACTACAACTCCAAAACTCAAGGTCAATGCCCAACAAACCCTTCCAGTATTTTTTGTTAGTCATGGGAGTTCTGTGTGGGAAGTTTGGCCCAATTCTATCATTGGTGGGGTGCAAAATGCTCTTAGACTGTAGGTGAACTATAAATCCCAGCAACTACAACTCCCAAATCCACCAGTGTTCACATTTGGGCATATTGAGAATTCATGCCAAGTTTGGTCCAGGTCCATCATTGTTTGAGTTCACAGTGCTCTCTGGAGGTAGGTGAACTACAACTCAAAACTCAAGGTCAATGCCCACCAAACCCTTCCAGTATTTTTTGTTAGTCGTAGGAGTTCTGTGTGGGAAGTTTGGCCCAATTCTATCACTGGGGGGGTTCAGAATGCTCCTTGATTGTAGGTGAACTATAAATCCCTGCAACTACAATTTCCAAATTTCAAGGTCAATTTCCCCCAAACTCCACCAGTGTTCACATATTACCATATTCAGTGTTCATGCTAAGTTTAGTCCAGATCTATCATTGTTTGAATCCACAGTCCTCTTTGGATGTAGGTAAACTACAACTCCAAAACTCAAGGTCAAAGCCCAACAAACTCTTCCAGCATTTTTTGTTAGTCATGGGAGTTTTGTGTGCTAAGTTTGGTCCAATTTCATCATTAGTGGAGTTCCGAATGCTCTTTAATTGTAGGTGAACTATAAATCCCAGCAACTACAACTCCCAAATGTCAAATTTATTTTCTCCAAACTCCACCAGTGTTCACATTTGGGCATGTTTACTATTCATGCAAAGTCTGGTCCAAATCCATCATTGTTTGAGTCCACAGTGCTCTATGGAGGTAGGTGAACTACAACTCCCAAACTCAAGGTCAATGCCACTTATCACTTCCAGTATTTTCTGTTGGTCATGGGAGTTCTGTGTGCCAAGTTTGGCCCAATTCCATCATTGGTAGAATGGAGAATGCTCTTTGATTGTAGGTGAACTATAAATCCCAGCAACTACAACTCCCAAATGACAAAATCAATCCCCCCAAAACCCACCAGTATTCCAATTTGGGGGTATCGCGTATTTGTGCCAAATGTGGTCCAGTGAATGCAAATACATCCTGCATATCTGGCATTATGATTCATAACAGTAGCAAAATTCCAGTTATGAAGTAGCAACAAAAATAATGTTATGGTTGGGGGTCACCACAACTATATTAAGGGGTCGCAGTATTAGGAAGGGTGAGAAGCAGGGGAATTCCAGACAGGAAACTATCAGGATCAGTTAACACCTCCCAACAAAGGATTCCCCCAGCCAGGAGGCAGCCAGGCTTTGAAACTGCAAGACCACAACACTCAAAAAGCAGAGGAATTCCAGATAGAAAACAATCAGGGTCATTTAACGCCTCCCAACAAAGGATTCCCCCAGGCAGAATGCAGCCAAGCTTTGAAACTACAAGGTCACAACACTCAAAAAGTAGAGGAATTCCAGACAGGAAACAATCAGGACCAGATAACACCTCCCAACAAAGGATTCCTCCAGGCAGGAGGCAGCCAGGCTTTGAAACTGCAAGACCACAACACTCAAAAAGCAGAGGAATTCCAGACAGGAAACAATCAGAACCAGATAACACCTCCCAACAAAGGATTCCCCCAGGCAGGAGGCAGCCAGACTTTGAAATTGCAAGACCACAACACTCAAAAAGCAGGGGAATTCCAGACAGGAAACAATCAGGGTCAGTTAACACTTCCCAACAAAGGATTCCCCATGACAGGAGGCAGCCAGGCTTTGAAACTGCAAGACCACAACACTCAAAAAGCAAGGGAATTCCAGATAGGAAACAATCAGGGTCAGTTAACACCTCCCAACAAAGGATTCCCCCAGGCAGGAGGCAGCCAGGCTTTGAAACTGCAAAACCACAACACTCAAAAAAGAAGGGGAATTCCCGATAAGAAACAATCAGGGTCATTTAACACCTCCCAACAAAGGATTCCCCCAGGCAGGAGGCAGCCAGGCTTTGAAACTGCATGACCACAACACTCAAAAAGCAAGGGAATTCCAGACATTAAACAATTAGGACCAGCAAACACCTCCCAACAAAGGATTCCCCCAGGCAGGAGGCAGCCAGGCTTTGAAATTGCAAGACCACAACACTCAATTTGCATTCAGCCATGAACACCCATTGGGTGACCTTAGGTAAGTCACACTCTCTCAGCCTCAGAGGAAGGCAATGACAACCCTCTACTTTCTTGACAAGCCTTGCAAGAAAGCCCTGTTATAGGGTTACCATAACCTTGAAATGACTCGAAGGCACACAGCAAGGCGCACAACACCTGTTGTCGATACATGTCTGAATATATATGATGAGAAGATACTTGCCCCAACTGGAAGTCTTTGGCACGAAATTTAAAATAACTTTGCCATAAGTTATTTCAATGTGCGGCAGTGCAAATTTATTATTTGTTGGTGAAAAAGGGGTCTAATTTTTCAATTCTGGGGATCAGTCCATGCACTAAACCAGGCTTGGGCAAACTTTGACCCTCCGGGTGTTTTGGACTTCAACTCCCATCATTATATCAAATAGTATCATTATATCAAATAGTATATTTTCTCCAGTGGTGTGGGGAGGGGGGTTGCCATCCTCTGGTAGTGTGGCATGTCTCATTAAGAGCCACATCCCCCCTTTTAATATGATGAGATGTGTTCCACACTGGGCATGCGTACTCAGCAGCAGAGTAGCATAGCGCAAGGGCAGATGTCTTCACTGTGTCTGGCTGTGATCCCCAGGTTGTGCCAGTCAGCTTTCGTATGATGTTGTTTCTAGCGCCCACTTTTTGTTTGATGTTCAGGCAGTGCTTCTTGTAGGTCAGAGCACGGTCCAGGGTAACTCCCAGGTATTTAGGTGTGCTACAATGCTCCATTGGGATTCCTTCCCAGGTGATCTTCAGAGATTGAGATGCTGGTCTGTTCTTAAGATGAAAAGCCCATGTCTGTGTTTTTGATGGGTTAAGAATCAGCTGGTTTTCGCTGTAATAGGCAGTAAGACAGTGATTCTCAACCTGTGGGTCCCCAGATGTTTTGGCCTTCAACTCCCAGAAATCCTAACAGCTGGTAAACTGGCTGGGATTTCTGGGAATTGTAGGCCAAACCAGCTGGGGAGCCACAGGTCGAGAACCACTGCAGTAAGAGCACCTAAAGCTTTGGAGAGCTTCTGTTCAACCATTTCAATGCTCTTTGCTTGGGCGGTGATGGCACGATCGTCAGCATAGATGAAACTCTCTGTTCCTTCTGGCAGTGGCTGGTCATTTGTGTAAATATTGTTTCTAGCACTCCCTTTTTGCATGATAGTCAAGCAGTGCTTCTTATAAGTCAGAGCACTGAGTAACTCCTGTTGCGGTTTGTTAGTTTTTATATTGAAATTACACAGCAGTCTTCCCAGCTCCAGGCCCCAAGTTGAAGTACACAGAATATAAAAGGAAAAAATGTCTTTACTCTGGAGTAGTTAATACATGTAGCTTTATAAAGAAAAATACAGTAGCCTTGAAAACACATTGTCCATCGCAGAAGGAAAAAAACTTACAATGCATTAATCTGCTTCTTTCCAGCAAACCTTGTAGTGTAGTTCCATCTCTGATTACTTCATTTCACCCACTACCTGCATCAAGAAAACTTCACCTGATATACATCCTAATCAGGGAGTGGTTCTTCCTCAACACACACATATATGCAAGAGGTGATTCTTGTCAAGACTTACAAAACCATATACTGTAACAACTCCCAGGTATTTGGGTGTGCTGCAATGCTCCAGTGGGATTTCCTCCCAGGTGATCCTCAGAGCTCGGGATGCTTGTCTGTCCTTAAGATAAAAAGCCCATGTCTGTGTTTTTGATGGGTTAGGAATCAGCTAGTTTTCCCTGTAACAGGCAGTAAGAGCGCCTAAAGCTTCGGAGAGCTTCTGTTCAACCATTTCAAAGCTCCCTGCTTGAGCGGTGATGGCACGATTTGGAAGAATTGAAACTCTCTGGTTTGGTTTTGGTTCTAAAGAAGCCACTTCTTTGCAGAAGGGCTGTGGTTTGGCAAGCACATTGGCTCACTCCGCACTTACCCAACAAATGAGCATCTTGCTTCCAGAGTTATAATCAACTTATAAAGACAGAGACAGCAGCTTGTGCTTATGTCAACACAGAATCCTTTCCCCCCAAAGTCCAAGTAAGTTTGGCCCTCTTGTATGGCTAGCAGGTCTCTTGAAATCTGGATAGAACATCACGAAGTTTCTTGCGCTCATTGTTTTTATCTAAGGCTTTGGGTCAGTGTTTATGTTGCAATTGGCCACCTTGATTAGCACTGAATGGCCTTGCAGCTTCAATGCCTGTCTGCTTCCTGCCTGGGGGGGAGGGATATTTTGTTGGAATATCATGAAACAATCGGGGCCAGCTAACACCTCCCATCAATGGATCCAGAAGCCCCATTTAGCAAAGTTATCTAGAGTCTGGATTAGGGTTTAGTGCAGGCATGGGCAAACTTTGGCCCTCCGGGTGTTTTGGACTTCAACTCTCCCATCATTTATCTGGTATTGCACCACCTGACATCCATCGGGAAGTAGCAGTCAGTAATGAAAGGACCAAGGCAGTCACATCTCTGACCCATCCTTTGTTGGGATATCAGCCAGCGTGCCAACACCTTAAATCAAGAAATAGCTTCCTAAGATCTACAGAGATACTCGCAGGAACATCTCAGCAAGCAAGAGTCCAAATGTGGCATGCTAAAACCCAGAACTTCAAGCCATGGCTGATACCGAATGAGAGTCTTCCTGCTGGGCACACAGAAAACTGGACAACTTGGGAGGTGCTGAACAGATTGTGCTCTGGCACCACGAGATGCAGAGCCAACCTTCAGAAATGAGTCCACAAAGTGGAGTCCACGACATGCAAGTGTGGAGAAGAGCAAACCACAGACCACCTACTACAATGCAGCCTGAGCCCTGTACATGCACAATGGAGGACCTTCTCACATCAACACCAGAGGCACTCCAAGTGGCCAGCTTCTGGTCAAAGGACATTTAGTATAATGTCAAGTTTTCAAACTTTGTGGGTTTTTTAATACATTATAACAGTACCCTCAATTCGCTTCTGACACAATAAATAAATATTCTTCCAAATGACATTTTGCTCATTGGACCCAACAAAACACTACAACTTTCTGTGCTTCTGGAACACGGCCATGCAGCCCGGAAAACTTATAGCAACCCAATATAATAATAATAATAATAATAATAATAATAATAATAATAATAGTAATAATACATCACACAGCCCTAGATGCTTGGGAAGTGTTTGACTTGTGATTTTTGATACGAAATCCAGCATACAGATCTCATTTGCTGTGACATACTGTGCTTTTGTGTCAATAATAATAATAATAATAATAATAATAATAATAATAATAATAATTTTACATATTGTTTGATATGCAGCAGTTGCACAAAATGTCCAGGGAGAAAAACAAACCAGGTCCTCCTCTCAGAGCCTAAAATACAGGAGCGCGCTCACCTGTGGGAATGTCGAAATAAGTCAATCTATAACCAAAATAAATACAGAAAAGGCACCTTTGCTTTTTTGCCACGAACGGTGCGACAATCCCTCATTTTGGGAATAAAACAAACCAGATGTGCCTTCTTTGGAGCGAGGACTTTGCGGAGAAAGCAAAACTCTCCGCTTTTGGGTTCCAAAATTTTTTGCGGGATCGCAAGTTGCCAAAGTAAACGAACCTTTGTGCCAAGTATTTATCCCCCTCCGTTAAAAAATATTCATTTTTGAAGCCTAAATAGGAAAACACCTACACGCTTGGCATTTCAGGTGTGTGGATTTGGACAATATTGAAAGATTGAAAGATCCCATTGAGTATCAATATTCTCCGATAGCGTAACTTAATATTTTTTGGGAAATGCACATAAATCAACATAAATGCACCCCTTTTGTCCCAGGTGTATGTTGTGTGTGTGTTTTCGGAGCAGAGCAAGACAAGGTGCAATTGTACGGAGCGTGGCTCTGCAAAAAACGCATCTGGCAGTCTTGTCACTCACCCCAAAATAATGCCAACCTGAGTCTTGTCACTCACCCCAAAATAATGCCAACTTGAGTCTTGTCACTCACCCCAAAATAATGCCGAATTGAGTCTTGTCACTCACCCCAAAATAATGCCGAATTGAGTCTTGTCACTCACCCCAAAATAATGCCAACTTGAGTCTTGTCACTCACCCCAAAATAATGCCAACTTGAGTCTTGTCTCTCACCCCAAAATAATGCCGAATTGAGTCTTGTCACTCACCCCAAAATAATGCCAACTTGAGTCTTGTCTCTCATCCCAAAATAATGCCAACTTGAGTCTTGCCACTCACCCCGAAATAATGCCAACTTGAGTCTTGTCACTCACCCCTAAATAATGCCAACTTGAGTCTGGTTACTCACCCCAAAATAATGCCAACTTGAGTCTTGTCTCTCACCCCAAAATAATGCCGAATTGAGTCTTGTCACTCACCCCAAAATAATGCCAACTTGAGTCTTGTCTCTCATCCCAAAATAATGCCAACTTGAGTCTTGTCACTCACCCCAAAATAATGCCAACTTGAGTCTTGTCTACTCACCCCAAAATAATGCCAACTTGAGTCTTGTCTCTCACCCCAAAATAATGCCAACTTGAGTCTTGTCACTCACCCCAAAATAATGCCAACTTGAGTCTTGTCACTCACCCCAAAGTATTGCCAACTTGAGTCTTGTCATTCACCCCAAAATATTGCCGACTTGAGTCTTGTCACTCGCCACAAAATAATGCCAACTTGAGTCTTGTCACTCACCTCAAAATAATGCCAAATTGAGTCTTGACACTCACCTCAAAATAATGCCAACTTGAGTCTTGTCTCTCACCCCAAAATGCCAACTTGAGTCTTGTCACTCATCCCAAAATAACGCCAACTTGAGTCTTGTCACTCACCCCAAAGTAATGCCAACTTGAGTCTTGACACTCACCCCCAAATAATGCCAACTTGAGTCTTGATAATGCCAACTTGAGTCTTGTCTCTCACCCCAAAATAATGCCAACTTTAGTCTCAACCCCAAAAAAGTATCTCTGGGCTTTTGCTCATTTCCTTACCGGAGAGGTGTCCCACCGAAGAGGGGTGGCCAGTTTGGGCACCACTAAGAGCAACCACAGGAGGCTGGCCATGGTGCAGAGGTGCAGCCGGGTGGCAGGACAGATGCCGTGGAGGTCCCTGGCAAAGGGGGCCAGCCTCACCGCTGGGCTCCCGCATATATAGGTTCCTGCAGCCCCAGCCAGGCCAGCCCGCCCGCCCCTCCTGCCTTCTCCCACATGTCATTGCACTTTCCCCTAAGGTGGTCCAAACCACGTGGACCAACAACAGCTGGGGAGGAGAAGGCATCCACGCCTCCCCTGCCACTCCTCCCCTCCGCCCCCAAAAGGCAAGGCAAGGCTGTCTTCCTCCTGCCTTGGTCTTTGGTCTCAGCGCCCCAAAGGCCATCCAGTCTGACCCCCTTTTGCCAGGGAGGATGACACCATCCGATCCCTCCCAATAGATGGCCATACAATCTCTGTTGGATAATTGATGTTCGAAGAGATCCCAAAAGCCATCAAGTCTGACCTCCTTTTGCTAGGGAGGATGACACAAGATGATCCCTCCCAACAGATGGCCATACAATCTCTGTTGGATAATACATGGTGGAAGAGATCCCAAAAGCCATCCAGTCTGACTCCCCTTTTGCCAGGGGGGCTGACACAATCCGATCCCTCCCAACAGATGGCCATACAATCTCTGTTGGATACTACATGTTTGAAGAGATCCCAAAAGCCATCCAGTCTGACCCCCCTTTTGCCAGGGAGGATGACACAATCCGATCCCTCCCAACAGATGGCCATACAATCTTTGGTGGATCATTTGGTGGAGGGACCCCAAAGGCCATCCAGTCCAACTCCTTTCTGCCAAGCAGCAAGACACTATCCAAGCCCTCCCTACAGATGACCATACAATCTCTGTTGGATAATTGATGTTCGAAGAGATCCCAAAAGCCATCCAGTCTGACCCCCTTTTGCCAGGGAGGATGGCACAATCCAATCCCTCCCAACAGATGGCCATACAATCTCTGCTGGATCATAGAATGCTAGAGTTGGAAGAGACCCCAAAGGCCATCCAGTCCAACCCCCTTCTGCCAGGCAGGAAGACACTATCCAAGCCCTCCCAACAGATGACCATACAATCTCTGTTGGATAATAGATGTTCGAAGAGATCCCAAAAGTCATCCAGTCTGACCCCCCTTTTGCCAGGGTGAATGACACAATCTGATCCCTCCCAACAGATGGCCATACAATCTCTGTTGGATGATAGAATGCTAGAGTTGGAAGGGACCCCAAAGGCCATCCAGTCCAACCCCCTTCTTTCAGGCGGGAAGACACTATCTGATCCCTCCTGACAGATGGCCATACAATCTCTGTTGCATAACACGCCTGACAGATGGCCATACAATCTCTGTTGCATAACAGATCTTCAAAGAGATCCCAAAATCCATCCAGTCTGACCCCATTTTGCCAGGGAGGATGGCACAATTCAAACCCTCCCGACAGATGGCCATACAATCTCTGGTGGATCATAGAATGCTAGATTTGGAAGGTACTCCAAAGGCCATCCAGTCCAACCCCCTTCTGCCAGGCAGGAAGACACCATCCAAAACCTCCCAACAGATGGCCATACAATCTCTGTTGTATCGTACAATACTAAAGTTGGTTGGGATCCCAAGGGCCACCTTATCTCATCCCATTCTGCCAGGCAGGAAGACACAATCCGATCCCTCCTGACAGATGGCCATACAATCTGATGAATCATACAATACTAAACTTGGAAGAGACCCCAAAGACCATCCAGTCCAACCCCCTTTTGCCAGGCATGAAACCACAATCCAATCCCTCCTGACAGATGGCCATACAATATGTTGGATCATAGAATGCTAGAGTTGGAAGAGACCCCAAAGGGTCATCCAGTCCAACCCACTTTTGCCAGGCAGAAAGACGCAATCCGATCCCTCCTGACAAATGGCCATCCGATCTCTTGTAGATCACAAGAGTTGGAAGAGAACCCAAAGGGCTAACCAGTCCCACCCCATTCTGCCAGGTAGGACAACACCATTCAAGCACTCCCGACAGATAGCCATACAATCTCTGTTAGCTCATAGAAACCTAAAGTTGGATGGAATCCCAAACCCCCTTCTGCCTGGCAGGAAGACACGAACCGATCCCTCCCAATATATATATGCAATATATTATATTATATTATTATCTCCCAAAGAGGACAAACTACAATTCCCAGGATTGCATAGAGCTAATGCCAAGTGGCAGGGAGTTTCTGGGACTTTGGCAGGATAGGAAACATCTGTTTAGAGAGTACGAGCCTCCCTTCCCTCCGGTACTTGCACCTGTTTGCGGTTCTTTATGCGAGAGGCAGGAGGAAGGCCTCGGGGAAAGTTGGTTGCAACTGGAGCAGCTTTCGTTGGAGGAGAGAGAGATCTCCGCCATAGACCTGTCTGGACAGGAATCCATTGGCAAAGAGGAGAAAGGCTTCCTTGGAAGGAAGCACACCTGGCGGGATCAGAAGAGCAGGTAACTTAACTCCTGGCCTCCCTTAAGGAACTCGGCAAGTCTTGCAGGACTCCCCTGGCATTGTTTAACCCTATCTAACCACATAGATCAGGCATGGGCAAACTTGGGCCCTCCAGGTGTTTTGGACTCCAACTCCCACAATTCCTAACAGCCTACCGGCTGTTAGGAATTGTGGGAGTTGGAGTCCAAAACACCTGGAGGGCCCAAGTTTGCCCGTGCCTGACATAAACCATAGAGGGTACCCCAAAGGTCATTTAGTCTGACCTGCTTAGGCCAGACAGGAGGACACAATCAAAGCCCTCCTGACAGATGGTCGTCCAGCCTCTGTTGGGTCGTAGAATCCTAAGTTAAGGGATCCCAGGGGCCATCCAGTCTAACTCTCCTCTGCCATGCAAGATGATACAATCAAAGCCCTCCAGACAGATGGCCATCTAGCCTCGGCTTAAAAACCTCCAGAGGAGGCGACTCCACCACTTTCCAAGGTAATGAGTTCCTAAGTTAAGGAATCTCAGGGGCCATCCAGTCTAACTCCCGCTGCCAAGCAAGAAGACACAATCAAAGCCCTCCAGACAGATGGCCATCCAATCTCTGTTGGGTCATAGAATCCTAAGTTAAGGGATCCCAAGGACCTTCCAGTCTAACTCCGTTCTGCCAAGCAAGAAGACACAATCAAAGCCCTCCTGACAGATGGCCATCCAGCTTCTGTTGGATCGTAGAATCCTAAGTTAAGGGATCCCAGGGGCCATCCGGTCCAATCCGGTCCAGTCCAATCTCCTTCTGCCAAGCAAGAAGACACAATCAAAGCCCTCCAGACAGATGGCCATCCAATCTGACTGTGTTCTGCTTTGGTCTGGCCTCATAAGAACTGATAAGAGTTCTTCAACAGTGGAACTCACTGCCTTGGAACGTGGTGGAGTCACCTTCTCTGGAGGTTGGGTCGTAGAATCCTGAGTTAAGGGATTCCAAGGGCCATCCAGTCTAACCCCCTTTTGCTAAGCAAGAAGACACAATCAAAGCCTTCCTGACAGATGGCCATCCAGCCTCTGTTGGGTCATAGAATCCTAAGTTAAGATATCCCATGGGCCATCCAGTCCAACCCCCTTTTGCTAAGCAAGAAGACACAATCAAAGCCCTCCAGACAGATGGCCATCCAGCSTCTGTTGGGTCATAGAATCCTAAGTTAAGGGATTCAAGGGCCTTCCAGTCTAACTCCCTTCTGCCAARGAAGAAGACACAGTCAAAGCYCTCCAGACAGATGGACATCCAGCCTCTGTTGGATCGTAGAATCCTAAGTTAAGGGAWCCCAAGGGCCATCCAGTCTAACTCCCTCCTGCCAAGCAAGAAGACACAATAAAAGCYCTCCTGACAGATGGYCATCCAGCCTTGKCTTAAAAACCTCCAGAGAAGGTGACTCCACCACGTTCCAAGGCAGTGAGTTCCACTGTTGAAGAACTCTTACCAGTTCTTATGAGGCCAGACCAAAGCAGAACACAGTCAGACTATGACATCCCTCAGCAAGAAGAGACAATCAAAGCCCTCCAGACAGATGGTCATCCACCCTCTGTTGGGTCGTAGAATCCTAAGTTAAGGGATCCCAGGGGGCATCCAGTCTAACTCCCTTCTGCCAAGCAAGAAGACGCAATCAAAGCCCTCCAGACAGATGGACATCCAGCGTCTGTTGGGTCGTAGAATCCTAAGTTAAGGGATCCCAGGGGCCATCCAGTCCAACCCCCTTCTGCCAGGCAAGAAGACACAATCAAAGCCCTCCTGACAGATGGCCATTCAGCCTCAGCTTAAAAATCTCCAGAGAGGGAGACTCCACCACACTCTAAGGCAATGAGTTTCACTGTTGAACAACTCTTACCATGAGGAAGCTCTTCCTTATGAGGCCTGACCAAAGAAGACGCAATCAAAGCGCTCCTGGCAGATGGCCATCCAGCCTCTGTTGGATCGTAGAATCCTGAGTTAAGCGATCCCAGGGGCCATCCAGTCCAACTCCCTTCTTGCCAAGCAAAAAGACACAATCAAAGCCCTCTTGACAGATGGCCATCCAGCCTCGGCTTAAAAACCTCCGGAGAGGGAGACTCCACCACACTCCAAGGCAATGAGTTCCACTGTTGAAAAAGTCTTACCAGTTCTTATGAGGCGAGACCAAAGCAGAACACAGTCAGAATATGACTTCCCTCAATCTCAACATGAAATTCCTACTGGTACAGCTTAGAATCGCATTGGCTTTTTTAGCTGCAGCATCATACTTTTGGGTCATGTTCTGCTCCTAGAGATACCTTTAACATGGACTGTTTTCAAGGCCGGTGTTTCCACTTGTCACATCTTAGCTTTCTAGTGGTTCAATATACACAAACTTTGTTTTATGCGCACCATAATGTATTTTCCCACATGGTTGGGGGGTCAGACTAGATGGCCTTTGGAATTTTCTCCAAAACTGGTTTTTGACCAGAACTATTAGCCAAATTCTGTTAGTTCAACTCCTTTGGGAAGAAAAACAAAGAGCCTTTGAGTGTCTGGGTTGGTAGATATACACTGCCCTCTGGTGGATGCTGGAGGGATATCTCCATTATTATTATTATTATTATTATTATTATTATTATTATTATTATTATTATTATTATTTGATACACAACAAGATGAGTCCACAGCAAACAAGATCACTCTACTGGCTGTTGTATTGGATCACACATCGGGCACTTCCCAAGTGTCTAGGATTGTGTGATGTATTGGCGTATAATGCGTGCAGATCTGAGTAGGGTAGCCTTTTGCAGCTGACAGATGTGTTTAAGTGCAGGCCAAGGTCTTGAGGCACTGCACCCAGTGTGCCGATCACCACTGGGACCCCGTTGACTGGCTTGTGCCAGAGACTTTGCAGTTCGATCTTTAAATCCTCATATTGTATCAGCTTTTTCTGTTCAATCCTGAGGTCGCCTGGGATTGCAACATCGGCGATCCATACTTGGTGTTATTATTATTATATTTATTTATACTTCACTATATCTCTCCTAATGAAGACCCAACACGGCTTGATATAAGAGCATTACTATACAATTTAAAATATCCAAATATGCAAATATGAAGAACAAAATAATACCATTTTGGGAACCCAAAAAAAATGGGGGTGCGACTGTTATGTGAGGAACACAAAATGCCATTGTGGGCACTCAAAAAATGGATTTGTGACTATTAGGCAAGAAACACAAACACACCATTTTGGACAAATGGGGGTGCGGCTATTACCAGAGGAACACAAAAATACCATTTTGGGCACTCAAATATGGGGGCACGACAATGATGTGAGGAACAGAAAAATACCATTTGGAGCACTCAAATATGGGGGTGCGACTATGATGCAAAGAACAGAAAAATACCAATTTGGGCACTCAAATATGGGGGCGTGACTATGAGGTGAGGAACAGAAAAATACCATTTTGGGCACTCAAATATGGGGGCGCGACTTTGATATGAGGAACAGAAATATACCATTTGGGCACTCAAATAYAGGGGCACGACTATGATGTGAAGAACAGAAAMATACAATTTGGGGTACTCAAATATGGGGGCACGACTATGATGTGAGGAACAGAAAAATACAATTTTGGGCACTCAAATATGGGAGTGCGACTATTACCAGAGGAACACAAAAATACCATTTTGGGCACTTAAATATGAGGGTGCAACTATTACCAGAGGAACAAAAAGTACCATTTTGGGCACTCAAATATGGGGGCACGACTATGATGTGAGGAACAGAAAAATACCATTTTGGGCACTCAAATATGGGGGCACGACTATGATGTGAAGAACAGATAAATACCATTTGGGCACTCAAATATGGGGGCACAACTATGATGTGAGGAACAGAAAAATACCATTTTGGGCACTCAAATATGGGGGCAYGACTTTGATGTGGGGAACAGAAAAATACCATTTGAGGCACTCAAATATGAGGGCGCGACTATGATGCAAAGAACAGAAAAATACCATTTGGGGCACTCAAATATGGGACATGACTATGAGGTGAGGAACAGAAAAATACAATTTTGGGCACTCAAATATGGGGGCGCGATTATGATGTGAGGAACAGAAAAATACCATTTTCGGCTCTCAAATATGGGGCACGACTATGATGTGAGGAACAGAAAAATACCATTTTGATCACTCAAATATGGGGGGGGGGTGCGACTATTACCAGAGGAACACAAAAATACCATTTTGGGCACTCAAATATAGGTGCACAACTATGATGTGAGGAACAGAAAAATACCATTTGGGGCACTCAAATTTGGGGGCGCGACTATGATGTGAGAAACAGAAAAATACCATTTTGGGCACTCAAATACGGTGCGCGACTATGATGTGAGGAACAGAAAAATACCATTTGGAGCACTCAAATATGGTGGCACGACTATGAGGTGAGGAACAGAAAGATACCATTTGGGGCACTCAAATATGAGGGCGCGACTATGATGTAAGGAACAGAAAAATACCATTTTGGGCACTCAAACATGAGGGTGCGACTATTACCAGAGGAACACAAAAATAACATTTTGGGCACTCAAATATGGAAGCGCGACTATGATGTGAGGAGCAGAAAAATACCATTTTGGGCACTCAAATATGGGGGCGTGACTATGATGTGAAGAACAGAAAAATACATTTTGGGCACTCAAATATGGGGGTGTGACTATCATTTTGGACACTATTATGCAGTAGCGACTATTACGCGATGAAATACGGGTATTTTGACTTTTATTTTTATAGATATAGATTCCAAGACATTTTTAGACACACTTATGGGTGGGGGGCATATCTTAGAATCAGTGAAACCGGGCAGTTAGAAGGATGGACTCTTCTTTGAATGTCCAAGGTTCGTGTTCAGTGATCCGCGGACGGCTCCGTGTCCCCGCTTTCAAGAGGATCAGTCAAATGTTTGGGGTCCTGAACAGGAAGACGATCAGCAGTAGGCAAGGTCCCGTCTTTGGGCTTGTACACGAAACTTGCGGGGTTCCCTTTGGAGCGGAGGAGGCTGGAGTGGACTCGTTGTGGGTAGCTGTCCTCGGCCAGGAGCTGAGAGGACTCCCCCGAGACCAAGAAAAGGCCATAGGCTTCGCGCTCGGAAATGCTGTACTTCTCTGCACAGATCGCACAGACGGAGGCCGTGGTCATCTCAGCGGTGACCGAGACGGTCTTCTGGTTGTTGAAGGGTTCGTGGAAGGAGATGTAGAGGATGTTCTGAAAAGGAGAAAGACAACGGTCACTTTATAGACAGACATCTAAATTTTTCCCGATTCAATAATTTGCAGATTTGTTTACGGTTTTATGTATTTTTTAAAAATAAACCTTGCGTTTAACTCTATGTTAATGTTTGTATGCTTTGGCTTTTAATTTACATACTGTATGATTTCTAAATACCAATGCTAAAAATAATGATAGTAATTAGCAGAATATAATCCTAATAACACTAATACTATTACTACTGATACTAATAACACTAATACTAATAACACTAATACTAATAACACTAATACTAATTAGTCCGCCTCCAAGAACATGACTGCATCAAGTGCCATTCATTACTGAAACGGTATCTATTGATCTACTCTCATTTGCATATTTTCAAACTGCTAGGTTGGCAGAAGCTGGGGCTAACAGTGGGAGCTCACCCCACTCCCCAGATTCGTACCTGCGACCTTTCGGTTAGCAAGTTTAACCCACTGCACCATCGGGAAGAAGAGGACCGGGAAAATTAGAAGGAGATTAAATACAACTCCTGAAATCACTCTAGTCCACACATGTGCAAACTTTGGCCCTCCAGGTGTTTTGGACTTCAATTCCTATCATTCCTAACAGCCGTGTAATGAATGAAATCACACCAAATAATAACAACACTAATGAGTAGGATATATTAATAATGATACTAATACTAACACTATGATATTAATAATATGCTCTCTCCAGGACTCTGATCTTTCAATACAGAGTTGGGCAGGAAAGGTGTATAAAAGGAAGTGGTGGAAAGGTGTACAAAAGTCAGTAGTGTCTTTCTTTGCTGCAGTGATACAAGCAATATATCCATTTCAAAGCAAAACCGGCTTGTGAGTGGTCATTTAATATTTCTATATAGATCCTACAGTCTTACAGGTTACTAGAGTGAACTTTTTTCTAGCATTTATTTTGATGTTGGAGCCTCCGGTGGTGCAATGGGTTAAACCTTTGTGTGGCAGGACTGAAGACTGACAGGTCGTAGGTTCTAATCCGAGGAGAGCGTGGATGAGCTCCCTCTGTCAGCTCCAACTCCCCATTCAGGGACTTGAAAGAAGCCTCCCACGAGGATGGTAAAACATCAAAACATCCAGGTGTCCCCTGGGCAACGTCCTTGCAGGTGGCCAATTCTCTCACACCAGAAGCGACTTGCAGTTTCTCAAGTCGCTTCTGACATGAAAAATAATCGATGTCAGACTTCATATCCACAAGATTTATATCTTGTGTATATTGGCATGGAGCCTTGTCTCCTGGTCTTTTCACCCATCTCTGGGGCTTAGACTCAGGGGGTTTGGTTCCCAAGATATTTTGCACCCCCTTTCTTACCTGCGAATGGCGGCGTATGGGGTGGTGGTGGTGCGGGTGGATGGTGCGCCTCCGGTGCCACTGGTGGATGGACCGCTGGGCCTCGATGCTGATTTGCCGCGTGATCATGGCAGCCGGTTGGAAGTTGGCAATATGGAAGAGGGCCCCGAACCAGGTGGTGAGGTAGTATCCACCTAAGCCACGGCAAAAGGAAAATGCAAACATAGGAGTGGAGGGCACGAGCTCAAGAAGGCTACACTTTGACCACTCTTGTATGTCAAATGCTTCCTGGAGGAGAATTCCATCTTGCTGGAACCATAATGTACTTCCTTCCGGGCAGATCACTGTTGTCCAATTAATTCCATTATTTGCCAGGAGCAAAACAGGGAAGTTTGGACCAAAGTTTTACATTACACTGGACCATGTCCGCATGTTCCTGATATAGAAGGACATAACTGCATGTTCCTTATATAGAAGGGACATCATCCGGTCAATTTTAACTTGTGAATTTTAACCTCCATTTTAATTACATATATACATGTGTCTGTGTATGTGCTTTTATATGTATAATATAGATATTCATAGATATTATATATACATATTATAGATAGATAGATAGATATTATATATAGATATTATATATAGATATTATAGATATTTATATACTAGCTATCCCCTTCCACGCATTGCTGTGGCCCAGTCTGTGTATATGTGTTTTTTGTGTGTATATATTTGTGTATATGTGTGTTTGCGTATGTGTGTATATATATATATATGTGTGTGTGTGTGTGTGTGGTTTTGCACATGCATTGTAATGTATTTTTTTTGTTTTTTGGCTTTTTAAGTCCCTTCTGCTGTGTTTTTCAGCGTTTTTATGAGTGATGGTCACTTGTTGGCCTGATAGGTGTATTGTGTCCAAATTTGGTGTCAATTCCTCCAGTGGTTTTTGATTTATGTTTACCCCACAAACGAACATTACCTTTTTATTTATATAGATAGATACTAGCCGTCCTCTGCCAGGCGTTGCTGTGGCCCAGTCTGTGTATATGTGTTTTGTGTGTGTATATATATATGTGTTTGCATATATTTGTGTATTTGTGTGTTTGTATGTGTACATGCATATTGTGTATATGTATGTGCTTGTCTATATGTATATTTGTGTGTGTATATGTATGTGTATGTAAGTATATATGTATATCTGTATATCTGCATGCATGTGCATGTGTATATGTGTGTATATATGTATATTTGTGTGTTCATGTGTATATGTGTGTGTATGTATATGTATGTGTGTGTATATGTGTATATTTGTGTGTGTTTGTACATATATATATATATATATATATATATATATATATATATATGTGCATGTGTGTATATGTATATGAGTGTATGTGTATATGTATATATGGGGTATTTTTGTGTGTGTGTGTTTTTAGGGGTGATGGACACTCGTTGGACTGTTAGGTGTCTTGTGTCCAAATTTCGTGTCAATTCGTCCAGTGGTTTTTGAGTTATGTTAATCCCACAAACAAACATTACATTTTTATTTATATAGATATAGTGTATGTAAGTATATGTGTGTGTGTGTGTGTGCGAGGTCTTACAACCTCTCAGGACGCTTGCCATAGATGCAGGCAAAACGTCAGGAGAGAATGCTTCTAGAACATGGCCATATAGCCCAAAAAACCTACACCAACCCAGTGATTCCAGCCATGAAAGCCTTTGACAATACAATGGAACGATTGCTTCAAACTACAGGAAAGGAGATTCCACCAGAACACTAGGAAGAACTTACTCACTGTGAGAGAGAGAGAGCTGTTCAGCAGTGGAACTCTCTGCCCCAGAGTGTGGTGGAGGTTCCTTCTTTGGAAGCTTTTAAACAGAGGCTGGATGGCCATCTGTCGGGGGTGCTTTGAATGTGATTTTCCTGCTTCTTGGCAGAATGGGGTTGGACTGGATGGCCCAGGAGGTCTCTTGCAACTCAAGGATCCTGTGATTCTTACCTTCTCCCTGCAGCTGGCTGGGATCCATCAGCTCCATCATGTACTCCACATCCAACTGTACCGAAACGATGTCGCAGTTCACCAGCATATAGATCAGAACCGGCAGGAAATCGTCAGCTCCGAACGGCTCTTCCAGAAGCAGAAAATGGGAGAGTATTATAGAGGGTATCAAACCGTGTTAAGTCTGCAGTGTAGATGCACCTAGGGCTAGTCTTATTAGCCTACTTTCCTATATAGAAGTTACATTTCTTTTTAGGGCTGCTGCTCCCAGGCTTCCATGGGAGTGAAAGCGGTATCAAACTGCATTAAGTCTGCAGTGCAGATGCACCTAAGGCTAGTCCTATTCGCCCACTTTCCTATATAGAAGTTACTTTTCCCTTTAGGGTGGGACGCTCGCAGAATTCCATAGGAGTTAAAGCAGTATCAAACTGTGTTAAGTCTGCAGTGCAGATACACCTAGGGTTAGTGTTACAAAGATAGGAGATATTTGCAAATGTTACAGTTAAAATAGATAAAAAAAAATGGGCCCATTTCATTCTCATTTTGCAAGTGTGTTGAATAAATTCTATGGAATGCTTGTCATAGAGTTGCATTGAATGACCTAGCAAAGTCAAGAGGGAATTCAATAGCACGAAAACTTTTGCAGGGAAAACTATATTATTATTATTATTAATCTTCCCACTGGTCACAGGTTCAAAACCCAGATTATGTTTCTTTTAATCCTGTTTTAATGTTTACATCTTGATATATTTTAAATTGTATGAAAATGCTTTTATGTTATTATTATTAATATTATTACTATTACTATTACTAATCTTCCCACTGCTCACAAGTTCAAATGCTTGACTTTTCCAGATTATGTTTCTTTTAATCCTGTTTTAATGTTTGCATCTTGGAATATTTTAAATTGTATGCAAATGCTTTTATGTTTAGCTGCTTTGAGTCTCCTTCGGGAAAGATAAAGCGGGATATTATTATTATTATTATTATTATTATTATTATTATTATTATTAGAAACACAACAAGATGAGTCCACGGCAGACACTCTGCTGGCTGTTGAATTGGATCACATGTCGGACACTTCCCAAGTGTCTAGGACTGTGTGATGTATCGGCGAATAATGCGTGCAGATCTCAGTAAGGTGGCCTTTTGCAGCTGGCAGCTGGTAATCTTGTCAGCGCCGATTGTGTTTAAGTGCAGGCCAAGGTCTTGAGGCACTGCACCCAGTGTGCCGATCACCACTGGGACCACCTTGACTGGTTTGTGCCAGAGAGTTTGCAGTTCGATTTTTAAATCCTCATATCGTGTCAGCTTTTCCAGTTGTTTCTCTTCAATCCTGCTGTCACCTGGGATTGCAACATTGACAATCCATACTTTGTTTTTTAACACAATTGTGAGGTCAGGAGTGTTATGCTCCAAAACTCTATCTGAATCTGGAAGTCCCAGAGGAGTTTGGCGTGTTCGTTTTCTGTAACTTTTTCCGGCTTGTGATCCCACCAGTTCTTTGTCGCAGGCAGATGGTGTTTGCGGCACAAGTTCCAATGAATCAACTGAGCAATGATGTTGTGCCTCTGCTTGGAGTCTGTCCCCACAATCTTCTTGCAGCAGCTCAGGATGTGATCTATTGTTTCATCTGCTTCCTTGCAGAGTCTACATTTGGGATCTGTTGTCGACTTTTCAATTCTGGCTCTGATGGAATTTGTTGTAATGGCTTGTTCTTGGGCTGCCGGAATCAGGCCCTCCTTTGTCTCCTTTTTCAGAGTCCCATTTGTGAGCCACAGCCATGTTTTTCCTTTGTCAATTTGGCTCTCAATGTTTCCCAGGAACTGTCCATGGAGAGAGCGCCTTCTTTGCCCAGGTTTCTCTTCTGCTCTGGATTGTGTTTTTACAGTATTCCCTCTTTGTCTTTTGCACTTTAAGCAGTTTTCTGCTATTGACTTCCCTCAATGTTGGTTCTTGACTGCCTTTCCCATCATCTGCCAGTGCGTGTTCCTCTTCTTCTACTGTTTGTTTCACTTGCAGAAGCCCTCGTCTCTCTGCCTCCTGATTTTCTGGGCAGGTCAAGTCTGTCAACATCACTCCACAGGTGTAATGCGTAGTAGATTGTCATCGGTTTCTTGTTTTTCTGTCCAGATCATCCAGCTCTGCTTGTGTCCAGTTCACAATCCCAGCAGTGTATCTAATGACAGGGATGGCCCAGGTGTTGATAGCCTTGATTGTATTTCCGCCATTTAATTTGCTCTTCAAAACCTTTCTGACTCTTTGGATATATTCTTTGCTAACCACATTTTCCACTTGCCCATGCTTGATATTGTAGTATGCCCAGATATTTATATTGTGCTATCACGCGCTGGGCCTGTGAAAGAGTCTGTAGACAGGACGTGTTTTCTGAATGCCCAACGGGATGCCGGGGGTGCCTCGGCTGAGAGGCCCTTCGGATTTCCCCACACAAAGTTCTTTAAAGACTTAGTTTTTATTGTTGCTTAAATCTTCAATAAATCAAACAGATACTACAAGGCTTTGAATCAACTGGTGGCTTGCTTAAATCTTGTCCACAAGGGATGGGCAACTTTCTTTGTAAACTATTTCTTCCTCCTACAAGGGAAATCCTTGACCCCTCCCTGGGCAATCTGACTTAAGCTCTGCTGGCATGGGCACCTACACCCGGTCCAAATTGCGTTATGGCTGCTGTGAGTGGTCCTTACCAAACAGAGTCCTTTAGTAGATTTCCAAGAGGAAAGAAGGCTTTCAATTCCCAGCTGTAGAGTTGTGGAACTAAATTCCCCAACAAAGGCTCTGGGACTGGATCCCCCAAGCAAAAGCTGTAAAAGACGAAGCTTTCTACAGGTGGAACCGATTCACGTCCTGTACGAAAGGCTTCTCTGTGTGAACTGAACACACAGGTTCCCTTTTCCCCACCTTAACCCAGAAAAAGGGGCGGAACTAAAGAACATAATGATAATTGATGGGTCATTGGCCCTATGATTGCAAACCAAAGGTAGCCACCTTATTGCAAAATGCATGGAACTTTGGAATAGCGGAACTAAAGAACATAATGATAATTGATGGGTCATTGGCCCTATGATTGCAAACCAAAGGTAGCCACCTTATTGCAAAATGCATGGAACTTTGGAATAGCGGAACTAAAGAACATAATGATAATTGATGGGTCATTGGCCCTATGATTGCAAACCAAGGGAAGCCACCTTATTGCAAAATGCATGGAACTTTGGAATACATGCAAACACCCAATAGAAAGGAAAAGAAGCTGGAGCCATACCAGCACATTTATTATTATTATTATTAATAATAATAATAATAATAATAATAATAATAATAATAATCAGGGACAATTTTAGAAGACAGAAAGATCAACGTGAACACCACATGATAAGAATCCATTTGCATATGGAAATTCTTTAAATGTTAGAGAATATGTATAACAATTTCCTCCCCGGTGATACAAGAGATTCCTGTAAAGAATTATCCTATTTTTCTATCTCCCATCCTTATTTCCCCCTTCCTTTTCCCCTCTTTCCTTGATGTCATAAAACTGTGAAAATAAAATTATAAAAAATTGCAAACAAAACCAAATGAAAATATAAAGTTATTCTATCCTATACCTGTTCTGCCAGGAGTCTGGTTCATGGTTTCGTAGAGCATCTTGCAGATCTTCAGCATTTGTGTCTCCTTCTTTCGGGGCGAATAGGCCTGGTGCAAGAGGCTGAGCTTGGTCTGCAGGCGCTCCAAGCCGGCCGAGTCCGGCACCCCGGAAGCCACCCCCATCTCGGCCAGGCTCTGCTCACGCATAGTAGCCTGGTGCCCGCGCAGCTTGTCCAGAGTCCCGTCTTGGGAGCGAAAGTCCTGCAGCTGGGCGTAAACCAAATCCCGGAGTGGCTTGAGGATGCACTTGTACAAGGTGCCTTCCACCACGTAACCTGGCAGGAAGGAACCAAAGAGAGGGAAAGTGTTTGTGTGACTTTGACAGCGGAGCAGGTCAATGCCCACCTAACACTTCCAGTATTTTCTGTTGGTCATGGGAGTTCTGTGTTGATTCAATTCTATCATTGGTGGAGTTCAGAATGCTCTTTGATTGTAGGTGAACTATAAATCCCAGCAACTACAACTCCCAAATGTCAAGGTCTATTTTCCCCAAACTCCACCAGTGTTCACATTTGGGCATATTGAGTATCCGTGCCAAGTCTGGTCCAGATCCATCATTGTTTGAGTCCACAGTGCTCTCTGGATGTAGATGAACTACAACTCCAAAACACAAGGTCAATGGCCACCAAACCCTTCCAGTATTTTCTGTTGCTCATGGGAGTTCTGTGTGCCAAGTTTGGTTCAATTCCATCATTGGTGGGCTTCAGAAGGCTCTTTGATTGTAGGTGAACTATACATCCCAGCAACTACAACTCCCAAATGTCAAGTCTATTTTTCTCCAAACGCCACCAGTGTTCACATTTGGGCATATTGAGTATCCATGCCAAGTCTGGTCCAGATCCATCATTGTTTGAGTCCACTGTGCTCTCTGGATGTAGGTGAACTACAACTCCAAAACTCAAGGTCAATGCCCACCTAAAACTTCCAGTATTTTCTGTTGGTCATGGGAGTTCTGTGTTGATTCAGTTCTATCATTGGTGGAGTACAGAATGCTCTTTGATTGTAGGTGAACTATAAATCCCAGCAACTAGAATTCCCAAATGACAAAATCCAGAGTGCTCGCTGGATGTAGGTGAACTATAACTCCAAAACTCAAGGTCAATGCCCACCTAAAACTTCCAGTATTTTCTGTTGGTCATGGGAGTTAAGTGTTGATTCAGTTCTATCATTGGTGGAGTTCAGAATGCTCTTTGATTGTAGGTGAACTATACATCCCAGCAACTACAACTCCCAAATGTCAAGTCTATTTTTCTCCAAACTCTACCAGTGTTCATATTTGGGCATATTGAGTATTTGTGCCAAGCCTGGTCCAGATCCATCATTGTTTGAGTCCACAGTGCTCTCTGGAGCTAGGTGAACTACAACTCCAATACTCAAGGTCAGTGCCCATCAAACCCTTCCAGTATTTTCTGTTGGTCATGTGAGTTCTGTGTTGATTCAATTCTATCACTGGTGGAGTTTAGAATGCTCTTTGATTGTAGGTGAACTATAAATCCCAGCAACTACAACCCCCAAATGACAAAATCATTTTTCTTTCCTGTTTAAATGAGGCTGGCTTGGTGCCTTGTTTGTGTTTTCTTTCCCCTTCTTCCTCCAACGGCTTTTGCCGGATATGGCGCTGCCTCCTGCCGAGAGCCCCGACCACAACGAAGCCGGTGGTTTCGTGAACGTTGTGCTCCTGCTTACGTGGAAGCTCGCAGTGTTGCAAGCCGGCTGTGGCCCAAACATACAAACCACAGAGATAATTTGGGCTGCTTGGAGACATGGTGATGAGACATATCAATAATCAGCTTGCTCATAAATCAACCTAGTGCATTTCCACTTTGGGAGCAGAAAAATGTGAACACTGGTGGAGTGTGGGGAAAATAGACCTTGACATTTGGGTGTTGTCGTTGCTGGGATTTATAGTTCACCTACAATCAATGAGCATTCTGAACCCCACCAACGATAGAATTGGGCCAAACTTTCCACACAGAACCTCCATAACCAACAGAAAATACTGGAAGGGTTTGGTGGTCATTGACCTTGAGTTTTGGAGTTGTAGTTCACCTACATCCAGAGAGCACTGTGGACTCAAACAATGATGGATCTGGACCAAACTTGGCACGAATACTCAATATGTCCAAATGTGAACACTGGTGGATTTTGGGGAAAATAGACTTGACATTTGGGTGTTGTTGTTGCTGGGATTTATAGTTCACCTACAATCAAAGAGCGTCCTGAACCCCACCAACGATAGAATTGGGCCAAACTTCCCACACAGAAACTTGATAACCAACAGAAAATACTGGAAGGGTTTGGTGTTCATTGACCTTGAGTTTTGGAGTTGTAGTTCACCTACATCCACTCTGGAGTCAAACAATGATGGATCTGGACCAAACTTGGCACAAATACGCGATATGACCAAATGTGAACACTGGTGTAGTTTGGGGAAAATAGACTTGACGTTTGGGTGTTGTTTGTTGCTGGGATTTATAGTTCACCTACAATCAAAGAGCATTCTGAACCCCACCAACAATAGAATTGGGCCAAACTTCCCACACAGGACCCCCATAAGCAACAGAAAATACTGGAAGGGTTTGGTAGGCATTGGCCTTGAGTTTTGGAGTTGTAGTTCACCTACATCCAGCGAGCACTCTGGAGTCAAACAATGATGGATCTGGACGAAACTTGGCACAAATACTCAGTATTCCCCAATGTGAACACTGGTGGAGTGTGGGGAAAATAGAGCTTGACATTTGGCTGTTGTCGTTGCTGAGATTTATAGTTCACCGACAATCAAAGAGCATTCTGAACCCCACCAACGATAGAATTGCACCAAACTTCCCACACAGAACCCGCATAACCAACAGAAAATATTCGAAAGGTTTGGTGGGCATTGACCTTGGGTTTTGGAGTTGTAGTTCACCTACATCCAGTGAGCACTCTGGATTTTGTCATTTGGGAATTCTAGTTGCTGGGATTTATAGTTCACCTACAATCAAAGAGCATTCTGAATTCCACCAATGATAGTACTGAATCAACACAGAACTCCCATGACCAACAGAAAATACTGGAAGTGTTAGGTGGGCACTGACCTTGAGTTTTGGAGTTGTAGTTCACCTAGCTCCAGAGAGCACTGTGGACTCAAGCAATGATGGATCTGGACCAAACTTGGCATGAATACTCAATATTCCCAAATGTGAACACTGGTGGAGTTTGGGGAAATAGACCTTGACATGCCGATGGTCTTTGGCGACCCCTCTGACACCCCCTTGCCTGACTCCGAGGTTGAGAAACGCTGTCTTAAATGCATTCTAACTGTACCCTCAACTTGCTTCAGACATGATAAATACTTAATTCAATTTCAAACTGGTACTAAAGAAAATGATTTCTCTGTGCAGATGATTACAGAGCAAATCCTGGAACCAGTTTGAAGCCTGGATGGTGATAACACAAACCTCAGAGCAGTGATGCACATTAAGGGCATTCATTTGTGTGCTTTTGAGGTCATTTCCAATCTAGCCACTGCAATTTGAACCTAGCTTTGAACTGCAATGTAAATCAATAGCTGTTTAGCAATCAGAACATTCTTAACATGGAGGAACCTCGAGACCGACTCCAGGTCCAAGCCCAGCTCCAAAACCTTCCCCGTTCCATACCCAGGTCCATGTCCTCCGCCTCGTAGTGTTCGCAGATGACCTGCAGCTCTGAGCTTTCGCACAAGTAGCCCTTGAGGTTGCTGATCATCTGCCGGATCTCCTGCAGCATCTCGGTGCTGGTGGGGTGCCGCAACCCACCGCCCTGGAGAAGGTGCCCGACGAAGCTCTGCACCAAGCCTCCCACGTATGAGGAGGGGTCCTGGGCCAGCTCTTGCACCCTCTTGGAGATCCGACGATCAGCGGAGAGGAAGCCACCTAGGACCAAGCTCACGGCGGAGAGGCGCCGGAACACCTTGGTGCTTAAGACGGCAGAGGAGCAAGGCCGCCTCTTGTGCACTGCAGCCGGAGTGGACGGCAGGCCCTCGGCTTCGTCCTCCACACTGCTGATGGACAGCGAGTCCAGCTCTGGGATGAGAGGCAGTGACAGGGTGTCGCTCAGAAGGGAGGACTCAGAGCTGGACTTCTTCAGCGGCCAAGCGGGAAAGGCATTGGCCGGGGCACCTTCGATCCAGGAGACGCGGTGCGGGGACCTGATGTCCTTCTGGGTATTAGGGGACGAGGGCAGATCATCGGGGAGGGTTTCGGAACTGTTCCAGGATGGACTGCGAAGGAGGAGCCGCCGTTGAGTGGAGGCCGAGGGAGTCAAAGGGTCACCTGGAAAACAGCACCATGACGCTGGTGAAATTACAGCATTCTGGCCTTAGATTTCAAAATGTGTGTGGTACTTTTATTTATATTCCTGTCGCAACTCAGGATAGATTCACCTTGCTCAGAACACTACCACACACCAAGGCTGTAGGTTTTGTTGCAATCCAGAGCAGGAAACGAGGCCCTAAGATAACTATCCACCACACTTGACTGTGAAAAAACAATCCTTTTTTATTGAAGAAAAATGGTTACAAAATAAAGGAAAAATGCAAAGTCAAAAGCCACAGCAAAATCAGCAAACATGAATGTCCATGAACAAGATCAAAACCCAAAGCCATACTGTAAAATACTGGAACCTGTTAGCAATCCACTAACCGTACTTGGTGTCCTAGAAATCTTTCAAGACGATGGCCAGGGAAACCGGGAGAACTGCCAAGGTCTTTATCAATCTAAAACGATGCCTGAACTGAGAAAGTCAGCCCGGCGGAAGGCACTTAAAGCAAAGGAATTGGTTTCGTGAAACGCCTCCCTGCTTTGAAGCCGTTGTTTGTTTTTCTTTTAATCTGGAAGACCTTCGCAAGCTGAGTGATTTACTCCTGTCTTGCCAGATCTGGCCCCTTCTATTCTCATTAAGGTTCCCAGGTGCAGAAGGGAGTGAAAGGTCATGGCTTCCCTCTGAAACATTCTCATGAACACTGGTACTTTCATTTTCCAAATCTACAGAAGTTTCTTCTTCACTAATTTCAGGAGCATTGACATCAAGAAGTACATTTTCATTAGCACCAGGAAGTACATTTTCATTAGCATCAGTAAATATATTTTCATTAGCATCAGGAGGAACAAACAGAGAATCAGGTTCAAGTTCAAACTCAGGCTGAACCCCAACAGGTTTTGTAGTTTACTAAAGAAAAAGCAAAATCATAAACATAGAAATAAAGTTGGAAAAGTTCCATTCAAAGTGTCTTAAATGCAAAGCCAAGTTTCCAAGGTCCAAAGGCAAATAATATGAAGTATAATCCACTAGCATTGATCAAACAAGAATCCATGGCAGCATGACAAAGTCCCCAAAAACCAAGATCAAAACCAAAGTCCCAAAGAGCCAAAAGCTTTCCCCAAAAGCCGGGACAATTTCAGAGAAGTTAACAGGGTGTAAGCAACGTTGCACTGACAAAGGACTGACTTCAATCAAATTGTTAAATATGTTTCTCTAGCATTACGTTGACCTCAAACTTCCCGTTTGTTAGCAAGCCGAGCACTTTGGCGTACCCTTAATTGCAAACGGTCTTCCCTAATCAAATTTCCACCACCTTCAAGGTCGAATAACTCATTATCCTGGGACTGGTCACCCTGGGAACCGAGAGGCACTGAGCTCCCAGATGGAGCGGCCGACTCCTCCACCTGCAGCTGTGAAGTATCACTTAAATCAACATTCCTTTCTCTGGGAAACAGAAACACCGTCTCTTCTTCAGTATCGACACTGTCTGCTTCTATAATAGGAACATGTTCAGAAATCTGGAACCCATCATCCTCCTCGTCCTGAGGAAACTCAGGCTCAGAAACTTCAGGCTCAGACTGAGCCACAACAATTCCGTCCTTCTCACCCCGCAGGGGACTCAGGGTGGATTACATTGCACATATACATGGCAAACATATACACGGCACCGGGACTGTGGTGCAGCTGGCTGGGAGTCAGCTGCATTAAGATCACTAAGATCACTACTGACCTAAGGGTCATGAGTTCGAAGCCAGAGCGGGTCAGAGTGAGCTTCCGACCATTGTGTGTAGCTTGCTGTCGACCCAAGCATTCCGAAAGACAGTTGCATCTGTCAAGTAGGAAATCTAGGTACCGTTTTATGCGGGGAGGCTAATTTAACTACCGCTTACTCCGACGCGGGCTGGCTTCGAACTCATGACCTCTCAGTCAGTAGTGATTTAATGCAGCTGGCTACTAACTAGCTGCACCACAGCCCAGTCCACTGTAGGGGGAAAACCTTCACCCATACATCAAGGGAACCACTGACTGCATGCCGTGTTTTGGTGAAAACCATCAGTGCTACAGCACAACAAAATGTGGGAATGCACTTAGGAGGAGGAACCTTGAGACGCTAATGTGGGATTCATGGGAGTCTCATCGCTCTTCCTTACCTTTCAGTGCCTTCTCCTCTCCCTCCAGAGATCTGGGACGATTCTGACTCTGTTGGCAGACTCCTGGCTCCCTGGATGCCGCTTTGGTGGAGCCGTTGGACACCTGGAGAGGCCCTCTTCTGCTGGCCAAGCGGCAGGGTCCGGGCGCAAGGTCAAGCCAACTGACGTCGCTGTGCACCGAGAGGAAGAGCGGGTTGATGATGCAGAGCGCCTTGTCCTCAGATGTCACTCGGATGGAGCAAGACGGTTGGCCGTCCTCAGGAGGTCCTCCGTTGGAACAAGTGGGATCCTCTTCTTCTTTGGCCGGTGGCAGCCGGTTGCCGGACTTAAGGGGCATTGTCCAGAATTCTGCCAAAGAAGGAAGGGAAGATACTCAGATGTCTGCCTTTTTTATCTGCTGTGTTTTTGGGAGGCTTTTAACATAGAGTTGGACTAGGATGCCAAGAGAGCAGGATCCAAATCCTTACTCAGTGAACCTCAAAGATACCTATAAACCAGAGTTTCTCACCCTTCCTAATGCTGAGACCCCTTAATGCAGATCCTCATGTTGTGGTGACCCCCAACCATAACATTATTTACGTTGCTACTAGGATCCAAATCCTTATTTAGTGAACCCCTAAGATACCTATAAACCAGTGATTCTCACCCTTCCTAAAGCCATGACTCCCTAATGTAGTTCCTCATGTTGTGGTGACCCCCAACCATAACATTATTTATGTTGCTACTTCATAACTGTGATTTTGCTACTGTTATGAATCAGAACGTAAATATTTGATATGCAAAGCCAAAACCTTCCTGATTCTTAATACCAAAGAATCCACCTTCCCCTGTAGTTCATTAACTACAGGATACCTCACTGGTTCCCCACACAACAGAACCAGCCACCTCTGCAATCCACCGACCACAGACTGATTGCTTTAAAATGGCTGCTCTGCCAAATGGCAGTTGGCTCCGCCCCTATCTCCATACCAACTCAGCTCAAAGCGAGCTAAGCTGGCTACCATCCCCCAATATTATGCAATACTATATACTTACCCTTACAAACACTTATCTATAACAATACATAACTGTAGATAAAAATTTACACTTCATCACACCAACAGACCTCACAACTTCTGAGGATGCCTGCCATAGATGTGGACGAAACGTCAGAAGAGAATGCTTCTAGAACATGGCCTTATAGCCCGAAAAACCTACAACAACCTAGTGATTCCAGCCATGAAAGCCTTCGGCAATACTTAAACAATAAATTGCACTCACTCATGCCCAGTGCAGCAACGGCATACAGTTGAGATTTGCATGGAAGTTGGAATGCGTCTGGGAGCCTGAGCTGGCAAGGCAGGATATCCCTAGAAAAGGTAAACACCAAATACCAAGGTTTCAGCAAGTGTCTTCAGGGCTTCACAGTGACCGTTATAGGCAAACACCAAATACATTATCCAAGGGAGTAACTGGAATCACAACAAAGAGGGTGTTCCGTCTTCCGGGAGCTTGGTTTGCATTGCCCCTTAGTTGCATAAAATAGCATCCCTTTGCATTTTCCCCCAGGGTTGCTACAGTCTCAGCAGCACCCTGAAAGTTAAACATTAACAGAGGCTGGAAGCCAGCCTGCAAGCCTCTTGCTGCTATTGGTTTAAAAAAGTATCCTTTTGGTCTAGAGACCGCCCTTTTTCCTGGGGATGAAATCTCCATTTTGGAAAAGCTCTCCTGCCTTCTTTAGTAGAGAAAAAGCCTCAGATGTGCTGGTGGCCAAGCTAGGCAGCTCGGACAAGCCATTGTGAGTACGGTTACCCTCTCGCCTTTGAAACTGGTGCTGAGCTCAGATAAAGAAAGACCTGCTCTTTCTAAAGGATAGCAGCTCAGCGCTGGGGCAGGGAATATCTCAGGATTTCGCTGCCATTGGGAGAGGTTCCATTACTTCATCTCCAAAACTAACCTTGAGCTTGGATAGGGGAAGACCTGCTCTTTCTGAAAGATAGCAGCTCAGGGTTAGGGTAAAAGATCCCAGGATTTTTCTACCATTGGGGGAAAGTTAACTTGGCAACTGAAGGAAAAGGGAAAGAAAGAACATCTATATGGTTTCCTAAATTGACTGTTTGTGTTTGTAACTTCATCAAGCTGTGCCAAGTCTGTCAAGGACTTTGAGAAATAAATGTTCTGTGCTGGTACGGCTGTACCAAGAGCTCCAACTTTATTTTCTTTCTGTTCTCTGTTTGCAGTCATAGGGCAGGCCTCCTGTCCATCATAATTAAGCTTTGGTTCCGCCCCTTGTTCAGGGCTCTGGGAGGGAAAGGAGCAATTTTTGGGCAGTCTCTCATAAGGAAGCTAAGCTATAGGACGTAGACCAGCTCGTCCCGTAGAAAAGCTTCTTTTCTCAAGAGCATCCAGGGGAACAGACCATCCGGGGAAACAGAAAGAGAAATTCCAGGGAAAAGGTCCCAAAGCTCTGGCTCACAGCCTCTCAGCCTCACAGCAAACAGAGGGAAAACAGCCCTGAAGTTTCAAAGAATTCTCGGAGGGAGGACAGCATTACAGATCCACAGAACTGCAGCTGAAATATCTTCAAGCCTCGGCTGGTAGGTCTACTCGATACCCAAACGCATTTGGAATCGGTAGTAGGACCCACACCAATGAGGCATAGATAGTAAACCGCCTGGGAGAGGTCAAAAAGGGGTTTTCCTACAGAGAAAGTGCAGTTAATTAAAGTTAGGTACCAGCCCATTGAGGACTGGCCTAAGAAAGCCTTGAAGTGTTGTTTGAACCATCGAAGATTTGTTGTTTGTTCCATAATAAAGACTTTGTTGTATCATTAAAGACTAAAAGCCATCACTTCAGAAAAATCCCTGAGAACCTCTCTTTGAGGCGCCCCTGGCTTCCCGCTGGGCTTAAAGTATACGTCCTATAGAAAAGTACAGCTGTTACAGGCCCAGCGCACGACAGAACATGTTCTATTTGATGTTCATATCTGGACTGGCCTCAGTTGCTGGGAATCTTTATCAACCAGATAAAGAGAGGAGCACATCTTAGTTTTAACTTTATAGTGTCTGGGTGTGACGGCACAGAGGGACATCAGCTTCTCCAAGTTTCTTCAGCCAAATGCCTTCCAGAAGGCTCCTTCTTTGAATTTTTTAAGCAGAGTTTGGATGGCCATCTATCGGGAGTGCTTTGGTTGTGCATTTCATGCATGCCAGGGGGTTGGACTGGATGGCCCTTAGGGTCTCAGAGGAGAAGACTAGCGATGTGAATCCACCCACTGCCAGTGCATCTAGTGATTCGAATGGAGGAAGAGGAAGTCTGGATCAATATCCCTTGGACGCTTCCTTGTCGACAGACACTCACCTGCTCACGATATAAAAGCTGACCAGTTCCAATACATTTCTGAAACGCAGCTGGGAATCTTCAAGATAAAAAGCTGCGGGGGGAAAACAACAATCAGGACAGAGAACAGGTCAGGATCCGGTTTCCCTCTCTGGAGGCACCATCAGAAAGAATGCAACCGAAATGACTCCTTCTAAAAATATACTTATTGACTTAGGTGATCCCTCATTGTCCGAGTAAGATGGCCTTCCAAGAGCAGTGTCTTGGCGGTGGAAACATAGGTGATTGTGGAGCCCTGCACAACATTGGTTTCCAGGTGGAAGGTGGTCCCAGTCAAGGATGGCTTGATGCGCTTTCTTCTTGGCATGTTTCTCCCTTTCGCCCTCCATTCGTGCCTCTTCAAATTCCGCAGCACTGCTGGTCACAGCTGACCTCCAGTTAGAGCACTCAAGGACCAGGGCTTCCCAGTTCTCGGTGTCTATGCCACAGTTTTTAAGGTTGGCTTTCAGCCCATCTTTCGATTTCCTTTCCTGTCTGCCAACATTATGTTTTCCATTCTTGAGTTCGGAGTAGAACAACTGCTTTGGGAGACGGTGGTCGGACATCCGGACAACGTGGCCGGTCCAGCGGAGTTGATGGTGGAGGACCATCACTTCAGTGCTGGTGGTCTTTGCTTCTTCCAGCATGCTGACATTTATCCGTCTGTCTTCCCAAGAGATTTGCAAGATTTTTTGGAGGCAACGCTGATGGAATCATTCCAGGAGTTGAGTGTGACATCTGTAGACAGTCCACGTCTCGCAAGTGTATAGTAGGGTTGGGAGGACAATAGTTTTATAAACAACCACCTTGGTATCCCTATGGGTGTCCCAGTCCTCAAACACTCTCTGCTTCATTCCGAAAAATGCTGCACTCGCAGAGCTCAGGCGGCATTGAATTTCAGTGTCAATGTTGATTTTGTGGAGAGGTGGCTGCCAAGGGAGCGGAAATGATCAACATTTTCTAATGTTACACCATTAAGTTGTATTTCTGGCATTGGAGAGGGATTGGCTAGTGTAATGAAGCATTGATTTTTAACTGTAAGTTAAGCATAGTTATGTATATGTGTCTCTACAGTGAAATATGATTGTATGTATGTATGCTTAGATGGTTGAATATTATTATATGTATGTGTTCAGGAGGTAAAAGACAGTTATGGATGTACATAAAGGGTTAACATTTAGAAATGGCAGAACTAGGGGGATGGGACCAAGCTCAGCACTCTGAGTTAGGTTGCCATGGAGAAAGGGGTGGAGCCAACTGCACTTACCAGAAGCAGACATTTTGAGGCTTCAGTCCTTTGGTCATCGAGCCAAAGGGAAGGTGGTTCAAACATGTGATGAACCAAACTAAGGGAAAGCTTATAACCTGAGTGATTTAAATAAGTCGAGGGGACTTATTTAGGTTTGTGGTTTAGCTGTGTGCTAATAGGAGAAGAAATCCCACTGGGAATCTTTACTTCAGCAGGAAGCTGAAGGGAGACAAGGGCATTAGTTGACCTCAGTTAATCTGTCAAAGAAGGAAACATATTTAGAAGTGTAACAACTAAAGAACTAGTTACCAAGCTACCTATCTGACCGCATCTCTGCCTATGAACCCACCAGGACTTTGAGATCTTCCGTGGAGGACCCTGCTCTCGATCCCGCCTGCTTCTCAAGCTCGGCTGGCGGGGACGAGAGATAGGGCCTTCTCGGTGGTGGCTCCTCGGCTGTGGAACGCCCTTCCTACGGACATTAGACTAGCACCATCTCTAATGGTATTCCGCAAAAAGATGAAGACCTGGATGTTTGTGCAGGCGTTTGAGTAATTTAGTGCAATCTGGTAATGGAACATAGGAATGGAACAATGGACGACGAATCTGGACTACGCTTGGATGATGAGAAGATTGGGTACGGTTGTTTTTTGTAATAATTGTGAATTGTAATTGCTTATTGGTAATTTATGGATAATGTGTTAAGTCAATTGTTATATGTTGTATGGAACCACTGCTGTTTCTACTGTTTTTACTGTTTGTGAACCGCTGTGAGTCGCCTTCGGGCTTGAGATACAGCGATATATAAGCAAAGTAAATAAATAAATAAATAAATAAATAGTTGGTGAAGTAAAAGTGTGCTGGTACAACTGTACCAGGAGCTCCAACTTTATTTCTTTCTGTTAAAGTTTGCAGTTATAGGGCAGGCCTCCTGTCCATCTTAATTAAGCTTTGGTTCCGCCCCTTGTTCAGGCTTCTGGGAGGGAAAGGAGCCATTTTGGGCAGTCTCACACAAGGTAGCTAAGCTATAGGATGTAGACCAGCTCGTCCCATAGAAAAGCTTCCTTTCTTAAGAACTTCCAGGGAAATTGATCATCCAGGGAAAAAAGAGCTTCCAGGGAAACTGATCATTAAGGGGGGAAAAGGATCATCTAAGGAAACTGACCATCAAGGGAAACTGAAATTCACTGAACTCAGCTGAAATATCTTCAAGCCTCAGCCGGTAAGGTCTGCTCGATACCCAGATGCACTTGGATTCGGTAGTAGCACCCACACCGATGAGGCATAGATAGAAAACAGCCTGGGAGAGGTTAAAAAGGGGGTTTTCCTACCGAGAAGGTTGAGTTGATCAAAGTCAGGTGCCAGTCCATTGAAGACTAGACTAAGAAAGCCTTAAAGTATTGTTTGAACCATTGAAGATTTGTTGTTTGTTCCATAATAAAGACTTTGTTGTATTATTAAAGACTCTAAAGACCATCACTTCAGAAAAATCCCTGAGAACCTCTCTGTGAGGCGTCCCTGGCTTCCCGCTGGGCTTAAAGTTGCCTCTGAAGACTCTGGGTTGCCTCTGAAGACTGGCCGGAAGCTGCAGCAAGTCCAACGCTCGGCAGCTAGATTACTAACGGGTGCTGGGTACAGGGAGCACACCACTCCGCTGTTACACCAGCTCCACTGGCTGCCAATTAGCTTCAGAGCACAATTCAAAGTGCTGGTGTTAACCTATAAAGCCCTAAACGACTCCGGCCCTGTTTACCTCTCCAAACGTATTCTCCCCTACATACCATCAAGATTACTAAGATCGTCTGGAGAGGCCCTGCTCTCGGTCCCACTGGCCTCACAAGCGCGCCTGGTGGGGACGAGGGAAAGGGCCTTCTCGGTGGTGGCCCTGCGACTCTGGAACTCTCTCCCACTGGAGGTCAGAACCGCCCCGTCTATCCTGACATTCAGGAAACGGGTGAAGACGTGGTTGTTGAGACAGGCTTTCGATGAATGAGACAGCACCCTAGGGTTGTGGATGGAAGATGAGGTATACTTGTTTTTAATATGACGACTGACCACTGTAGTTTTAATTATAGTTGTTATTTTAAATGTGTTATTGTAATTATGAACTATGATATTTTACTGATTGTATATTTTTATGGTTGTAAACCAGGCTGAGTCCTCTTAGTGAGAAGCTCGGTATAGAAAACTTTGAAATAAACAAACAAACAAATAAATAAATAAGTATACGTCCTATAGAAAAGACAGCTATTACAGGTCCAGCACGCGACAGAACAAAAAAATATCCTAAAGTTATATTAAGATTTGTTGAAACTGTAACTCGTGAAGCTTTATACCTCAGGAGAAGAGAACTCTGAAACCATTAAGACCCTTTCATGCTCCAAATAAACTTGTTCTTGTTTTAGTAACTCGAGTCTCAGTGTACTATTTCAAGGAAAAAGAAAAACCTCGCTACACACCAAAAGAAGCACCATTAATAAACTGAATAGGAAACCCTTCTTAATTGGTGGCAGCATAGCCTAGTACCTCACAGATGGTGGCAGCATACTAGATTGAATAGAATATCAGACAACGAAGAAGAAGCCTTTACAGCTAGTGACTGCCGGAAGAGCACTTTGGTTTTCTCGATGTTTAATGACAAGCCGAGCTTCTCGTATGCTTCTGCGAAGGTGTTTAGAGTGGCTTCTAGGTCTTCTTCTCAATGCGCACAGACAACATTGTCATAAGAGAAGAGAACATGTGTAATAGCAATGCCGAAATGTACACCTAGCTCTTGTTATTCCAGAAGCTCTAGAATTCATCTCCAAATTAGACTCAAACTTGGATTCTCATGGCCCTCCCTTATCTGCGACCTTCAATTTCCCTTTCTTCTTCCTCTCTAGAAGACAATTACTTGCCTCATTGATCCGCCAAGTGGTTAAGCTCGACTAAGTGCATTGGGATAATTCCTTCCTGTTTTGAAAAAAATCTCTTGCCTGAAAGTTTACGAGAAGCAATAAATGAGAAGAGGAGGAAACGGAAGGACGGAAACGCAGGTCGGCTTCTGTGCATGTGAAGCGCCTTCACAGAAGACTGTGGGCTTGGTAAAGACACAAAGAAGGAAGGAAAACACATGGTTTCTTGAAAACAGAAAGTGGATCCACACTGCACAATTGCAGCAGTTCGGTTCCCTTGGCCTCAGTTTATGAAACACTGGGATTTGAAGTTTGGTAAGAGAATTAGAAGAGCTGTAAGTCTCTAGCAAATAATTAAAAGTGATTGGAAAAGGTAAAGGTTTCTCCTGACACTAAGTCTAGTTGTGTCCAACTCCAGGGGTTGGTGCTCATCTCCATTTCTAAGCCAAAAACCGGCGTTGTCCGTAGACACCTCCAAGCTGGGCCTAACGGTAGGAGCTCACCCTTCTCCCTGGATTCGAACCACGAACCTTTTGGTCAGCAAGTTCAGCAGCCCAGCAGTTGACAGTTCGAAGCCGGTTCAGGGTGAGCTCCTGACCTTCAGCCCAGCTCCTCGCCCACCTAGTGGATCGAATGTGAGTATATTAATAGGAACCGCAGTAAGCAGAGAGGTATTTAAGACACGGTGTTTCAGAGGAAAGTTTACAAACAAAGAAAGCTCTTCGACAAGGAGATAGAGCAACAGCACCCCCTGTGTCCAGAAGCGAGCACAGCCTCCAAAAGATGAATGATGAGAAAAAAGCCTATATATACCTCTATCTGTTGTCTGTCTCATCACTGTATCGATTATCATTGAATGTTTGCCATATATGTGTTTGAGGACTGGGACATCTGTAGGGATACCAAGGTGCTTCTTTATAAAGCTATTCTCCTCCCAACCCTGCTATACGCCTGTGAAATGTGGACTGTCTACAGACGTCACATGCAACTCCAGCCAATCCCTCTGCAATGCCAGAAATACAGCTTGATGGTGTAACATTAGAAAACGTTGACCATTTCCGCTCCCTTTGTAGCCACCTCTCCACCAAAGTCAACATTGACACCAAAATTCAACACCACTTGAGCTCTGCGAGTGCAGCATTCTTCCGAATGAAGCAGAGAGTGTTTGAGGACCAGGACACCTGTAGGGAGACCAAGGGGCTTGTATACAAAGCCATTGTCCTCCCAACCCTGCTATATGCCTGCAAAACGTGGACTGTCTACAGATGTCCACAAAAGTCAACATTGAGACTGAAATACAACACCGCCTGAGCTCTGCAAGTGCAGCATTCTTCCAAATGAAGCAGAGAGTGTTTGAGGACCGGGACATCCATAGGGATATCAAGGTGCTTGTTTATAAAGCTATTATCCTCCCAACCCTGCTATACACCTGCGAGACGTGGACTGTCTACATATATCACATGCAACTCCTGGAACAATTCCATCAGCGCTGCCTCTGGAAAATCCTGCAAATCTCTTGGGAAGACAAGCGGACAAACGTCAGCGTGCTGGAAGAAGCAAAGACCACCGGCATTGAAGCGATGGTCCTCCACCATCAGCTTCGCTGGACCGGCCAAGTTGTCCGGATGCCCGACCATCGTCTCCTAAAACAGTTGCTCTATTCCAAACTCAGAATGGAAATGGCCAACCTTAAAAACTGTGGCATAGACACTGAGAACTGGGAAGCCCTGGCCGTTGAGCACTCCAGCTGGAGGTCAGCTGTGACCAGCAGTGCTGTAAAATTTGAAGAGGCACAAAAAGAGGGCGAAACAGAGAAATGTGCCAAGAAGGCGGCGCATCAAGCCAACCTCGACTGGGACCACCTTCCACCTGGAAACCAATGCCCTCACTGCGGGAGAAGATGCAGATCAAGAAGAGGGCTCCACAGTCACCTACGGACTCACCGCCAGAACACTGAATTTGGAGGACAATCATCCTCAGACTATGAGGGATCGCCTAAGTAAGTAAGTATTTATAAAGCTATTCCCCTCCCAACTCTGCTATATGCCTGTGAAACGTGGACTGTCTACAGACGTCACATGCAACTCCTGGAACGATTCTATCAGCGCTGCCTCTAAAAAATCCTACAGATCTCTTGGGAAGACAAGCGGACAAATGTCAGCGTGCTGGAAGAAGCAAAGACCACCAGCATTGAAGTGATGGTCCTCCACCATCAACTCCGCTGGATTGGCCATGTTGTCTGGATGCCCAACCACCGTCTCCCAAAGCAGTTGCTCTACTCTGAACTCAAGAATGGAAATCAGAATGCTAGAGGACCCACCGCCAGAACACTGATCCTGGAAGACTATCCTACTTGGAGAACGTGGAATTGCCTAAGTAAAAGTAACCATCTGGCACATTCCATGTCGAATACAAACTCGCCAGGGATATTAGATCGTCCCCCTCCCTCCTGACTTTCCGAAAAAAGTAAAGACCTGGCTCTTTGAGCAAACTTTTGAGAATGCAGCGGAATAGATAACACGGAACAATGAATCAAGGACATGACAATGTTACTGGATAACGTTTTTAACAAGATGACACTGATGATTATATGCTTTAACGTTTTTTATTTACGATATGTTTTATATTGTAACTAGCCATCCCCTGCCACGCGTTGCTGTGGCCCAGTCTGTTATATCTGTGTATATATGTGGTTTTGTGTGTGCATTGTAATGGTTTTTTTGGCTTTTTAAGTCCCTTCTACGGTGTTTTCAGTGTTTTTATGAGTGATGGTCACTCGTTGGCCTGATAGGTGTATTGTGTCCAAATTTGGTGTCAATTCACCCAGTGTTTTTTGAGTTATGTTAATCCCACAAACAAACATTACATTTTTATTTTTTTACAATGGAGTGTTAGAGGGGTCGCCAAGACCATCAGAAAACACAGTATTTTCTGTTGGTCATGGGGGTTCTGTGTGGGAGGTTTGGCCCAATTCTATCGGTGGTGGGGTTCAGAATGCTCTGTGATTGTACGTGAACTATAAATCCCAGCAACTACAATTCCCAAATGTCAAGATTCTATTTTCCCCAAACTCCACCACTGTTCACATTTGGGTATATTGAGTATTCGTGTAGAGTTTGGTCCAGATCCATCATTGTTTGAGTCCACAGTGCTCCCTGGATGTAGGTGAACTACAACTCCAAAATCAAAGGACACTGCCCACCAAACCCTTCCAGTATTCCCTGTTGGTCATGGGAGAACTGTGTGCCAAGTTTGGTTCAATTCCATAGTTGGTGGCGTTGAGAATGCTCTTTGATTGTAAGTGAACTATAAATCCCAGCAACTACAACTCCCAAATGACAAAATCAATTCTTTTGAGTGAAGGACATACATTGGGTTGTTAGGTGTCTTGTGTCCAAATTTGGTGTCAATTCGTCCAGTGGTTTTTGAGTTCTGTTCATCCCACAAATGAACATTACATTTTTATTGATATAGATGTTGATTGTTTTGAGTGGCACTTTTATGAATGCCTGACACCGAATTGTGCCAACCTGTAACCCGCCTTGAGTCGCCATATGGCGTATAAATATAGTAAATAAATAAAATAAAATAAAATAAATATCCCTTACCTGGATAGGACGTCCAAAATACCTGGCTGGAAGAACCTAAAGCAGAAAGGCAACCCCAATTCTCCTAAACAGCCCTTGAAAAAAGCAATCTGCTCCAGAGGAAAGGGAGCCTTCAACCTGCCACAACTGAACTTTGGTGCTTTCTCCATTCCTCTTCCCCTTTTAAGTAGAAGGAAGTGGCATTGCAACAGACCCAAGGAAGGACAGGAGGGCCATTGAGGTAGGCTTTGAAAAGGAAACCTAGGGCCTCAGAAGGGAAGGACAAAGGTTGGAGGCGCCTGGACACCCACCTGCCCCAACTCACCCGAACTGTCTTCCTTGATGGGAAAATGGCAGAGAGCATCGCTCTTGCTTTCTTGGGTTTGAAGGAACAGAGTCCTGGCATCTTCGGCTTCGTTTCTGATCACAACGAATGTCTGGCCACAGGAAAAAAAAGAAAGTTTGGACAACTGTTTGCTTCTGTTATAAAGCAACATTATAGTCTGTGAAAGAGTCTGTAGACAGGATGTGTTTTCTGAATGCCAGGGTGCCTCGGCTGAGAGGCCTTTCGGATTTCCCCACACAAAGTTCTTTTAAAGACTTAGAAAGTTCAACAAAGTTTTTTTAATTGTTGCTTAAATCTTCAATAAATCAAACATACTTCAAGAAATTAACTGGTGGCTTTGTATTGTCGAAGGCTTTCATGGCCGAAATCACTGGGTTGTTGTAGGTTTTTCCGGGCTATATGGCCATGTGCTAGAGCAAAGACAGAAGGGTGCAGAAGACACTTCCATCTTGTCTTTACTAATAATATAATATAGTATATTGTATATACATATAATATTTATAATATTACTAGCTGTACCCGCCACGCGTTGGTGTGGCCAACCTTCCCCCTATCTCCCCTTCTTTCCCTCCTTCCTTCACTCCCTGTATCCTTCCTTCCTTCCCGTCTTTCCTTCTCTCCTTCCTTCCTTCTCTATCGCTTTCTGTCTCTGCTGTGTCTCTTTTCTTCCTTCTCTCTTTCCTCCTTTCCTTCCCTCCCTCTTTCTCTATATTTTATCCCCTTCCTTCGCTCCCTCTTTCCTTCCTTCTGTCCCTTTTTTCTTTCCTTCTCTCCTTCCTTCTTTCTCTAACTTTCCTTCCTCCCCTTTTCTTTCCCTCCCTCTTTCTCTCCTTTCTTCCTTTCCCTTCCTCTTTCTCTCCTTTCTTCCTTTTCTACCTCATTCCTTCCTTCCTTCTTTCTTTCCCTCCCTCTTTCTCTCCTGTCAGGGGTGATTTGAATGCAATATTCCTGCTTCTTGGCAGAATGGGGTTGGACTGGATGGCCCATGAGGTCTCTTCCAACTCTTTGATTCTATGATTCTATGCTTCTTCCTTGACAGATTAGAAGGGGGCGTGGCTTGGAGGTAACGTGAGAAGGGTAGAGGGAGGGGGGGGGGGGATGGGTTTAGAAGGGGGCGTGGCTTGGAGGTAACGTGAGGAGGGAGGAGGGGAGGGGGGATGGGTTTAGAAGGGGCGTGGCTTGGGGGTAAGGTGAGGAGGGAGGAGGGGAGGGGGGATGGGTTTAGAAGGGGCGTGGCTTGGGGGTAAGGTGAGGAGGGAGGAGGGGAGGGGGGATGGGTTTAGAAGGGGGCGTGGCTTGGAGGTAACATGAGTTTTAGTTTTAGTGATTTTATTTTATTTATATCTTTACTTAAGTTATTTATTATAAGTATTTTTAGACTGGTAAGAGGGAGGAGGGGATGGGGGATGGGTTTAGAAGGGGGCGGGGCTTGGAGGTAACGTGAGGGTAAGAGGGAGGAGGGGAGGGGGATGGGTTTAGAAGGGGGCGTGGCTTGGAGGTAGTGAGGAACGTGAGGAGGGAGGGGGGATGGGTTTAGAAGGGGCGTGGCTTGGGGGTAAGGTGGGAGGAGGGGAGGGGGGATGGGTTTAGAAGGGGCGTGGCTTGGGGGTAAGGTGAGGAGGGGAGGGGGGGGGATGGGTTTAGAAGGGGGCGTGGCTTGGAGGTAACGTGGGGAGGGGGATGGGTTTAGAAGGGGCGTGGCTTGGGGGGAAGGTGGGGAGGGGAGGGGGGATGGGTTTAGAAGGGGCGTGGCTGGGGGTAAGGTGAGGAGGGGAGGGGGATGGGTTTAGAAGGGGGCGTGGCTTGGAGGTAAGGTGAGGAGGGAGGAGGGGAGGGGGGGTGGGTTTAGAAGGGGGCGTGGCTTGGAGGTAATGTGAGGAGGGAGGTGGGAGGGGGGATGGGTTTAGAAGGGGGCGTGGCTTGGAGGTAATGTGAGGAGGGAGGGGGGAGGGGGGATGGGTTTAGAAGGGGGCGTGGCTTGGAGGTAACGTGAGGAGGGAGGAGGGGAGGGGGGATGGGTTTAGAAGGGGCGTGGCGTGGGGGGGGTAGAGGGAGGAGGGGAGGGGGGATGGGTTTAGAAGGGGGCGTGGCTTGGAGGTAACGTGAGGAGGGAGGAGGGATGGGTTTAGAAGGGGCGTGGCTTAGGTGAGGAGGGAGGAGGGGAGGGGGGATGGGTTTAGAAGGGGCGTGGCTTGGGGGTAAGGTGAGGAGGGGAGGGGGGATGGGTTTAGAAGGGGGCGTGGCTTGGAGGTAACGTGAGGAGGGGAGGGGGGATGGGGGCGCGCGCGCGCGTGTGTGCCGCGCGGGGGGGAGAGGGGGCGCACACGCGCGCGTGTGTGCCGCGCCAGGGGAGTGAGGGGGCGCGCGGGCGCGCGTGCGTGCGTGTGCCGCACCGGAGGGGGGAGAGGGGGGGCGCGCGCACGCGCGTGTGCCGCGCCGGGGTGTGTGAGGGGGCACGCGCGCGCGTGTGTGTGCATGTGTGTGTGTGCCGCGCCGGGGGGTGTGAGGGGGCGCGTGCGCGCATGTGTGTGCATGTGTGTGTGTGCCGCGCCGGGGGGTGTGAGGGGGCACGCGCGTGCGTGTGTGTGCATGTGTGTGTGTGCCGCGCCGGGGGGGGTGAGGGGGCGCGCGCGCGCGTGTGTGTGCATGTGTGTGTGTGCCGCGCCGGAGGGGGGAGAGGGGGCGCGTGCGCGCGTGTGTGTGCATGTGTGTGTGTGCCGCGCCGGGGGGGGGAGAGGGGGCGCTGTGTGCATGTGTGTGTGTGCCGCGCCGGAGGGGGGAGAGGGGGCGCGTGCGCGCGCGTGTGTGCATGTGTGTGTGTGCCGCGCCGGAGGGGGGAGAGGGGGCGCGTGCGCGCGCGTGTGTGCCGCGCCGGGTGGGAGAGGGGGCACGCGTGTGTGTTTGTGTGCCGCGCCGGGGGGGGGAGGGGCCGTGCGCGTGCCTGTGTGTGTGCCGCGCCGGGGGGGGGGGGGTGGGGCCATGTGTGTCCGCGCCAGGGAGTTTGCGCCAGTGCGCATGCTCAGTTGCTTTGTCGTTTATTGTGGTTGTTGTTGTGTGTTTTTGATTTCTGAGTGGATTAGTTTGTACCTTGTTGGTTGCCCTTGGGGCATGGGAAGTTTGGTGGCGTTTCGTTGGGGGGTTTTTGAGTTTTGTTTCGCCATACGACGCCAGGAGGAAATTTATATATATAGATATGTAATACAATATAATACTAGTAATAATAATTCAATATTATAATTATAATTATATATTTACAATACATGTAATATTACTAATAATATTACAATATAACGGTATAGTGCAATATAGTAATATATACTGATATTGTACTATGCTAATAATATAATATATTGTATGAAAATATATATTGTAAGCCGCTCTGAGTCCCCTTCGGAGTGAGAAGGGTGGCATATAAATGCCGTAAATAAATAAATAATAAATACATTTTCTCCTGACGTTTCGCCTGCACCTATGTCAAGTATCCTCAGAGGTAGTGAGATCTGTTGGAACCAGGAAAAAAGGGTTTATATATCTGTGGAATGACCAGGGTGGGAGAAAGGACTCTTGTCTGCTGGAGCTAGGTGATAATGTTTCAACTGACCACCTTAACTAGCATTTGATGGCTTTGCAGTGCCTGGGGGAATCTTTTGTTGAGAAGTGATTAGATGTGCCTCGTTTTCTCTCTGTTGTTTTGCTGTTGTAATTTTAGAGTTTTTTTAAATACTGGTAGCCAGATTTTGTTCATTTTCATGGTTTCCTCCTTTCTGTTGAAATTGTCCACAAGCTTGTGGATTTCAATGGCTTCTCTGTGTAGTCTGACATGGTGGTTGTGAGAGTGGTCCAGCATTTCTATGTTCTCAACACTTTGCCTACTGCTAATAATATGCTGTGGACAATAACAAGCAAGATTCCCCCAGGCACTGCCAAGCCATCAAATGCTAATTAAGGTAGTCAGTTGAAACATTCACACCTAGCTCCAGCAGACAAGAGTTCTTTGTCCCACCCTGGTCATTCCACAGATATATAAACTGATGCAGGCGAAACGTCAGGAGAAAATGCCTCTAGAACATGGCCATATAGCCTGAAAAAACCTACAACAACCCAACTGGTGGCTTGTCCACAAGGGACAGGCAACTTTCTTTGTAAACTGTTTCTTCCTTCTACAAGGGAAATCCTTGACCCCTCCCTGGGCGACCTGACTTAAGCTCTGCTGGCGTGGGCCCCTACACCCGGTCCAAATTGCTTTATGGCTGCCGCAAGTTGTCCTTACCAAACAGAGTCCTTTAGTAGATTTCCAAGAGGAAAGAAGGCTTTTAATTCCCAGCGCAGGTTGGCTGTAGAGTTGTGGAACTAAATTCCCCAACAAAGACTATGCTGTAGTTCTCTGTAGAGCCATGGGACTGGATCCCACCAGCAAAGCTGTAAAAGACGAAGCTTTCTACAGGTGGAACTGATTCACGTCCTGTACGAAAGGCTTCTCTGTGTGAACTGAACTAGAGGTCCCCTTTCCCCACCCTTAACCCAGAAAAAGGGGCGGAACTAAAGAACATAATGATAATTGATGGGTCATTGGCCCTATGATTGCAAGCCAAGGGAAGCCACCTTATTGCGAAATGCATGGAACTTTGGAATACATGAAAACACTCAATAGAAAGGAAAAGAAGCTGGAGCTCCTGGTACAGCCGTACCAGCACATAGTCTATTTCTTGTCTTCTTTACACTATAACATTCTTGGGTTTTTTTTTCTCCCCAATTCCTAGATTTTAGTGTTCTTGGAACAGGTCCCCCATCCACACAAAAGCCTTTACATCTCTATTGACATGCTATTCAAAGGCACAAAAAATCTAGATTGCTGTAGGTTTTTCGGGCTGTGTGGCCATGTTCCAGAAGCATTCTCTCCTGACGTTTTGCCTGCATCTATGGCAGGCATCCTCAATGGTTGCGAGACCTCTGAGGATGCCTGCCATAGATGCAGGCAAAACGTCAGGAGATAATGCTTCTGGAACATGGCCATACAGCCCAGAAAACCTACAACAACCCAAGAGCCGACGTTGCCGAAGGGCTGACGTTGTCCATAGACACCTCCAAGGTCATGTGGCCGGCATGACTGCATGGAGCGCCGTTACCTTCCCGTCGGAGTGGTACCTATTGATCTACTCACATTTGCAAGTTTTTGAACTGCTTGGTTAGCAGAAGTCCCCCATCATAGAGTGATTTATTATGATTTCAATACAACTGATTAAAGACATTGTAATTTACCCCAGGTAGTTGTGTTGAGAGCAGATCTGCAGCCTGTGCTGGGTCTCCACTGCAGAGGTCCCAGATGCCCCTGGTAATGGAAAGTCTGTCCAGAAGTGGGATCGGATTCTCACATCTTCCATTGACTAATGTCGTCTGCAAGCTGTATAAAGAAGGTAAAAGTAAAGGTTTCCCCTGACCTTACGTCCAGTTGAGTCCGACTCTGGGGGTTACTAGTCATATTACATGTAATATTACTAGTAATATTGCACCATAGCGGTATAGTACAATATAGGAATATATAATACTAATATTGTGCTATGCTAATAATATAATATGTTGTATGTACATGTAATACTGATCATAATATTATAATGTAATACAATAGAATACTAATAATAATACAATATAATAATATTATCATAATCTATATAAATAAAAATGTAATGTTCGTTCGTGGGATTAACAGAACTCAAAAACCACTGGACAAATTGACACCAAATTTGGACACAAGACACTTAACAACCCAATGTATGTCCTTCACTCAAAAAAAATGATTTTGTCTTTTGGGAGTTGTAGTTGCTGGGATTTATAGTTCACAATCAAAGAGCATTCTGAACCTCACCAACGATGGAACTGAACCAAACTTGGCACACAGTTCTCCCATGACCAACAGAAAATACTGGAAGGGTTTGGTGGGCAGTGTCCTTTGGTTTTGGAGTTGTAGTTCACCTACATCAAGAGATCACTGTGGACTCAAACAATGATGGATCTGGACCAAACTCTACACAAATACTCAATATGCCCAAATGTGAACACTGGTGGAGTTTGGGGAAAATAGAATCTTGACATTTGGGAGTTGTAGTTGCTGGGATTTATAGTTCACCTACAATCACAGAGCATTCTGAACCCTACCAACAATAGAATTGGGCCAAACCTCCCACACAGAATCCCATGTGGGCCACAGCAACGCTAGTATATTATTCATTACATGTAGTAAAGGTCTCTCCTTGACATTAAGTCCAGTGGTGTCCAACTCTGGGGGTTGGTGCTCATCTCCATTTCTAAGCCGAAGAGCCGGCGTTGTCCGTAGACACCTCCAAGGTCATGTGGCTGGCATGACTGCATGGAGCACTGTTACCTTCCTGCCGGAGCGATACCTATTGATCTACTCACATTTCGCATGTTTTTGAACTGCTAGGTTGGTAGAAGCTGGGGCTGACAGTGGGAGCTCACACCGCTCCCCGAATTCGTACCTGCGACCTTTCGGTTAGCAAGTTTAACTCACTGCGCCACCGCGAAGAAGAGGACCGGGAAAATTAGAAGGAGATTAAATACAACTCCTGAAATCATTCTAGTCCACGCATGGGCAAACTTTGGCCCTCCAGGTGTTTTGGACTTCAACTCCCACAATTCCTAACAGCCAGGCTGTTAGGAATTGTGGGAGTTGAAGTCCAAAACACCTGGAGGGCCAAAGTTTGCCCATGCCTACTCTAGTCAAAAATGTCCATGAGAATATACTTTTGCATGATCTCTTCCCACTTGCTGCTGTTTACTTACCCAAGTTCCTTTTCCGCAGTTTTTTTGCCATTCTCCGGCATGATTTCAGACATCTTTCATCCCAAATGCCCAGACAAGTGGTCAGTCCTGCAACGCCCCTCATCCACAGATCTTTTTTCTTCTGGAGGAGGAGAACAAGCCAAACAGTAGGACTAAGGAGGCTGCAAGTTGCATTAGGCTAGCAGCAAAAGTCCTCTTTTCCTATCTCCCCTTTTACCCAATCTCATCAGCAACAACAGCATTTGAAATGCACCCACATACTTGAACCTTGCTGCTAAATATTCCTGGGGAGGGAAGGGCTGGAAATGGTTGCCGGAACCAGAAAGGAACTGGTTGCGATAAAAACCAAGTACTTCCCATATTAGGAAAGTTACCGTAAATTAGAAGTGAGCAAATAAGGTCTGCAAGCTGCATACAATCACCAAGGTAAAACAAAAAAATACAGTAATACTCCCATGCCATTTCTATAATTTATCCAGAAAATAACGATAACAAGAACGACAACAACACCGGTAATAATACCACTCTATAGTAGTAGTAGTAGTAGTAGTAGTAGTAGCAATAATAATAATAATAATAATAATAATATGCATGCATCATTCGAAAATACATCACACAGTCCTAGAGGTTTGGGAACTGTTCAACTTGTGAGTTTGTGATACGAAATCCAGCAAATAGATCTCATTTGCTGTGACATACTGTGTTTTTGTGTCAGTAAAATAATAGTAATAATAATAATAATAACTCTGCAAGGAAGCAGATGAAACAATAGATCCCATCCTCAGCATCTGCAAGAAGATCGCGCAGACAGACTACAAGCAGAGGTACAACACCATTGCTCAGATGATTCATTGGAACTTGTGCCACAAAGACCATCTGCCTGCGATGGTCTGGTGGGATCACAAGTTGGAAAAAGTTACAGAGAATGAACACGCCAAACTCCTCTGGGACTTCCAGATTCAGACAGACAGAGTTTTGGAGCATAATACTCCTGACCCCACAATTGAGGTAAAAAAAAACAACAAAGTATGGATCGTCGATGTCGCAATTCCAGGTGACAGCAGAATTGCCGAGAAACAACTGGAAAAGCTGACACGATATGACGATTTAAAAATCAAACTGCAAAGACTCTGGCACAAGCCAGTCAAGGGGGTCCCAGTGGTGATCGGCACACTGGGTGCAGTGCCTCAAGACTTTGGCCTGCACTTAAACACAATCGGCACTGATAAAATTACCATCTGCCAGCTGCAGAAGGTCACCTTACTGGGATCTGCAAGCATCATTCGCCAATACATCACACAGTCCTAAACACTTGGGAAGGGTCCGATGTGTGATCCAATTCAACAGCCAGCAGAGTGTCTGCTGTAGACTTATCTTGTTGTGTTTCTATTATTATTATTATTATTAATAATAATAATAATAATAATAATAATAATAATAATAATAAACACAATACAAGAATTTAAAGATCGAACTGCAAAGACTCTGGCACAAGCCAGTCAAGGTGGTCCCTGTGGTGATCGGCACACTGGGTGCAGTGCCTCAAGAACTTGGCCTGCACTTAAACACAAAAGGCCAACCTACTGGGATCTTGCTGATACATCACACAGTCCTAGACACTTGGGAAGTGTCTGACGTGTGATCCAACACAATAGCCAGTAGAGTGGTCTTGTCTGCTGTGGACTTGTCTTGTTGTGTTTCTAATAATAATAATAATAATAATAATAATAATAATAAAGCTGACACGATATGAGGATTTAAAAATCGAACTACAAAGACTCTGGCACAAGCCAGTAAAGATGGTCCCAATGGTGATTGGCACACTGGGTGCAGTGCCTCAAGAACTTGGCCTGCACTTAAACACAATCGGCGCTGACAAAATTACCATCTGCCAGCTGCAGAAGGCCACCTTACTGGGATCCAATCCAACAGCCAGCAGAGTGTCTGCTGTGGACTCATCTTGTTGTGTTTCAAATAATAATAATAATAATAATAATAATAATAATAATAATAATAATAATAAATACCCCACTTTTTCTCGATCAAAGGAGACTATAACTTCCATCAGTCTGGAACTAAATCACTATTGAAAGCAATTGCAAAAACCCATGAGGCTGAATCAGCAAATCTTGGGCAAGTCAACCTCAGAAGACAGCAAAGGGTTTCCTTGGTGAGATTTTTCAGACTCAAAAAAATATCCACAATCAATTAATCTGGCTATAAAATGAACATTCGTAGGCACAACGGATCATGCACCTACTAATATGCACAAGGGATCTCGCAACCCATGTGCGCAAACCGGCTGGAAAGATGGCGACCGGAGTTTGAAGCAAAGATCAACCTGCAACTGCTGTCCAGTCATCGAATCCTTGAGTTGGAAGAGACCTCGTGGTCGCCTCTGCCTTGGTTAGACCACACCTGGAATACTGTGCATCACAATTGAAGGGAGATATTGACTCTAAGCTGCAGTGTGTCCAGAGGAGGGCGACTCAAAGGATCAATGTTCTGGAGAACAAGCCCTATGAGGAGTGGCTGAAAGAGCTGGGCATGTTTAGCCTGGAGAAGGCTGAGAGTAGACATGATGAGGGCCATGGATAAATTGTGTCCAGTTCTGGGCATGACTCTAAGCTGGAATATGTCCAGAGGAGGGTGACTCAAAGGAACAATGTTCTGGAGAACAAGCCCTATGAGGAGCGGCTGAAAGAGCTGGGCATGTTTAGCCTGAAGAAGAGAAGGCTGAGCGGAGACATGATGAGCGCCATGGATAAATATGTCAGGGGGCGTCATAGGGAAGAGGGACCAAGCCTGTTTTCTGCTGCCCTGGAGACTAGGACGCAATGGAGCAATGGCTTCAAACTAATAATAATAAATAATAAAAAAACTTTATTTGTATCCCGCTACCATCTCCCCAAGGGACTCAGTGCGGCTTACATGAGGCTAAGCCCACAGCACATCAATAAACAAAGGAGATAACAAATAGTCAATACAAAACAGTTAAAATAAACTCAAAAACAGAAAAATACACAATAAGCAATAAACAAGAACAATAACCTAAAAACTACAGCAAAAGAACATTAGGAAGAACTTCCTGACTGTGAGAGCCGTTCAGCAGTGGAACTCTCTGCCCCGGAGTGTGGTGGAGGCTCCGTCTTTGGAGGCTTTTAACCTGAGGCTGGATGGCCATCTGTCGGGGGTGCTTTGAATGCAATTTTCCTGCTTCTTGGCAGAATGGGTTTGGACTGGATGGCCCACCACGAGGTCTCTTCCAACTCTAGGATTCTATGATTCAGAACAGCATGCAAATGTGTTGTTTTGATAGTGCCCTGTCCTCAGGAGTATCATCTAAAAGGGACCCCCAAAGGGCATCTAGTCCACCCCTTACCTCGGTTGCAAGTTTGGGACAAGAGCACAAGACTTGAAGGTCACAGGAGGCCTTACCTTGCGAATGGGAAGGATGCCAATGGTCCTAAGATGCCGCAAAAAGGGATCTGTCTGCACCACGGAAGGAGGATCAAAAAGGTGAGCCAAGGAACGTCACACGCATGCAGCAATGGAGGAGGCGAAGGCAGGGATGTGGTTTTTGCACCTCTGCCGGTTGCCTTCACGTGGTCTCGGTCTTCGACACTGAAAAAAAAAGGCAGCAAGAGAGAGATCTAATGCAAGGCAGAAAGGGATTGTTGACATAAGGCATTATTATGTTGACTCTTTTGAGATTCTAGTCCCAGTCTCTGGGAGTGATGGGTCTGGGAGTGATGGGGATGGGGACCACACACTGGATTGGACTAAGTTACAAGAGGTTCAAGATGTATGTGCTCAGCCAACGTCTATTGACACGATTGTGGGGTTTTCTGGTGGTGGGGATTGGCAATCGGGAGATACTGCGGAGTCTTCGGGAGATCTAAGTCTTGACAAAAGGTGGAGGAGTTGGAGGGATGGGCTTCAGAGTTCAAGTGTAGAGTCAAGGGCAGCTGTAGAGATGATGGCGGGGCGGAGGTCAGCTCATCATCGGATGATGAGGTGTAAGTTAAAGTAGGCTTTGAAATGGGGAATCATTGCAGAAGGCAAAGTGTTGGTTTCGTGCCTTGGGTTTTGTCGCTGCCGTTTTCATGTTGGGTTTGGGTCCTGGATCTGCAGGTTGCTGCTTCTGTTCGTGTTTCGATTTGGCTTGGATTCCCGTGAGTGCGGATTTCCCCTTCTTTGACTTTGGACCGGTTTTGACTATGATGCTGCCTACGTGGACTTTGGAACCTTGCAACTTCGGACTTGGCTTACTCCGACCTCGGATTTCGTTTGACTACGTCTTCCTCTTTGCGGCTTTTTGTTTGTTCACCCTTTACTTGCTGTGTTATTTTGTGTGACTTTTGAAGCGCTTTAGTTTAATCCAGATTTTTTTTCTCCGGATAATCCGGATTATTGCTTCAGTTTACCTTTTGAACTGAAACTGGTTGCTACTTTTGAGTTTTGACCAGGGACACTGAATTAAGTGTCTATGAGTCCCTTTTGCTTTGTATTAATAAACTCTACTTTTGGACATACTCCTGAGTCTGGCTCTTTAAGGTGTCTGGGTTCCGACAGTTTGTTTGTTTACAGTATTTATGTCCTGCCCTTCTCACCCCGCAGGGGACTCAGAGCGGATTACAATGTACATATACATGGCAAACATTCAATGCCATAGACATACAACACATATAGACAGACACACAGAGGCTATTTAGCATTACAGCTTTTTCAGGAGGATATTCTGGCCACCAGGGGAGCTGTCGCTTCACCGTCCATTTGTGACACTGATGAAGTACTTCCTCATTCTTTGCATGCTTGCTGGAGATGTTTATGGCCTCGTAAATTACTTAATCTAGGGATTGGGAAACTCAGGCCCTGACACCGTTTGTTTGTTTGTTTACAGTATTTATATTCCGCCCTTCTCACCCCGCACAAGACTCAGGGCGGATTACAATGTACATACACATGGCAAACATTCAATGTCATAGACATACAACATATATAGTCAGACACTCAGAGGCTATTTAATATTACAGCTTTTTCATGAGGGTATTCAGAAGCTCTCCGAAGCTCTAGGTGCCCTTACTGCCTATTACAGGGAAAACCAACTGATCCCTAATCCATCTAAAACACAGACATGTGTCTTTCACCTTAAGAACAGACAAGCATCCCGAGCTCTGAGGATTACCTGGGAAGGAATCCCACTGGAGCATTGCAGTGCACCCAAATATCTGGGAGTCACTTTGGACCATGCTCTGACCTACAAGAAGCACTGCCTGAACATCAAGCAAAAAGTGGGCGCTAGAAACAATATCATACGAAAGCTGACTGGCACAACCTGGGGGTCACAACCAGACACAGTGAAGACATCTGCCCTTGCGCTATGCTACTCTGCTGCTGAGTATGCATGCCCAGTGTGGAACACATCTCACCAAACTAAAACAGTAGATGTGGCTCTTAATGAGACATGTCGCATTATCACAGGGTGTCTGCGCCCTACCCCACTGGAGAAATTACACTGCTTAGCTGGTATTGCACCGCCTGACATCCGCCAGGAAGTAGCAGCCAATAGTGAAAGGACCAAGGCAGTGACATCTCTAGCTCATCCCTTGTTTGGGTATCAGCCAGCACGTTAATGACTTAAATCTAGAAATAGTTTTCTTAGATCTACAGACACTCGCTGGAACGCCTCAGCAAGTGAGAGTCCAAAAGTGACAGGCTCAAACCCAGAACCTCAATCAACGGCTGCTACCAAATGAGAGACTCCCCCCTGGGCACACAGAAGGACTGGGTGACTTGGAAGGTGCTGAACAGACTGCGCTCTGGCACCATGAGATGCAGAACCAACCTTAAGAAATGGGGCCACAAAGTGGAGTCCACGACATTCGAGGGTGGAGAAGAGCAAACCACTGACCTCCTGCTGCAATGCCACCTGAGCCCTGCCACATGCACAAGGGAGGACCTTCTTGCGACAACACCAGAGGCAATCCAAGTGGCCAGATACTGGTCAAAGGACATTTAATCAACTACCAAGCTTGCAAACTTTGTGTTTTGTTTGTTTGTTAATTAAAAAATGCAATACAACTGTTTGGCTTGCTCCTGATAAATAAATAAACACTAAGCCTTTTGAGTAAACCTGTTTTATCAAGAAGCCTCTGTACTCTTCTTTTCCAGGGAAGGTGTCCTGGATGTAAATATTATTTATTTAAACAAAGATTTTTTTAATTGCAAAGTTGTAGTGTGGAATGCTATTGTTCAGGGTTCCTGCTAGCCATGCTTTATCTCATTTCATGCATGCAAACAAACAGATACATGCTGTCTTAGCATTCTGTACCCACTAAATGTGCTTAGCCCACACTGAAGCAATTCAAGGCCACTTCCTGCTTCGGGCTTTCCCCATTTCTAAAGAATTTTCGGGTTATTGTGTACATATATTTAATTCCCTCAAATATGTCAATATCTCCCTCTTGTGGATAAATTATTGTTTTATGTATTGTCAAAGGCTTTCATGGCCGGAATCACTGGGGCGACTTGCAGTTTCTCAAGTTGCTCCTGACACACAAAAAAATTAATTTACTGTTATCATTATTATTATAATTGTTATTATTTATTTTACTCTATTTATATTCTTATTACATTTACATTATTCTACTCTATTCTTATTACATTTATTATTTCTCTATTATTATTATTATTTATTTATTTTTCTCTATTATTATTGCATTTATAATTTTACTCTATTATTATTATTACATTTATTATTTTACTTTATTATTGTTATTACTACATTTATAATATTGGAGCCCCAGAAGTGCAATGGGTTAAACGCTTGTGCCGGCAGGACTAAAGACCGACAGTTCGGAGGTTTATTTATTTATTTATTATTTATTTACTGCATTTATTGACCGCCGCTCTCAGCCCTAGGGCGACTCGCGGCGGTGCACAACATATAAAAACAGTTTACAAAAGGGCAAAACAGGGAATCAATACAACAATAATACACTATAATCTAGTTACACTAAATAATCCGCTCCGTCACATCATAGAATCATAACCAATATCGTAATCCGTATTCCGTTCCAGTTGTCAATTACCAGTTGCCGTAGCGCTCAGCTGAATGCCTTCTCAAATAGCCAGATCTTCAGGCTCTTTCGGAAGGACAGAAGGGAAGGCGCCTCTCTGATGTCAGCAGGGAGGTCGTTCCACAGCCGGGGGGCCACCACCGAGAAGGCCCTTTCTCTCGTCCCCGCCAGACGTGCCTGTGAAGCAGGCAGGATCGAGAGAAGGGCCTCCCCAGACGATCTCAAGGTCCTCGTGGGCTCATAGGCCAAGATGCGGTCCGAAAGGTATTTTGGGCCGGAACCGTTTAGGGCTTTGTAGGCCAACACCAGCACCTTAAATTGGGCCCGGTAGCAAATCGGCAGCCAGTGGAGCTGGAACAGCAAGGGCGTTGTATGCTCCCTGCGTCCCGCTCCTGTTAGTAACATGGCTGCCGCGCGCTGAACTAGCTGAAGTTTCCGGGCCGTCTTTAAGGGCAGCCCCACGTAGAGAGCGTTGCAGTAGTCAAGGCAGGATTTGACCAGAGCGTGTACCACCATGGCCAAGTCAGACTTCCCAAGGTACGGGCGCAGCTGGCGCACGAGCCTAAGCTGTGCGAATGCTCCCCTGGTCACCGCTGAAACCTGGGTTTGAATCCGGGGAGAGCAGGGACGAGCTCCCTCTATCAGCTCCAGCTTCCTATGTAGGGACATGATAGAAGCGTCCCACAAGGATGATAAACACCAAAATATCCAGGCATCCTCTGGGCAACGTCCTTGCAGGCGGCCAATTCCCTCACACCAGAAGCGACTTGCAGTTTCTCAAGTTGCTCCTGACACGAAAAATATTTTACTGTTATCATTATTATTGTTAATATTATTTATTTTACTCTATTTATTATTCTTATTATTACATTTACATTATTATACTCTATTATTTTATATTATTTCTCTATTATTATTATCTATTATTATTGCATTTATTATTTTATTCTATTATTATTACATTTATTATTTTACTTTATTATTATTAGAAACACAACAAGATGAGTCCACAGCAGACAATCCGCTGGCTGTTGAATTGGATCACATGTCGGACCCTTCCCAAGTGTCTAGGACTGTGTGATGTATTGGCGAATAATGTGTGCAGATCTCAGTAAGGTGGCCTTCTGCAGCTGGCAGATGGTAATTTTGTCAGCGCCGATTGTGTTTAAGTGCAGGCCAAGGTCTTTAGGCACTGTACCCAGTGCCTAAATATTATTATTATTATTATTATTATTATTACATTTATTATTAAATATTATTTTATTCTATTCTGCAGCTTGCAGATTGTAATTTTGTCAGCGCCAATTGTGTTTAAGTGCAGGCCAAGGTCTTTAGGCACTGCACCCAGTGCCTAAATAATAATAACATTATTATTACATTTATTATAAATATTATTTTACTCTATTATTACATATTATTACAAGTATTATTTAAAACCATCCTGCAGCTCCCCAAAGAAGCCAGCCTTGAATCTGTGCAAATACTTATAGGCGCTGGGACACACACAGTGACAAAAACACAACACCCTTTTCCAGTATCAAGGTGCTTGATTTTAATTGCCACTCTGGTAGCTTAACTGCAAATAACAGAGACAATGGCTCAAAATACAGCACTAAAACTGCCATCCTGCAAGAATGAAAAGACAGATCGTATCATCTTGATGCATTCTTTCCTGCAAATGCCTTTTGGCCAAACCAAAATAAGTGCACGAAGGTTACAGTCGAGACTGCTTTGTCCATCCCACCATCATGCCCAATTATATCTGTGTCCTTTAGCTAATTAGTTGCAAATTAACAGCAAACCTTTTTAAAAATCATAAAGAAACATTAGTATTGCTAATTTAACTCCCCAACATTGCAGCCATGATTTCCGCTTAGTAAGCCTTCCAAGCAAACACTCCCCAAGCCAGAAAACACTTCTGGAATGTGTTTTCTTGGTCTCTTTCTCTGCACAGGTCGTCACAGTCTCTGAACTTCCAGAGTCAAAACTTCGGGGCTGGTCTTTCTCTGGCCCCACCCCTGAAAGAATACAACCGAGAATGCTTTACAAGCCACAAGGATCACTCAGCCAATGTCTGTTTTGATTTTTAATTCATCCACAGAAAGGGTCCCTCTTCCGTCGGGTCCAAGCTCTTCATTCATCTTGGTGGTGAGGAGGCTTTTCCTTCTTAGGGGACGGCTTCTGCTGGTGGTCCTTCACCTGAGGGCGGGAGGCGCTCGCCCCATCGCCAACCGCCGGCCCTGACTTGGCATCAATGGTCGCATGCTCCCTTTTCACCAGGTCTTCCAGCTCTTTCTGCGGAGGTAAAAAAAAAAAGGAAATAAAACTAGGGATGGATAGAGACGCAACTTGTGTATGGATGGCAACCTGCTCTCTCTATGGTACAAAGAGAACACTATTGTTAATTCCTCACAAGGTGTTCTGGGTTGCACTGCAACGATGCCATAACAAGACACATACCTTCCATCCCAAAAGCTCTGCCAAAGCATAGCAGCCGTCATCACAGTCTCCGAGCCATGCCACATCCCTGAGGGAGAAGAGATGGGGATGGAAGGTTCCCCCAAAAAGAACAGAGTCAGTGAACAACATTTAGCATGTTTGTATTTGTTTCCAAGAAACCCAAGCAATTTACACACATGATCTCAGTGAACAGTAAACAAAACAAAATCCAAGGAGAAGCTAGCTTGCAGCTTGGAAGCAGTGCATTTGGATCAACTTCCTCTCCTAAAGGGGCCTGGTCTAGGGGATGCTGGGAGCTGTAGTCTGGAAGAGTGTGTGCATATGTTTTGTTTGTCAGAAGTTGTTTTTGCGCATGTGCTGTAGCGTCTTTTTGCTTTTTTGACTTTTTAAGTCCCTTCCGCTGTGTTTTTCAGTGTTTTTATGAGTGATGGTCACTCATTGGCCTGATAGGTGTATTGTGTCCAAATTGGTGTCTATTCTCCCAGTGGTTTTTGAGTTATGTTAATCCCACAAATGAACATTACATTTTTATTTATATAGATATCAAGAGCAAACCAGCAGTATAGTGGTATAGTACAATACAGTAATATATAATACTAATATTGTGCTATGCTGATATGTTGTTGTTCATTCGTTCAGTCGTCTCCGACTCTTCGTGACCTCATGCACCAGCCCATGCCAGACTCCCTGTCAGTAGTAACCACCCCCAGCTCCTTCAAAGTCAAGCCAGTCACTTCAAGGATACCATCCATCCATCTTGCCCTTGGTCGGCCCCTCTTCCTTTTTCCTTCCATTTTCCCCAGCATCATTGTCTTCTCTAAGCTTTGCTGTCTCCTCATGATGTGGCCAAAGTACTTCAACTTTGTCTCTAGTCTCCTTCCCTCCAATGAGCAGTCGGGCTTTATTTCCTGGAGGATGGACTGGTTGGATCTTCTCGCAGTCCAAGGCACTCTCAGAACCTTCCTCCAGCACCACAGCTCAAAAGCATCGATCTTCCTTCGCTCAGCCTTCCCTAAGGTCCAGCTCTCACATCCGTAGGTTACTACAGGGAATACCATGGCTTTGACTAGGCGGATCTTTGTTGCCAGTCTGATGTCTCTATTACTATTTTATCGAGACTGGACATTGCTCTCCTCCCAAGAAGTAAGCGTCTTCTGATTTCCTGGCTGCAGTCTGCATCTGCAGTAATCTTTGCACCTAGAAATACAAAGTCTGTCACGGCCTCCACGGTTTCTCCCTCTATTTTCCAGTTGTCAATCATTCTTGTTGCCATAATCTTGGTTTTTTTGACGTTTAGCTGCAACCCGGATTTTGTGCTTTCTTCTTTCACCTTGATTAGAAGGCTCCTCAGCTCCTCCTCGCTTTCGGCCATCAGAGTGGTGTCATCTGCATATCTGAGGTTGTTAATGTTTCTTCCAGCAATTTTCACCCCAGCTTTGCATCCTCATTGCTGATATAATATAGTGTATATACATGTAACTTGTAAGCCACACTGAGTCCCCTTCAGGGTAAGAGAGCGTGAGATATAAATATAGTAATAGTAGATAGATAAATAAATAAATAAAGGAACCAAAGAGATTGGGCAACTTCTCCAATGCCAGCCAGTGAGCTCAGTGTCAGTGGCCCACACAACTACTTATACCAGACATGGGCAAACTTTGACCTTCCAGGTGTTTTGGATTTCAGTTCCCACAATTCCTTACAGTATTGATAAGGATCCCCTGGTGGCGCAATGGGTTAAACCCCTGTGCCGGCAGGTCTAAAGACCGACAGGTCGCATGTTCGAATCCAGGAAGAGAGCAGATGAGCTCTCTCTGTCAGCTCCAGCTCCCCATGCGGGGACATGAGAGAAGCCTCCCACAAGGATGGTAAAACATCAAAACATCCGGGCGTCCCCTGGGCAACGTTCTTGCAGACGGCCAATTCTCTCACACCAGAAGCAACTTGCAGTTTCTTAAGTTGCTCCTGACATGGAAAAAGAAAACTAAGGATACGACACCAAAAGCATCAAGAGAGCTGCATATCTTTCACTGAGGTGAATTCCAATTTATCACACACTGCAAGTTCCCTTTGTTTGGAAGCCTTGACAATACAATGTACTTTTTCTTTGCAGGACTCCAGCCCAAAATATAAGCCTTTGGTTTATATCCCCACCATTCCATCCCCGGTCCCTGCGATTACTTGCCTGTATGCCTTTTCTGATTCAAAGTCCATCCCGCAGCCAAAGCCCATGAGGGACATGAAAGGGTCGCTCTGCAAGGAGATAAAAAGGCTTAGCATGATGGCGCTTGTGATTCTGGTGTGTGTTTTTTGACAATTTGGGTGTCATTATAACATTCACTTTTTTGTTGAGTTCCAGGGCCAGAGAAGCAGATGGCGGAAACAGAAGAACGGCCTGCCTCAGGGGAGCGTGCTTGCTCCATAAATGTTCAACATCTACACAAATGACCAGCCACTGCCAGAAGGTACAGAGAGTTTAATCTATGCTGATGATTGTGCCATTACTGTTCAAGCAGGGAGCTTTGAGATGGTTGAACAGAAGCTCTCCAAAGCTCTAGGTGCTCTTACTGCCTATTACAGGGAAAACCAACTGATCCCTAATCCATCTAAAACACAGGCATGTGCTTTTCACCTTAAGAACAGACAAGCATCCCAAGCTCTGAGGATCACCTGGGAAGGAATCCCACTGGAGCATTGCAGCACACCCAAATACCTGGGAGTCATTCTGGACCGTGCTCTGACCTACAAGAAGCACTGCCTGAATATCAAGCAAAAAGTGGGTGCTAAAAACAATATAATATGAAAGCTGACTGGCACAACCTGGGGATCACAACCAGACACAGTGAAGACATCTGCCCTTGCGCTATGCTACTCTGCTGCTGAGTACGCATGCCCAGTGTGGAAACATCTCACCACGCTAAAACAGTGGATGTGGCTCTTAATGAGACATGCCGCATTATCACGGGGTGTCTGCACCCTACACCACTGGAGAAATTACAGTGTTTAGCCGGTATTGCACCACCAGACATCCACCAGGAAGTAGCAGCCAATAGTGAAAGGACCAAGGCAGTGACATCTCCAGCTCATCCCCTGTTTGGGTATCAGCCAGCACGTCAACGACTTAAATTAAGAAATCGTTTTCTAAGATCTACAGAGACACTCGCCGGAACACCCCAGCAAGCGAGAGTCCAAAAGTGGCAGACTCAAACCCAGAACCTCAATCAATGGCTGATACCAAATGAGAGACTCCCTCCTGGGCACACAGAGGACAGGCAACCTGGAAGGCACCGAACAGACTGCACTCTGGCACCACGAGATGCAGAGCCAACCTCAAGAAATGGAGCCACAAAGTGGAATCCTCGACATGCGAGTGTGGAGAAGAGCAAACCACTGACCACCTGCTGCAATGCATCCTGAGCCCTGCCACATGCACAAAGGAGGACCTTCTTGCAGCAACACCAGAGGCACTCCAAGTGGCCAGATACTGGTCAAAGGACATTTAATCAACTACCAAGCTTGCAAATTTTGTTTTGTGTCTGTTTGTTTGTTTTGTTCTGTTAGAAACGTAATATAATTGCCTGGTTGCCCCTGACACGATTAATAGAGAAACTTTTTGTCGAAAATATGAACTCAGGGTCTGACCAAAGAAGAGGAAACCAAACTTGACCTTACCTCCCCTGTCTTTTCTTTATTAATAAGAAGCCGTGGGGTGTTTGTGGGGACTCTGGAAGAGAAAGAGGAATCAGGGGAAAATATTAACATGGATATGCCTCGACAAGTAACATTAGCCAAAATATTCATTCAACCAAGGTTCACCTACCTGGCAACAAGCGAGGCAAAGGGCTGGACTTGAAGGGAAGTGCCCATGATAATAAGCAAGTCCACATTCTGGAAATCCTGCAAACAGAGTTGACAAAGGAAAATGAGTCAGAGGGCTGTTCTTCAAGACTAGGAACAAAACAAAAATCCTATAGGGCAGGGGTTCTCCACCTGTGGGTTCCCAGATGTTTTGGTCTTCAACTCCCAGAAATCCTAACAGCTGGTAAACTGGCTGGGATTTCTGGGAGTTGTAGGCCAAAACACCTGGGGACCCACAGGTTGAGAACCACTGCTATAGGGGGTGGCACAGTTGTGGCTACTACAGCCCTAACCCTGAAGGTAAACAACTCAAGCACTTACTGACTGCATCAGAGAGAAGAACCGAGAAGGCAAATTTTCCCCAAAGAACACGATATCTGAGTAAAAAGGGGGAAAAGAGACAATATTGTCAGGGCTTCGGGTGTGCTATGTTTCTCTGCCAAAGATCCCCCTTCTATTAAAATAAATAAAAGAATACATCTCTTGTTGGAAATTCCATAACCTATTGGAAATAAGTGCACCATAACCTTATTGAAAAGGTAAAAATGATGCCACATCCGTTTGGCAAATGTGAATCTCCATGAAGATGTGGAGACCACCTTTCGAAAACCAGTAGTCAAAGAAAGGCATGACATTGTTAGGAGTCAACTCTTAGAACAAGTGATATTCATAAGCATTCATGTAATGGCACACTCAGCCGTTAAACTTTTTTTTTACCCTCCCCATTTTGTATTCAATCTGTACCTAAATAACTTTGTGTCCATTGGGATATGGGGGGAGAAGGGAGGGTATAAAAAGAAGGGCTGAAACGCTATGGAGAGAGAGTGGGGAGTGGGGGGAGGGAGAAGGGGTCTACATTGTTAATTGCAGCAATAATATGTTTCATGCTTATGTCTATGTTTGATGTTTTATAGTTTTAACGTTTTCTATCTACAGTTATATGTTATTGATTTAGATATATGATATTTTTATATATGTGAGGCATTGAATTTGCCATTTATTATGTTGCAAACCACTTTGAGTCCCCCCAGAGGTGAGAAAAGCGGTATAGAAATGTAGTTAATAAATAAATAATAAATAAACTGAAGAACTATGTATTTAAACTGCCAAGGATAGAGACATGCCATTACAAAAATATATTTGGTTAACAGAGGATGGTTGTTTCTTTGAAGCTGAATTGCCCATCTAGTCTTCTTTAAAAATAACATCTCAGGTTTACTAACAAACTTCTTATATATATTTAGCATACTAGTCCATAGTCCAATGTCTTTAAGCACTCAAACTTTTTAAACAGAGGGCCAGGCCACAGTCCCTCAAACTGTTGGAGGGTCGGTTTATAATTTGAAGAAAAAAAACATGAATGAATTCATATGCACACTGTACATATCTTATCTGTAGTGCAAAAAACCCCATTTAAAAACAATACAATAATTAAAATGAACAACAATTTAAACAAATATGAACTTACTAGTATTTCAATGGGAAGTGTGGGCCTGCTTTTGGCTGATGAGATAGGATTGTTATTGCTGTGTGCTTTCAAGTCGTTTCAGACTTAGGTTGACCCTCAGTGAGGGCCAGGTAAATAACCTTGGAGGGTTGTATCTGGCCCCCGGGCCTCAGTTTGAGGACCCCTGATGTAGACATAGTCCACTGTATATCTGTACTCACTGAAGTCTGAAAGGAGACAAATTGCATCCACCTACACTGAGGTCTAAAAGCATACTATATAATAAAAATGGAGTCCTGTGTCTGAAGCCTCTCCCACACCAAAGAAATACAGTCAAACCAAAATGTATATACAATATAGGTTAACAATTATACACATTTACAAACAGTTAACGGAGGCTTGGAAGGTTGCTATTTCCAACATCACCATACACTATGATGAGATGCTTATGCAAGAAATCTATCTGAAGTCTCTGAAGCCAGGGTTGTTCCCAAAGATGATTTTTCCAAGTCAGGACTGCAGGCTTTTGGGCCTATTTCCATGATTAACTAAGGGAGGATAAGTTATGCAAAGCAATAATAATCCAAAACTACATAATTCCTACAGGACATAAGATTCCAGATCCATTGAGGTACATTGGCTGCAATAGCCACCCTGGTCACCCTGGCGTTTTGATTAAATCTCCTTGATGGCAATTCCATTCACCAGATGGCCTTTTGGCCCTTGAGCTCAATCATTAGCACAAAATTCCAAATCCAATCTGCCAAAATGGAAACCAAACAATATTCTGCCAAAAGGTGTTCTCAAGAGAGTGTTTGCAGTTCTAAAAGAGACTTTTCAAAGGAGGTGCTCACCTGGCTTCACCACGCTCTGACACTTTTCACATTTGGGGATGAGAGAAGAAAATATCTTTTCTGAAAGGAAATAGAAAAGAGACCTTTTAGAATCTTTAGGTGGCTGTCAGCTGCATTAAGATCACTAAAAGGGCCATGAGTTCGAAGCCAGCCCGGGTCGAAGTGAGCTTCTGATCCATTTGTGTAGCTTGCTGTCGACCTTTGCAGCCTGAAAGACAGTTGCATCTGTCAAGTAGAAAAATTAGGTAAAATTTAACTAATTTATGCTATAAAAATCTCCAGCAAGCATGCAAAGAATGAGGAAGTACTTCATCGGTGTCACAAATGGACGGTGAAGCAACAGCTCCCCTGCTGGCCAGAATACCCTAATCAAAAAAGCTGGAATGTTAAATAGCTTCTATATATGTTGTGTGTCTATGGCATTGAATGTTTGCCATGTACAAGTACATTGTAATCCACCCTGCGAGGTGAGAAGGGCGGAATATAAATATTGTAAATAAATAAATGAGTTCTTTAAAGCTTCGCATGAAAGAGTGGGTAACATTCGGATGACAACTCCCTCCCCACCTTCCACTCCAAAGCCCCACCTTTCATCCACTCCAAGCTGTACATCTTCTTGCAGGTGGGGCTGATGCAGTGCGAGGTATAGAAGGTGCCATGAGCTTCTACCAAATCCTCATGATCCAGACCAGCTACCCGCTCCAAGGTATCAATGTTCTGAGAGACAGAGAGATTGAGTAAAATAAATGAGTGGGGAAAATAATGTTGAATCTATAGATGCAAAGATACAGAATGAGGGAAGCCTGGAATATATCTTGACCCTGGGATTTGCAATAACTGTGACATCTACGAAGATTTTTGTTTTTTACAAGCAAATCTATAGAGAATTTTTAGCATCTAGGTAATTTTATAACTCTTACTATTTTTACTACTTGAATTGTCATCCAATCTGATGTCCTATATTATATTAACTGATCCTGTTAATTTGCTCTGTTTCCATGATTTTTCCTATGCCATTATACATTGTCATCCACCTTACTAAACCACGTTATCCTTTAACTAGTTTACATAGTGGTTTTCCTCCCCCCCCCCCTCCAAAATTAGTCTGGTGTTATTGTTGTTGCTAGCTATTTTTGTTATGCTATTTTATGCTGTTTTAATTGTTATTGCTTTATTTTAATTGTAATCTGCCTGGTCTTGGGCCCCATGTAAGCCGCCCCGAGTCCCTTCGGGGAGATGGAGCCGGGGTAGAAAAATAAAGTTCTTCTTCTACTACTACTATTTTACAATTTTTATTATTTTAATTTTATTTTATACTTTATTTCATTAAAAAACATGTATTAATTCAATCTGAGACTTATTTCATGAATATATTTTTCCTGCTTTTTAAAAACTTCAATAAGTGTAAAATTATAAAGATAAACCTTAAAAGTAAATGTAGTATAATAATAATAATAACAACACTTTATTTATACCCCGCTACCATCTCCCCAAGGGACTCGGTGCAGCTTACATGAGGCCGAGCCCAAAATACAACAATAACAATAACAATACAAGCAATATAAAACAACAAAACAGTAAAACAATAACATAAACATTATCAAATAAGACAACACACTTTAAAATCTATCGGTAGGCCAAATGTAATTAAAATTAAACCTTTGTACAAAGCCCAGGAGTATCGAACAATAGGCATAGTTAAACTTTCAAAGCCGTAGGATGGTCCCTACATGGGCCCGGATACATTGGTCTCTGTGTTTTTGTTTTTTCTATCACTTTTGACTATCGTTCTGGGTCATGCTGCTGCTAATAAGTTACTCTGCTGTGCATTTATGAGGACGATTTTTTGTTAATAAACCCACTCATCAAGAAGACCACTGTTCCATACAAAAAAATTATAAACACTCATAAAGAGCGGTCTGACAGACTTCATCCAGCAGCTAAAGAGAACATTGTAAAGGGAAGTTTATTTATTTACTGTATTTGTATAACGCCTTTCTCAGCCAATCGGCGACTCAAGGGGGTTTCCAACAAATCAGTACACATAAAAACATAATATAGATTAAAACATTAAACAGTATAAAACACCACAAAAGCAATAAAAACAACATCATTAGCATCTCCTTATTAACAAGCATTGTCCAGTTCCATTGTCAAATCATTCAATTTCCTATACTTGCTACTCTGCATTTGTAAACACTTGCTCCAACAGCCATGTTTTAACTTGCCTCCAAAACGTCAAGAGGGAGGGAGCAGATCTGATCTCCCTAGGGAGGGTGTTGCATAGCTGAGGGACCACCACTGAGAAGGCCCTGTCTCTCGTCCCTGCCAAACGTACTTGAGATGAAGGCAGGACCGAGAGCAGGGCCTCCCCAGACGATCTTAGAGTCCTCAATGGTTCTTAGAGTCCTCAATGGTTCGTAAGGGGAGACACATTCGGACAGGTAAGTTGGGCCAAAACCATTTAGGGCTTTATAGGCCAAAGCCAGCACTTTGAATTGGACCCGGTAGCAAACCGGCAGCCAGTAAAGCTGGCGCAACAAGGGGGTTGTATGCTCCCTAAGCACTGCTCCTGTTAGCAACCTGGCTACTGTTCGTTGGACTAGTTGAAGCTTTTGTACCATCTTCAAAGGCAACTCCACGTAGAGCACGCTTGCAGTAGTCTATATTACTTTCTATACTATAGTTTCTGGCCTAAGAGCTACCACTGGTGCTTTTATTGGTCTGGTAGAGCTTGGGATTCTGGTTGCAGCACCTCCAGGAAATTGCCCAACCCAAGAAATGGAGAGCAGTACTGGTTCTGGATATTGCCAAGCTGACTATGAACTAGAAATAGCCAAACTATCTGCACTAGATATTTCTCTCCAATTGTTGCAGGCCCGGTCTTTTGTAGCAAGACAGGTATAATAGAAGGTGTACCGCTCTCTCTTTTTTTTCAAGAGCAAGGACAGTTTCACTCACCTGTGTGTAGCAACGGAGCAGCAACCCTTTCTCTTTCAGAAGGCGCATGAAGTAGTGACAAACCGTGGGCTGAAAAAGGAGTAAAAGAGCTTAAACTGCTCTCCTAAATAATAAAAAAGCAGGAAGTTAACCTGCAGACTTCCGAAATCAGGCATGGGCCAACTTTGGTCCTTTAGCTGTTAGGAATTGCAGGAGTAGAATGTTTTTTGTGTGCACGGTATGTATTTTAAAAATAATTTTAAAAAACAATCTAAAAAAGCCTTTGGGAATAATAAAGCATCTTTATGCAGTCCAATATTCTAGATCTCTCCTATGTACATGAGGTTTATTTTGCATCCAAACACCACATACTTTCATCCAACAGGAGGCAAAGAAACACTGCTTATCTAACATATAAGAACTCTAAATATTTTTCCACAGTCCAGGTGCAATGCTGACTTTTGCTGTGATACGCCATAAAGAAGGTATAAAAACTACTTTAATATTCATCATTATTTTAAATGAATATTAATATTCATTTAATATTAAGAACTCACACCCAACTATTTTAAAGTTAGTCTTGGAAGCAATCACACTTCTGAAACATTCTAGCTTACCTTGAACTGTCCTGGGTACAGCTCCCGGGCCAAAGCAAAAAATGGTTCTGGGTGTTTCTAAATCAAGACAGAGAAACAGAATAGATAGTGTGGGGAAAATAAATCTGAATGGAGTGGATTTAGCTGATGTTAGATACAAGCAGGAGACTCAGTGTAGTACCTTGAAGTAGTTGATCTCAAAGATGGCTTCAGGGTATGGCAGGTTGTACTGCTGCAGATTGGCATAAAGCCCTGTCCCTGGGGAGCGGAAATCTGGAATCCCAGCAGCTAGAAGGTACAAAGGGAGTTCATTCATACATTCAGACAGTGAAAAAGAACCAGCAGTTCAAACAGCTGAAGATTCCTTCCAAAAATGTGGTGCCCTTGGCTAGGACGCCTCTGATGTACCCAGACACTGACACCAGCTCTAGATATATTGGGAAGGGAATACTGGAGTTACTGAAGCAAGAGGATTTGAACAAGAAAGTCACTTAAAAGGAGACATGGCAGATTAGAGTAACAGCCCAATGTCTACTATAGTGTAGGAAAAAAAAATACAAACTATTCCAGCAGCATTTTCTCCTGACATTTTGCCGGCATCTTCAGAGGACCTGATGGTAGTAAAGCAAGTGGAGTATATCTACCTGCTCTACTGCTGTCAGATCCTCTGAAAATGCCAGTCATAGATGAAGGTGAAACATCAGGAGAATACACTAATAATAATAATAATGCCCCTGTGACACTCACCGGTCGAGATTCCTGCTCCAACCATAAACACCACATTTTTGCCTGCAAAGGGAAGAGAGACATACTTTAATTGTGAACCATTGATTCTGGAAAAGTACCTTCCTATATCCCACCACATTTTGAGATAGCACAAATTAATTTTAGAGCTCACACGCCTGTTTCAACTTTTCCTCAGCACCGCTTTGTCTCAGCATTGCATGGCTGTCACAGAAGTCAGAAGCCCCAAAGAATTGCAGAATAGCACAACACTACCTCCCACCCAAATCCAAAGCCACCCTCAAAGGGAGAACAGGCTTACATTTGTCGGTCAGCATGTATCTGCTCACTCCCTCCAAGGTCAGCTCATCCAGCACTTTTTCAGGCTTCTCGCTGCCCAAGTTTAATGTCCGGGACAAGAGGTTTCGCAAAAACTCCACTGTCAAAAAAATGAGAAATCTTTAAAACTAGCCCCAATGGCTCCCAGGAATTGAGTTCATGCTTGAAAGAAGGCCCTATGCAGTCCGAAAAGACTAGCAATGTGAACTCCAAAATGTGACAGACTCTTCAATCAAAACAAGACAGTCTCAAACAATAGTAGAATAGACTATAATGAAAATAAGGAACAGGCTCGTGGCTTGTATACCACATTTTGGAGAAACACTAGATTAGTTAAAACAGAATGGTTAGAACTAGGATGTTTTCTATCTTGACAATGCCAGAAGGAAAGAATCAAGTAAGAATTGTTAACCTGGAGACAAAGGTTTCAGACACCTAGGTATATTATATTCTTAGACCCTGAACCAAATCAGGAAGCACATTCCAAACAGGGCCTAAATATAAGCAGTCCCCACATTATGAAGATGGCTTCTATAGGTTTGTTCTGAAGTTGAATTTGTATGAAAGTTGGAACAGCATAGCATAGGGAAGGGTTCACACTTCGGTGGGGTTTGTTTGGCCGTCTTTGCCCCTGTGAGAATTGGGAGTTTAAAAAAATGTGGCTTGTGGTAATAAAATTACTGAGAAAGCTTCAGTGGAGACACCTTTTCCTCATAATAACTCTTCCCGGAGTGAATTCCCGATTCACCCTCAGTCTTAACTATGAGTCATTTGTAACTTGGAGACTGCCTGCATGCATTCCCCAAAGTCTCCTACAAGTGTAAGAATACCCCAAATAGGACACCTACTTTCGGTCAATCCAGAAGCCCCACCTTCGTCATCAGAATCGGAACCCTGAAATGAAAAGGGGTCAGGGAAAGAGAGAAAGGATTAAGGAATGAAGGGTAATTTGTTCTTATCCGATATTAATATAACTCAGGCATGGAGGCCCTCCTTCCAGGTGTTTTGGACTTCAACTCCCACAAATCCCAGTAGTATATTGGCCTGATCCAACTGCTTCTTGCTCCTCCCTGAGAACTGATAGTTATCCCCCTCCTTCTTTCTGACATCTCTAATTTCAGTGGTTACCTTGTGCAAAGTAGAAGTTCAAGGTTTGCTTACAAGCCTCACTTAGAAGTTCTGCTCCCAAACCTGGACTATGTCCAGGACACAGTTAAGATCATTTTACGATTAAGTCAGGGGGTTGCTGTGGTTTTTAGTTTGAATATGTACTTACATAGCTATTGTCACTTTAAAAATTCCAATGATGTTTAATTCTGTTTTAATGTTTATATATTTGTTGATTTTAACATAAATTCACTGTCAGGACCCAAATTTCAGGGTCTGGATTATGGCGCCAGAAATCAGGCACTTGCAATGTCTGACCCTGAAAGGAAACGGCTAATGGATTTGGTGGGTGGATTTTGTGGGTTTTTCTCTTGACGGGAATTGTATCTTTGAATGTGGGGGAGGGTATATAAGGGAGTGCTGGCCACCGCCTGGCACTCTCGGCTTTTCGTGTGTCAATGATTCCTGTAGTAAAGTTTCCAGTGATACCAGAAGCGTCCTGTATCTTCATTTGGGAGCAGCTGCAGTGAGCTGACATTCACCTTGAGTCTTTTTTTGGGGGGAGAGAAAAAACTGGGTACAAATAAACATAATCCTATCCTATTCCATTTGTTGCTGATCCACCCCTTTGGGCTTCACGCAAATCTACCATTTGCCAAAATATAAAATTCTGTGCTTTTCTTTCCAGTCCTGGCTGAATAGCTTAACTGTAAGTTTGTCCCATTGAGTACAAGGCCTTTTGTTCGTGCTACATACTCAACACATCTTCTTTTTGCTTCGAAGATTTCCTTGACCTCATCTTTATTTATTATTTATTTACTATGCTTCTATACCGCCATTCTCAGCCCGAGGGTGACTCATGGCGGTTTACAAAACGGCACAATTCGATGCCCACAACAGTACAAAAATAGTTTAAACATTAAAAACATTTGACATAGATTTAAAAAATCATTACAATTAACATCAATAAATGTACTCCTTTGTTTCCTTTTGCTTTCCTCCTTTCTTGGCCTACTTCCATTGTCTCAGCAGCTAAAACCTCTATATTGTTTTCTTCAGTGTTGTGGGCACTGCTGACTTGGAGGCCTGGTTTTACAAAGACGGCGCTTCCATACTGCGCATGTGGTCTTTACGCTACTAAGACCATTCCTGGAACTTTTGGTCGTTTCTGTCGTTCATCCCTGTGTGTTTCTTGGACACACATCACATCACTTCTTATCTTGGTACAGTTCATAGAGCAATTGTTCTTTGGCAGCTAACATGCCTTCAATGTTGATTGAGATTATTGTCATGGTTGGTCCTGAAAAGGTCCGTTGATTGTTTTGCTTGCTTGCTTGCTTGCATGCTGCAAGTCGCTTCTGGATTGAGAGAATCAGCCGTCTACGAAGACGTTGCCCAGGGGATGCCCGGATGTCTTGCAATCCTACGAGGAGGCTTCACTACAGACCACCTGCTGCAATGCAACCTGAGCCCTGCCACATGCACAATGGAGGACCTCCTTGCGGCAACACCAGAGGCGCTCCAAGTGGCCAGATACTGGTCAAAGGACATTTAATCAACTACCAAGCTATGTGGCCAGATACTGGACAAAGGACATTTAATCAACTACCAAACTCACAAATTTTGTATTTTGTCTGTTTGCTTTGTTCTGTTAGAAATGTTATATAATTGAGTGGTTGCCCTGACACGATAAATAAATAACTTCCAAGCTTGCAAATTCTGTGTTTTGTCTGTCTGTTTGTTTTGTTTTTGTTAAAAATGTCTGGTTGCTGATGACACGATAAATAAATAAAGCAGCTAAAACATACAGTCATCTAAAAACATTTAACCAAGTAAACCAAGAGATTTTGGTTTGTACAGGATAAGGATAGTGTATCATATGCAAAACCGGATGATCTGGGGATAGATATTACAATCACACAACACATAATCATAGAATCAAAGAGTTGGAAGAGACCTCATGGGCCATCTAGTCCAACCCCCCGCCAAGAAGCAGGAAAATTGCATTTAAATCACCCCTGACAGCTGGCCATCCAGTCTCTGTTTAAAAGCTTCCAAAGAAGGAGCCTCTACCAAACTCCAGGGCAGAGAGTTCCACTGCTGAACGGCTCTCACAGTCAGGAAGTTCTTCCTCATGTTCAGATGGAATCTCCTTTCCTGTAGTTTTAAGCCATTGTTCCGCATCGTAGTCTTCAGGGAAGCAGAGAACAAGCTTGCTCCCTCCTCCCTGTGGCTTCCTCTCACATATTTATACATGGCTATCATATCTCCTCTCAGCCTTCTCTTCTTCAGGCTAAACATGCCCAGTTCCTTAAGCCGCTCCTCATAGGGCTTGTTCTCCAGACCCTTGATCATTTTAGTCGCCCTCCTCTGGACACATTCCAGCTTGTCAATATCTCTCTTGAATTGTGGTGCCTAGAATTGGACACAGTATTCCAGGTGTGGTCTAACCAAGGCAGAATAAAGCATGGGTAGCATGACTTCCCTAGATCTAGACACTAGACTCCTATTGATGCAGGCCAAAATCCCATTGGCTTTTTTGCCGCCAGAGTTGTGTCTGTGCAATTTTCTTGCAACGGCTGAGGATATGATCCATGGTTTCTTCATCATCATCATCATCATTTTACTGATACAAAACCACAGTATGTCACAGCAAACGGGATCTATATGCTGGATAATAATTATTATTATTATTACTAGCCATCCCCGGCCACACGTTGCTGTGGCCCAGTCTGTTGATCTGGAAAATAAAGTAATGATAAAGTGTTGGTTTCTGATATATGTAATTTCTTTCTGCTTGTGGGTAAACAGTATTTCTTGCTGTCTCTTTGTCAGTGTTGATGTGGAGATTGTCTGGAGACACACACCCTGGCCGAGAAGGACATATCACTGTCCTTCTTTACGAGTCCCTTTCAGATCTATGATCCTATATCTGTGTGTGAATCGTATATATCTATATCTATATCTATGGCTGGATGGCTCTTTGTCAGGAGGGCTTTGATTACATGTTCTTGCCCTTGTGAAGGAAGTTGGACTGGATGGCCTTAAGTATTTTCTGTTGGTCATGGGGGTCAACTCCTTAAGCCGCTCCTCATAGGGCTTGTTCTCCAGACCCTTGATCATTTTAGTCGCCCTCCTCTGGACACATTCCAGCTTGTCAATATCTCTCTTGAATTGTGGTGCCCAGAACTGGACACAATATTCCAGGTGTGGTCTAACCAAAGCAGAATAGAGCATGGGAGCATGACTTCCCTAGATCTAGACACTGTGCTCCTATTGATGCAGGCCAACATCCCATTGGCTTTTTTTGCCGCCACATCACATTGTTGGCTCACGTTTAACTTGACAGTAAGTTGTTTAACAGTAAGACCACCTAGAGCTTCGGAAAGCTTCTGTTCAACCATCTGAAAGCTCTCTGCTTAAGCAGTAATGAACTGTGACCCCCTTTGATAATGGACCTGGACCACATTTGGCACATAAAGCTCCCATGACCAGATTTGGGGGAATTCACCTTTATTCATAGGAGTTGCAATTCACCTACATCCAGAGAGACCTGTGAACCCAACCAACGATAGATCTGGACCAAACTCGCCATGGACAATGGGATTTGCAGTACCTTCACTCACTTCCAAAGACCACTGCGACTGTTACACTTTACCAAACTGATATTACCAAACTTCTCAAAACAAACAATGCCTTTCTCAAATAACCTGGACATCGCCGGATCCTCAAGCTAGTTATTATTATAAAATCCAGCTCGCGTTCACCACAATTAATGCCAGACTCTTATGGCAGGCAACTCACTGCACTATGTGTTTCTGTATTTCCGCACAAAATACATATGAAAATACACAAAGCAAAGATCAATAAGGTGCAAGTTTAAAACTGGTCATTAAAAGGCCACAAAACCTATCTGACCGCAAGATACCTATCTGACCGCATCTCGGCCTACGAGCCCACAAGAACTTTGAGATCGTCCGGGGAGGCCCTGCTCTCGATCCCACCTGCCTCACAGGCATGCCTGGCGGGGACGAGAGACAGGGCCTTCTCGGTGGTGGCTCCTTGGCTGTGGAACGCCCTTCCTACGGACATTAGACTAGCACCATCTCTAATGGTATTCCGCAAAAAAGTGAAGACCTGGCTGTTTGAGCAGGCGTTCGAATAATTAGTGCAATGATTGGTTAATGAACACTGGAATGGAACAATGGATGACGAATCTGGCACATGTTTTTGATGACGAGACGACAGTGAATGGGTCGTGTAATGTGTTAGATTGTTAACTGTTTCTATACTGTAGCACTGAATTTTTGCTGTTCGTATCTGTTGTGAACTGCTGTGAGTCGCCTTCGGGCTGAGAACTGCGGTATATAAGTAAGGTAAATAAATAAATAAATAAATAATAAGATGGATGGATGGCATCCTTGAAGTGACTGGACTGACCTTGAAGGAACTGGGGGTGGTGACGGCCGACAGGGAGCTCTGGTGTGGGCTGGTCCATGAGGTCACGAAGAGTCGGAGACGACTGAACGAATGAACAACAACAAACATACCCCCACAAAATACATATGAAAATACACAAAGCAAAGATCAAATATAAGGTGCAAGTTTAAAATTGGTCATTGATAGGCCACAAAACCCCGTTAAAGGGTCAGGATTTGAGTTCAGGAGCCCATTCTCACCGAGGAGCCGGACGCTGCTTCCCTCTCTGCGGCCGCATCGGCTTCGTTAGTGGCGGAGGAGGCGGTGGCGGCGTCAGCGGCAGCTCCGGGTTCTGTGACAGAAGGAGCATAACAAAGGGATCCTGGTTGCCTCGGTTACCTGACGCTGGGAGGCCTGAGGCCGCTCCCCACTAGGCCTCAGGCCTCCCTTCCCCGTCAGACCCCTCTCCACGGGCCTGTCCTTACCTTCCCGGCTTTCCATGAAGCATCCGCCGCCGCGGACACCGCTTCTGACAGGCGCCGCCGAAGAGAGAGAACCACCACAACAACAAAAGGCCCCAAAGCGGAAGTTGTCAGTCTCAGCGGAAATCTACGGACTCCCAGAAAGCACCGCGGTGTTGTCGCAGTCGCAGCCAATCAGCGAACGGCTTCCGAGCGCGAGTCGTGAGACCACAACAAGTGACGTCACCGCCTCATTAGAGATTCACCACCTTCGACCAATCGCCGCGCTCCCGGCATGCCTCGCGCTGCGGAGGGAGTGAAAAATCGTTTCCAAAATCCTCTCAAAAGGCGCGATACCCGGATGTTAGGCGGAAGAAGACTACAAATCCCGGCATGCCTCTGTGACTGACAGAGAGATTGTTGTCTGGGGATTCCCCAGGTTGCTCAAATTCCCCTTCGATGGCAGAAGGAGCTGAAGCAGCGCTTTGAGCAGCGAGTGGGGCTCCCTTTCCTTCTCCTTCCTGATGCCCTGTGTGGCAGTTGAGGCCTACTCTCATGGCAGGCCTGTGTGGAAGTAGTTGAGGCCTACTTCCAACAGGGTAGGCCTGTATGGTAGTAATTGAGGCCTACTTCTTTCCCCAATGGCCTATTTGCAGGGGCAAGTGGCCCAGAGTGGGCCCAGGTCGCCCAAACGAGCTGACTCGACTTCTGGAGGGGACGACTGGTGTGACAGTGGGCTGGGCTCCCTCAGCGAAGGACAGGAAGATGGCGCGTTTGTGGTTGCCCAGGGCGACGTGGAGATGGGTCCTGGAGACTGTCAAGCCATGACCTCGGACCCCAGGGTCTCCCACAAAGTCCTGGCCGAAGAAGACGAGGACCAGGAGCGGCTGGACTCGGCCATTGGGGATTCCTTGGGCGGTGAAGAGGAGGACGTGAGTGGCATCGCAGAAGGCGTCCAGGCCGTGCGCCTCGAGGAAGGAAGAAGAGAAGAAGGGCCCACTGCGGTGGCGGTGACCCCAGAGGCCTGGCTCCACCATGTCCTGGGCTTTGTGACCGAAGATGGAGATACGTACGTAATAATAATAATAATAATAATAAACTGTATTTACAACCCGCCTCCATCTCCCCAAAGGGGACTCGGGGCGGCTTACATGAAGCTGAGCCCAAAAACTATACAGCAAAATTAGACACAAAACAACAGAAAAAATACCATATATACTCGAGTATAAGCCAACCCGAATACAAGCCGAGGCACCTAATTTTATCACAAAAAACTGGCAAAACGTATTTTATTATTTATCATGTCAGGAGCAACCAGACATTTGTATTACATTTTTAACAAAAATAAACACACATAGAAAAGACATAGAGTTTGCAAACTTGGTAGTTGATTAAATATCCTTTGACCAGTATCTGGCCACTTGGAGTGCATCTGGTGTTACTATAAGAAGGTCCTCCATTGTGCATGTGGCAGGGCTCAGGTTGCATTGCAGCAGGTGGTCAGTGGTTTGCTCTTCTCCACGCTCACGTGTCGTAGATTCAACTTTAAGAACAGACAAGCATCCCGAGCTCTGAGGATTACCTGGGAAGGAATCCCACTGGAGCATTGCAGCGCACCCAGATACCTGGGAGTCACTCTGGACCGTTCTCTGACCTACAAGAAGCACTTCCTGAACATCAAACAAAAAGTGGGTGCTAGAAACAATACCATCTGCTGCAATGCAACCTGAGCCCTGCCACATGCACGATGGAAGACCTTCTTGCGGCAACACCAGAGGCACTCCAAGTGGCCATATACTGGTCAAAGGACATTTAATCAGCTACCAATTTTGCAAAATTTGTGTTTTTTTAAAATCTGTTTGTTTGTTTTGTTTTGTTAGAAATGTAATACAATGTTCTGGTTGTGGATGACACGATAAATAACCTACAAAGCCCTGAATGGTTTGGGACCCGCCTATCTGCGTGACCGCATCTCTGTATACGAACCCACGCGATCCCTTCGCTCATCCGGAGAGGCCCTGCTCTCAATCCTATCAGCATCGCAGGCGCGGTTGGTGGGGACGAGAGAGAGGGCCTTTTCGGTGGTGGTCCCTCGACTCTGGAACTCACTCCCTAAAGACATCAGACAGGCCCCAACCTTGGCAGTCTTTAGGAGGAGCTTGAAGACGTGGTTGTTCCAGTGTGTCTTCCCAGAATAATGATCCCATAAGCACTTTGTCCTCCAAAGCACTTTACATTTTTTAGATCTGCTCGTATGCCCTTCTGCAAACACCACTATCACCTTTCGTCCATGTCCCAGCATTATTTCCATTTTAACTTTACATTTGGCCTTCCCACTGTTTTTAATTGCTTATTGTCTTATTGATAATGTTGTATATTTTATTGTCTATGTTTTATTTTAATTGCTTGTACTGTTGTTGTTTTGCTTGTATTGTTGTATTTGGGCTCGGCCTCATGTAAGCCGCACCGAGTCCTTTGGGGAGAAATAAAGTGTTATTATTATTATTATTAACAACAGAAAAATTATATCGTAACAGAATACATAAAGTAACAAAATAATCAGTGCAAAATAACATACCGTATATACTCGAGTATAAGCCGACCCGAATATAAGCCGAGGCACCTAATTTTATCACAAAAAACTGGGAAAACTTATTGACACGAGTATAAGCCAAGGGTGGGAAATGCATCCACTATGGGTCAATTTCAAACTAAAAACAGATACCAATAAAATTATATTAATGTATTGTCGAAGGCTTTCATGGCCGGAATCACTGGGTTGTAGGTTTTTTCGGGCTATATGGCCATGGTCTAGAGGCATTCTCTCCTGACGTTTCGCCTGCATCTATGGCAAGCATCCTCAGAGGTAGTGAGGTCTGTTGGAACTAGGAAAAAGGGTTTATATATCTGTGGGATGACCAGGGTGGGACAAAGAACTCTTGAAACATTCACACCTAGCTCCAACAGACAAGAGTCCTTTGTCTCACCCTGGTCATTCCACCAGGGGCTCCATACTTTTTTAAATTATTATTATTATTATTACTATTATTATGGTTTTGGGGCTTGAAACATTGAGGTGCACATTAGATTTGATGGTGCATTAGACTTGAGTGAATATGAGTATTTGTTGGCAAATGAAATGTGCAGCAGCAAAATGTGCGCTCTTTGTGATATGCCCATTACTGTTGCTGGCTGCTTAGAATTCCTTCTTTAAAAACAAAAGGGCACCCAAGCTTCTATGGTGTGGAATAAAGCCACTTTACCTGCTTTGGTTCAAAACTATGGAGTCATGTGGCCTGTAGTTTGGGATGACGGGGGCTGCCAAAAAATGTTGATGCCTCACCAAATTACAGATGCCAGCATTGCATAGCTTTGAGCCATGGCAGTTAACTTAGAGATGACATCCCTCAAATAGGTGCTCCTGACATAGCTTCATCTTTTGCTTTGGCTCAGCATTAAGATTACATTAACGCACACCCTAATTTTGGGAAGGTAAAGTAGCCAAAACAGGTGATTATGTTTGGATCATGGAGGTACACACGAGGTCTGTTCTTTCAGTTCCCATTTTCTTCATTGGACATGTTTCCATGCACCTGGGTTTTGTGCTTTTTGAGTTATCTCTTCTTTCCTGTTGCCTCTAGAGCTCTCCACTTGGCTGTCATTCATGAACATGAGGCTTTCCTGGACTCCATCCTCCAGTTCACGCAAGGGACGGATTATCTGGACATTCAGAATGATCTTGGACAGGTGAATGGAGAGACGCTTTGTGTCACGTTGTAGGACATGTGCTTCTTTATTCCTCAAAGCCTCAATAGCCACAACCACAATGGCCTTGTTCTGGGACTCAGAGTAGAATATAGCACTTTGCTTGTACAATTAGAAAGAAGTATAACTGGCTTTTCAGTCCTCAGTTAATTTTGTGAGCAACTGGTAAATCTATGTATATAATAAAAGTCAGTGTTTGTATGCGGAGGAAGGATGGCAGGGAGGTGTATGTGGCAGCGTTCTGATTGGCTGCCACAGTGGTACAATTTGCATATGGTCTCTGAGTGGCTGAGAGGGGAAATGAAATTTGCATATGGTTTCTGATTGGTCAGCTTCAACAGGAACCCCTGGTGGTGCAGAGGGTTAAATCCCTGTGCCGGTAGGACTGAAGACCCACAGGTTGCAGGTTCAAATCCGGGGAGAGTGCAGATGAGCTCCCTCTGTCAGCTCCAGCTCCTCATGCAGGGACATGAGAGAAGCCTCCCACAAGGATGGTAAAAGATCAAAACATCCTGGCATCCCCTGGCCAACATCCTTGCAGACGGCCAATTCTCTCACAGCAGAAATGACTTGCAGTTTCTCAAGCCGCTCCTGACACGACAAAAGAAAAAAACATTCTAACATTCTCAAGTGGATGAGAAGAGAAAGGAAAGGGTCTGAGGGATTTGCAGTACCTTCACTCACTCTACATCCTACTGCAGTTTGGAGGAGGATGGACCATGGATGATGGTACTTGCAGTACCATCACTCACTTCCTGAGACCATTACAACTGCCAACAATGATGGATCAGGATCACAGTTCACACAGAGAGCCCGCATGACCCACTCTACATCCCAGTGCGGTTTGGAAGAATTTGGAGATGGATGATGGGACTTGCAGTCCTTCACTCACTTCCTGAGACCACTGAGACCCTAGACAATGACTGATCTAGACCAAACTTGGCACATAGACCTCTCATGACCCACTTTACACCCTGGTGCAGTTTGAAGGAGGGTGCACTATGGATGACGGGACTTGCAATACCTGCACTCCCTACCTGAGACCATTACAACTGCCAACAATTATGGATCGGGATCACAATTCACACAGAGAGCCCGCATGACCCACTCTACATCCTGGTGCGGTTTGGAAGAATTTGGAGATGGATGATGGGACTTGCAGTCACTTCACTCACTTCCTGAGACCACTGAGACCCTCGCCAATGACTGATCAAGACCAAACTTGGCACATAGAGCCCCCATGACCCAGTCTACATCCTGGTGCACTTTCGAGGAGTACAGACCATGGATGATGGGACTTCAAGTACCTCCACTCACTTCCCAAGACTGCTGCAACCCTCATCTAATGACCAGTCAAGACCAAACTTGGCACAGAGAGCCCCCATGGCCAACTCAACATTATTTAAAAATGGTTGGAGCAAAAAACAAGTAAAAATAGCAAGATGCCAGCTAAAATATCAATTAGACCAGCAAGTGCAATTAAAGTAATTGTTTGTCTTCCCATGTGGCCTAGAAAAGTACTCAGCTGACCTCTTTAGAAAGGTGCTGCAATACAGAAGCCTTCTCTCTACTTGCCACTTGCTTCATCTCTGAAAGGAGACGTCGTTGGAGAAGAGTATCTAGAAAAGTTCTTGGTATTTCATCTAGTTTATAGGAGAGCACATGGTTGTTCCTATACTGTGATCCCAAATGGTGTAAGACAAAATACATATATGTTGTTTGCAGATGAACATATAGGGAATCCTGGAACCCAGTTTGACGCCCGTTTGATAATTATTCAAACTACAGAACACTGATGCGCATTAAGGACTATCTTTTTTGTGCTTTTGTGGAGGGTTTGTTTCTAGCCTCGGCAGTTTGGAGTTAAATGGTCAGTGCTGATAGGGGCACAGAGAAAAGAGCCACAGATTGCCAAAACTTGCTTGACGAGGAACCCTATTTTAGTGCAAGAGCATGTTGACATTTGCAATTTAAAAAAAAAAACAGATTGCATTTTATGTGAAACATCTCTGCCTCGGTCCCTGGAGACTTCTGCCAGTCAGTCAGACTTGGCCTTGGACAAATAATGTAGCCTGGTATAAAGAAAGTTACAGATTTAAACCAGTCCTTTTATTCAGAATCTTAGATGCAGACCCATTGATTAAAGTTATTAAGACAGATGGAGATGCTTTAGGGAAGGTATGGGCAAACTTGGGCCTTGCCTGCTTTTGGGGAGGAAGCACACAGCTTCGGGCTGATGATTTCACTCTTATCTCTGTCCCCAGACAGCGCTCCACATCGCGGTCATCCTGGGGGCTTCTGATTTCGTGGGCAAGCTGGTCTCAGCGGGAGCCGGCCTTTGTGTGCAGGAGAAAGGCGGCCACACAGCACTGCACTTGGCCTGTCGGGAAGGGCAGCGGGAATGTGCCCAGCAACTCCTGGCACCTGCTCTGGGGCAAAGGCCTTGCGAAGGGAACAGTTCGCGGGCCCAGCTGGACTGCACCAACTACGATGGTATCTTTCTGGGATTTTCCCTTTCAGAACTAAGTTGCCTTCTCCTCTCTAAAGCTCGAGAAGAGGCTCAAAATAAACAAGTTTGCAGTCCTCATAGCTATGGAGGGGGCAGGAATGATCGAAGAGGCAAAAATCAGTACAAGTTTCCTAAGGCCATTGGTAATTCCCATTTAGAGGGATGCATTTGCCTTCAAATTGACTTTGACTTATAACTACCCTACAGAATGAGAGGCCTCCAAGCTAATAATTACTTATTTAAAGTTTTTTAAATTAATGTTTATTAATTTTCTCAAAAGAATTACAATAAAATATCTCCAACACTTTCCAAAAAAGTAAAAAAGAAAATAAAAGAACACAAAAGACCCTAACAAAGACAGAATAATAATAAATAAATAAAAACACCCTAGTGTGACTTCCGTTCTTCTTACTTAGCCTTATTTAAAGTTTTAATGCTTTTCTATGTCAGCTGTTCTTGGGACTAACCTTAGATTCAGGCCCATTATTATTATTATTATTATTATTATTATTGTTATTATTATTATTATTATTATTATTATTATTATTATTTGAAACACAACAAGATGAATCCACTGCAGACACTCTGCTGGCTATTGAATTGGATCACACGTCAGACACTTCCCAAGTGTTGAGGACTGTGCGATGTATCGGCGAATAATGTGTGCAGATCCCATTAAGGTGGCTTTCTGCAACTGGCAGATGGTAATTTTATCAGTGCTGATTGTGTTTAAGTGCAGGCCAAGGTCTTTAGGCACTGCACCCAGTGTGCCGATCACCACTGGGACCCCCTTGACTGGCTTGTGCCAGAGTCTTTGCAGTTCCAATTAATAGTCTGAGCAACAGTGTTGTGCCTCTGCTTGTAGTCTGTCTGCACAATCTTCTTGCAGCAGCTGAGAATGTGATCTATTGTTTCATCTGCTTTCTTGCAGAGTCTACATTTGGGATCTGTTGTTGACTTTTCAATTCTGGCTTTGATGGCATTGGTTATTATTATTATTATTATTATTATTATTATTATTATTATTTTACTGACACAAAAACACAGTATGTCACAGCAAATGAGATCTATATGCTGGATTTTGTATCACAAAATCACAAGTTGAACACTTCATAAGCGTCTAGGACTGTGTTATGTATTTTCGAATGATGCGTGCAGATCCAAGTCAGGTGGCCTTTTGCAGTTGACAGATCGTGATTTTGTCAATGTTTATTGTTTCCAAATGTCGGCTGAGATCTTTTGGCATGGCACCCAGTATGCCGATGACTACTGGGACCACCTGTACTGGTTTATGCCAGAGTCTTTGCAGTTCGATATTGAGGTCCTGATAACGGCTGAGTTTTTCCTGTTGTGCGACTGTCACCTGATATGGTAATAATAATAATAATAAATATACCACTTTATCTCTCTCAAAGGAGAGGTTGAAATCCAGTGGGAAATCGAATAGTAGTAATAATAATTTTATTTGTTACTCACCTTTCCTCGTGGTTCATGGCAGGTTACAGTATAATGAAAACACATAAACATTGTAAAAATTCTGTAAATACACATATTAAAATGTATTATTAGAAAAAGTTACATATTAAAATGTATTTCTATAAAACATGTATTAAAATACTTAGAACAGAGTTTAAACACAAGACACAAGTTTAAAATTCATGCTTAAAACTGTCTAGGTTGGCCTTCCTGAAGGGGTAGATTGATTTTTGCTGCTCTTAGTGATTTGCTGAGCTTTATATACCTCAGTGTTAGTAGCTCAGATCATTTCGATAGCAATGAACACATTTGATCTGTATAATTTATTTATGCGAACGTTTACATGCATCCTGTGTAATTGTAACAACAAAATTGCATTGGTTCTTCAAGGAGGAATTGTCCGCTCTCTCTTTCTGTAGGCTTCACCCCTTTGCATCTTGCAGTCTTGAGGAAAGATGTGAACATGGTTGGTCTCTTGATCTCTGGGGGATCAGATCTCAACAAACCGGTTAGTTTTGGCAATATTATTGATTATGTGTGTGTGTGTATGTCATGCTCAGGAGGGTAATCCCAGGAGAAGCATACACGCCGATGTCACCATAGGGATAAATTGTTCCTTTCTCCTTTGAATGAGGATTATGATTAATTGTTTCTGAAACTGATTTAAAAAAACCTAAAGGGAGGTATCCCTCTGTTGTGATTCAACCCTCTGGAACGCCCTTCCAAGGGAAATAAGACAGGCTCCATCCCTCCCCTCCTTTCAGAAGAGCTTGAAGACTTGGTGGTTTCAACAAGCCTTTGAGAATGACCAGTTCTAGCCCAGCCCCAAACATTATACTTCCTACCTATTACCCTGGTCATCCCTCTAATAGGCCTTGGAAATGAGCAGCCACAGACCCATACCTGTTATTGCTATTAGCCTGTTATAGCACAGTACTTAATTCCCAGTCCCCTCATATTTTGAGTTTGCACTAGCTTCAGCCCAGCCTTTTAATTGCTCTGAACAGGCAGGATTATTTTTAATATATATGTGTAATTGTGATAAATTTATGCTTATGTTGTTTTGTTAATTTTGTTTACTCTGTATGTTTTGGTGATGTTGCTTGGAAACCTCCCTGAGAGCGGTATATAAATAAAGTTTTATGATTTTATTATTTACTCTTTTTATTTTATTATTTACTAGCCGTCCCCTACCACGCGTTGCTGTGGCCCACATGGGGGTTCTGTGTGGGAAGTTTGGCCCAATTCTCTCGTTGGTGGGGTTCAGAATCCTCTGTGATTGTAGGTGAACTATAAATCCCAGCAACTACAACTCCCAAATGTCAAGATACTATTTCCCCCAAACTCCACCAGTGTTCACATTTGGACGTATGGAGTATTTGTGTAGAGTTTGGTCCAGATCCATCATTGTTTTGAGTGCACAGTGATCTCTGGATGTAGGTGAACTACAACTCCAAAACCAAAGGACACTACCCACCAAACCCTTTCAGTAATTTCTGTTGGTAAATGAGAATTCTGTGTGCCAAGTTTGGTTCAATTCCATTGCTGGTGGAGTTCAGAATGCTCTTTGATTGTAGATGAACTATAAATTCCAGCAACTACAACTCCCAAATGACAAAATCAATTTTTTTGAGTGAAGGACATGCACTGGGTTGTTAGGTGTCTTGTGTCCAAATTTGGAGTCAATTCATCCAGTGGTTTCTGAGTTCTGTTAATCCCACAAACGAACATTACCTTTTTATTTATATAGAAGATTATAATATACCAATTTCTTTATTCACCGTTTTTTGTTTTAATTGAGCTCTCCTGTGCCTTTAATTCCATGAATGTGGAGAACTGACTGTACTTTGTTCTTAACTTGATGTGAGTCATGATGGGTCTCATTCCAAAGAAAAAGCAGAATATAAAATTTCATAAGTAGAGAAGTCTTTGACAGGTTTGCTCACACACAAATGCATAAGCATATACTAGCTTACTAGGATGTGTTTGTCTGAACCCCCCTCACCATCTCTTGCCTTGCAGGAACTGAGTTGTGGCCGGAGCCCCCTTCACCTGGCCGTGGAGGCACAGAGTCCCGAAATGGTGGAGCACCTGCTGCGTGCTGGAGCCAACCCTGAAGCCCGGATGTACGTCGGCTACACCCCCATGTACAGCGCCATCCACCGGCCCAATGAAAAAATCACACAGCTTTTGCGGGCCTTTGGCTCGGAGGAGCCCGATTGGGACTCAGAGGAGAGTCTGGACAGCAATAGCGAGGTGAGTTTTATCCCAGGAAGGGACACCTTGTTTGGAATATATGGGATTTTGTATTCGCCTATATTCAGAAATATATATTCATTATTTATTTATTTACGACATTTATATGCCTCCCTTTTCACCCCAAAGGGGACTCAGAGCGGCTTACAAGATATATATACATTAGGCTTGGGTAACAATGGAAAAAATTGTTTCTAAACTCGTTTCGTTTTTAGGGGGTCCGTTGCGTTTCGTTTTTTTAAAGAATTCCGAATTTTTTCTTTAAAATTTTTTGAAATTTACGAAATTTTGTAAATTTCGAATTGATTCGTTAATGGCGGACGCGATCGCGCAATATGCTAAAAAAACCTCCAAATGGGACAGGGGGAACTTCTGAAGCTTCCCTCTCCCTCTGTTGTTGACTGTTGGTGTGATAAAACAAACAACAACTATATTATATTATATTATATTATATTATTATATATTATATTATATTATTATAATAATATTATATTATATTATATATTATTATATATTATTATATTATATTATATATTATTATATTATATTATGTTATTATATATTATATTATATTATTATTATATTATATTATATTACGAAATAATTACGAAAATTGGAAAGATTGTTTCGATTCTTAATTACTCCTCACACTATTCCTGCATGGCTCAATATCGGATCGTAAGCTAATTTAAATACGAATTAATAACGAATTACGAAATTAACTAACGAAACCGCCCAAGCCTAATATACATACAATATATTATATTATTAGCATAGTACAATATCAGTTTTATATATTACTATAGTGTACTATACCATTATATTGTAATATTATTAGGAATATAAACTATGTACCGTATATACTCGAGTATAAGCCAACCCGAATGTAAGCCGAGGCACCTAATTTTACCACAAAAAACTGGGAAAACATATTTACTTGAGTATAAGCCGAGGGTGAGAAATCCAGCAGCTACTGGTACATTTCAAAATAAAAATAGATACCCATAAAATTACATTAATTGAAGCATCAGTAGATACTGCTGGTGTCTTCATTAGTTTATTTATGTCCTACTTTTTCCCAATTTTATTTATTTATTTATTTACGGCATTTATATGCCGCCCTTCTCACCTCGAAGGGGACTCAGAGCTGCTTACAAGATATATATAAATACAACATATTATATTATTAGCATAGTACAATATCAGTATTATATATTACTATATTGCACTACACCGTTATATTGTAATATTATTAGTATAATTACATGTAATGTAAATATATAATTATAATTTTTTATTATTAGTAGTAGTATTATATCGTATTGCATTATAATATTATAAATATTATATGTATATACAATATATTATATTATATTATTAGTAAAGACAAGATGGAACTGTCTTCTGCTCCCCTCTGTCTTCGCTCTTATAGGGCTCTTGAGTAGCTTACAGTTAATTAGAAATTGTACAACCTGAGATGGTTGTAGGCCTTTCTTAGAGATCAAATAGATTCACCTAAGAAGATAGGCTCCTTCAAATAACATAGACTCAAGTTACTGTTGTTTTTGTGTGAGAGAGTGTGTGTATACTCTTAATTAGAATATTTGAAAATATTTGTATAGATAGATACGCAAATATGGTATCTGGACAATACATAAATAATCCAATTTTCATGCAAATAGATACCTCTACACTTCTACCAGCTTAAGCACAAATCTAAAATGCGAACATACATACCAAAATCATTTAAATTATTCCCCCTTTATCCCATCATTGGTTTACATCCATGTAATATGTAGCAAGGAGGCCCCAGTGGGGCAGTGGGTTAAACTGCTGCGCTGCTGAACTTACTGCATGAAAGGTTGGCGGTTGGAATCCGGGGAGTGGGGTGAGCTCCTGCTGTCAGCCCCAGCTTCTGCCAACCTAGCAGTTCGAAAACATGCAAATGTGAGTAGATTAATAGGTACCGCTTTGGCAGGAAGGTAACGGCGCTCCATGCAGTCATGCTGGCCACATGACCCTGGAGGTGTCTACGGACAACTCCGGCTCTTCGTCATTGAAATGGAGATGAGCACCAACCCCCAGAGTCGGACACAACTGGACTTAATGTCAAGGGAAATCCTTCACCTTTACTAATATGTAGCGAACTATGTATTTCTACCTGTATTTACCCAAAAAGAGGATCTTATTTACCCATAGATACTCGAGTATAAGCCAACCCGAATATAAGCCGAGGCACCTCATTTTACAACAAAAAACTGGGAAAACGGATTGACTAAAGTATAAGCCGAGGGTGGAAAATGCAGCAGCTACTGGTAAATTCCAAAATAAAAAAAACCCAATAAAATTGCATTAATTGAGACATTGGTAGGTTAAATGTTTTTGAATAAATAAGATAAGACTGTCCTCTGATTAAAGCATTATTCTAACCTTCTTCAGTTTGTGTTTACATTTCCTTCCAATAATAGTAATAGTTTAAATTAATAAATGTAATAATAACACTAATAAAGAATAAAATTATAAATGTAATAATAATAATAGAGTACAATGATTAATGTAATAATAATAATATTAATAATAATAGAGTAAAATAATAAAAAACCTTGACTCGAGTATAAGCCGAGGGAGACTTTTTTAGCCTAAAAAAAGGAGTGAAATACTAGGCTTATACTCGAGTATATACAGTATTTATTTATTTATTTCCTATATTTATACCCCGCCCTTCTCCCCCCAAATTTTAACAATTTATGTCTTGAAATCTACCAGTAGTATTTTTTTCCCATTTTCAAAAAGGTTGCCATTCTTCTAAAAATCTACCAAACGACTCGTTACTCAACAAAGGTTTTAATTTATTTGTTTCTGTAAGCTTCCAACATCTTCACTATCTCATCTCCTGTTGTTGGGATCCCTGTACTTTTTCACACCTTTGGGCATAGCGTAACCTGGCTGCTGTGGTCATCTATTACAGTGTTGCTTTTGGTATGATTGCTGATGGCATTATATCAGAAGAAATACGGAACTCAAGAACGGAAAACAGAATGTTGGTGGACAGGAAAAGAGATTTAAAGATGGGCTCAAAGCCAACCTTAAAAACTCTGGCATAGACACTGAGAACTGGGAAGCCCTGGCCCTTGAGCGCTCCAGCTGGAGGTCCACTGTGACCAGCAGTGCTGCAGACTTTGAGGAGGCACGAATGGAGGGCTAAAGGGAGAACCATGCCAAGAGGAAGGCGTGTCAAGCCAACCCCGACTGAGACCGCCTTCCACCTGGAAACCAATGCCCTCACTGCGGAAGAAGATGCAGAGCAAGAATAGGGCTCCACAGCCACATACGGACCCACAAGAATATTGGAGGACAATCATCCACGGAAAACGAGGTATTGCCTAAGGATATCAGAAGGAGAACGGTGAGCTCCGCCTAGTTGTGGATGTAAAACTGGAGGTGCTTTGTGTCAGAGTGTGACAGAAGCTTTGAAGCTTAGAAGAATGGACACTTTGAGACTTCAGTAAAAGCAAACGTATAGCTTTACTGAGTAGAGCAAATATACAGCACACACTCGCATTGACACCCAACCAAAAAGACAGAAACAAGGCAAAAGCACCGAAGTAAGAAGGATGAATGAAATCTTATCTCTGGATCCTCCTCCAGGCACACTCAGGGTCACAACTTCACAGTTCATTAGAGGCTTGACTGATTAACCCTTTCAGAGTCAATACACTGTTTGCTAATGCAATCAGGTTACATTCACAGGCATTACACAAAATTACATTTAAACATCTGCCCTTGCGCTGTGCTACTCCACTGCTGAGTATGCATGCCCAGTGTGGAACACATCTCACCACGCTAAAACAGTGGATGTGGCTCTGAATGAGACATGCCGCATTATCACGGGGTGTCTGCGCCCTACACCACTGGAGAAATTACACTGTCTAGCTGGTATTGCACCACCTGACATCTGCTGGGAAATGGCAGCCAATAGTGAAAGGACCAAGGCAGAGACATCTCCAGCTCATCCCCTGTTTGGGTATCAGCCAGCACGTCAATGACTTAAATCCAGACATAGTTTTCTAAGATCTACAGAGACACTCGCTGGAACGCCTCAGCAAGCGAGAGTCCAAAAGTGGCAGGCTCAAACACAGAACCTAAACCAATGGCTGATACCAAATGAGAGACTCCCCCCTGGGCACACAGACTGGGCGACTTGGAAGGCGCTGAACAGACTGCGCTCTGGCACCACAAGATGCAGAGCCAACCTTCAGAAATGGAGCCACAAAGTGGAATCCTCGACATGGAAGTGCGGAGAGGAGCAAATCACTGACCCCCTGCTGCAATGCAACCTGAGCCCTGCCACATGCACAATGGAGGACCTTCTTGCGGCAACACCAGAAGCACTCCAAGTGTCCAAATACTGCTCAAAGGACATTTCATCAACTACCAAACTCACAAATTTTGTATTTTCTCTGTTTGTTTGCTTTGTTCTGTAAAATGTAATATAATTGACTGGCTGCCCTGACACGAGAACATTTAAACATTCACCTTACACTAATCTTACATTAACACTTTGTGCTTCCCCAGGAGGAGTACGACGACATCGTCATCAACCGCGGGCATTAGGAAGACCAGTTCGAGGGGATCCTGTTTGTCTCCTGGGGCCCCCCATCCTCTCAACCCGCCTCCCCCTGTGGCAGCTGGCTGTGATTTCTGTAGCAACTGCATCTTCACTGTGAGCTAGATTTGTATTATTTATAAGAAGCGAGGCTGCGAGTCTCGAGCAGATCCTGGCACCCCATTCCAATGTAACTTCCGTGGTTGCTTTGTTTTTTTTCTGTCCGGTTTCCAAGCCCTCGCGGCTTCTTGTCTGTCTCGATGTTTGATATCCAACAGTGAAGAATGTGCTTTGACCATGTGTGGGCGAACTCTGGTCCTCCAGGCGTTTTGGACTTTAACTCCCACAATTCCTAACAGTTAGGAACTGTGGGTATTAGAGTCCAAAATACCTGGAGGGCCAAAGTTTGCCCATGCCTGGCTTTGGGTATTAGTATTTCTGTTCTTCTTTAGATATTTCCCATTCCCACTTGCTGCATCGTGCCTTAAGCACGGTCTCAGTGGACACTGGAGCTGAGACAGTCGTCCATGTCTAGACCCGAAGTGTTAGTTATTCTAGACCAGTGGTTCTCAACCTGGGGTCCCCAGATGTTTTGGCCTTCAACTCCCAGAAATCCTAACAGCTGGTAAACTGGCTGGGATTTCTGGGAGTTGTAGGCCAAAAACATCTGGTGACCCCAGGTTGAGAACCAGTGTTCTAGACCTACGGGGGTTCCTTCTAACAGGAACCTGTTGCTGAGTTTTGGGACGGTCTCTCAACCCAAAGCAAGGCCTCATTCTCACCAGACACAGCTCTGAGTAGTACTAGAGGTCACTTTGTGGGTTATTTGGGGTCAGTATGTCGCCATGCTCTGTGCCATGCTTGCTCCCTCCATTCCTCCACTTCTGAGATTCTTTTCTTGCCTTTTTTAATCTGGGCAAGGTTTGGGTCCTAAGTAGGGAATGGAAGGTGGAGAGGAAATCCTCTCCTTCCTCAGTAGATGGAACAAAGACTCCCAAGATCCTGGGATGGCTCTGAGCTTACAAAAACCGCTTTTTCATTATGGTAATTCGCCTCCAAGGCTAGGTGCCCTAGAACCCTAGAACAGTGGTTCTCAACCTGTGGGTCACTAAATATTTTGGCCTTCAACTCCCAGAAATCCTAACAGCTGGTAAACTGGCTGGGATTTCTGGGAGTTGTAGGCCAAAACACCTGGGGACCCACAGGTTGAGAACCACTGCCCTAGAAGTAAAACCACTGTCAAAAGCAGTTCTGTACAAGAGCTAGTAAGAGCACAGGGCTGAGTTTAGTTGCGTTGATGCTTTTCTGGCCTTCGACTTACCTCCTTCTGGGTATATTATTTCTCCCCATCCCTTGCCTTCCCCTTTAAATTCATGCCACTTTGTTTACCTCTGCCTTTTGTATATATCAGGAAAGAGGGATCTTGCAGTCCTTAAAGGTGTTCTCAGCAGCAAGCATTCTTGAGTCATGCCTGGGATGGGCTTAGGCTAATGGATGTTGGAGTCCAAGAGCACTTGTAGGACCACACCTTCCCCATCTCTGGTACACGTATTCCTTTCTGCTGCAATTAGTAATTTATGGAGCCAAATGAACTACTTTTAGCAGCGCTGGGAGGAAGAAGGGGAAGGAAACATAGTTCACTTTTGCAAGGGAAATTCCAGGAAATGTCACGAGAGGTTTGCTACAATTCAAATCTGTGAAACATCCATCTCTTAGTTGTTGTAGGTTTTTCGGGCTATATGGCCATATGAACATGGCCATATAGCCCGAAAAACCTACAACAACCCAGTGATTCCGGCCATGACAGCCTTCGACAATACATCGTCCATCTCTTAGTTTTTCTTACTCACAGAAACTCCTGGGATATTCTTCTGTTTTTTTTTCCAAATTCAGAAACAGACAGGCGTAGTGATGCCTGGGATTTTAAGCAGTGCAGTTCCTATTATTGTTATTGGGAGAAAGTTGAAAAATGGAAACTCTTCCATCCAGGATGAATATGAGTACCCCAGTAGAGAAACTTTCTTGCGACAGCCAACTAGAAAGCTGGCTCTTCCTTTGGGAGGATCAGTGTTTGGAAAAGTTAACTTTTGGGGACTACAATTCCCAGAATCCACCTAGGCAGCATTGCAGTGCCAAAAAGATAACTTTCAGGAAACATAGTTTACTTTTGGCCACCCCGCAACTGCAAGGGGAATTCCAGAAAATGTCACAGTTCAAAACTGTGAGACGTCCATCTCTTAGTTTTTCTTACTCACAGGAAACTCCTGGGATATTCTTCTGTTTCTTTCCAAATTCAGAAACAGACAGACGTAGCGATGTCTGGGTTTTAGCAGTGCAGTTCCTATTATTGTTATTGGGAGAAAGTTGAAAAATGGAAACTCTTCCATCCAGGATGAACATGAGAGCAGCCCCAGTAGAGAAACTTCCTTGCGATGGCCAACTAGAAAGCTGGCTCTTCCTTAGATGAGTGGTTCTCAACCTGTGGGTCTCCAGATGTTTTGGCCTTCAACTCCCAAAAATCTTGCGACGGCCAACTAGAAAGCTGGCTCTTCCTTTGGGAGGATCAATGTTTGGAAAAGTTAACTTTTGGGGACTACAGTTCCCAGAATCCATCTAGGCAGCATTGCAGTGCCAAAAAGATAACTTTCCCAAGCTCTTCTTTGAGGCCAGGCTGGGAGGCTTGAATGACATTCCTGGGAGGATCCTCAGTTTCAACTGCTTCTTCCTAAGAGGAAATCCTTCTGTGACAAGCTCCCAACTTTTATTTTCTAGGCTTCTTGAATAAGCAGTGGTTAGGAGCTCCATTTCCTCTTTGGAGAGGGGCATCTGCTTTACCAGAGTGTGTGCATTGATCCATTCCATCTGTCACGCTAAGCTCTGTTGTATCTCCATCAGCATTGTATCTAACTTCCCCACAATGCTTTCTCCATGGTCCTAGGCTCCTCCATTGAGATGGAGCACTGTGACTTCTACAACACTCAAAAGCAGCAAAAAGGGAGATGGGAAAGGAAGGTGATGGGATGGTTATTGGAATCTGAGGACAGCTTTAGGCCACCATCATGGTCATATATGTGACCACCATGATGAGTAGGCCTTAGATGAGTGGTTCTCAACCTGTAGGTCCCAAGATGTTTTGGCCTTCAACTCCCAAAAATCCTAACAGCTGGTAAACTGGCTGGGATTTTTGGGAGTTGGAGGCCAAAACACCTGAGATGGCAAAGGAAGGTGATGGGATGGTTATTGGAATCTGAGCACAGCTACAGGCCACCATTGTGGTCATATGTGTGGCCACCATGATGAGTAGGCCTTAGATGAGTGGTTCTCAACCTGTGGGTCTCCAGATTTTTAGCCTTCAACTCCCAAAAATCCTAACAGCTGGGATTTCTGGGAGTTGGAGATCCACAGGTTGAGGACCACTGCCTTAGATTGTTTCCAGAAGTTGGAATTTTAGACCAGGAATGAGAGACAAGGGGTCTCAGAAAGTAGACTTTGTGTGGTGGCTATGGATGAGGGTTTTCACATATCCACTGATGGGCTGCAGTAGCTCAGGAATGCTGGGAGCTGTAGTCCATTGCATAAACAGAGCTTGACTTTGCCCCATGCTAAATACTTTGGGAGATGGTGCCATGGCCAGCCAGAAGAGGAGTGGATGGATTCTGCCAGCATTTGATAAGCTGAATTTTGAAGCTGCCCAATGCGCTGGGCTCTTTGGATAGATGAAGCATTGTCTCGTTCCAATATATATCCAGCCTCTGTGTATTCATCAAAGACAAAAACTGTCAGGCATTGCATATAATCCCAGTCTCAACAGAATTTATTCTCCGCTTCCCTGTGGCTTGCTGTTTCAAAGCTACAGTGTGGTTTTCCTGTGTTTTATTCCACGTCTGTGACTCAGTTCAGTCTCTCTGCCTCTTTTGTGTTTATTGTATTATGTAGGCCTCTCTCTGAACAGATTGGATTAAAAGCTGTGGATTTCTGTGTGCCTTTTTGTGTGTGTGTGTTTCAATTGAGGCTCTACATATATGATGGAAAACCGGTAAGTTTGAAACATGGGATGATGACAGGATAGTCATCCTGTATATGTTGGAAAATCAGAGCTCAAATGTAGTAAATGTTTTAGGAGAAGCCTCGTTGGAAGCAATTAGGTTTCCTTCTCAATGAACTTGCCGCAGCTGAGCTTGTATGAATACCTTCTAAGCTCCTGGCTGAATCATCACAGGGATGGAAAAGTAAGTACTGTATGTACTCGAGTATAAGCCGACCCGAATATAAGCCAAGGCACCTAATTTTACCACAAAAAACTGGGAAAACATATTGACTTGAGTATAAGCCGAGGGTGGGAAATGCAGCAGCTACTGGCAAATTTCAAATTAAAAATAGATACCAATAAAATTATATTAATTGAGGCATCAGGGGGTTAAATGTTTTTGAATATTTACACAAAACTGTGTTTTAAGATAAGACTGATTAAACTATTATTCTAACCACCTTCAATGTAAATGTACTTACATATCCTTCCTATAATAGCAAAGAGAGTAAAATAATTGTAATAAAAATAATAATAGAGTATAATAATGGAAATGTAATAATAACAGTAATAATAGAGTAAAATAACATGTAATCATAATAATGGAGTAAAACAATAAATGTAATAATAAATAGAGTAAAATAATAAATGTAATAAAAATAATAGAGTAAAATAATAAATAACCTTGACTTAAATATAAGCTGAGGGGTGCCTTTTCAGCCTAAACAAAAGCCTGAAAACTCAGTTTATACTCAAGTATATACGGTAAATACAAGAGGTGTACTTATCCCTAATGTACAAGTAGAGATTCTAGAAAGCAGTGGCATTTTGCATGGAGGAACCCATATCTCTACCTTTTTTTACTTCTCTCCACATTGTGCTCAATCTCATTTTCAGTCGAGGAATTATGCTGAGCTCAAAACACAAACAAAGAGGGTTCGTTATTTCTTGAAAGTATTAAGACGACACAAAAGGACACAAGGCAATTCCAGTTTCCACACCACTTATTTTTTTAATCATTTTATTAAGTTGACTCCACACTGGCGATTAAAGCAGACCTGGCCTCAGGGGCCAATGTCCAAACAGCAACACCCAGGCAGGTAAACAAACCAAATATCCCCAGGACTGCATAAGGCAGCTTCCCGAAATGGATCTGCCTTTGTACTGATGCTTGAAGAGGCGGCTGGGGTTTGGTAAAGAGATGGAAGATTTCAGTCTGAACAGTCAAAGCAGTGGGTACAAAATGGGTCAAGGAACGGCTGGGGGATTACTGCCATAGCAAAATTGAGTTTAAAACATTAATGCAGGCGTGGGCAAACTTTGGCCCTCCAGGTGTTTTGGACTTCAACTCCCACAATTCCTAACAGCCTACCGGCTGTTAGGAATTGTAGGAGTTGAAGTCCAAAACACCTGGAGGGCCAAAGTTTGCCTATTACTGTATTAATGGGAGGAGGCTCCTTTTATACATTACAAAAAAATCCCTGCCTTAATCCTGGAGCTTAAATTGTTGCCTATAGCGGGGGGAACATTTGCATTTTGCAATGCATCCTTCAGGGAATGCTTGAGTTAGGAACTACGTACACCAGGGGTCTTCAAACTAAGGCCCGGGGGCCGGATACGGCCCTCCAAAGTCATTTATCCGTCCCTCGCTCAGGGTCAACCTAAGTCTGAAACGACTTGAAAGCACACAACAACAATAATCCTATCATCAGCCAAAAGCAGGCCCACACTTCCCATTGAAATACCAATAAGTATATATATATTTGTTAAAATTGTTCTTCATTTTAATTATTGTATTGTTTTAAAGTGTTTTTTGCACTACAAATAAGATATCTGCTGTGTGCACAGCACAACAACAGAGAGGAAACAAACAAGGACATCTAATCACCTCTCAACAAAAGATTGCTCCAGGCACTGCCAGGCAATCAAATGCTCATCAAGGTGATCATTCACACCTTGCTCCAACAGACAAGAGTCCTTTGTCCCACCCTGGTCATTCCACAGATATATAAACCCTTTTTCCTAGTTCCAACAGACCTCACTACCTCTGAGGATGCTTGCCATAGATGCAGGCGAAACGTCAGGAGAAAATGCCTCTAGAACATGGCCATATAGCCCGAAAAAACCTACAACAACCCAGTGATTCCAGCCATGAAAGCCTTCGACAATACAGTATTGTTGTTGTTGTTGTGTGCTTTCAAGTCGTTTCAGACTTAGGTTGTCCTTGAGTGAGGGCCGGGTAAATGACCTTGGAGGGCCATATTTGGCCCCCGGGCCTTTGTTTGAGGACCCCTGTCCTAAACCATAAAGCACTAAGGCTAATCGTTAGGGATTGTGGGGATGTGATAATTGTTGTTGTGTGCTTTCAAAGCATTTCTGACTTAACGGTGACCCTAAAGGGACCCTGTTGTGGATTTGTCTTGGCAAGGTTTGTTCAGAAGGGGCTTGCCTTTGTCTTAAATTGAAGCTGAGATTGACTGGCCCAACAGTGGGTTTCCATGGCTGAGTGAGGAGTCGAACTCTGGTCTCCCAGGGTCCCAGTCCAACACCCAAATCGCGGCACGGAAACATTGGAAAAGATTAAAGTTTCCCCACTTCCTGCTACATAAGATGGACTCTCCCAAAATCTGGCTGTGTTTATAGAGGTGGAAAACAACAACAAGGCCACATAGAACTTTTAGGGTATGCCAAGTATCCTGCAAATAGCCAAACAGATCCCAAAGAGCAGTTAGTTTCCCCAAGTGACAAGAAGCAACTTGGGATTTGAAGTATTTTTTGCTTTTAGGGAAGGATGGAAAAAGGGATGGAGGGATTGTGTTTTTTTGGGGTTGGGGATAGGGTCTCTTTAGGGATGGAGGGATTGCGTTTTTTTGGGTTGGGGATAAGGTCTCTTTAGGGATGGAGGGATTACTTTTTTGGGTTGGGGATAGGGTCTCTTTAGGGATGGAGGGATTGTGTTTTTTTGGGTTGGGGATAGGGTCTCTTTAGGGATGGAGGGATTGTGTTTTTTGGGTTGGGGATAGGGTCTCTTTAGGGATGGAGGGATTGTGTTTTTTGGGTTGGGGAAAGCTCCATTAACAGTCCAAAGCCAAGCTGAAGAGAGAAAAAGAGAAAGAGAGAGAAGATATATTTACAAAGATTGCAAAGGAAGGAAGAGGGGAAAGAATGGGCAGAAGGTGATCCTTTTCGCTGCCCACCCTGCTTCCGAAAACAGCAGCGAATGGGCTACTTCCCCCATTTGAGTTTCTCAAGCCTCTTGGCAGCCCTTTTCAACTCTTCCTCGATGTCCTCCAACTTCTTCAGTTCCTGAAAGACAGAAATAGTGAGAGAAGAGAGTCCTTCTTTAGCTGCATTGGCCAAAACAATGTTTTGATTCAGAATCAGAAAGTCAGAAAGGGGCCTCGAGGGCTATCAAGTCCAGCTCCCTTTCTGCCATGCACACAACTCAAAACACGCCTGAAAGATGCCCGTCCAACATCTGTTTAAAGACTTCCAAAGAAGGAGAAGACCCTCAGAGGCAGTCTATCGCATGGATAAACAGTTCTTACAGTCAAGAAGTTCTTCCTAATGCTTAGGTGGAATCTCTTCTTGTAATGTGTATCCACTGCTTCATCCACCTTTGGATCAACCAAAAACAAGACCACTTAATCTGTTGATTAATTGACCTTTTGACCATCTGCTCAAACATAAGGGTCTCCATCCCAAACATCAGCACACCCCTTTGCCTTCCCAACAAGGAAGTCAAGCCTCAAAGTACATGTCCACTGCATCATGGAGTAGGAATACTGACCTCATCTGGGCTGGCCTCCCTGTCTTCCTCCTCCTCGGCATCGTGGGTGTGATATCTGCCCTTCAGGTACATGGCATCCTTCTCATGCCTCTTCTTGAGGTCCAAACCACTGCTTTGATGGTGGTGCCCATGCTTTGACCCACCTACTTCTTCCTCTTGGTCTTCTTCTTGCCATGGTTTCCGTCCTCCGTTGAGGTGGCTCTGAGAGTTGGAGATTTTGACCCCTTTCTCTTCCTCTTCGAACTGAGAGGTCTCCTCATCGCTGGCCTTCTCAGCCACTCGCTTTGCCAGATATGGCCTCTTCTTCACCTCCTCTTCCTCCTCTTCATCCCAGTCATGGTGGCGGCCTTGGTTGACCCCTCGGTGGTGGTACTTCCTCGGCTCCTCTTCCTCGCTCTCGTCTTCCTCCTCCAGCTTGAAGCGCCTCTTGGCCAGCCCATTCCTCTTCCTCTCGTCTTGGTCTCCTTGAAACATCCCCTCCCTGATCTTGGGCCCACCTGGACTTCTGCTCTTGACGTGGCCAAAATATTCCTTAGAAGACCACGTCTCTGAAGAACTCCTCCTCTTTTTCTTCCTCGCTTCCTCCTCCTCTTCTTCCTTCTTCCCTTCCTCCTCTTCTTCCATCAGCTCCTTGACCTGCTCCTCCAAAGCTTGACGGTGGGCCTCTTCTTCCGAGACCTTCTCCTCCTTCACCTTCTCTTCCATTTTTTCTGTCTTCTCGTACTCTTTCCGCTCCTCTTCCTCTTCCTTCCTTCCTCCACTTTGCTCGCTCATCTTCTCAGCGGCGGCTTCTCTCTGCAAGATGGGTTTCGTGCCTCTCTTCTTCACCTCTTCCTGCTCACCATTGTCTCCTTCCCAGGCTTCGTGGCCCAGGCGATGCTTTACATTCTCTAAAGACCAACAGGGAGAAATGGGAGAAGGCATGGCTCAGTAGACAAATACAATCATGCTTGGAAAGGTAGAAGGAAAAGAGGAAGACCGCATTACAGATGGGTAGACTCAGTCAACGAAGCCCTTAGTTTACAAGACATGATAGGATGATTTCGGTTTATGGGGTTGCCAATTGATATAAATATAAATGTAATGTTTGTTTGTGGGATTAACATAACTCAAAAACCACTGGACAAATTGCTGCCATATTTGGCCACAAGACACCTACTAACCCAAGGAGTGACCATCACTCAAAAAATGATTTTGTCATTTGGGAGGTGTAGTTGCTGGGATTTATAGTTCACCTACAATCAAAGAGCATTCTGAACACCAATGATGGAATTGAACCAAATGTGGCACACAGAACTCCCACAGACCAACAGAAAACACTACAAGGGTTTGGTGGGCATTGACCTTGAGTTTTGGACTTGTAGTTCACCTACATCCAGAGAGCACTGTGGACTCAATGAAAGGTATGCGATTTTCAGCTCAATTTTCAGAAAAATTAAAAAAGAATTAATACCTTGATGCGCAAGTTCTGCCAGCTCCGAGAGGAGATGCTGGTGATGGAGCATCGCAAGGACTCTCTCGTCTGAAATGGACACACAACAATAGCAGGTATATAATAACATACATGGTTATGTCCATATCACATATACCAAGTTCAAAGCATCTAAGCCGAAGATACAGCAATAATCTGATTACGCATATTACATTTTAATGTTATGAGCTGCTTTGTGTTTTGGTCAGATTCATAAGCAGGCTAGAAATAATAATAATAATAATAATAATAATAATAATAATAATAATGATGATGATGATGATGATGATGATGATGAAACAGTTGAGCTGTTCTCTTGGGGGAAAACTTTTGATCAAAGGTGATCTATAATAATAATAAGCAGTGTATAAATAGTAATAATACTTATTATACTTATTATTTGATACACAACAAGATGAGTACACAGCAAACAAAATCATCCCATGTCGGACACTTCCTAAGTGTGTAAGACTTTGTGATGTATTGGCGAATAATGCATGCAGATGCAAGTAGGACGGCCTTTTGCAGCTGACAGATGGTGATTTTGTCAGTGCCAATTGTGTTTAAGTGCAGGCCAAGGTCTTTAAGCACTGCACCCAGTGTGCCGATCACCACTGGGACCCCTTGACTGGCTTGTACCAGAGTCTTTGCAGTTCAATCTTGAAATCCTCATATCGTGTAGTTGCTTTTCGTCAATTCCGCTGTCACCTGGGATTGCAACATTGATGATCCATTATTATGAGGGTTGAATGAAAAGTAATGCCTCCACCATTGTTACTTGGGTTTGGATGTGAATATTTTAATAAACGCAGAAATAATCCTTAGAATGTGCTCTTTAACTACCACTGTTCATTTTTCCACATAATCACCAGACAATTGGATGCATTTCTGCCAACGACGAACAAGTTTTCTGAAGCTGTCACGGAAGAAGTCAACACTCTGTTTCCACAACCAGCGTCTCACAGTTCTCTCAACGTCTTCATCAGAAGCATAATGATGTCCCCGCAGATCTTCTTTCATTATCGGAAACAGATGGAAGTCAGATGGTGCTAAATCTGGACTGTATGGATGATGCTGTACAGTGGTGAGATCCAGTCTCTGAAGTTCTGCTGTGGTGGCATGTGGTGGCATCTGACATTTCAGGCGTCAGCATCCTGGGTACCCATCATGCACAGATCTTCCAATAGCCAAGCCAAGCAATAATGTGACCCACACGTTCTTGTGAAATGCCAATTATGCTTGAAATTCCTCTGAGTGGTACGACCATCATCCTGAATCAATCTGTCAACCTTTTGCTTGTGAAACTTGGTGGTTGCTGTCATAGGACGTCCAACTCTTTGTCATGCAAGTCAGATGTTCCCACCTCAACATTTTTAAAGTTACTCGCCCAACGATGCACAGTACTCACATCAACACAATCGCCATAAACAGCTTGCATTCTCCGATGTATCTCCTTTGGGGTGACACCTTCTGCTGTCAAGAATTCAATGACTGCACATTGCTTAAGTCGCATTGACCGACCATCTGCGCAAGGTTCCATACTTCGCACTTTAACCACACCATCGTTCAATGCTAAGGCTTCCCGCCAAAATTGAACTGTAGAGGAGAGTCTACTGAACAAACCAGTACCTGCCACATACCAGTACTGCCATCTGTTGAGGAATTATGAAGGTGGAGGCATTACTTTTCATTCAACCCTCATGATATTATTATTATTATTATTATTATTATTATTATTATTATTATTATTCCATACTGTGAAATAATAAATTATTTCTCTTGACTCCTGACGAAACAATTGGACTGTTCTGTCCTCTTATGGGAAACTCTTTGATCAAAGATGATATATTATTATTGTTGTTGTTGTTATTGATCACCTTTGGAAAGAGGACGGCTCAGCTGTTTCATCAGGAGTTAAGAGAAATAATAATATACTTTTTTTGTCGTGTCAGGAGCGACTTGAGAAACTGCAAGTCGCTTCGGGTGTGAGAGAATTGGCTGTCTGCAAGGACGTTGCCCAGGGGATGCCCGGATGATTTTATGTTTTTATCATCCTTGTGGGAGGCTTCTCTCATGTCCCCACTTGGGGAGCTGGAGCTGATAGAGGGAGCTCATCCGCCTTTCCCCGGATTCGAATCTGCGAGCTGTCGGTCTTCAGTCCTGCCGGCACAGGGGTTTAACCCACTGCGCCACCGGGGACTCCATAATAATAATAATAATAATAATAATAATAATAGACCATACGGATCAAAGTATTTCCCATAAGAGAACAGGACACCCATTCTTTTTGATAGGAGTCAAGGAAAATAATTTATTATTTCACAGTAGGGAATTAATAATAATAATAATAATGATTCGTAGTAATATTACTATTTTATACCCTGCTTTTTCTTTGTCAAAGGAGATTCAAAAATACTAATATTAAAAACCATTGGATATTGCTTGAGCTTCTTTCCTAGCAACATCCACTTACCTTCCCTTAATATCTTCATGCATTCGCTGGTCACTGGGTGTGGGCTGGGTCCGGAAAGGGTATCTGCCAAGATTTCGGTGATGCATTTGGTCACCTGGTATGGAAAACCAGAAAGACATATAGTCCCTATAGCACTGTGGTTCTCAACCTGTGGGTCCCCAGGTGTTTTGACCTACAAGTCCCAGAAATATGAGCTAGCTTACCAGCTGTTAGGATTTCTGGGAGTTGAAGGCCAAAACATCTGGGGACCCACAGGTTGAGAACCACTGCTATAGCACCTTTCAAACTCCTATTCCAACACAGATTTCCTTATGCCATCAGCCCATGGGTATTAGGACTGAAATGTAGAATATCTCACTCTATTCCATCTATACAAATGCAAGTATGTTGGGGTCCTTTCTTCTACCATTCTCCTTCCCTTAATTTCAAACTTTTTCCCTAGCATAGATGTATTGGACTACAAGTCCCATCATCCCAAACCAGCAATTGGTTTAGGGGATTCATTGTTCAGCTACCTCAAAGCCAACAAGAAGGCAAGGTCTGCACTGTGGTTTGTTATAATGTGGGTTTCTTTCATCGTCAGCTTTCGTCAGGCTTTATTGTCTCTTTCAATAAACCCAGCCAGGTTTATTTATTTATTTGCAGTATTTGTATTCCGCCCTTCTCACTCTGCAGGGGACTCAGGACGGATCACAATGCACATATACGTGGCAAACATTCAATGCCATAGACACACAACATATATAGACAGATACACAGAGGCTATTTAACATTCCAGCTTCATGAGGGTATGCTTTTTTAATTCCAGCCACCGGGGGAGCTGTCACTTTACTGTCCACTTGTGACACCAATTGAGTACTTCCTCATTCTTTCGCACACTGCTGGAGAGTTTTGTGGTGTCGTAAATTAGGCTCCCACATAAGCGGTACCTACATTTCCTACTTGACAGATGCAACTGTCTTTCAGGCTGCAAAGGTCAACAGCAAGCTAGACAAATGATCGGGAGGTTACTCCAACCCGGGCTGGCTTCCAACTCATGACCTTTTGGTCATAGCGATTTTAATGCAGCTGACTCCCCAACCAGTGGTGCTACAACCTGGTCCCACTGTGCCTCTTTTTTTTCCTTTCCTTACCTTTTCATCTTCTTCTGACAGCTGAGTGGTTAGCGGCAAGGCAAAGGCTGAAAAGGAAAACATAAATATATATGTTTTATATCCTTGTTTGTATCATTATTTATTATATTTGTATCCATTATTCTCTATTCACATCTTCTATCTATACACATAATAAAAGTGAAAATATGTATGTGTGTATGTGGCTGGGGTGCCCACTTCCATGGACCAGCTCCTGCTTCCACGAACAACTTTAACCCAAAGTGCTGAGGAACCACCAAAAGCTCTCCCTCCAATGACATTGCAGGTTATAGAGAGCACCATGAACGTGTAGCCCAACCCTTGCCAATGTCCTCCCCAAACACCATCCTGCCCACCACCCAAGAAATGCTTTCATTCGGGGACAATTTTAGGTGTTTCTTCCACCACAGACATCCCAGTGTTAATTACTCTCTCCATTGGTGTGGAATTTACATGATCCCGCCCACTGCTTCTCCCTTAATCCTTTCCTACTCTTTTCAACTTCCTCTGCATGTTATCGAGCAATTTAGAGTGGCTGTGGATAGAGAGATCCAAGCCATTGTGGGTTGCCTGGTGAGAAAAGAAGCCAGTGTTCCAGAATAAATCTCACCAAGTAGAAGAGAAAGCCACTGAGGTTTTATTTCATTCTAGCTGGAAAGGATGATGATTGCAGTAGTTTGCCAACAAATCGACATAACCCACTGGGCAGAGAAATACAAAATATGTTGTTGTTGTTGTTGTTCATTCGTTCAGTCGTCTCCGACTCTTCGTGACCTCATGGACCAGTCCACGCCAGAGCTTCCTGTCGGCCGTCACCACCCCCAGCTCCTTCAAGGTCAGTCCAGTCACTTCAAGGATGCCATCCATCCATCTTGCCCTTGGTCGGCCCCTCTTCCTTTTGCCTTCCACTTTCCCCAGCATAATTGTCTTCTCTAGGCTTTGCTGTCTCCTCATGATGTGGCCAAAGGACTTCCACTTTGTCTCTAGTCTCCTTCCCTCCAATGAGCAGTCGGGCTTTATTTCCTGGAGGATGGACTGGTTGGATCTTCTCGCAGTCCAAGGCACTCTCAGCACTTTCCTCCAACACCACAGCTCAAAAGCATTGATCTTCCTTCGCTCAGCCTTCCCGAAGGTCCAGCTCTCACATCCATAGGTGACTACAGGGAATACCATGGCTTTGACTAGGCGAAGGATCTTTGTTGCCAGTGTGATGTCTCTACTCTTTACGATTTTATCAAGACTGGACATTGCTCTCCTCCCAAGAAGGAAGCGTCTTCTGATTTCCTGGCCACAGTCTGCATCTGCACTCATCTTTGCACCTAGAAATACGAAGTCTGTCTCTTCCTCCACATTTTCTCCCTCTATTTTCCAGTTGTCAATCATTCTTGTTGCCATGATCTTGGTTTTTTTGACGTTTAGCTGCAACCCGGCTTTTGCGCTTTCTTCTTTCACCTTGATTAGAAGGCTCCTCAGCTCCTCCTCACTTTCGACCATCAGAGTGGTGTCATCTGCATATCTGAGGTTGTTAATGTTTCTTCCAGCCATTTTCACCCCAGTTTTGCATTCGTCAAGCCCCGCACATTGCATGGTGTGTTCTGCATACAAGTTTAAAAGATTGGGTGAGAGTATGCAGCCTTGCCGTACGCCTTTCCCAATCTTGAACCAGTCTGTTGTTCTGTGGTCAGTTCTAACTGTTGCTACTTGGTCCTTGTACAGATTCCTCAGGAGAGAGACAAGGTGGCTTGGTATGCCCATCTCACCAAGAACTTGCCACAATTTATTATGATCCACACAGTCAAAGGCTTTAGAGTAGTCAATGAAGCAGAAGTAGATGTTTTTCTGAAACTCCCTGCCTTTCTCCATTCTCCAACGGATATTGGCAATCTGGTCTCTCGTTCCTCTGCCTTTTCTAAACCCAACTTGAACATCTGGCACCTCTCGCTCCATGTATTGCTGGAGCCTTCCTTGCAGGATCTTGAGCATTACCTTACTGGCATGAGAAATAAGGGCCACTTTGATTTTAGGTGAACTATAAATCACTGCAACTACAACTCCAAACTGTCAAGGTTTATTTTCCCCAAACTCCATCTGTGTTTATATTTGGGCATATTGAGTATTCGTACCAAGTTTGGTCCAGATCCATCATTGTTTGAGTCCACAGTGCTCAAATTCAAAAGTTCCCATGCCCACGCCCACTGAGCTGGCTTTGTTATGATTGGCTGTGACGTCAGCAAGCCAGGAGGAGATCCAATGAGGGCCTGTGCCCTGGCCCTGCTTTTGGCCACCCAACCAATGGGTGGAAGGGAGGCGGGCAACAGGGAAACAATGAAGAAATGTCTAGTTGGTTGGATTAAGATGACTGGTGTTTGCCAAATGGCTGGGTGATAGCTTTAGGCTCTCAAGCCTGGCCTGAGTTATTGTTTGATTCCTTGAATTAACATTCCTATCTAGCCCCAACAGGCTAGGTCCTTTGTCACACTGTCCTATGATATGGAGTTCATTGATGAAGTAGATGCTAGTTTCAGGAGATCAGGATGTGTCACAGCAGGGAGGCGGATGACAAATCCCCGGTTCCTCACAGATGGAGTGATGTCCTTTGTGTTGGGTGATCCAAAGTATCCATAGACCCCCATCATTCTGGATAGCCTGGCTATTAGCCCTCCGAGGTCCGGTCAGACAGAGCCCTTTACTTATTGTCCATGCAAATGGGCTTGGTGAGATCCTTTGTCAGAGGATTATTGGCTCAGGAAGTTTGGAAACTCCAAGCGCTATGAGTTGCTGATTCATGAAAGGGTTGCTTTCCTTCATATTTTCTTATATAGACATACATATAGGGAATGAGGAATGGGGCAAGGGAGCATACGTATAGCAGGGTTGGGAGGACAATCTATATATATATAAATGCTCTGTGCATAATGAGTACCTTAAAAACAAAAGAACCAATGAACGAAATCACACCAAATTTGGCAACAAAACGTCTCACAACACAAGGAGTGACCATCACTCAAAAAATTATGATTTTTTCATTTGGGAGTTGTAGTTGCTGGGATTTATAGTTCGCCTACAATCAAAGAGCATTCTGAACTCTGTCAATGATGGAATTGAACCAAACTTGGCACACAGAACTCCCATGACCAACAGGAAATACTGGAAGGGTTTGATGGGCATTGACCTTGAGTTTGGGAGTTATAGTTCACTTACATCCAGAGAGCACTGTGGACTCAAACAATAATGGATCTGGACCAAACTTGGCACGAATACTCAATATGCCCAAATATAAACACAGATGGAGTTTGGGGGAAATAAACCTTGACAGTTTGGAGTTGTAGTTGCTGCGATTTATAGTTCACCTACAATCAAAGAGCATTCCGAACCCGACCAATGATGGAATTGGGCCAAACATCCCACACAGAACCCCCATGACCAATGGAAAATACTGTGTTTTCTGGTGTTTTTGGTGACCCTTTTGACACCCCTCTGGTGACTGCCCCCCCCCCCGGGTCTTGACTTCCCAGGTTGAGAAATGTTGCCTAAAAGCCATCCAGTCCAACTCCCTTCACCAGGGCAAGAAAACATAATCACAGCCCTCCTGACAAAGGGCCATCCAGCCACACACACATATATGTATATGACAGATTCAGTATAATAGATTTGAAAGGAACCCCTAAAGAAGGACTATGATATGTTGCATATTCCAGAGTAGGCAAACCAAACAAATCTCCACGTCAACATTGACAAAGAAACAACAAGAAATACTTTTAACCCACAACCATCAAGACATTACATATTTTAGAAACCAACACTTTCTCATTACTTTATTTCCCAGCTCATGAGACTGGGCCACAGCAACGCGTGGTAGGGGACCGCTAGTAGCTTTATAAACAAGCACCTTGGTATCCCTACGGATGTCCCGGTCCTCAAACTCTCTGCTTCATTTGGAAAAATGCTGCACTCGCAGCATTGTATTTCGGTGTCGGATGTTGGCTTTGGTGGAGAGGTGGCTGCCAAGGGAGGAGCGGAAATGGTCCACATTTTCTAATGTTACACCATTAAGCTGTATTTCTGGCATTGGGGAGGGACTGGTTGGTGACTGCTGGAACAGCACCTTGGTTTTCTTGATGTTCAAAGACAGGCCGAGTTTCTCGTATGCTTCTGTGAAGGTGTTTAGAGTGGCTTGTAGGTCTTCTTCTGAATGCACACAGACAAGGTTGTCATCTGCTATATGCCTGCAAGATGTGGACTGTCTACAGACATCACATGCAACTCCTGGAACGATTCCATCAACGTTGCCTCCGGAAAATCCTGCAAATCTCTTGGGGAGACAGGCGGACAAATGTCAGCGTGCTGGAAGAAGCAAAGACCAGCAGCATTGAAGCAATGGTCCTCCACCATCAACTCTGCTGGACCGGCCACATTGTCCGGATGCCCAACCACCATCTGAATAGAAAATTGAATGTTGGTGGGCAGGAAAAGAGATTTAAAATGGGCTCAAAGCCAACCTTAAAAACTCTGGCATAGACACTGAGAACTGGGAAGTCCTGGCCCTTGAGCGCTCCAGCTGGAGGTCAGCTGTGACCAGCAGTGCTGCAGAATTTGAAGAGGCACGAATGAAGGGTGAAAGAGAGAAACGTGCCAAGAGGAAGGCGCGTCAAGCCAACCCTGACGAAACCGCCCTCCACCTGGAAACCAATGCCCTCACTGCGGGAGAAGATGCAGGTCAAGAATAGGGCTCCACAAGAACGGACCCACAAGAACACTGGACTTGGAAGACTATCCTACTCAGTCAACAAGGGATCACTGTGTATGATCCCAAGGGAGCATACACAGAGTTCATAGGAAAAGGGGGAATCGTGCCGGGTCTAAGGGGAAGTCACATCAGCTTCCCCAAACAGGAGGGGAGATAGGGGATTGTGGTGCAGCTGGCTGAGTGTCTGACCAAAAAGGTCATGAGTTTGAAGCCAGCCTGGGTTGGAGTGGGTTTCCAACCAATTGTGTGTAACCTGTTGTCGACCTTTGCAACCCGAAAGACAGTTGCATCTGTCAAGTAGGAAAATTAGGTACCACCTTAAAGTGTGGGGAGGCTAAATTAACTGATTTATGAGGCCATAAAGAAGACTCCAGCAAAGCATTCCAGCGGAGAAGCATGCGGGGAATGCGGAAATACTTCATCAGTGTAGCAGATGGACGATGAAAGCGACAGCTCCCCTGGCGGCCAGAAAAAGTTAAATAGCCTCTGTCTATGTCTGTATATGTTTGTATGTCAAAAATTGGCATTGAATGTTTGCCATATATGTGTACACTGTAATCCGCCCTGAGTCCCCTGCGGGGTGAGAAGGGCAGAATATAAATCCTGTAAATAAATAAATAAATAATGGGATCAAATCAGCCTGGTGTCCTTGGCAAAACTATAGATTCCCTGATTTTGAACTATCTTTTACGGAGCCCTGGAAAAGGGGGGGGGGAGTCACCTCCTATCACATGCACAACAAACAGGGCAGAAGTAATCAGCAACTAAACGTACTGGAGGAGTTGGGGGATTGACTCCACACGATGGAAGTTGTAGTTCACCTTGCACCAAAGCAAAGCAGAAAAAGGCAAAGCCAAGCCTCTCCAGAAGTCTAGGATTTACAATCCTATTGCATTTGTCATTGTGAAAGGCCTTTTGTATTGTCTCGGTTGGAGTGAAATAATACAATGGAGGATTTCTCAATATCCCAACATGTCCAGGTGATGTGTCCCATTCCCTTTGTTTGAATTCTACCTGAACCTGGCTTATTAAAATTGTATGGGAGGCAGGTGTTCAACAGAAGCTGGAAAAGACCTTGAAGGCACTTGGCATTGTTCCTCATTGTGTTTTTCAAAGGAAGCATACACTGCTGTTTTGCAGGGTGAGAGCTATTGAATTGGAACACATTATCGACAAACAGCATTTTTCGGTTCTGTTTGAGGATCTTGTTCAATGAGTTGATGTGTCAAATGAATCTGGCAATCCTAGAATCCAAATAGTTAGAAAGGGCTTGCAAAGGTTATCTAGTCCAACCCCATTTTGGCTATGGAGGAATACACAACTTAAGGCACACTCGACAGATGGACATCCAGCCACTGTGTAAGAACAAGAGTCCACTGCCTTCCAAGTTAATATATTCCACAATCAAATAGCAATAATAATAATAATACTATATTATGCAATCTAGTATTATAATAACAATAAAATAATATATTAATATACTATGCAATATAGTATTATATCTATATAAATAAAAATGTAATGTTCGTTTGTGGGATTAACAGGACTCAAAAACCAAGTATTTACCAAGTGTGGTCCAGATCCAGTGTTGGTTGGGTTCACAGTGGTCTTTGATTGTGGGTGAACTACAACTCCCAACATTGTGGGGCAATTAATTCCCTTCAATCCTTGCCAGTATTCAAAGTTGGTCATGTTGACCATGTATTCAAAGTTGGTCTGTGTGCCATGTTTGGTTCAGATCCAGTATTATTTGGGTTCACAAGGCTTTCTGGATGCGGGTGAACTATAACTCCCAAAATTAAAGGTCAAATCCCCATCCTCCAAGCCCACCAATATTTAAAGTTGTCATGTTGGGTTTATTTAACAAGTGTGATCCAGATCCATCATTGGTTGGGTTCACAATGCTTTTTGGACACAAGACACCTAACAACCCAATGTATGTCAAAAATTGATTTTGTCATTTGGGAGTTGTAGTTGCTGGGATTTATAGTTCACCTACAATCAAAGAGCATTCTGAACTCCACCAATGATGGAATTGGGCCAAACTTAGCACACAGGACTCCCATGACCAGCAGAAAAAACTGGAAGAGTTTGGTGGACATTGACCTTGAGTTTGGAAATTGTAGTTCACCCACATCCAGAGATCGCTGTGGACTCAAACAATGATGGATCTGGACCAAACTTGGCACGAATATTCCATATGCCCAAATATGAACACAGATGGAGTTTAAGGGAAATAGACCTTGACATTTGGGAGTTGTAGTTGCTGGGATTTATAGTTCACCTACAATCACAGAGCATTCTGAACTCTACCAATGATGGAATTGAACCAAACATGGCATACAGGGCTCCCATGACCAATGGAAAAAACTGGAAGGGTTTGGTGGGCATTGACCTTGAGTTTGGGAGTTGTAGTTCACCTACATCCAGGAAGCACTATGGACTCAAACAATGATGTGTCTGGACCAAACTCTACACAAATACTCAATATGCCCAGATGTGAACATTGGTGGAGTTAACTTCCTACAAGTATGAGGTTGGGAATTAAGCATTCAGAGTTAACTTCCTACAAGTATGAGGTTGGGAATTAAGGCTGCATCTTGGACCTAGAAGATGGGAGATTATGAATTTAAATTGTCTTGAGAGGATGAAGTTCTCCTTCCCCGGCTCTTCTAGTAAATATAGAGAGACAAAGGGAACTGGTGGCTTAGGAAGGTAAGCCAGGGCTGAGCTGTTCAGGTGAGCCAATTGTTCGTCTTGCATAAGAGGATTGCATAAGAGAGCAGGTCCAGAGCAGCAAAACAATGGAAAGAGATGTTGAGCAGAGCAGGACGAGCCAGCTCCCCCAAGCCTCCTTGCATAAGCAGACAATATTGGGATCCAGCCTTCAGTTGCCTCTTTGCATTGGTTTGGATGCAGGTGGGATCAGTCTTTTTCGAGCTATAGCTTGAAAGAGGGGAGGAAAAAGACTCCACCAAAAGTTCTGAATCTAAGTTAATAATATAATATATTTATTTTGTTGCTGTGGCCCACATGCGGGTTCTATGTGGGAGGTTTGGCCCAATTCTATCGTTGGTGGGGTTCAGAATGCTCTGTGATTGTAGGTGTGTCATCGAGGGCAGCAGAGGCCCCCGCCTTCAAGTTGGTCTGACACACAGCGGAGAGTTCCACAGTTCCTAGAAGCCACAATTGGGACAAACTGATGAAAGGTGCCCCAACAGACAGCTCAAACTAGGACTGCACTCAGCCTCTGTGCCTTTCTATCACTTTCCCCCCAGCCCTATCATTGTAGCTATTCCCCTAATAGCTACAAAGTATCCGCTTGATACTTTGTGTCTCTCCCTGCCTGAACTATCAACTTGCATGAAAATAACCTTTTCCATGCTCCGGGGAACCGTGAGCCTGCCCGGAATGCTTCCCTGGTGTTCCTGGGACGCTGGATCTGCATTATTTGAAACCGTGGATACGGAGTTTCTCCATTCGGATCTCGATATCCACAAAATCATAAAATGGCGGATCGGCTCAATTTTAACGTCATATTTTTCTGTACTAAATTCTAAACCTATCTGCTATCTCGCTTTTCTTATTTTGGATCCCTACACCCGGGAAATAACCTCTCGATTTTTGAGAATATATTTTATTAGAAACAGCTGATTGACAAAGATGCCGGTTTTATGGCAGCCGCTCGATTGCTCCTTGCTGCCGCTTGCCTCTGCCAAGCTCCAGACCCAGGGACTTGATGTGGTTCCCCCATGGGACTTCGGAGAAGAGCCTGGCCAAGGGGCCCCGGACCTTGGGAAGAGGTTCTAGTTTTCCAAGGACCAGTAAATCCCAGCAACTACAATTCCCAAACGTCAAGATTCTATTTTCCCCAAACTCTACCAGTGTTCACATTTGGGCATATTGAGTATTTGTACAACGTTTCGTCCAGATCCATCATTGTTTGAGTCCACAATGCTCTCTAGATGTAGGTGAACTACAACTCCAAAACCAAAGGACACTGCCCACCAAACCCTTCCAGTATTTTATGTTGGTCATGGGAGATCTGTGTGCCAAGTTTGGTTCAATTCCATCATTGGTGGGGTTCGGAACGCTCTTTGATTGTAGGTGAACTATAAATCCCAGCAACTGCAACTCCCAAATGTGAAGATTCTATTTCCCCCAAACTCACATTTAGGCATATTGAGTATTTGTGTAGAGTTTGGTCCAGATCCATCATTGTTTGAGGCCACAGTGCTCTCTGGATGTAGGTGAACTACAACTCCAAAACCAAAGGACACTGCCCACCAAACCCTTTCAGTATTTTCTGTTGGCCATGGGAGAACTGTATGCCAAGTTTGGTTCAATTCCATCGTTGGTGGGGTTCAGAATGCTCTTTGATTGTAGGTGAACTATAAATCCCAGCAACTACAACTCCCAAATGACAAAATCAGTTTTTTTGAGTGAAGGACATACATTGGGTTGTTAGGTGTCTTGTGTCCAAAAAGCATTGTGAACCCAACCAATGATGGATCTGGGCCACACTTGGTAAATAAACCCAACATGACCAACTTTGAATATTGGTTGGCTTGCGGGGGAATTTGACCTTTAATTTTGGGAGTTATAGTTCACCCGCATCCAGAAAGCCTTGTGAACCCAAATGACACTGGATCTGAACCAAACATGGCACACAGACCAACTTTGAATACTGGCAAGGATTGAAGGGAATTAATTGCCCCACAATGTTGGGAGTTGTAGTTCACCCACAATCAAAGACCAGTGTGAACCCGACCAACATTGGATCTGGACCACACTTGGTAAATACACTCAACATGACCAACTTTGAATACTGGTGGGCTTTGGGGGGGATTTGACCATTAATTTTGGGAGTTATAGTTCGCTCACATCCAGAGAGCGTTGTGAACCCAAATCTCACTGGATCTGGACCAAACATGGCATACATACCCAACATGACCAACTTTGAATTCTTACAATTGCCCCACAATGCTGGGAGTTGTAGTTCACCCACAATCAAAGATCACTGTGAACCCGACCAACATTGGATCTGGACCACACTTGGTAAATATACCCAACATGACCAACTTTGAATACTGGTGGGCTTTGTGGGGGGGATCTGACCATCAATTTTGGGAGTTATAGTTCACTTATATCCAGAGAGCGTTGTGAACCCAAATGACACTGGATCTGGACCAAACGTGGCATACATACCCAACTTGAATTCTTGCAATTGCCACACTATATAGGGAGTTGTACTTCACCCACAATTGCCCCACAATGTTGGGAATGGTAGTTCACCCACAATCAAAGACCACTGTGAACCCGACCAACATTGGATCTGGACCACACTTGGTAAATACACTCAACATAACCAACTTTGAATACTGGTGGGCTTTGGGGTGGGTGGGGTGGGGATTGACCATTAATTTTGGGAGTTATAGTTCACTCACATCCAGAGAGCGTTGTGAACCCAAATGACACTGGATCTGGACCAAACATGGCATATATACCCAACATGACCAACTTTGAATTCTTGTAATTGCCCCACAATGTAGAGAGATGTAGTTCACATACAATTGCCCCACAGTGTTGGGAGTTGTAGTTCACCCACAACTGCTCCACAATGCTGGGAGTTGTAGTTCACCCACAATCAAAGACCACTGTGAACCCGACCAACATTGGATTTCGACCACACTTGTTAAATAAACCCAACATGACCAACTTTGAATACTGGTGGGCTTGGGAGGGGGGGGGGAATTGAACATTAATTTTGGGAGTTATAGTTCACTCGCATCCAGAGAGCCTTGTGAACCCAAATGACACTGGATCTGGACCAAACATGACATACATACCCAACATGACCAACTTTGAATTCTTACAATTGCCCCACAATGTAGGGAGTTGTAGTTCACCCACAACTGCCCCACAATGCTGGGAGTTGTAGTTCACCCACAATCAAAGACCACTGTGAACCCAACCAACATTAGATCTGGACCACACTTGGTAAATATACCCAACATGACCAACTTTGAATACTGGTGGGCTTTGGGGGGGGGGGGATTGACCATTAATTTTGGGAGTTATAGTTCACTCACATCCAGAGAGCATTGTGAACCCAAATGACACTGGATCTGGACCAAACATGGCTTACATACTCAATATGAACTTTGAATTCTTGCAATTGCATCACAATGTAGGGATCTGTAATTCACCCACAACTGCCCCACAATGCTGGGAGTTGTAGTTCACCCACAATCAAAGACCACTGTGAACCCAACCAGCGATGGATCTGGACCACACTTGGTAAATATACTCAACTTTGAAAACTGGTGGGGATTGAAGGGAGTTGTCCCACAATGTTGGAAGTTGTAGTTTACCCACATCTGAATGCATTTTCTAATGCATGCCGGTGTTACCAGGTACCTAAGCTTTTATACACACACACATACACAACCCAAAGCCCTCCTAGATGCACTGGATAGCAAAACCCATCATTCCCACCTGCAACTTGGACTGGGTATGGTGGGAATTGTAGTATTTTAGAGCTGACCCCAGTAATGGTAAAGGTCCCACAAGCTGCAGAGAGCTGCCTTGATGTCAACAGCAAGTTTGGGGAAGACTCCAAGAACTTCATGGATCAAATACAAATGAGTCATTCCTCCTGAAATGCTTAGAAGGTTGGGATTCGGTCCAAATTAAAGGGATCGTTATTTTCGGCTGCATTTCCGAGGCATAAAGGAACGTTGAGCAAACCAAAGGGTGCAACGTGTAAGTGAAAGTACATATAAACCCCAATTTTAAGGCTTTTCGAAGGTCCCAAAAGATGGGTAATTCTCTCTAAGTGAGAAACACAATACCAGAGACTTCCAATAAAAATAGATATTTTTAAAAATACTCAAGGAAAAATTCTTAATTAATATTAATATGGGATAAAACATCTCCCCCCTCAACAGACCCAAATAAAGAAAATTAGCAAGAATATCAGGCAACTAAAAAAGGAGGCATGCTTTGCAGTCTTTGGGTGCATCTACACTGTAAAATTAATGCGGTTTGATACCAATTTAACGGTGATTGGTTCAATTTTCTGGAATCATGGGAGTTGCAGTTCTGCAAGGGCTTCTCTGACAAGCAGTGCTGGTGCCTCACCAAACTACAAAGTCCATTATTCCCTAGATATGAGCCAAGGCTAATTGTTGTTGTTGTTATTATTATTATTATTAGTTATTACCCATAACATTGATCCATTATTATTATTATTATTATTATTATTATTATTATTTGCATTACAATTATTGTTACCCAGAGTGAGGCTATTATTATTATTATTATTATTATTATTATTATTATTATTATTACCCATAGCATTGAGCTATGGCACTTATTATTAGTATTAGGATTAGTATTACCCATAGCCATGAGTGAGGCTATTATTATTTCCATTATTATTATTAGCACTGAGCATTGAAGAATAATAAGAATACCGTTATAACTCATAGCATTGAGCCATTGCACTTATTATTAGCATTATGATGATTATTATTCATAGCCATGCCTAAGGCTATTATTATTATTATTATTATTATTATTATTATTACTACTACTACTACTACTACCCATAACACTGAGCTATGACACTTATTATTAGTATTAGGATTATTATTATCCATAGTCATAAGTGAGGCTATTATTATTATTATTATTATTATTATTATTATTATTATTACCCACAACACTGAGTTATGACATTTATTATTAGTATTAGGATTATTATTACCCATAGCCATAAGTGAGACCATTATTATTATTATTATTATTCATAACATTGAGTCATGGCACATGGCTATTATTATTATTATTATTATTATTATTATTAGCAATCAGCATTGCATAATAATAATAATAATAATAATAATAATAATAATAATAATAATACTGTTATTAGCCATAGCATTAAGCCATGACACTTATTAGTATTAGGATTATTATGACCCATAGCCATAAGTGAGGTTGTTGTTGTTGTTGTTGTTGTTGTTGTTGTTATTATTATTATTATTATTATTATTATTGTTCATAGCATTGAGTCATGGCACATGGCTGTTGTTGTTGTTGTTGTTAGCATTCAGCATTACATAATAATAATAATAATACTGCTATTATCCATAGCATTAAGCCATGACACTTATTAGTATAAGGATTATTACTACCCATAGCCATGAGTGAGGCTGCTATTATTATTATTATTATTACTATTATTATTATTATCATTACCCATAGCATTGAGCCATAGCACTTATTATTAGTATTAGGATTATTATTACCCATAGCCATGAGTGAGGCTATTATTATTATTATTATTATTATTATTCATAGCATTGAGTCATGGCACATGACTATTATTATTATTGTTATTAGCATTCAGCATTGCATAATAATAATAATAATAATAATAATAATAATAATAATAATAATAATAATACTGCTATTACCCATAGCATTAAGCCATGACACTTATTAGTATTAGGATTATTACTACCCATAGCCATGAGTGAGGCTATTATTATTATTATTATTATTAGCATTGAATATTCAACAACAATAATAATGCATTTAGACATGGCACTTATTGGTATTAGGATTATTATTACCCATAGCCATGAGTGAGGCTATTATTATTATTATTATTATTAGCATTGAATATTCAACAACAACAACAACAACAATAATAATACTACTGTTATAACCCATAGCATTGAGACAGGACACTTATCCGTATTATGATTATTATTACTCATAGCCATGAGTGAGGCTATTATTATTATTATTATTATTATTATTATTATTATTATTATTAGCATTGAATATTCAACAACAACAACAACAATAATAATACTACTGTTATAACCCATAGCATTGAGACAGGACACTTATCCGTATTATGATTATTATTACTCATAGCCATGAGTGAGGCTATTATTATTATTATTATTATTATTATTATTATTAGCATTGAATATTCAACAACAACAACAACAATAATAATACTACTGTTATAACCCATAGCATTGAGACAGGACACTTATCCGTATTATGATTATTATTACCCATAGCCATGAGTGAGGCTATTATTATTATTATTATTATTATTATTATTATTATTATTATCATTGAATATTCAACAACAACAACAACAACAATAATAATACTACTGTTATAACCCATAGCATTGAGACAGGACACTTATCCGTATTATGATTATTATTACCCATAGCCATGAGTGAGGCTATTATTATTATTATTATTATTATTATTATTATTATTATTAGCATTGAATATTCAACAACAACAACAACAACAATAATAATACTACTGTTATAACCCATAGCATTGAGACAGGACACTTATCCGTATTATGATTATTATTACTCATAGCCATGAGTGAGGCTATTATTATTATTATTATTATTATTATTATTATTATTATTATTATTAGCATTGAGTAGTTAACAACAACAATAATAATACTGTTATAACCCATAGCATTGAGACATGACACTTATCCGTATTAGGATTATTATTACTCATAGCCATAAGTGATATTATTATTATTATTATTAGCATTGAGTATTCAACAACAAATATACTGTTATAATCTCTAGCATTGAGACATGGTTCTTATCGGTATTAAGATTATTATTACCATAGCCATGAGTGAGATTATTATTATTATTATTACCCATAGCATTGAGCCATGGCACTTATTATTAGTATTAGGATTATTATTACTCATAGCCATAAGTGAGACTATTATTATCATTGTTATCATTATTATTAGCATTAGCATTGAGCCATGTATTGATATGATAACAACAACATGGCTCAATGCTACTCCTAATAATCATGATAACAATGATAATAATGATAATAAATGATGATAATAGTCTCACACATATTGTTATCATCATCAATGCCATTATTAAATAATAATAATAGCAATGATAATAAATGATAATAATAGTCTCACACATGTTGTTGTTATCACCAATACCATTATTAATTATTAATAATAATAATAATAATAGCAATGATAATAAATGATAATAATAGTCTCAAATATATTGTTATCATGATAATAATAGTCTCACACATGTTGTTGTTATCATCATCAATACCATTATTAAATAATAATAATAATAATAATAATAATAATAATAATAATATGAGCCATGTTGTATTGATGATGATAACAACAACATGGCTCAGTGCTACTGCTAATAATAATAATAATGATAATAATGATAATAAATGATAATAATAGTCTCACACATGTTGTTATCATAATAATAATAATAATAATAATAATAATAATAATATGAGCCATGGTGACCATGGGGCTGTCCCAGCAAGTATCTGGCCCCACCCACAGTGCTGGACATACATTGGACTTGGTTTTCTGTCAGGGATGGGAGGAAGGTGGCGGTGTTGAGGAGTTATCCATCTCTCCGTTGCCATGGACCGACCACCCCCTGGTCAGCTTTAGACTCACTGCACCCCCCAACCTCTGCAGAGGTGGAGGACCCATTAAGTTGGTCCGCCCCAGGAGGCTTATGGATCCGGATGGATTCCTGATGGCTCTTGGGGAATTTCCCGCCACCTCGGTTGGTGATCCTGTTGATGCCCTGGTCGCTCTCTGGAATGGGGAGATGACTAGGGCAATAGACACGATCGCTCCAGAACGTCCCCTCTCAAGTAGCCGAACTAAACCAGCCCCTTGGTTCACTGAGGAGCTGGCGGTGTTGAAGCGAAAGAAGAGGGAACTAGAGAGCGTGTGGCGTTCGGATCCGAGCGAGCCAAACCGAACACGGTTTGTGTCCTTTTTAAGGTCATATGCCGCGGCAATAAGGGCCGCAAAGAAAACTTTCTTTGCGGCCACTATTGCGTCTGCAAAGAACCGTCCGGCTGAACTGTTTCGAGTTGTCAGAGGCCTATTAAAACCCTCCATTCAGGATGGGTGCCCTGATGACTCAGCAGCTCGCTGTGAAGCTTTTGCTCGGTTCTTTGCAGACAAAGTCGCTTTGATCCGCTCTGGACTGGACACCATATTAACGGCAGTCTCTGAGGATGTAACACGAGCATCTGCTTGTCCAATTTTGATGGATTCATTTCAATTGGTTCAAACCGAGGATGTGGACAAGGTGCTTGGAGGAATGAGAGCTACCACATGCATCCTAGACCCCTGCCCATCCTGGCTTCTAAAGGAGGCCAGAGGGGGATTGGCCGAGTGGGTTAAGGTGGTGGTTAATGCCTCCCTTCGGGAAGGCATCTTTCCAGCCAGCTTAAAACAAGCTGTGATAAAACCGCTGTTGAAGAAACCATCACTGGACCCCACTCAATTGGTAAACTATCGGCCTGTTTCCAATCTCCCCTTTTTGGGCAAAGTCATGGAACGTGTGGTGGCCTCACAACTCCAGGCATTCTTGGTAGACACGGCTTATCTAGATCCGGCACAGTCTGGCTTTAGGCCGGGGCATGGTACCGAGACAGCCTTGGTCGCCTTAGTGGATGATCTGCGTCGGGAGCTCGACAGGGGGAGTGTGTCCCTGTTGGTGCTACTCGACCTCTCAGCGGCCTTCGATACCGTCGACCACGGTATCCTTCTGGGACGCCTCGCGGGAATGGGTCTCGGAGGTACTGTTCTGCAGTGGCTCCGGTCATTTCTCGAGGGTCGGTCTCAGAAGGTGTTACTGGGGGACTCCTGTTCTACCCCACAACCGTTGTTTTGTGGGGTTCCTCAGGGTTCAATACTGTCCCCCATGCTTCACAGGTGCGGCTCGTGGGTACGAGAGATAGGGCCTTTTCTGTGGTGGCCCCCCGGCTTTGGAATGCCCTCCCTATGGAAATAAGATCAGCCACCTCGCTAATGGCATTTCGGAAAAAACTTAAAACTTGGATGTTCCAGCAAGTTTTTGGCTAACTTGACTTGATGATGTTTGTTCATGGATTAGCAACCTCGGACGACGAATTGGATTGTTGACGTTAATAATGAGATGTTCTGGACTGTATTGGTGGCCCAATACTATGTATGTATATGTATGTATTTTATAGTGTAATTTTTATATTAAATTGTAATATTGTAGTTTTAATTATGCTGTAAACCGCAATGAGTCGCCATACAGGCTGAGATATTGGCGGTATATAAGCGCACCAAATAAATATTGTATTGATGATGATAACAACAACATGGCTCAATGCTACTGCTAATAATAATAATAATAATAATAATAATAATAATAATAATGATAATAGTCTCACACATGTTGTTATCATCATCAATACCATTATTAAATAATAATAATAATAATAATAATTATCATGATAATAATAGTCTCACACATGTTGTTGTTATCATCATCAATACCATTATTAAATAATAATAATAATAATAATAATAATAATAATAATAATATGAGCCATGTTGTATTGATGATGATAACAACAACATGGCTCAATGCTACTGCTAATAATAATAATAATGATAATAAATGATAATAATAGTCTCACACATGTTGTTATCATCATCAATACCATTATTAAATAATAATAATAATAATAATAATAATATAATACAAGCCATGTTGTATTGATTATGATAACAACATGGTTCAATGCTATTGCTAATAATAATAATAATAATAATAATAATAATAATAATAATAATAATAAATGATAATAGTCTCACACATGTTGTTGTTATCATCATCAATACCATTATTAAATAATAATAATAATAATAGCAATGATAATAAATGATAATAGTCTCACACATGTTATCATCAATACCATTAAATAATAATAATAATAATAATAATAATAATAACAAAAAGACCCCACTTTTCTCACTTGATTGAGACCCAGAGTGGCTCACAACATTAGAAGCAATGCAGGCTGCTTAAAGTGGTGCCACACCGCATTCATTCCACAGTGTAGACGGAGTTTCAAAGTGAGTTCGGAATAAAACTATGGAAAAGTTTAGGATTAAAGTCCAAAAGGCTTTGGTTGAGTAAAGAGAAAGATGGGAAGGAAGCCAATGCTTCATTTTCCTAGTTCGGCTTAGCAAAACAGAACTCTGTCCCCGTCCCGGATGGAAGGAACAACTTTGGGTCCCCTGGAGACTCACCTCTGCAGAGGCACAGCAGGACGACGGCTTGCCAAAGCAGGATGGTCCCCATCTCCCAAAGATGCACTTTTGGTCCCAGGTTTGGGATGGGATGCGGGATGGGAAACAGGCCAAAAGGATGGATGCAGGATGCCTCTTGCCCTTGGATGCTGAAGGACACGCTTCTCTGTGTGCCAGGCTCAGAGGAGAAGAAGGAGAAGAAGAAGGAGAGAGAAGGGGGGATGGATTTTAAATAGGCTGCGAAGGAAGTGATGTCACCTACATTGGGGGGGGGAAAAGGGGGGGGTACATTTTCCTTACCTGCCTGCAATTGGAGCATCTATATACACACACAGGCACCGGGTCCTGATGCTGCTCTGAGGTGTATTTTTTGCAAATCCTTTCCTCCAATTTTGCAAATGCACGCTTTCAATCCTGTCCTCCAAAGCTGCAGCATTTCCAGCTGGAGGAAAGAAGAGAGTTAGCATATCTTAACGATGCCTACAGCAGGAAAGCTCATTAATCCTCATTAACCGGCAGATTTTAGCCATTCAAGGAACATCTCTACATTGTAGAATGAATGCAGTTTGGCACCACTTAGTATTTTTTGGTTCCCTGCTGCATGCATACATATACATATTATATACCGTACATATGTACACAGATCCCACTTAATAATATTTTTTGTTCCCTGCTGTATGCATACATATACATATTATATACCGTATATATGTATGCAGATCCCACTTAATAATATATTTTTGGTTCCCTGCTGTATTCATACATATACATATTATATACCGTACATATGTATGCAAATCCCACTTAATAATTTTTTTTGTTCCTTGCTGCATGCATACATATACATATATACATATGTATGCAGATACGGAAATAAATCTCTGGAGGCAAAACTACGCACATTTCCCATATTATTATTATTATTATTATTATTATTATTACCCACTTATATGCTTTGATGTTAATGCTATATTTATATAGGCAAAACCTCTGGAGACATAAACACATTTTCCATATAATCTAGGGAGGTTATATTATTATTATTATTATTATTATTATTATTATTATTGTATATTATTAGTATTACCCATTTATATGCTTTGATGTTAATGCTATATTTATATAGGCAAAACCTCTGGAGACATAAACATATTTTCCATATAATCTAGTATGTATGCAGATATGGAAATAAATCTCTGGAGGCAAAACTACGCACATTTCCCATATTATTATTATTATTATTATTATTATTATTATTATTATTATTACCCACTTATATGCTTTGATGTTAATGCTATATTTAGGTAGGCAACACCTCTGGAGACATAAACACATTTGCCATTTAATCTAGGGAGGTTATATTATTATTATTATTATTATTATTATTATTATTATAGTATATCAATTATTTATTACCTATTTACATGCTTTGATGTTAATGCTATATTTATATAGGCAGATCTGGAGCTAAACTTCTGGAGACATAAACACGTTTTCCATATAATCTAGGGAGGTTATATTATTATTACTACTACTATTACTACTATTATTATTATTACAGTATATTATATTTATTTATATTTAGGATCCCAGCTGAACTGTTTAAAATCTTAAAAGATGATGCTGTCAAGGTGATGCATGCCATTTGCCAGCAAATATGGAAAACACAAGAATGGCCATCAGACTGGAAAAAATCAACTTATATCCCCTTACCAAAAAAGGGAAATGCGAAAGACTGCTCAAACTTCCGTACAGTGGCCCTTATTTCTCATGCCAGTAAGGTAATGCTCAAGATCCTGCAAGGAAGAAGACTCCAGCAATACATGGAGCGAGAGTTGCCAGACGTTCAAGCTGGGTTTAGAAAAGGCAGAGGAACGAGAGACCAGATTGCCAATATCCGCTGGATAATGGAGAAAGGCAGGGAGTTTCAGAAAAACATCTACTTCTGCTTCATTGACTATTCTAAAGCCTTTGACTGTGTGGATCATAATAAATTGTGGCAAGTTCTTGGTGGGATGGGCATCCCAAGCCCTTCCCTCTCTCCTGAGGAATCTGTACAAGGACCAAGGAGCAACAGTCAGAACTGACCACGGAACAACAGACTGGTTCAAGATTGGGCAAGGCGTACGGCAAGGCTGCATACTCTCACCCAACCTTTTTAACTTGTATGCAGAACACATCATGCGATGTGCGGGGCTGATGAATGCAAAGCTGGGGTGAAAATTGCTGGAAGAAACATTAACAACCTCAGATATGCAGATGACACCACTCTGATGGCCGAAAGCGAGGAGGAGCTGAGGAGCCTTCTAATCAAGGTGAAAGAAGAAAGCGCAAAAAAAAAAAAAAAAAAAAAAGATTATGGCAACAATAATGATTGACAACTGGGAAATAGAGGGAGAAAACGTGGAGGCCGTGACAGATATATAATCAAGGTGAAAGAAGAAAGCGCAAAAGCCGGGTTGCAGCTAAACGTCAAAAAAAACAAGATTATGGCAACAAGAATGACTGACAACTGGAAAATAGAGGGAGAAACCGTGGAGGCCGTGACAGACTTTGTATTTCTAGGTGCAAAGATTACTGCAGATGCAGACTGTGCCAGGAAATCAGAAGACGCTTACTTCTTGGGAGGAGAGCAATGTCCAGTCTTGATAAAATAGTGAAGAGTAGAGACATCAGACTGGCAACAAAGATCCATTGCCTAGTCAAAGCCACGGTATTCCCTGTAGTAACCTATGGATGTGAGAGCTGGACCTTCGGGAAGGCTGAGCGAAGGAAGATCGATGCTTTTGAGCTGTGGTGCTGGAGGAAAGTTCTGAGAGTGCCTTGGACTGCGAGAAGATCCAACCAGTCCATCCTCCAGGAAATAAAGCCCGGCTGCTCACTGGAGGGAAGGAGACTAGAGACAAAGTTGAAGTACTTTGGCCACATCATGGGAGACAGCAAAGCCTAGAGAAGACAATTATGCTGGGGAAAGTGGAAGGCAAAAGGAAGAGGGGCCGACCAAGGGCAAGATGGATGGATGGCATCCTTGAAGTGACTGGACTGACCTTGAAGGAGCTGGGGGTGGTGACGGCCGACAGGGAGCTCTGGCGTGGGCTGGTCCATGAGGTCACGAAGAGTCGGAGACGACTGAACGAATGAACAACAACATATTTATTTTTATTGTTACCTATTTATATGCCTTCATGTTCATGCTATATTTATATAGGGGGATCTGGACCCTAACCTTTGGAGACAAAACCACACACATTTCCCATATAATCTAGGAAGTTGTTGTTATTATTTGAAACACAACAAGATGAGTCCACAGCAGACACTCTGTTGGCTGTTGAATTGGATCACATGTCGGACACTTCCCAAGTGTCTAGGACTGTGTGATGTATCGGCAAATTATGCATGCAGATCCCAGTAAGGTGGCCTTTTGCAGCTGGCAGATGATAATCTTGTCGGCGCCAATTGTGTTTAAGTGCAGGCCAAGGTCTTTAGGCACTGCACCCAGTGTGCTGATCACCACTGGGACCACCTTGTTGTTGTTGTTGTTGTTGTTATTATTATTATTATTATTTGCACAACAAGATTAGTACACAGTGAACAAGATCACGATACTGGCGGTTGTATTGGATCACACGTCGGACACTTCCCAAGTGTCTAGGACTGTGTGATGTATCAGCAAATAATGAGTGCAGATCTGAGCAGGGTGGCCATTTGCAGCTAACAGGTGGTGATTCTGTCAGCGCTGATTGTTTTTAAGTGAATGCCAAGGTCTTTAGGCACTGCACGTAGTGTGCCAATCACCACTGGGACCAGCGTATTTGCAGTTCAATCTTTAAATCCTCATATCATGTCAGCTTTTTCAGTTGCTTCTCGTCAATTTTGCTGTCACCTGGGATTGCAACATCGGCAATCCATACTTTGTTTTTTAACACAATCGTGAGGTCAGGAGTATTATTATTATTATTATTTTACTGACATGAAAACACAGTATGTCACAGCAAATGAGATCTATATGCTGGATTTCATATCACAAAATCACAAGTCTAATACTTACCAAGTGTCTAGGACTGTGTGATGTTTATTGTTGTTGTTATTATTATGACCCACCTATATGCCTTCACGTTAGTGCTATATTTATATAGACAGATCTGGACCCTAATCTTTGGAGGCAAAACCACAACATTTCCCATATATGAAGGTTATATTGTTGTTGTTGTTGTTGTTGTTGTTGTTGTTGTTGTTGTTGTGTATTATCTGCCTCTCCTTCCAGCTCAATGCAGGGCATAACACAGTTAAAACTACATCATCATCATAAACGACTCTGCCCCTGTTTACCTCTCCGAACGTATTCTCCCCTACGAACCATCAAGATTACTAAGATCATCTGGAGAGGCCCTGCTCTCAGTCCCACCGGCCTCGCAAGCGCGCCTTGTGGGGACGAGGGACAGGGCCTTCTCAGTGGTGGCCCCGCGACTCTGGAACTCTCTCCCTCTGGAGGCCAGAACCGCCCCATCCATCCTAACATTTAGGAAACGGGTGAAGACGTGGCTGTGGAGTCAGGCCTTCGAGGAATGAGAGAACACCATAGGACCCTGGATGGAAGTTGATGTAGATCCATCTTAATAGGATGACTGACCACAGTAGTTTTAGACATAGTGTTATTTTAAAGTTTTTGTAATTGTGATATATGATATTTTAATGAATGTATATGTTTTTATGGCTGTAAACCGGGCTGAGTCCCTCAATGAGGTTGAGAAGCTCGGTATACAAAACTGTGAAATAAATAAATAAATAAATAAATAAATTACATTTAATCAAGAGCATATTTTGAAACCTATTTCTATAAAGTACACAGAACAAAGATTAAAATACAATAAACATAGGATACAAATGCAAAATTCATAGGAAATGTGTGTGTTTATGTCTCCAAGGGTGTGTCTACACTGTAGAAGGAATGCCAGCTGTTAGGAATGATGGGAGTTGAAGTCCCAAACACCTGGAGGGCCAAAGTTTGCCCATGCCTCTTCTAAAGGCACCAGATCCTGTCTGATCTTGGAAGCTAAGCAGGGTCAGCCTTGGTTAGCACTTGGATGGGAAACCACAAACATTTTTTGTCGATTCTCAGACCTTTTATGTGCTTTCCTGTCCTACCAATATGGACATCATGTGCACCCACTACTCTTAAAGATTGTATTCGCTGCAGAATGCATCAGACATCATTCCATATTAACATTCATGTTGCGCAGGGTTGAGCATGAGCACATCCAAAGTTCATTGTCACAACAGCAGCTGGCCTGGCTTCTTTATGTAACGCTCTCTGCAAATTGGAGCGAACGAGCCGCCTCGCCAGCCACCTGCCAAACCTGCGGCCTCAGGTGACCTCTTTCTTCTCCCGGCTCTTTTGTATGCGGACGATTATGAAAAGTCAGGCGCAAGGCTTGGTTGGTGTGCAACCTGCTGGGTTGCATAAAAGGGAAACAGCTGCCGGGCTTTTTGGCATCCAAAAGCAGGGGATGGTTGGGTGCAAAAGCCCCTGATCCATATTATTCTTGCTCTCATGCCTATCATGACCAGCTTTACATACTGGTAGGATTTGGTGGGGGGTAACTGACCCTGGATGATGGGAGTTGTAGTTCACCCACATCTAGAGAACACTGTGAACCCCACTGATGATGGATATGGACCAAACTTAGCAAACATACCCATCATGCTAAGTTTAAATACTGGTGGGTTGGGAGGCAGAATGTTACTGGATGATGGGAGTTGCAGTTCACCCACATCCAGAGAACACTGTGAACCCCACCAATTATGGATATGGACCAAACTTAGCAAACATGCCACATCATGCCAAGTTTAATTACTGGTGGTTTGAGGAGGGGCATAATGTTCATGGGTGATGGGAATTGTAGTTCATCCACATCTAGAGAGCACTACGAGCTCCACTGATGGATCTGGACCAAACTTGGCAAACACAACCATCATGCCAAGTTTAAATATTATTGGGTTGGAGGGCAGAATGTTACTGGATGATGGGAGTTGTAGTTCACCCACATCCAGAGAGCACTACGAGCCCCCACTGATGATGGATCTTGACCAAACTTAGCAAACATACCACATCATGCCAAGTTTAATTACTGGTGGGTTGGGGAGGGGGGGCACAGAATGTTACTGTATGATGGGAGTTGTAGTTCACCCACATCCAGAGAACACTGTGAACCTCACCAATGATGGATATGGACCAAACTTAGCAAACATACCACATCATGCCAAGTTTAAATACTGGTAGGTTGGGAGGCAGAATGTTGCTGGATGATGGGAGTTGTAGTTCACCCACATTCAGCGAGCACTGTGAACCCCACCAATTATGGATATGGACCAAACTTAGCAAACACATCACATCATGCCAAGTTTAAATACTGGTACGTTGGGAGGCAGAATGTTGCTGGATGATGGGAGTTGGAGTTCACCCACATCTAGTGAGCACTACGAGCCCCACTGATGATGGATCTGGATCAAATTTGGCAAACATAACCATCATGCTAAGTTTAAATACTGGTGGGTTGGGATGGGGTGCAGAATGCCACTGGATGATGGGAGTTGTAGTTCACCCACATCTAGAGAACACTGTGAACCCCACTGATGATGGATATGGACCAAACTTAGCAAACATACCACATCATGCTAAGTTTAAATACTGGTGGGTTGGGAGGCAGAATGTTGCTGGATGATGGGAGTTGTAGTTCACCCACATTCAGAGAGCACTATGAACCCCACCAGTGAAGGATCTGGACTACACTTGGCAAACATGCCAAGTTTACATACTGGTGGTTTTTCTTTGGGGAGGAGGGCACGGAATGCCTCTGGATGATGGGAGTTGTAGTTCACCCACATCCAGAGAGCACTGTGAACCCCACTGATGATAGATCTGGATGTAACTTAGCAAACTTATCCATCATGCCAAGGACTGGTACTGGTGGGTTGGGAGGCAGAATGTCCCTGGATGATGAGAGTTGTAGTTCACCCACATCCAGATAGCACTACGAGTCCCACTAATGATAGATCTGGACCAAACATGGTATACATACCCGCCATGACCAACTTTAAATACTGGTGCGATTTGGAGGGAATTGACCCCAGGTGTTGGGAGTTGTAGTTAATCCACATCCAGGAACATTGTGAACCCCACCAATGATGGATCCGGACCAAATGTATACATACCCACCATGACCAACTTTAAATAATGATGGGATTTAGAGGGACTTGACCTCAGATGTTGGGAGTTGTAGTTCACCCACATTCAGAGAGCACTGGGAACCCCACCGACGATGGATCTGGTAGGATTTGGGGAAAACTGATCCATAGTGATGGGAGTTATAGTTCACCCACATCCTTGAACGTTTTCTAATGGGATTAGATAGATAGATAGATAGATAGATAGATAGATAGATAGATAGATAGATAGATAGATAGATAGATAGATAGATAGATTCCTAATGAACAGTGTTACAAGACTTAACCTAGGCATCGCAGGATACCAAAGCTAGTGTAATAATAAGAATTTTAAAACCACTCTGTGACTGTTCTGGTGCCCTGGAGTCTAGGAATAAAGGCTTCAAACGACAAGAGGGGAGATTCCATCTGAACATGAGGAAGAACTTCCTGACTGTGAGAGCCGTTCAGCAGTGGAACTCTCTGCCCCGGAGTGTGGTGGAGGCTCCTTCTTTGGATGATTTTAAACAGAGGCTGGATGGCCATCTGACAGGGGTGCTTTGAATGCAATTTTCCTGCTTCTTGGCAGAGGGTTGGATTGGATGGCCCATGAGGTCTCTTCCAACTTTTTGATTCTATATTTATTTATTTATTGTGTCAGGAGCGAACCAAACCAGTTGTATTGCATTAAAAAACAGACAAACCAACAAACAAAACACAAAATTTGCAGACTTGGAATTCTATTAAGCCTTGGTCGCCTTAGTGGATGATCTGCGCCGGGAGCTCGACAGGGGGAGTGTGTCCCTGTTGGTGCTGCTGGACCTCTCAGCGGCCTTCGATACCGTCGACCACGGTATCCTTCTGGGACGCCTCGTGGATGGGTCTTGGGGGTACTGTTTTGCAGTGGCTCCGGTCATTCCTGGAGGGTCGATCTCAGAAGGTGTTGTTGGGGGACACCTGTTCAACCCCACAACCATTGTCTTGTGGGGTTCCTCAGGGCTCAATATTGTCTCCCATGTTGTTTAACATCTACATGAAGCCGCTGGGAGAGATCATCAGGAGTTTCGGGGTACGGTGTCATCTGTACGCAGATGATGTCCAACTCTGTCACTCCTTTCCACCTGCTACTAAGGAGGCTGTCCAGGTCCTGAACCGGTGCCTGCTGTGACGGTCTGGATGAGGGCGAACAAATTGAAATTGAATCCAGACAAGACAGAGGTACTCCTGGTCAGTCGCAAGGCCGAACAGGGTATAGGGTTACAGCCTGTGTTGGATGGGGCCCTCCCTGAAGACGCAGGTTCGCAGCTTGGGTGTGACCCTGGACTCATCGCTGAGCCTGGAACCCCAGGTTTCGGCGGTGACCAGGGGAGCATTTGCACAGCTAAAGCTTGTGCGCCAGCTGCGCCCGTACCTTGGGAAGTCTGACTTGGCCACGGTAGTCCACGCTCTGGTTACATCCCGTTTAGACTACTGCAACGCTCTCTACGTGGGGTTGCCTTTGAAGACAGCTCGGAAGCTCCAACTAGTCCAACGCTCGGCAGCCAGTATGTTAACAGGAGCGGAGCGCAGGGAGCATACAACCCCCCTCTTGCGCCAACTCCACTGGCTACCGATCTGCTACCGGGCTGAATTCAAAGTGCTGGCGTTGGCCTTTAAAGCCCTAAACGGTTCCGGCCCAAGCTACCTATCCGACCGCATCTCTGCCTATGAACCCACCAGGACTTTGAGATCTTCCGGGGAGACCCTGCTCTCGATCCCACCTGCTTCTCAAGCTCGGCTGGCGGGGACGAGAGATAGGGCCTTCTCGGTGGTGGCTCCTCGGCTGTGGAACGCCCTTCCTACGGACATTAGACTAGCACCATCTCTAATGGTATTCCGCAAAAAGGTGAAGACCTGGATGTTTGTGCAGGCGTTTGAGTAATTTAGTGCAATCTGGTAATGGAACATAGGAATGGAACAATGGACGACGAATCTGGACTACGCTTGGATGATGAGAAGATTGGGTACGGTTGTTTTTTGTAATAATTGTGCATTGTAATTGCTTATTGGTAATTTATGGATAATGTGTTAAGTCAATTGTTATATGTTGTATGGAACCACTGCTGTTTCTACTGTTTTTACTGTTTGTGAACCGCTGTGAGTCGCCTTCGGGCTTGAGATACAGCGGTATACAAGCAAAGTAAATAAATAAATAAATAAATAAATAAATCCTTTGACCAGTATCTGGCCAGCTGGAGTGCCTCTGGTGTTGCCACAAGAAGGTCCTCCATTGCATGTGGCAGGGCTCAGGTTGCATTGCAGCAGGTTGTCAGTGGTTTGCTCCTCTCCGCACTCGCATGTCGTGGATTCAACTTTGTGGCCCCATTTCTGAACGTTGGCTCTGCATCTCACGGTGCCAGAGCGCAGTCTGTTCAGCGCCTTCCAAGTCGCCCAGTCTTCTGTGTGCCCAGGAGGGAGTCTCTCATCTGGCTTCACCCACGGATTGAGGTGCTGGATTTGAGTCCAAAAGTGAGCCTGCCACTTTTGGACTCTCGCTTGCTGAGGTGTTCCAGCAAGTGTCTCTGTAGATCTTAGAAAACTACGTCTAGATTTAAGTCGTTGACGTGCTGGCTCATACCCAAACAAGGGATGGGCTGGAGATGTCTCTGCCTTGGTCCTTTCACTATTGGCTGCTACTTCCCGGCAGATGTCAGATGGTGCAATACCGGCTAGATAGTGTAATTTCTCCAGTGGTGTAGGGCGCAGACACCCCGTGATAATGCTGCATGTCTCATTAAGAGCCACATCCACTGTTTTAGCGTGGTGAGATGTGTTCCACACTGGGCATGCATACTCAGCAGCAGAGTAGCACAGCGCAAGGGCAGATGTCTTCACTGTGTCTGGTTGTGATCCCCGGGTTGTGCCAGTCAGCTTTTGTATGATATTGTTTCTAGCACCCACTTTTTTCTTGATGTTCAGGCAGTGCTTCTTGTAGGTCAGGGCACGGTCCAGAGTGACTCCCAGGTATTTGGGTGCGCTGCAATGCTCCAGTGGGATTCCTTCCCAGGTAATCCTCAGAGCTCGGGATGCTTGTCTGTTCTTAAGGTGAAAGGGACATGTCTGTGTTTTAGATGGATTAGGGATCAGCTGGTTTTTCCTGTAATAGGCAGTAAGAGCACCTAAAGCTTCGGAAAGCTTCTGTTCTACCATCCCAAAGCTCCCTGCTTGAGCGGTAATGGCACGATCATCAGCATAAATGAAACTCTCTGTCCCTTCTGGCAGTGGCTGGTCATTTGTGTAGATGTTGAACATGGATGGAGCGAGCACGCTCCCCTGAGGCAGGCCGTTCTTCTGTTTCCGCCATCTGCTTCTCTGGCCCTGGAACTCAACAAAAAAGCTCCTGTTTTGTAGCAGGTTTCCTATGAGGCGGGTGAGGTGGTCGTCCTTTGTGATATTATACATTTTTCTCAGGAGGCGGTGGTTCACAGTATCATAGGCTGCTGACAGGTCTATGAAGACAGCTCCTGTGATCTGCTGCCTTTCAAAGCCATCTTCTATGTGCTGAGTCAGGTTCAGCACTCGCAATGTGCAGCTTTTGCCTTTCCTGAAGCCAGCTTGCTGTGGAATCAGACATGGGTCTATTTGTTCCGTAATTCTATGCAAAATAAGTCTCTCCAGAACTTTGTAGAGGTGGCACAGCAGGGAGATTGGTCTGTAGCTTTTTGGGTCATCACGGTCTTTGCCTGGCTTCAAGATGGCGATGACTCTTGCTTTCCTCCAGATTTTGGGGATCTGACAGGATGCAGTGCAGTTGTTCATTAGGTCCAGCTGCCAGCACCTTGCTTTTGGGGAAAAGTTCTTGATTTGTTCCATCCGTAGATCATCCAGGCCAGCTGCTTTGCCATTTTTACATTTATTGAGAGCCATGTCCAGTTCAGGGTGTGGTGTGCACTGACCTTGAGTTTGGGAGTTGTAGTTCAGCTACATCCAGAGAGCGCTGAAGACTCAAACAATTGTGGATCTGGACCAAACTTGGCATGAAAACTGATTATGCCCATATGTGAACACTGGTGGAGTTTGGGGAAAATAAACCTTGACATTTGGGAATTGTAGTTGCTGGGATTTATGGTGCACCTACAATTTAAGCGCATTCTATAGAATTGGGCCAAACCTCCCACATGGAACCCCCATGACAAACAGAAAATACTGTGTTTCCTGATGGTCTTTGGCGACCCTTCTGATACCCCTTCACGACCCCTCCAGGGGTCCTGACCCCCAGGTTGAGAAACGGTGCTGTAGTTGAAAGTATGTTTTATGTTTCCTTTGGAGAAGATTAAAGGGAAAGAAGCAGTACAGTTTCAGTGACTGGACCCAGAAATCGACTGAAGCATGTTTGAGGGCACACTGCTTTGAATTTTGATTGTCTAACCTTATCTCTCCATTCACCCAGAGAAGAAGAGCGCCTAAATCAATAAAATGAATTTGATTTTCCACCTGCGGTCTTTATTATGTCAACAACCAGCTTTCTCCACTTCATTAAGGGTCAGTTTATGGCCAGAGGTCAATCGGTGAAAGGTGAATAGGTCAAAGTGTGACCAGAGGTCAAAAATGGATGGACAGGAGGCAGAACCCAACTGATAGGGGATTTCAGAGAGATCTCACATTTAGTCCCATCTCAAATTAGATCCCGTCCTCCCCACTGTGTTGCATTTCCACACAAAATAATACGACATGGCCCTTTCAAAACCCTCCTGGAATTGACTTGAGAAACATATCACTTTCTAGGGCAATCCTACAGCTTGTGGGTCAATGTTTTTTAGGCTGGTTCGGGCCAATGTATTTCAACGGAGCGTAACTGGGCTTGCCGATCACCTCCATGCCCATCAGCGGCTGTAGGGCCTTTGGCACTCGAACGCTTCCATCCTGGGATGGGGAGGAGAGAAAAACAGAGCAGGGTCAGGATATTATGAAGGCTCGGTATCTATTTATCTGTGTCTATAATAAAAATCAAAATATCTATCTATTTATGTTTGTATGCATTTTTAAAGATGGTTCCCAGATACAGAGAGCCCTGTGAACTGACAATGGATCAGGTGGCACACAAACCCATTATGACCAACTTTAACGAATGGTGGAGTTTGGGGAACACTGACAGAGGATAATGGGAATTGTAGTTCACCCATATCAAGAGAGCCCTGTAAACTCCACTGACAATGGATCAGGACCTCACTCAGCAAACAAACCCATCATGGCCAACTTTAATAAATGGCAGGGTTTCAAGGACACTGACAGAGGATGATGGGAGTTGTAGTTCACACACATCAAGAGAGCTCTGTGAGCTCCACTGACAATGTATCAGACCACACTCAGCCCACAAACCCATCATGGCCAACTTTAATGAATGGAAGGGTTTTAGGGACACTGACAGAGGATGATGGGAATTGTAGTTCACCCACATCAAGAGAGCCTTGTGACCTCCACTGACAATGGATCAAGACCACACTCAGCACACAAACCCATCATGGCTAACTTCAATAAATGGCAGGGTTTCGGGGACACTGACAGGGGATGATGGGAGTTGTAGTTCACCCACATCAAGAGAGCCCTGTGACCTCCACTGACAATGGATCAGGACCACACTCAGCACACAAACCCATCATGGCCAGCTTTAATGAATGGCAGGGTTTCAGGGACACTGGCAGAGGATGATGGGAGTTGTAGTTCACCCACGTTGAGAGAATATTGAGAACCTTACCAATGATGGATCGGGACCAGACTTGGCACACAGACCCATCCTGACCAGCTTTAAATACCGACAAGAATTCAGGGGGTATTGACTCAGGATAGTAGGAGTTGTAGTCCACCCACGGCCAAAGGCTCATGTGTATCTTACATCCAGACAACCATATTGCATTTTGTAATGGGATCATTAATTAAGGCCCAAACCAAACAATGACTGTTTGAAATAAATAGCACTACAAGATATCTAACTCTGGCATCGCTGGGTACCTAAGCTCGTGCAATAAAACACACAATTAATAAAATATCTCGTGTCTGAATTCCACAATATCATGTTAGCCAAAATGAAATGCTGACACAAACCTGGCATTGGTTGGACTCTATGATGGCAATGAGCATCCTGGGAATGGCACAGGCTGTGCCATTGACCTGCCGAGGAAGAAAAGGTAGTGGGAGAGGTCAGAGATCGCCAAGACACTCACGCACCCCTGTCCAACCTTCCCCCTATTTCTGGCTGAGCTTACCGTATGCGCATAGCACATCCGCCCTTCCTGGTTGTAGTACATGATGTTCAAGCGACGGCTCTGGTAGTCTGTGCAGTTGGAAGTGCTGGAGATCTGGCAAAGTTTGGGATAGGGAAAAGAATAATAAAATAAAATCTCTGAACGTTGACCACTCTGCCCAAGGTCTTGCAATTCTGTCTTCTGGCCTAGGCTGGGAGACCCTTTGTCCCAAAGTGTCCTCCTTTCCCATGTCTGACGCAGAGAGGAAGAGCCAGGCCCAGCTCCATCATGCCTCAGGGGGAAGAGAAGGCAAATTAGCAGGGCTTCATACACTCCCACTGCGAGTCCTCTTGCCTTATGTTTTGCATCTTATTTGGACGGTGAGCCCAAGGGCAGGGAACTGTGAACTAGAAGGAGAGGTAAAAAGGAAGGAAGGGAGGAAGGAAAAGGAGGAGAGAGGGAAGGAAGGAAAGAGGAGGAAAAGGGAGGGAGGGAGGGAGGGAGGAAGAAAGAAAGAAGGAAGGGAGGAGAGGAAAGAAAGAGAGGGAAGGAGGAGGAGGAGGGAAGGAAGGAAGGAAGGAAAAAGGAGAAGAGAAAGAAAGGAAAAAAGAAAGAAAGAAAGAAAGAAAGAAAGAAAGAAAGATAGACAGAAAGAGGGAGGGAGGGAGGGAGGGAGGGAGGGAGGGAGGGAGGGAGGGAGGGAGGGAGGGAGGGAGGGAGGGAGGGAAGAAGGAAGGAAGGAAGGAAGGAAGGAAGGAAAGAAAGAAAGAAGGAAAGAAAAAAGAGAAGGAAGAGAAGAGGGAGGGAAGGAAGGAAGGAAGGAAGGAAGGAAGGAAGGAAGGAAGGAAGGAAGGAAGGAAAAAGGGATGAAAGGGAAAGAAAGAAAGAAAGAAAGAAAGAAAGAAAGAAAGAAAGAAAGAAAAAAAGAAAGAAAGACAGATAGCCAACCAGCAGGAAGGAAGGAAGAAGTGCTGGTGTTGACCTATAAAGCCCTAAACGGCTCTGGCCCAGTTTACCTGTCCGAACGGATTCTCCCCTATGAGCCATCAAGGCTACTAAGATCTTCCGGGGGGGCCCTGCTCTCGGTCCCACCACCCTCACAATCACGGTTGGTGGGGACGAGAGACAGGGCCTTCTCGGTGGTGGCTCCCCGGCTTTGGAACTCCCTCCCACTAGAGGTTAGATCTGCCCCCTCCCTCCTGACGTTCAGGAAATCGTTAAAAACATGGCTCTGGAATGCGGCATTCAAAGACTGAACCTGGAACCTTCCCTGTGATGGATTATGATGAACTGCGACTATGAATATGATTATGACCATGACTGGATTGACGATTTGGCGTAGGAAACTGTAATGATGTAATGATGAGGTTTTATTGTACTGAGTTGTACTATTTTAATATGTAATGAGTTGTATTTGCTGTTTTATCTGATTGTATTTGATATGTACTGTAAACCGACCTGAGTCCCTCGTCGAGGTTGAGAAGGCCGGTATAGAAATCCTCTAAATAAATAAATAATAAGAAAAGAAAGAAAAAGAAAAAGGGATGAAGGGAAAGAAAGAAAGAAAGAAAGAAAGAAAAAGAAAGAAAGAAAGAAAGAAAGAAAGAAAGAAAGATAGCAGGCAGGCAGGCAGGCAGGCAGGCAGGCAGGAAGGAAGGAAGGAAGGAAGGAAGGAAGGAAGGAAGGAAGGAAAAGGAAGGAAAGGAGGAGGGGAGGAGGAGAGGAAGGAGGAGGAGGGAGGGGGAGGGAAGGAAGGAAGGAAGAAGGAAAGAAAAGGAAGGAAAGAAAGGAAAATGAATGGAAGGGACAGTCAAGAAGTAACGAGAGAAGGAGGGAAAGAGGGAAGGAATGAAGGAGGGAAATGGAGAAGGAAAAAGGAGAGAAGGAAGGAAGGAAGGAAGGAAGGAAGGAGGAAGGAAGGAAGGAAGGAAGGAAGGAAGAAGGAAGGAGGAGAAAGGAAGGAGGAGGAAGGAGAGGCAGGCAAGAAAGAAAGAAAGAAAGAGAGAATGAAAAAAGGGGGAGGGAAGGAAGGAAGAAAAAAAGAGGGAGGGAACGAAGGAAGGAGAGAAAGAAGGAAGGAGAGAGAAAGAAAGAGAGGGAGGGAGAGATGGAAGGAAAGAACTTCCACAAGGAAATGCCTGTTCTGCTCTAAGCCTGGTAGACTGGCCCCCTCACCTCTCCATACTTTCCCCGTCCAGGCATCCAGGCCTCAATGTCGAATTTCCTGTAGGCAGGAAGGCCCAGTTCCTGGGTGGGCATATCAAGAACCCTGGCAATAAAGAGAACACGAATCAGGCATGGGTGGGGTGGCCATGTTGGCTTGGGATTCTGGGAGTTGGGCATTCCATGTGTTTTGGAATTTCTAACCCATGCCTTAGGGTCACCATCAGTTGGGGAAAAAACATTGAAAAATGGCCAGCATGGATCCTATAAGTAACACTGGAAAAAAGCATGGAGCCTCACTTGAAGTGTAGCCCCAGTTCAGAGAAGATCTCTTTCTGCAGTGTAAGGAATTCCTCCAGCAAGGCTGCGCTCTCCAAGCCTGTCTCGTTGGCCGTAACCCCGAACATTTCCACCTGGATGGCAAGAGAGAAATGGGACAATTACTCACAATGATAGGGGTGCATGCACTTGTGGAGCAAAATCACAGGTTCACTTTCCTTGCAACCTGGCAAAAGAAAGAGAAGCATCCAACTCCAGACAACCAAACTTCATAGAGAATTCCCATATTTTTTACCCAGTGGTCTTGTGGTGTAGGGCTTGCAAACTAGACATTCATTTGGAAGTAAAGGGAGGAAGCTTCACACCATAATAATAATAATAATAATAATAATAATAATAATAATAATAATAATAATAATAATAATAATAATAATATCATCTTTGTGCTGTGCTTTCAGCCATAGGATCTAAATGTCCTTTTCTTCCTCTCCATCTTGAAATGCATCCATATTCCCTTCCCTCATCCCCACAACTCCTTCCATTTCACGGTGCTTTACCTTTGCAAACTGATGAACTCTGTACAGACCCCATGGATCCTTGCCTGTGTCTGTTTCGGCTCTGTAACATGTGCTGGAACACACTGTTCTGTCCAAGGGAAAAGGAGATGTTTGTTAGCTGACAGTCAAGAGAGAGAAGGACTCTATAATTCCCATATAGGGCTTTCTTAGGGTCTTTCCACACAGCCCTATATCCCAGGATATTAAGACAAAAAATCCCACATTATCTGAGTGTGGACTCAGATTTTCTGCCTTGATATTCTGGGATACAGGGCTGTGTGGAAGAGCCCTAAGTGTGGACTCAGATAACCCAGTTCAATGCAAATATTGTGGGATTTTCTGCCTATTCTGGGATATAGGTGTGGAAGGGCCCTTGAACAAGAAGTGGTTATGACAGTTTCTTCCTCTAAAATATAGCTAACAGCACCTAGTATTCATTGGCAGTTTCCCATCAAAAGGCTAGTATAATAACACACAGCTCACCAAAATATAATAACGTGGCGAGAGTAGTAAGATTTTTAATTAAAATTATTTACGGGGAAATATAAATATATAAAATAAATCCCAAACGCTCGCTGCTCAGCCAAAATTATAACGCCATCAAAAGGAAGAGGGAGTATGGTTGCTGAATCAACCGTATATTTAAAAGTTAGGAACTGGGAACCCCTTGAACTGAGAAACTTAAAATGATTCTTCAAATGAATTCTGCTGCCACCATTTCCAATATTAATCAGGCTGAAGTAATAATGAGAGTTGTGTTCTGTAACACACACTGTGCCACTGTAGAGGCTACTGTGAAGCTGACTTTAATAATTCTTTGACCACAAAGATATTCACACTGAGGCTGGTATAAGTTGATAAAAATAACAAGAACGTTTATTGAACAGGCTTGAATAATTCAGGTACAAATGTTAATGATAGCCATGTATAAATATGTGAGAGGAAGCCACAGGGAGGAGGGAGCAAGCTTGTTTTCTGCTTCCTTGGAGACTAGGACGCGGAACAATGGCTTCAAACTACAAGAGAGGAGATTCCATCTGAACATGAGGAAGAACTTCCTGACTGTGAGAGCCGTTCAGCAGTGGAACTCTCTGCCCCGGAGTGTGGTGGAGGCTCCTTCTTTGGAAGCTTTTAAGCAGAGGCTGGATGGCCATCTGTCAGGGGTGATTTGAATGCAATATTCCTGCTTCTTGGCAGAATGGGGTTGGACTGGATGGCCCATGAGGTCTCTTCCAACTCTTTGATTCTATGATTCTATGATTCTAATGGTTTCAGTAAAATACTGACATAAAAAGCTTGTGGTTGTGTTAGAGTCAAAATATTAAAATCTTCTGGGTAACGAGTTCCACCACAAAAAAATTACTTCAGAAAATGAATCTCTGAAAGTAACTCCCAAAAATGCCCCTGAGGAATCTAGCCAAAAAACCCCGAACTAGACTTCCTTAGGAATTGAATAGACCACTAACGGGGTGCTGCTCCACAAAACAGTATTCTAGCTATCTACTCAATAGCTATTCTGAATACTATACAAAAGACTGACCCAAAATTCTTCTTCAAACCCAAACTCGCTCTGACTAACACCCACACTTCTTCTCTCTAACAGTTCCAAACTGCAACTGTTTAAAACTGGGACTTCAAGCCTCAGTTTAAAAGGCACTTTTTTCCTCTAGGCCATTTAGGCTCCGCCCCCATTTTTCTAACCAATCCTAGCCTTATTTTCCCTACAAGACTTGAATGCGCCCCATCAAGGTAAACCTACCTAATTTGGCTTCTCCCTGTCTCCCTTTTCTAAAATGGGTGCCGTGGCTTCGCCAGGCCCACTCCCTTAGTCCTCAGGTAGCCAACTAAGGTAAGGGATTAATTACAGCTAGCCAGGAGTGATCCTGTACTCTTTCAAAAATAGTATTTTTTCCTCTCCAAAAAAATATCCATTAGTACAGCCTAAAGACTTTAAGAACTATCTCCCCATTGCCTTTCCCTTTTCATTTTAGATTGGAAGCCTGTCAGGATTTGACAGTTATACTCTACCCTGGGCTTTGGGCTGGAGAGCAAGGCACTCTTCTTCTAACCTAAATAGATAAATAAAAATGAACAAATATATCCCAACTAGCCGTCCCCTGCCATGCATTGCTGTGGCCCAGTCGGTGTATATGTATTGTGTGTGTATATATGTGTGTATATGTGTATACTCAACGCTTCGATCACTGGAATACATGCTCCCCCAAATGGGAAGTTTAGTTTCACAACTCTGTATCTTTATGAGCTCCCGGCAAATAACTTGTTCCTATTTTTATCTCATTATAGTTTTTAAATTTTTATCCTGTACATGTGGCCCGCCCACTGTTTACTATGTCTGTGTTTTTTGTTTATTGTAATGCTATTTTATTATTGAATTTTTTTAAATGTAATTTTGATGATGTTGCTTGTTGTTTATGTTTTGGTTTTATCTTGATGTAATATGTTGTCCGGACTTGGCCCCATGTAAGCCGCTCTGATTCCCCATCGGGGAGATGGTGGTGGGGTATAAATAAAGATTATTATTATTATTATTATTATTTTTTGCATGCGTTGTAATTTTTTTTTTGGCTTTTTAAGTCTCTTCTGCAGTGTTTTTCAGATTTTTATAAGTGATGGTTACTCCTTGAGTTAGTAGGTGTCTTGGGACCAAACTTGGTGTCTATTCATCCAGTGGTTTTTGAGTTATGTTAATCCCACAAACAAACACTACATTTTTATTTATATAGATGAGGAATGGTCATGAGCCGCTACAAGGAGGAAGTGTGGACTAGCTCATGATTCTATTGTTCTACCCACAAAGAGAATTATTACCTGACCGGCATGTCTTTGAGATCCACCGCATGATCCATAAAGTACCCTGATGGGAATGAAAAAGGAGAAAGGTGTTTATCTTTGATTGAAACCTCTCTGTTTCCATACAGACACTCAAACCACCCTTCCTCATCCTGCTTCCCTTCCAAAATGCTGGACTACAACTCTTATCATGTCCTTTTGTCAAGAGCAAGCATGGCCAAACTCCAGCCATCCAGATGTTTTGGATTTCAACTCCCACAATCCCTAACAGCTGGTAGGAACACCTGGAGGACTGAAGTTTGCCCATGTTTGCTCTAGAACAGTGTTTCTCAACCTCGGGGCCAGGACCCCTGGAGGGGGTCACAAGGGGGTGTCAGATGGGTCGTCAAAGACCACCAGAAAACACAGTATTTTTGTTGGTCATGGGGGTTCTGTTTGGGAAGTTTGGCCCAATTCTCTTGTTTGTGGGGTTCAAAATTCTCTTTGATTGTAGGTGAACAATAAATCCCAGTAACTACAACTCCCAAATATCAAGATCTATTCCCCCCAAACTCCACCAATGTTCACATTTGGGCATATTGAGTATTTGTGCCAAGTTTTCTCCAAATTCATCACTGCTTGAGTCCACAGTGCTCTCTGGATGTAGGTCAACTACAACTCCCAAACCCAAGGTCAATGCCCACCAAACCCTTCCAGTATTTTCTGTTGGTCATGGGAGGTCTGTGTGCCAAGTTTGCTTCAATTCCGATATTGGTGGAGTTCTTCGTTTGATTGTAGATGAACTATAAATCCCAGCAACTACAACTCCCAAATGACAAAATCAATCCCCTTTCCAAACCCACCATTATTCAAATTTGGGCATATTAGGTATTTGTACTAAATTTGATCCAGTGAATAAAAACACACCCTGCATATCAGATATTTACATTACGATTCATAACAGTAGCAAAATTACAATTATGAAGTAGCAACAAAAATAATGTTAATGTTATCCGCCCTGAGTCCCTTCAGGGAGATAGAGCGGAATATAAATAAAGTTGTTGTTATTATTATTATTATTTTACTGACACAAAGGCACAGTATGTCACAGCAAACGAGATCTCTATGTTGGATTTCGTATCACAAAATCACAAGTCGAACACTTCCCAAGCGTCTAGGACTGTGTGATGTATTTTTGAATGATGCGTGCAGATCCAGGTAAGGTGGCCTTTTGCAGTTGACAGATTGTGATTTTGTTGATGTTTATTGTTTCCAAATGCCGGCTGAGACCTTTTGGCATGGCACCCAGTGCGCCAATGACCACTGGGACTACCTGGACTGGTTGATGCCAGAGCCTTTGCAATTCCATTTTGAGGTCTTGATAGTGGCTGAGTTTTTCCTGTTGTTGTAGTTGTTATTATTATTATTATTGGGGGTCACCACAACATCTTACTGCCTATTACAGGGAAAACCAGCTGATTCCCAACCCATCTAAAACACAGACATGTGCCTTTCATCTCAAGAACAGAGAAGCATCCCGAGCTCTGAAGATCACCTGGGAAGGAATTCCACTGGAGCATTGCAGCGCACCCAAATACCTGGGAGTCACTCTGGACCGTGCTCTTACCTACAAGAAGCACTGCCTGACATCAAGCAAAAAGTGGGTGCTAGAAACAATATCATACGAAAGCTGACTGGCACAACCTGGGGATCACAACCAGATACAGTGAAGACATCTGCCCTTTCGCTGTGCTACTCTGCTGCTGAGTATGCATGCCCAGTGTGGAACACATCTCACCACACTAAAACAGTGGATGTGGCTCTTAATGAGACATGCCGCATTATCACGGGGTGTCTGCGCCTACACCACTGGAGAAATTACACTGCTTAGCCGGTATTGCACCACCTGACATCCGCCGGGAAGTAGCAGCCAATAGTGAAAGGACCAAGGCAGAGACATCTCCAGCTCATCCCTGTTTGGGTATCAGCCAGCACGCCAACGACTTAAATATAGACATAGTTTTCTAAGATCTACAGAGACACTCGCTGGAACACCTCAGCAAGCGAGAGTCCAAAAGTGGCAGGCTCAAACCCAGAACCTCAACCAATGGCTGATACCAAATGAGAGACTCCCTCCTGGGCACACAGAAGACTGGGCGACTTGGAAGGCACTGAACAGACTGCGCTCTGGCACCACGAGGTGCAGAGCCAACCTTCAGAAATGGGGCTACAAAGTGGAATCCTTGGCATGCGAGTGTGGAGAAAAGCAAACCACTGACCACCTGCTGCAATGCAACCTGAGCCCTGCCACATGCACCATGGAGGACCTTCTTGCAGCAACACCGGAAGCACTCCAAGTGGCCAGATACTGGTCAAAGGACATTTAACCAACTACCAAACTCACAAGATGTGTATTTTTCTGTCTGTTTGCTTTGTTCTGTTAGAAATGTAATATATAATGGACTGGTTGCTCTGACACGACAAATAAAATAACCACAACATGAGGAACTGTATTAAGGGCTCACGGCATTAGGAAGGTTGAGAAACACTGATGTAGTGGTTCTCTTCCATGCACAAGCTACGACTTTCCTGTTAGGTAGGGCTGTACCTGCAATGCCAACCTCGGATGTGCCAGCCAGGCTCAGGTCTTCAAAACGGGATGGGTCTATGTTGTACAGCTGAGAGGAGCTGGCATCAGGAAGCATGCCACAGCCTTCCTGGTAAGAAGAGAAAGGACTTCATCCCTGGCAGTAAAACCAAAATTTCTACACATTTAAGAAATGGCAACCCACTGTGCCCTTCACACGACACAAGCTTTCTCGGTGGTGGCCCCTCGACTCTGGAATTCACTTCCCAGGGACATTAGACATGCCCCAACATTAGAAGTCTTTAGGAGGAGCTTGAAAACGTGGTTGTTCCAGTGTGCCTTCCCAGAATAAGGAGAACTCTCAGCAATATGCCCTCATAATTGGTATAGTATAATATAGCAATATTTAAAACTGATATTGTACTATACTAATAATATAATATATTGTATGTAATATGTACCTTGTAAGCTGCTCTGAGTCCCCTTTGGGGTGAGAAGGGCGGCATATAAATGTCAAAAATAAATAAATAAATAAATACTAGATACCAGAAGCTGCTGGAATTTCACCCCACTCTGCCTGATAAGCCTTCTATCTTGAACTCAAAGGAGAAGCTCCATGAATATATTTTTAATAATTGTGCCCACCATGATAGGCAGGCCATTAACAACTCCAAATTCTCCCACTGGTTTAGACTGTACAAACTTGACCATGATAGGGCTATCTACCTGCCTAGGCTCACATTTCCAAAACTTAGACAAGCCTTCACAGCCCTCCGTTCAAAGTATGCCCACAGCAATGATTGATGGCAGATATACGGGCACCCCTCTGGCTCTTCGTGTTTGTGGGGCCTCGGAAATTGAGGATCTGCCTCACTATTTGCTTTTCTGCCCTTTGTATTCTGAACCAAGAACCAAAATCCTGGGGTTTATTCTTCACCTCCTTCAGACCAACACTGTGTCTGAAAAGATTTTCTATCTCTTGGCTGACACTAACCCGGTGGTTGCTCACAAGGTGTCTCTTTTTGCCCTGGCAGCACAGAAAATCCGGGCAAAACTAATCTCTGATATTGCAGTTGACTGTGCTGGGGATGCTTTCAACTAATAGTGGCTGTTTATGTAGTTTTAATAATGCTGTATCTATTTGCTTTTACTTGGTTTTTAATTACGCAGGTATGAGTCTATACATTATGTAGTATTTTAAAGGTGCATCTTGCCATCGATATATGTAGCATTTTAACGATTTATATGATTTTATTGTGTATTTTATATTGTATTTAATAATTTGGTGTTTATGTATTTATTTATCTGCCTTGCCTTGTATGTGAAAGACCTATGGTCAAAGCATCGAATAAACTACTACTACTACTACTACTACTACTACTACTACTACTATTATTTATTATTTATTTATTTGCTTTATTTCTATACCGCATTTTTCAGCCCTTAACAGGCGACTCAATGCGGTTTACATGGTACAATTATCAAACAGTGTCAGTGCAATTAAAACATAACAATGCAACAAACAGGATCAACAGCATCAATCCACAACAGTTAACAATCAACAAGGCAGATCAACAAAACAGACATAACATAACGCCTCAGCTGAAATCAGATCCGTTCTCATAATCCTTGTGCCATTCCTATGTTCCATTTACCGTCTTCCTATGATTGGTTGCACTGCTTAACCAAATGCTTGTTCATAAAGCCAGGTCTTAACCATTTTCCGAAACATCAGCAGCGAAGGTGCCTGTCTGATGTCTGCCGGTAGGGCATTCCATAGCCGAGGGGCCACCACTGAGAAGGCCCTGTCTCTCGTCCCCGCCAAGCGCGCCTGTGACGCAGGCGGGATCGAGAGCAGGGCCTCCCCAGACGATCTTAATGTTCTGGTCGGTTCATAGGTGGAGATGCGTTCGGAGAGGTAAGCAGGGCCAGAACCGTGTGTTTATGATAGAATTAGAAAATGACATTGATAACCCAGGAACAAAAATTGTGTTACATAGTGTAATCAGTTCATAAGCTTTGTAAATGCCAAGAAAGTGCTAAGATGTAAAGCCACATAGCTCATGTCTTTCCCATTCAGGCTGCAAGGTTCATAGTTAGCAGGGATGCCCAAAAAGCTTGTACACAAGTGTGCACACAATAGACAGTGGATAGAAACTTCCCAAGAAGCACCCATGTTATGCTCCAGAAGACTTCAGATTGCAAAGAGGGAGAAAAAGTGAAAGAGTACTCACAAACACAGCTCCTTTAAGCAGGTCTGGAACAGCCATTGGGATGAAGCCCTATAGGAAGAGTTTGACATCAGTACATTTATTTATTATTTATTTATGACATTTATATGCCACCTTTTTCACCACGAAGGGGACTCAGAGCGGCTTACAAGATATTATACACACACACAAACACACACACACACAATATATATTATATTATTAGCATAATACAATATCAGTATTATATATTACTAGCCGTCCCTGCCACGCGTTGCTGTGGCCCACATGGGGGTTCTGTGTGAGAGCTTTGGCCCAATTCTATCGTTGGTGGGATTCAGAATGCTCTGTGATTGTAGGTGAACTATAAATCCCAGCAACTACAACTCCCAAATGTAAAGATTCTATTTTCCCCAAACTCTACCAGTGTTCACATTTGGGCATATTGAGTATTTGTACAACGTTTTGTCCAGATCCATAATTGCTTGAGTCCATAGTGCTCTCTGGATGTAGGTGAACTACAATTCCAAAACTCAAGGTCAATACCCACCAAACCCTCCCAGTATTTTCTGTTGGTCATGGGAGTTCCGTGTGCCAAGTTTGGTTCAATTCCATCGTTGGTGGAGTTCGGAATGCTCTTTGATTGTAGGTGAACTATAAAACCCAGCAACTACAACTCCCAAATGTCAAGATTCTATTTTCCCAAAACTCTACCAATGTTCACATTTGGGCATATTGAGTATTCGTGTAGAGTTTGGTCCAGATCCATCATTGTTTTAGTCCACAGTGATCTCTGGATGTAGGTGAACTACAACTCCCAAACTCAAGGTCAATACCCACCAAACCCTTCCAGTATTTTCTGTTGGTCATGGGAGAACTGTGTGCCAAGTTTGGTCCAACTGTATTCTTGGTGGAGTTCAGAATGCTCTTTGATTGTAGGTGAACTATAAATTCCAGCAACTACAACTCCCAAATGACAAAATCAATTTTTTTGAGTGAAGGACATACATGGGGTTACTAGGTGTCTTGTGTCCAAATTTGGTGTCAATTTGTTCAGTGGTTTTTGAGTTCTGTTAATCCCACAAACGAATGTTATATTTTTATTTATATAGATTAGGAGCTGTTGATTATTGGGAAATTTGGCTCCAAATGCTCAACAAGGGGCCCCTTGGACAGTCCTACCTTTTCATTTTAGACATGGTATTGTGTGCTCAGTATTACCAGGAGCCTTCGGTTAAACCGCTGAGCTGCTAAACTTGCTAACCGAAAGGTTGCAGGTTTGAATCCGGGGAGTGGCATGAGCTCCCACTGTTAGTCCCAGCTTCTGCCAACCTAGCAGTTCGAAAACATGCAAATGTGAGCAGAGTAATAGGTACCACTCTGGCAGGACAGTAACGGCGCTACATGCAGTCATGCTGGCCAAATGACCTTGGAGGTGTCTATGGACAACACCGGCTCTTCGGCTTAGAAATGGAGTTGAGCACACAACTGGAAAACCTTTACCTTTACAGTATTACTAAATCTAAAGGAACTGCCCCTTAATACGTAAGAGATTTCTAGTAGGAAAAGATGCTTTGTATAGTTGTTGTGCATCGTTGTCAGTACCTTTTTCATCAGCTTGTTGAGTGCAAATTGTACCAGGGCCTGTTGGAGAACGGCTCCAGCTCCACGGAGGTAGTACGACCGGTGACCTGAGACGTGTGACAAACGCCTGGAGAAGCAGAAGAAGCAGAAGCAGAAGAAGAAGGGGAGATATTCAGATGTTCTTGTGAGGTCTTCTGGAAGAGAACCTCAAGGGCAGGCATGGGCAAACTTGGGCCCTCCAAGTGTTTTGGACTTCTACTCCCACCATTCCAAACAGCCTCAGGCCCCTTCCTTTTCCTCCTCAGCCGCTTAAGCTCAGCCGCTATGTGTTTTGTGTGTGTTTATATTTGTGTATGTGTGGGTTTTTTTTGCTTTTTAAGTTTTCTCCGCTGTGTTTTTCAGTGTTTTTATGAGTGACTGTAGCCAAACCTTCATTCCCTCTTTCTTTCCTTTCTTTCTCTTCTTCCTTCCCTCCCTCTTTCCTTCCTTCCCCCTTTTTCTTTCTTCCTTCTCTACCTGTATCTTTCCTCCCTTCCTTTGCTCTTTGGTTCCATCCTTCCTTCTCTCTTTCCTTCCTTCCCTCCCTCCCTCTTTCTATTTTTGTTCCTTCTCTCCTTCCTTCTCTCTCTTTCCTTCCTTCTTTCACTTTTTTATTTCTTTCTCTTCTTCCTTCCTTCCCTCCCTCTCTCTTTCTCTCTTTTGTTCCTTCTCTCCTTCCTTCCCTCTCTCTTCCCTTCCTTTTTTCACTTTATTTCTTTCTCTCCTTCCCTCCCTCCCTCCCTCTTTTGTTCCTTCTCTCCTTCCTTCCCTCTCTTTCCTTCTTTCTTTCACTTTATTTTTCTCTCCTTCCTTCCTTCCGTCTTTCTCTCTTTTGTTCCTTCTCTCCTTCCTTCCCTCTCTCTTTCCTTCCTTCTTTCACTTTTTTATCTTTCTCTCCTTCCCTCCCTCCCTCCCTCCCTCCTTTTGTTCCTTGTCTCCTTTCTTCCCTCTCTTCCCTTCCTTTTTTCACTTTTTTATTTTTCTCTCCTTCCTTCCCTCTCTCTTTCCTTCCTTCTTTCACTTTTTTATTTCTTTCTCTCCTTCCTTCCTTCACTACATTTCTTTCCTTCTTTCCCTCTTTCTATCCCTCCTTCTCTCCTTCTCTCCTTCCTTTCTTCCCCCTCTCTGTGTATATGTGTTTTGTGTGTGTTTATATTTGTGTATGTGTGTTTGTGTATATATGTGGTTTTGCACATGCGTTGTAATGGTTTTTTTATTTGCTTTTCTGGCTTTTTAAGTCTCTTCTGCTGTGTTTTTCAATGTTTTTATGAGTGATGGAYACTCCTTGGCCTGATAGGTGTCTTGTGTCCAAATTTGGTGTCAATTCGTTCAGTGGTTTTTGAGTTATGTTAATCCCACAAACAAACATTACATTTTTATTTATATAGATTTGCCAAATGCGAAAGAGTTGAATTGTTCTGGGAAACATCCAATGCCCAGGGCAAGAGGAAACTTTTTCTATGAACGGTGACTCCTGTTTGCTTTGTCCTAGGCACTAAAGAGACTTTTGTGAAATTAGAGAAGGAGGATAAAAAGCTTTCATGTTGGGAAATGCCCAGGGGGTAAATTAACCATCTCAAAAACAAAATATAAAATATTTATTCCTGCTCTGGAAGGGAAAGAGACTCACAATCAGCTAATGGGTGCGTGCAGAATCTGGAATTACCAGGCAGCGTTATAGGTGGATTGTTTTGCCAATGTACACTTTCACTTATGATGGAGTATGGTGGAAGCTCCTTCTTTGGAAACTTTCAAAAAGCCTGGATGGCCATCTGTCAGGGGTGCTTTGAATGCAATTTTCCTGCTTCTTGGCAGGGGGTTGGACTAGATGGCCCATGAGGTCTCTTCCAACTCTATGATTCGATGACCCAATGTAGTTACTAACTTATGATGATCACAGGATTTTCTTGGCAAGTGAATATTCAAATATATTTTTATGCCAGTAGATGGTGCTCCTGCTTTGTATTTTCTCTCTCTACAATGTATGTTGGGCCCTACAGTTCCTTTTCAGAATACCGGACAAAATACTAGAGTGGGATGAGAGAAGCAAAGAGTTTTGTTTTTGGGTTGCTGCAAATTTTTCAGGCTGCGTGGCCATGTTCCAGAAGCATTCCCTCCTGACGTTTCGCCCACATCTATGGCAGGCATCCTCAGAGGTTGTGAGGTTTCTTGGAGACAAGGACAATGGGGTGTATATATTTATTTATTTCGCGTATTTCTACCCCGCCCTTCTCAACCCCCGAGGGGGGACTCAGGGCGGCTTACAAGGCACAATTCGATGCCAGCATAAACATAACAATGGATAAAACATGTAAACAGCAATTATAACAATTAAGACAGTCAGTATATCAGGGTGCGAGAAAGAACTCATGTCTGTTGGAAATAGGTGTGAATGTTTCAATTGGCCACCTTGATTAGCATGTAATGGTGTGACTTTCAAGGTGTGACTTCGTATTGCCTGTGGGCATCCTGTGTTGAGAAGTGATTAGCTGTTCTTCACTGTTTCTTGTCTGGAGCTCCCCTGTCTTTATTTACTGTTATGATTTTAGATTTTTTAATACTGGTAGCCTAATTTTGTTCATTGTCATGGTTTCTTCCTTTCTGTTGAAAGGAATTTGTCCAGTAAGAAGTCACACCTTGAAAACTGCTGGACCATTAAATGCTAATCAAGGTGACCAATTAAAACATTCACACCCACCGCCAACAGACAAGAGTTCTTTTTCCCACTCTGGACAATCATTCCACAGATATATAAACCTCACTTGCCTGGTTTCCAACAGACCTCACAACCTCTGAAGATGCCTGTTATAGATGCAGGTGAAACGTCAGGAGAGAATGCTTCTGGAACATGGCCATATAGCTAAAAAAACTTACAGCAACCCAGTGATTCCAGCCATGAAAGCCTTCGACAACAGTTTTGTTTTTCATTAGCAATCCTCCATTACCACGACAACAGCCTCTACTACCAACCTTTGCCTTATGATTCCCAGCTCTTCTCCAAGTTCCAGGTGCCCTTTCACCTCAAAGTCAAATACTGTTTTAAAAAACAGAATAGAGATACGAGAAACAATGAAACCAAGAAAGAAGAAAAGAAAACCTATCCACTGGGTTGTTGTAGGTTTTTCCGGGCTATATGGCCATGTTCTAGAAGCATTTTCTCCTGACGTTTCGCCTGCATCTATGGCAAGCATCCTCAGAGGTTGTGAGGTCTGTTGGAACTAGGAAAAAGGGTTTATATATCTGTGGAATGACCAGGGTGGGACAAAGGACTCTTGTCTGCTGGAGCTAGGTGTGAATGTTTCAAGAGTCTGTTAGAACAGACCTCACTACCTCTGAGGATGCTTGCCATAGATGCAGGCGAAACACCAGGAGAAAATGCCTCTAGAACATGGCCATATAGCCCGGAAAAACCTACAACAACCCAATGATTCCAGCCATGAAAGCCTTCAACAATACATAAAACCTATCCAGCTGTTAAAGGAGAGGTAAGTGGATCTAGCAGACCAAAATATTCTGTTTCCTGTGCAAGGAGGCTTCATGTGAGCCTGGGGGCTGCAAAATGTAGCATCAGGTGTCAGACTCTGAATGATCTTGGAGTTTCAATCAAGCTCACAACAATAAAACGCTGGAGCAATTTTTTTCATATTTCTTTCCACAATCCTACAAAGACAGTTCTAAAGTTTCCTCGCTCAAACTTCCTGTATATATCAGTCCCAACTCCCATCCGCCCCCTGGTGGTCAAACTTTGTGCCCACAGTCCGTTAACGTACATTTCAATTTCCCTTACAAAAATATTATTATTATTATTATACTTTATTTATACCCTGCGGAGCCCCCGGTGGCGCAGTGGGTTAAACCCCTGTGCCGGCAGAAGACCGACAGGTCGCAGGTTCGAATCCAGGGAGAGGTAGATGAGCTCCATCTATCAGCTCCAGCTCCTCATGCGGGGACATGAGAGAAGCCTCCCACAAGGATGACAAAACATCAAATCATCCAGGCGTCCCCTGGGCAACGTCCTTCCAGACGGCCAATTCTCTCACACCAGAAGCGACTTGCAGTTTCTCAGGTCGCTCCTGGCACGACCAAAAAATAAATAAATTATACTCCACCACCATCTCCCCAAGGGGACTCGGGGCGGCTTACATAAGGCCACGCCCATCAGTACAAAACACAGTATTAAACAAAAACACAACAAAATTAAAAATACAATAACATAAAATACAAAACCAATATAAAAAAACGGCGCAACAATATAAACTCAGAACATTAATACGGCTCCGGCCCAGCGTACCTCTCCGAACGCATCTCCCTCTACGTCCCACCACAGAGTTTGAGATCTTCTGGGGAGGCCCTGCTCTCGACCCCTCCTCTATCACAAGTGAGATTGGTGGGGATGAGGAGCAGGGCCTTCTCTGTGGTGGCCTCTCACCTGTGGAATTCACTCCCTGGGGAAATTAGGTCATCGACATCCCTCCTCTCTTTCAGAAGGAAATTAAAAACATGGTTGTGGGACCAGGCTTTCGGGCAATCTGGCGGTTAGATAAGGACAATGACGACCAGAATCGATAGTACTTCACAATGTGGAATGAATTTACGGACTCTGAGATGGCGAACACTGAGCATTAGATTGTTTTTATTGATTTTGATGTATAAACTGACTGTCTTAATTGTTATAATTGCTGTTTACATGTTTTATCCATTGTTATGTTTATGCTGGCATCGAATTGTGCCTTTGTAAGCCGCCCTGAGTCCCCTCTCGGGGGTTGAGAAGGGCGGGGTAGAAATGCGCGAAATAAATAAATAAATAAATAAAACACTAAAATGATCACAATGGGCAGGGCCAGTTTCAAAGATTAAAAATTTAAAACCACTGGGTGATAGGGCAATGTAATATATCTGGACAGGGGATCCGGGGATAAGGCAAAATTTAATTACACGTACCAGAAAATGATGTGCTTCTGAGGGCATTTTATGCGGTGTTTGGTCAGGAGTTAACGTACATTCAGTCATTGAAGACACACTGGAAAAGCCAAGTTTTCAGGCTCTTCCTAAAGACTGCCAGAGTGGGGGCTTGTCTAATATATCTGGGGAGCGAATTCCAGAGCCAAGGGGCCACTACAGAGAAGGCCCTTTCCCTCATGTCCATAAGTCGTGCTTGCGATGGGGGCGGGAGCGAGAGAAGGGCCTCTCCGGAAGATCGCGCAGACAAAACAGATGGCTTATTTACACTACCTTCCCCAACTGTACCCAGTCTCCCCCATTTCCCTTCTTTATGGCAGAGAACCAAAGCGGCCGGTCCCAGGCTGATACAACGATCCTGACATCAGGCCTGCTTGCAATCCACAGGCTCCCCACTGCATTAAAATCAAGGCAAACTCCACAGCAACCAGGGAAGAAAGTCTGGCAGCCTTGTCCTCACCCTCTGCAAAGCCAGCATCCTCTTTTGTATTTCTCACCTGGTTTTGATCCAACTGTCTCCACCACCTTCGCTTGGGACTCGTCTCCAATTGGCTGCAGGTAAAGAACACAAAAAGAAGGCAAATTATTCCTATTCTAATACTATTAATAATAATATATTTTATATTATATCTAATATTACTAATAATATTGCAATATAAGGGTACAGTACAATATAGTAATTTATAATACTGATGTTATGCTATGCTAATAATATAATATATGGTATATATAATATACAATATATATATGTCCACACCCTTCCTGTGGACATCAGACTGGCACCCTCCCTTATGACATTCCGCAAGAGACTAAAGACGTGGTTGTTGGAGAAGGCATTTGAGTAAGTGCGGCAACAATTGGCAATGACGATTGGAACGGAACATGGATAACGAGATTTGGATTGTGGTTCAACGATGAGACGTAGCGAATGACTTATTGTAATTGTATTATTGATATTGATGTTGTTTAATGTTGTTTTTGATATTGCTAGTTGATGTTGGCTTATGTTGTAAATTGCACCTGATTTTACATGTTGTACACCGCCGTGAGTCGCCCCAGGGCTGAGAACGGCGGTCTATAAGCGCAGTAAATAAATAATAAATAAATATATAATATATATGTAGTATATTATATATAATAATATATTATATATTATAATATATATAATATATTGTATATACATATGATATAATATATTGTATATACATATGATATTTATAATATTAAAATGTAATACAATATAATAATATGATATTATAATTATATATTTTACATTACATGTAATACTACTAATAATATTACAATATAATGGTATAGTACAATATAGTAATATATAATACTAATATTGTGCTATGCTAATAATATAATATATTGTATGTATATATATCTTGTAAGCCACTCTGAGTCCCCTTTGGGGTGAGAAGGGCAGCATATAAATGTCATAAATAAATAAATAGGTTGGCAGAAGCTGGGGCTGACTGTGGGAGCTCATTCCACTCCCTGGATTCGAACCTGCGATCTTTCGGTCAACAAGTTCAGCAGCTCAGCGCTTTAACCCACTGCACCACCGGTTGCTAAAAATACTATATTATCTCATAACATATGATAATGTATCTATGTTTTAAATTATTATTAATAATATTTGAACCTGCGACCTTTCAGTTGCAAATACTATATAATATCATAATATATTATAATATATTATTGTTTAATATATTATTATTAATATTTGAACCTGCGACCTTTCGGTTGCTAATAATACTATATTATCTCATATATTGTTAATAATATACTACTTTATGAGAAGGACGGCATATAAATGTTGTAAATAAATAAATTCTGGGTTTGGAAAGTACAACTCACAGATTTATTTTACAACTGTAAGACACACATAAAATTACACAAGCCAACAAGTATTTCTCATCAGATATAATTTTAGGTCATTCTTATAGTTTTTTTGTACTGAATTCAGATATGTGTTTATTTTTTTCTCTATCACGTGTAATTTTTGCAATGAGGCTAATCAAATAATTAATGCATTTACACACTGATATCAACAGAATCTAATTGATATCAGTGCATAAATGTAGTAATTATTCAATTAGCCTCATTGCAAAAACTACATATGATAGAGAAAAAATAAACACATCTGAATTCAATGCAAAAAAAAAACTCTATAAGAATGACCTAAAATTATACCGGATGAAAAATATTTTTTAGCTTGTGTTGCACTAATATGATGTGAAATGTGCAGATTTTATAGTAGTCAGCTGTAATGTACCATTCATCATATTTTAAAAAGTTGACATGATGGAAAAAAATAAAGACATATTTAAAATAAGCATAAAATTTTATTTAAACTGTGCTACAAAAATGATTTTGTTGATTTGTGTTATTTTTCTATGTAATTTTTTCAACTATTAAAAAATAAATCCAAATTAATGTTATAATTAAAAGACAGGCCTAGGACTCAATGCATCTGAAGAAGTAGACTTAAGTCTACGAAAGCTTATGTACCAACTTCTTTTTCCTCAATTAGTCTTGAAATGCCCTACAAAATCCCTTTGCATACTTATATTTCAGACTAATGTGATGATGTCTTTGAATACTGTTTGAAGTATTCTCAAGTAAAGGTGTGTTCCCAGATTTTCCTGGCCTTCTTCAATCATCTGGAAAGGCCCTGCTCATGCTCCCACCTCCTTCGCAGGCGCGATTGGTGGGGACAAGGGAGACGGCCTTCTTGGTGGTGGCCCCTCGACTCTGGAATTCACTCCCTAAGGACATCAGACATGCCCCAACGCTGGCAGTCTTTAGGAGGAGCCTGAAAACATGGTTGTTCCAGTGTGCCTTCCCAGAATAAGGAAAACTCTTAGCAATATGTCCTCAAATGCACTTTAATATTGATTTAGGATTGTTTGCGCGCCCTCATCTTTCTCTGAAAACCCTATCCTAGTTTATCCTACCTTGTTCATGCCCAGCATTTTAAATTTTAAATTTTAATTATTACATTTGGCCTGGCCATAGGTTTTAAATGCTCTATGTTATTGTTATTGTTTATTGCTTATTGTGTATTTTTGTTTTTTTTTATTTTAACTGTTTGTATTGATTATTTGTTATTGCCTTTGTTTATTGATGTGCTGTGGGTTTGGCCTCATGTAAGCCGCACCGAGTCCCTTGGGGAGATGGTAGCGGGGTACAAATAAAGTTGTTGTTATTATTATTATTATTATTATTATTATTATTATTATTATTATTATCTCTCTGGGGTTTTAGGATGCCTCCCCCATTCTGAGCCCTCAGATCTTCCAAGTTCGATGCTGCATCTCTGTATGAGTGTCTTTACCACATCAGGATGGGTCCTATTGGGCAGCCTGAGGGCAAGCAGGTAGTATTTTTCATCCAGTTCAATCTCTTCCTGACGCAAGGCATTGAGACGAAGGCGGAGATCCCGCCCTTGCTTTCGCAAGGCATTGTAAAGAGGGAGCTGGGCAGAAAGAGAGGAGAAATACCATCAGAATCTTGCCTGCTTGGATTAAAGAAGAGAGCTCTGGTTCAAATGTTTAACAACAGCCTAAAAAAGGAAAATAACTCTTGAGGGAAAGAGTTTACAAAGAACAGCAACAAAAAAAGCCTACTCTATAGTTCAGATATGTGGATGACACCTTCACCATTTGGAGCCATGGAGAAGAAGAACTCAACAGGTTCCTGGACCATCCTTACAGCATCCACCCAAACATCCAATTCACCATGGAAAAAGAAAATGAAGGAAGACTGCCTTTTCTAGATGTCCTAGTCATCCGTAAACCAGATCAACAATTGGGTCACACCATTTACAGAAAACCCACACACACAGATAGATATCTACATAAAAACTCCAACCATCACCCAAGTCAAAAAAGAAGCACCATTAAAGCCTTGGCAGACTGTGCAAAAAGAATCTGCGAAGCCCACCTCCTCCAAGATGAACTGAACCACCTCAACTGGGCTCTACAGACATGGAGACTCCACCTCAGACATCAGAAGAGCTGCAAGACAACCGAGAAGAAGCCACGAGAGTCAAGACAAAGATCCACCCAGAGGAAAAATGTTCTTGCCATACATCAAGGGAACCACTGACCGCATAGGGAAGCTGATGAGGAAATACAACATACAAACTATCTACAGACCCACCAAGAAAATGCAACAAATGTTATGTTCAGCAAAGGACAAAAGGGATCCTCTCACTTCTGCAGGCGTCTACCGTGTACCATGCAGCTGTGGACAAGTCTACATAGGGACCACCAAACGCAGCGCCCAAGCACGAATCAAGGAACATGAAAGGCACTGCAGACTACTTCAACCAGAGAAGTCAGCCATAGCAGAGCACCTGATGAACCAACCTGGACACAGCATTGTATTTGAGAACACAGAAATGCTGGACCACTCCAACAACCACCATGTCAGACTACACAGAGAAGCCATTGAAATCCACAAGCATGTGGACAATTTCAACAGGAAGGAGGAAACCATGAAAATGAACAAAATCTGGCTACCAGTATTAAAAAACTCTAAAATTACAACAGCAAAACAACAGAGAGGAAACAATCAGGGACAGCTAATCACTTCTCAACAAAAGATTCCCCCAGGCACTAACAAGCCACACCAAAAAACTGCCAGGCCATCAAATGCTAATCAAGGTGGTCAGTTGAAACATTCACACCTAGCTCCAACAGACAAGAGTTCTTTGTCCCACCCTGGTCATTCCACAGATATATAAACCCAATTTTCCTAGTTCCAACAGACTTCGCTACCTCTGAGGATGCTTGCCATAGATGCACGCGAAACGTCAGGAGAGAATACCTCTAGAACATGGCCATGTAGCCCGAAAAAACCTACAACAACCCAGTTAACAAAGAGTTTTCTCAGAGTAATTGGCCTCATGAGTGCTGAGAATCTACAACTTAAATAAAGAGAATTTTAAATCAACTGGATACAAACAACCACTTTCCTCATTCTAAGTACTAGTTGATTTGGAAAGAGAGCAGGAGGGTTTTTAGTCCTTTTTCTGGGCTTCCTAAAGACAGCTGATTGGACACCATGGGAAATAAGATGCTGGACTCAATAGATTTTTGGTAAAGCTGGGAAAACATGCTTTTTGTTTATTTGGGATCAGAACTACTAGAATCTCCAAGAAGCATAGCCACTGAAGTCGCAAAAGAGAGCACTGATCTTTGCCCTGATCGAATAAGGCTGCTTCTTGGATTCTTATATACACAAAGAAATAGCATAACTCATCCCCATCTATCTCTGCCATAACAAATTACATTTATTTTCAGCTTTAAGTCTATAAATCAGGACAGCAATCATGCAGCCTGTCAGTTGTTGCTGGACTACAACTCCCTGGAGCCATTGAAACAAAAGAATGCCAGAAGATGCAATGCAACATATATAGAACCATAGGAAAGAAAGGATATGTCCTTACTGATTGCAAAGTATTGCTCTCTTGACTTTTCTGGAAGAAAGGAAGAAGACAAAGCAGTAAGTTACAAAGAAGACAAAAAAGTAAGTTACAATTTATTTATTTCAAATCTAAAATAATGTAACAATTGCTATTACGGTAATCATGTAGCACACAATTCCAAACACAACATAAATTCAGGTTGACAATTCTCATGCTTGAAACAAAATCTATGCAGTCTCAAGAAAGGGAGGTTCATCCAGTTTTATAATTTTTTTTTACATTTAGTTACACTTTTTCGTCAACAGTGACAATCTCTCATGGATTGCTCCATGACAGTCGCTGTCTCGTGAGCTTACCACAAGATTCCGCACATTTTCAGCAACTCTGTTTTTTTCAGCTTCAACTGTTACAATCTCCTCTTGCACTTCAACCAGTTTCTGCCAAACAGCGAGCTGGTAAGCAACAGAATGAAAGGAATTACAAAATGACATCCCAACTCTAGATTTGTAAGATTAGAAAGAGCAAATAGCAGCATGTGTCCTCTTACATGAAACTAGGCAAAGGTAAAGGTTTTCCCTTGACATTAAGTCTAGTCGTGTCCAACTCTCGGGTGTGGTGCGCATCTCCATTTCTAAGCTGAAGAGCCGGCATTGTCCATAGACACCTCCAAGGTCATGTGGCCAGCATGACTGCATGGAGCGCCGTTACCTTCCTGCCGGAGCAGTACCTATTGATCTACTCACATTTGCATGTTTTCGAACTGCTAGGTTGGCAGAAGCTGGGGCTGACAGCGGAAGCTCACACCGCTTCCCAGATTTGAACCTGCAACCTTTCGGTCAACAGGTTCAGCAGCTCAGCGCTTTAACCCACTGCGGGCTCCTTAAAAACATTACATCTCTATAAATAAACATGTAATGTTTGTTTGTGGGATTAACAAAACTCACTGCACCACCAGGGGCTCCCACACATGAAACTAGTACACCTAAATAAGTAAGTCACACCAGAAGCAACTTGCAGTTTCTCAAGTTGCTCCTGACACAGAATAAATAAATAAATAAATAAATAAATAAATAAATAAATAAAGCAATAGAAGAGGAATCAGTTTCATGTGCTTGGATCATTTTCTAAAAGGCTTCAGACACTGGGAGCTGGGAGTTGTACTTTTACAAGCCACCAAATAGGAGGGACAGCTAATATTTCAGAGGACAGGATCCAAATTCAAAACAACCTTAACAGATTAGCGAGCTGCATGGCCAAAACTAACAAAGTAAATTTCAACAAGGAGAAATGTAGGACACTTCACTTAGGCAGAAAAAATGAAATGTACAGAATGGGTGACGCCTGGCTTGGCAACAGTACACCTGAAAAAGATCTTGGAGTCAGGCCTGTAGCCCGGGGGGGGGGGGGGGGGGTGTTAGGGGTTCAACCCCCCCACAAAAATTTTCAGGTTAAAAAAAACCTGGTTTACACATGAATTTTAACTGGTTAACCAAATCCCCATGCTAAGTCTATGAGACACAAAAAATTAAGCGTCCCTCCAGAACTGCAAGCACTATCTCAAGCAAATATTGACAAATTATTCACACTGTCTTTACTTGCAGCAATAGCCGATGTAGCGAAGCAACCAAGTTGGGGGCGGGGTGTTGAATGCTCTCATTAAGGAGGCCAGACTTGGTGAAGGTGGTTGACAGGGGCGGAGCTGCAGGCTACTGAAGGCTGCTCTGCTCCTGCTGTGCTCTTTGCTTCAGCGTGAGCTAGGAAACAGGTTTCAACACACACACACACACCCCCGCAAAATTTTCAACCCCCCCCCCATTTTCAACCCCTCCCGAAATTTTTTTTCACTCTTACATTACTTCACTGTTATCCTGTCCCACCTAGAATCATAAAATCATAGAGTTAGAAGAGACCTCATAGGCCATCCAGTCCAACCCCATTCTGCCAAGAAGCAGAAAAATTGCATTCAAAGCACCCGCAACAGATGGCCATCCAGCCTCTGTTTAAAAGCCTCCAAAGAACGAGCCTTCACCACACTCTGGGGCAGAGAGTTCCACTGCTGAATGGTTCTCACAGTCAGGAAGTTCTTCCTAATGTTCAGATGGAATCTCCTTTCTTGTCGTTTGAAGCCAGCTGTGGGCAGTTCTTGCTCACTTATTTGAAAAGTCAGTTCATTTTAATTTCTCTGTTTGTGGCTCAAAGATCAGGATAGCATGTACTGTCTTTTAAGACAATCCCCTATTTTAAGACAATTCCCGTCCTAGTCTCCAGGGCAGCAGAAAACAAGCTTGCTCCCTCCTCCCTGTGACTTCCTCTCACATATTTATACATGGCTATCATGTCTCCTCTCAGCCTTCTCTCCTTCAGGCTAAACATGCCCAGCTCTTTAATAAAGATCCTGAACAGGACCGGGCGCAGGACAGAACCCTGCTGGTGGCACTCCGCTCATCACTCCTTTCCAGGATGAAGAGGAAGCATTGGTGAGAATCACCCTCTGGGTTTGTCCGTTTAACCTATTAGAGATCCAGTTAACCATAGTTTTGCCTAGCCCACGTTGGACTAGTTTGTTTGGCAGAACGTCATGGGGAGTCATGGGGGACCTTGTCGAAGGCCTTACTGAAGTCCAGGTACATTACATTACTTCACTCAAGTGCTATCGAGCCCCGGTGCAGTGGGTTAAACCCCTGTGCCGGCAGGACTGAAGATCGACAGGTCGCAGGTTCAAATCCGGGGAGAGGCGGATGAGCTCCCTCTATCAGCTTCAGCTCCTCATGCAGGGACATGAGAGAAGCCTCCCACAAGGATGATAAAACATCAAAATCAAGGCATCCCCTGGGCAACGTCCTTGCAGACGGCCAATTCTCTCACACCAGGAGTCACTCCTGACACAACAAAAAAACAAAAACAAAACTCAACGCGCTGCCTCGCACATGTGTTCCCATTTCTAATTCAGAGCTGCATTGTGCAACCAATGTAGCGCTACCAGCACTGGGTCCCAGCTATCATACTTTTGCCTGGAACTCATTGCCTCTGAGTCTGGTGGCACCTCCTTCCTTGGAGCCTTTTAAACAGAGGCTGGATGGTCATCTATCGAGGGTGCTTTGATTGTGCTCTTCCTTTGATTGTGCTTTGATTTTGCTCTTCCTGCATGGCATGAGCTTATTATTATTATTATTATTATTATTATTATTATGTGTTCCCTTTTCTAACTCAGAGCTGCATTGCGCAACCAAAGTAGCGCTACCAGCACTGGGTCCCAACTATCATACTTTTGCCTGGAACTCATTGCCTCCGAGTCTGGTGGCACCTCCTTCTTTGGAGCCATTTAAACAGAGGCTGGATGGTCATCTGTCGAGGGTGCTTTGATTGTGCTCTTCCTGCATGGAGAAGGCTGAGAGGAGATATGATAGCCATGTATAAATATGTGAGAGGAAGCCACAGGGAGGAGGGAGCAAGCTTGTTTTCTGCTTCCTCGGAGACTAGGACGCGGAACAATGGCTTCAAACTATAAGAGAGGAGATTCCGTCTGAACATTAGGAAGAACTTCTGACTGTGAGAGCCGTTCAGCAGTGGAACTCTCTGCCCAGTGTGGTGGAGGCTCCTTCTTTGGAAGCTTTTAAACAGAGGCTGGATGGCCATCTGTCAGGGGTGCTTTGAATGCAATATTCCTGCTTCTTGGCAGAATGGGGTTGGACTGGATGGCCCATGAGGTCTCTTCCAACTCTTTGATTCTATGATTCTCTGCTAAAGAGGGCTGGTGCCTCGGCAAACTACAACTCTCAGTGAAGGGGACAGATCCCAAAGTATTGAGCCATGGCAAAGTGGTATCAAACCGCATTAATCCTACAGTGTGGAGCCCCCCCTGAGCAAAGGCCAGAGCAGCTTACAATCTGGCGGAGGTGCTGTGCCCGGAGGGGCCCTTTGCGGCTCTCCAGCTCCCTCTCAGCCGCCTCCAGCCGCACTTTGAGCGCCTCCACGTCGATCTGCGGCCTCGCCGTCCACCCGTCCTTCGCGTGGTCGTAGAGGCGACTCTTCGCTCCAGCCGAGGCGGCGCGGCTCCATTTGGGGGCCCTCCGGAGCCACGAGCAACGCCCCCAACACACCGCTAGGCCGCGGCTCCCCAGGCCCCGGTAGAGCCCCACGGGCAGCGCCATTTTGGCCTCTCACGTGACTCGGCTGAGCCCGACCAATGGCAAAGCGTTCTTCCGCCAAGCTTCGTCCGCGAGCCAATCGGAACGAGGCTGGGCCCCGCCTCAGCTCGATTTGGTTGCCATGGGGATAGAGACACTCTCTGGCCTAGACGTGCTGGGACAGGACACATGGGACTGTTTGGAATATTCAAATGCAAATATAGTTATTATTATTCCTCTACTGAATATTCAGATACGAATTACTAATGTTTATGTCTGACGAATGCAAGGCTGGGGTTAAAATTGCTGGAAGAAACATTCACAGCCTTAGATATTGGGAGTGATCCTGGGCTCATCGCTGAGCCTGGAACCCCAGGTCTCGGCGGTGGCCGGGAGAGCTTTTGCACAATTAAAACTTTTGCACCAGTTGTGCCCGTACCTTGGGAAGTCGAATCTGGCCACAGTGGTCCATGCTCTTGTTACATCCTGAATAGACTACTGCAACGCACTCTACGTGGCGTTGCCCTTGAAGACTGTTCGGAAACTTCAACTGGTCCAGCGAGCGGCAGCCAGATTACTCACCGGAGCGTCATACAGGGAGCACACCATCCCCCTGCTGTGTCAGCTCCACTGGCTGCCACCCAGAGGAAAAGTGTTCTTGCCATACATCAAGGGAACCACTGACCGCATAGGGAAGCTGATGAGGAAACACAACATACAAACTATCTACAGACCCACCAAGAAAATCCAACAAATGCTACGTTCAGCAAAGGACAAGAGGGATCCTCTCACCTCTGCAGGAGTCTCCCGTATACCATGCAGCTGTGGACAAGTCTACATAGGGACCACCAAACGCAGCGCCCAACACGCATCAAGGAACATGAAAGGCACTGCAGACTACTTCAACCAGAGAAGTCAGCCATAGCAGAGCACCTGATGAACCACCTGGACACAGCATATTATTTGAGAACACAGAAATGCTGGACCACTTCAACAACCACCATGTCAGACTACACAGAGAAGCCATTGAAATCCACAAGCATGTGGACAATTTCAACAGAAAGGAAGAGACCATAAATGAACAAAATCTGGCTACCAGTATTAAAAAACTCTAAAATTACAACAGCAAAACAGCAGAGAGGAAACAACCAGGCACATCTTAACACCTCTCAACAAAAGATTTTCCCAGGCTCAACCAGGCCTTCAAATGCTAATGAAGGTGGTCAGCTGAAACATTCACACCTAGCTCCAGCAGAGAAGAGCTCTTTGCCCCACCCCAGCCATTCCACAGATATATAAACCCATTGTCCTAATTCCAACAGACCTCACTACCTCTGAGGATGCTTGCCATAGATGCAGGCGAAACGTAAGGAGAAAATGCCTCTAGAACATGGCCATATACTAATGTTTATGTCTGACGAATGCAAGGCTGGGGTTAAAATTGCTGGAAGAAACATTAACAACCTTAGATATTGGGAGTGATCCTGGACTCATCGCTGAGGCTGGAACCCCAGGTCTCGGCGGTGGCTGGGAAAGCTTTTGCACAATAAAAACTTGTGCACCAGTTGCGCCCGTACCTTGGGAGGTCAGATCTGGCCACAGTGGTCCACGCTCTTATTGCATCCTGAATAGACTACTGCAACGCACTCTACGTGGGGTTGCCCTTGAAGACTGTTCGGAAACTTCAACTGGTCCAGCGAGCGGCCAGCCAGATTACTCATCGGAGCGTCATACAGGGAGCACACCATCCCCCTGTTGTGTCAGCTCCACTGGCTGCCGATCCAATTCCGAGCACAATTCAAGTGCTGGTTTTGACCTACAAAACCCTATACGGTTCCGGCCCAGTGTATCTGTCCGAACGTATCTCCCTCTACGTCCCACCCCGGAGTTTGAGATCATCTGGGGGGGCCCTGCTCTCGACCCCACCGCTATTACAAGTGAGGTTGGTGGGGACGAGGAGCAGGGCCTTCTCAGTGGTGGCTCCTCACCTGTGGAACTCACTCCTGGGGGAAATTAGGTCATCAGCTTCCCTCCTCTCCTTCAGGAGGAAAGTAAAGACATGGTTGTGGGACCAGGCCTTTGGGCATTCTGACAACTAGATAAGGACAATCAGACGATTAGGACTGACAGGACTGACAAAGTGGAATTGGAAACCGGACTATGAGATGGCGAACGCTGACCGTTAATGAGGTGCAATTGGTTTTTAGTGGTTTTATCAGCTTTATTGGTTTTATTGTTATATGCAGAAACTGTTTCTTAACAGTTAATTGCTGCTAGATTGTTTTATACTACTGTTATGTGATGTCGGCATCGAATTGTGCCTTTGTAAGCCGCCCTGAGTCCCCTCCGGGGTGAGAAGGGCGGGGTAGAAGTAACCGAAATAAATAAATATGCAGATGATACCACTTTGATGGCCAACAGCTGAGGAGCCTTCTAACCAAGTTGAAAAAAGAAAGCGCAAAAGCTGGGTTTATTTACAATATTTTTCTATACCGCTTTTCTCTCCTCGAGGGGGACTCAAAGCGGGTTGCAGCTAAACATTAAAAAATAAGATTATGGCAACAAGACTGATTGACAACTGGGAAACAGGGAGAAAACGTGGAGGCCGTGACAGACTTTGTATTTCTAGGTGCAAAGATTACTGCAGACTGCAACCAGGAAATCAGGAGACGTTTCCTTCTTGGGAGGAGAGCAATGTCCAATCTCGATAAGATAGTGAAGAGTAGAGACATCACACTGGCAATGATGATCCGCATAGTTAAAACAATGGTATTCCCCATAATCACCTACAGATGTGAGAGCTGGACCATAGGGAAGGCTGAGCGAAGGAAGAGAGATGCTTTTGAACTGTGGTGCTGGAGGAAAGTTCTGAGAGTGCCTTGGATGGCGAGAAGATCCAACCAGTCCATCCTCCAGGAAATAAAGCCCGACTGCTCATTGGAGGGAAGAATAATAGAGGCCAAAATGAAGTACTTTGGCCACATCATGAGAAGAAAAGCTTAGAGAAGACAACGATGCTGGGGAAAATGGAAGGAAAAGGGAAGAGGGGCCGACCAAGGGCAAGGCGGATTGATGGATGGTATCCTTGAAGTGACTGACTTGACCTTGAAGGAGCTGGGAGTGGTGACGGCCGACAGGAAGCTCTGGCCTGGGCTGGTCCAGGAGGTCACGAAGTTCCAATGAATCATCTGAGCAATGGAGCCCCAGGTGGTGCAGTGGGTTAAACCCCTGTGCCGGCAGGACTGAAGACCGACAGGTCGCAGGTTCGAATCTGGAGAGAGGCGGATGGGCTCCCTCTATCAGCTCCAGCTCCTCATGCGGGGACATGAGAGAAGCCTCCCGGAAGGATGATAAAAACATCAAATCATCCAGGCGTCCCCTGGGCAATGTCCTTGCAGACGGCCAATTCTCTCATACCAGGAGTCACTCCTGACACGACAAAAAAAAAAATCTGAGCAACGGTGTTATGCCTCTGCTTGTAGTCTGTCTGTGCAATTTTCTTGCAGCAGCTGAGGATGTGATCTATTGTTCCATCTGCTTCCTTGCAGAGTCTACACTTGGGATCTGTCATCGACCTTTCAATTCTGGCTTTGATGGCATTGGTTCTAATGGCTTGTTTTTGGGCTGCCAGAATCAGGCCCTCCTTTGTCTCCTTTTTCAAAGTTCCATTTGTGAGCCACATCCATATTATTATTATTATTATTATTATTATTATTATTATTATTATTATATATTATATTTCCTCTACTGAATATTCAGACACAAATTACTAATGTTTATGTATGACAAATGCAAGGCTGGGGTTAAAAATGCTGGAAGAAACATTAACAGCCTTATATATGGATTACTGCAACGCACTCTATGTGGGGTTGCCTTTGAAGACTGCTCGGAAACTCCAACTAGTCCAGCGGGAGGCAGCCAGGTTGCTCACCGGAGTGGCATACAGGGAGCATACCACCCCCCTGTTGTGTCAGCTCCACTGGCTGCCGATCCAATTCTGAGCACAATTCAAAGTGCTGGTTCTGACCTACAAAACCCTATACGGTTCTGGCCCAGTGTATCTGTCCGAACGGATCCCCCTCTGCGTCCCACCTCGGAGTCTGAGATCTTCTGGGGAGGTCCTGCTCTCGACCCCGCCTCTATCGCAAGTGAGGCTGGCGGGGACGAGGAGCAGGGCCTTCTCGGTGGTGGCCCCTCACCTGTGGAACTCACTCCCTGGGGAGATTAGATCAGCGACTTCCCTTTTTTCATTTAGGAAAAAACTGAAGACCTGGATGTGGGACCAGGCATTTGGACATTCTGGCAGCTAAAGAAAGACCTGATGATGAGCAGGAATTGACGGAATGGAATGGATTTACGGAACTCTGAACACTGAGCATGGGATTAGTTTTCTATTGTGTTATGTACTGATGTTTTTAACCTGTTAATTGTTTAACTGCTTTATGTATGTATGTATATCTAACATAGGCATCGAATTGTGCCTTCTTTTGTAAGCCGCCCTGAGTCCCCCCTCAGGGGTGAGAAGGGCGGGGTAGAAGTAACTTAAATAAATAAATAAATAAATAATATGCAGTTGATACCACTTTGATGGCCGAAAGTGAGAAGGAACTGAGGAGTCTTCTAACCATGGTGAAAGAAGAAAAGGCAAAAGCTGGGCTGCAGGTAAGCATCACAAAAACCAAGATTCTGGCAACCGGATTTATCAATAACTCAAAGAAGGGTGGTGTCTCGCTAAACCACATCTCTCATGATTCTAAAGCATTGTCATGGTGGTTAAAGCGATGTCGAACTGCATTTATTCTACAGTGTAGATGCACCCTTATAGCAATGCATAAAATTTGGGGAATGAAGGAAACATTTAATGTATTCGGAAAAACAAAATTCAGCATGTACACTTCTGGGTGGCATCTATTACACGTAACACTTTACCCATTTTTATTAGAAACGTGGAGAAAAGTCTTATTTTTAGATATATATCTATTTAGACTATTTTATTGTCTTTCCAGAGTAATCTGCTACTTTAATAAGTGACTCTGAAGCCTTTTCCATAATGGCTGGAAAACAACTTCCCTGGAGATGCTCTTTACGACGATCTTTGCAATCTGTGATCCTAAAATCGGCTTTTTTATTTCATGCATTTTTTACTTGTGTTACGTATTTAGTTTTACATAAGTCTCTGCTGGATTGTTCTTATGCACAAACCCATTTTAAAAATATATGATGTATTTTATTGTACTTTTGTGAGTGGCTCCGAGAACTATTCGTGCACATTAACTAAAATTACTTCTGCCATATTTATTAATGTTTCCCTTTTGACTTTGTTTATTTTTAGGTAAACAGGAAGCTCTTTGAGAAGAAAGAGATGCTCCCTGAGAGAAGAAAACAAAAAGTAAATAATAATAATGCTAATAATGTAATAATAATAATCAGGGTGCATCAAGGGAAAAAGTCATTATAATCCTAATAATAGTAGTAGTAATAATAGTACAATACTACTAATAATAATAATGAAATATTAATACTACTAATAATGAAATACTACTAAGAGGACTAATAACAACAATACAATAATACTACTAATAATGGAATAATAATAATATACTAATAATAACAATGAAATAATATAATACATATTGTATATTCATATAATATTATAATGTAATATAATATAATACTACTACTAGTAGTAATAATATATTATAATTTTATATTACATGTAATATTACAAATAATATTACAATATAATGGTATAGTGCAATATAGTAATATATAATACTGATATTGTACTATGCTAACAATATAATATATTGTGTGTGCGTGCGTGTGTGTATATATATATAGTATATTCATATATTTATAGTATTATAATGTAATACAATATAATACTACTACTAGTAGTAATAATATGATATTACAATAATATTACAATATAATGCGCGCACACACACATACATACATACAATATATTATATTGTTAGCACAGTACAATATCAGTATTATATATTACTATATTGTACTATATAGTAATATATAATACTGATACTGTACTATCAGTATCACTATATTGTACTATATAGTATCACTATATTGTACTATATAGTATCACTATATTGTACTATCAGTATCACTATATTGTACTATATAGTAATATATAATACTGATATTGTACTATGCTAACAATATAATATATAGTGTGTGCGTGTGTGTATGTGTGTGTGTATATATATAGTATATTCATGTAATATTTATAGTATTATAATGTAATACAATATAATACTACTAGTAGTAGTAATAATATGATATTATAATTTTATATTACATGTAATATTACTAATAATATTACAATATAATGCGCACACACACACACATATACATACAATATATTATATTGTTAGCATAGTACAATATCAGTACAATATCAGTATTATATATTACTATATTGTACTATATAGTAATATATAATACTGATATTGTACTATGCTAACAATATAATATATTGTATGTATATGTGTGTTTGTGTGTGCGCATGTGTGTATGTGTGTGTGTGTGTGTATATATATATATAATATATTCATATAATATTTATAATATTATAATGTAATACAATATAATACTAGTAGTAGTAATAATAATAATATATTATAACTTTATATTACATGTAGTATTACTAATAATATTACAATATAATGGTATAGTATATATATATTAAGCCACTCTGAGTCCCCTTCAGGGTGAGAAAGGCGGCATTTAAATGTCATAAATAAATAAATAAATAAATAATAAACATAATAACAAAATAACAAGAACAACACTTTCTTGCCCACATTTCCCTATGTATTGAGCAGGGAACAACTATATATTTTATTGTTGACAACAGTTTCAAGCTGTCCTTAATGGTCATATACAATTTAAGTATTTTGGAATGGAGTAAATTAATGTTGAACATCATTAAAGACACTTTTGATTATAATGTTTCTGTTCTTAGCCCCAATTTTGGGCCTCTCTGATTCCTGGGAGTTTTTCCTTTTCTTCTTTCCATCATTGACAAGGACTAATATGTTCCTACAAGGAGACTCGAAGAATGTAAACTATATTTGAGTGAATCTTTAATTTTATTTATTCATACTAAACAGAGGCAGCCAATAGCACATGAAGAAAGTCACCAGAAATGTGCCCTTTATTGAACTACAGATTGCAATATGGTCTAGCCACTTAATTTCTTGGAATGATGAATACAAAGTGTTCAGCTTGGGATGGGAAAACATGGTCTTGGGATGCGTGACGGACTTTCACTTCTAGTAAAACAAAAACTCATAATGAAAAACCCTGTTTCTAGGAGTTGGTTGGTTGGAAGAAAAATAAAGATATTTCTGATTTGGACAAGCAGCATAAAAAGGTGGAAGAGAAGGGGGAAAAGAAAGAATGTGGCAGCACCTTTAATACTAAATGTGTGTTTTTCAAAATTTTAACACTAACTTAAGTACCCAGTGATGCTCAGTTTAGGCCTTCAGTAGAGATAAATATTAGAAATTATCTTTGTTTGATTTTGGAATTTATAAATGCATAATGACTGTGGCGCAGCTGGCTGGGAGTCAGTTGCATTAAGATCACGACTGATCACTACTGACCAAAAGGTCATGAGTTCAAAGCTAGCCCGGGTTGGAGAGAGCTTCCAACCAATTTGTGTAGCTTGCTGTTGACCTTTGCAGCCCGAAAGACAGTTAGAATCATAGAATCATAGAGTTGGAAGAGACCTCATGGGCCCAACCCCCTGCCAAGAAGCAGGAATATTGCATTCAAAGCACCCCTGACAGATGTCCATCCAGCCTCAAACACTACGAGTATGTAAAGTTGGTCATGATAAGGTCAAATTTGGACTAGTACCACGGATACAGAGGGTTCGTGCCCGGCGAGTGTTCACACTAAGCCAGAAGTTTCCGATTTAAAAGCTTCCAAAGAAGGAGCCTCCACCACACTCCGGGGCAGAGAGTTCCAATGCTGAATGGCTCTAACAGTCAGGAAGTTCTTCCTCATGTTCAGGGGCAGAGAGTTCCACTGCTGAACAGCTCTCACAGTCAGGAAGTTCTTCCTCATGTTCAGATGGAATCTCCTCTCTTGTAGTTTGAAGCCATTGTTCCATTGTGTCCTAGTCTCCAAGGAAGCAGAAAACAAGCTTGCTCCCTCCTCCCTGTGACTTCCTCACATATTTATACATGGCTATCATATCTCCTCTCAGCCTTCTCTTCTTCAGGCTAAACATGCCCAGCTCTTTAAGCCGCTCTTCATAGGGCTTGTTCTCCATACCCTTGATCATTTTAGTCACCCTCCTCAGTTGCATCAGTCAAGTCAGAAATTTAGGTACCGCCTATGTGGGGAGGCTAATTTAGAATGCCATAAAAATCTCCAGCAAGCATGCAAAGAACGAGGAAGTACTTCATCAGTATCACAAATGGACGATGAAGCGATAGCTCCCCTGGTGGCCAGAATACCCTCATGAAAAAGCTGGAATGTTAAATAGCCTCTGTGTCTGTCTATATATGTTGTGTGTCTATGGCATTGAATGTTTGCCCTGTATATGTACATTGCAATCCGCCCTGAGTCACCTGCAGGGTGAAAAGGACGGAATATAAATACTGTAAATAAATAAAATATAAAATATAACTCCCATCATCCTCTGTCATTGCCCTCAAACACTACAAGTATGTAATGTTGGTCATGATAAGGTCAAATTTAGACTAGTACCGTGGATACAGAGGGTTCGTGCCCGGCAAGTGTTCACACTAAGCCAGAAGGATGCAAGGATGGCTGGTTTCAAAGTGTACAGGGTATACATGAAATACAGAGACTGAGGTTTTATACATTTGACTGCCGGCGCTATCAGATCAGAATCGGAAACTGCCAGCTGATCTACACAATGGCCTCAATTGTCACCTTTGTGCAGCGGGATTGCTCAGCCCAGATGTTCAGAAAATTCCACAGCGGAGTCAGCAAAGAGGTAAAGACCCCTGCAGCTTGCTTGGGCAGAAATCATACATTTAGTATATGTTTTGATACATATAAGAGTAGAGCAGAGAGTAAAGTATACAAGATAGGCAAAAGAGTTACAAGAAAAGATACAATTTTATTAAAGCGTTGAGAAACGATAAGGTCTTTGGATGAGATTCACTGCTGCAGATCCTGTCCACATGTGCGCTGATATGTATCAGCGCATATTTGCGGATCTTACATAAAAATAAAATAGAGCATCCGAAGGATTTGTCTTATACTATAATAATAATAATAATAATAATAATAATAATAACTAGGCATCCCCTGCCACGCGTTGCTGTGGCCCAGTCTAGTGATCTGGAAAATAAAGTAATGGTTTCTAATATATGTAATTCCTTTATGCTTGTGGGTAAACAGCATTCCTTGTTGTTGATGTAAAGATTGTCTGGTTTGCCTACTCTGGAACATGCAACATAATTGTCCTTCTTTAGGGGTCCCTTTCAAATCTATGATGCTAAATCTGTGTGTGTGTGAATCATATCGATCTATCTATATCTATAGCGATCGATCTATCTATATCTATGGTTGGATGGCTCTTTGTCAGGAGGACTTTGGTTACGTTTTCTTGCCCTGATGAAGGGAGTTGGATGGATGGCCTTAAATATTTTCTGTTGGTCATGGGAGTTCTGTGTGGGAAGTTTGCCCCAATTCTATCGCTGGTGGGATTCAGAATGCTCTTTGATTGTAGGTGAACTGTGAATACCAGTGACTACAACTCCCAAATGTCAAGGTCTATTTCCCCCAAACTCCATCTATGTTCATATTTGGGCGTATTGAGTGCTTGTGCCAAATTTGGTCCAGATCCATCATTGTTTGAGTCCACAGTGCTCTCTGGATGTAGGTGAACTACAACTCCCAAACTCAAGGTCAATGCCCACCAAACCCTTCTAGTGTTTTCTGTTGGTCGGGAGTCCTGTGTGCCAAGTTTGGTTCAATTCCATCATTGGTGGAGTTCAGAATGCTCTTTGATTGTAGGTGAACTATAAATCCCAGCAACTACAACTCCCAAATGACAAAATCAATTTTTTGAGTGATGGTCACTCCTTGTGTTGTGAGATGTTTTGTTGCCAAATTTGGTGTGATTTCCTTCATTGGTACTTTTGTTTTTAAGGTACTCATTACACACAGAGCATATATATATATATATATATATATATATATATATATATATATATAACGGCGCTCCGTGCAATCATGCCGGCCACATGACCTTGGAGGTGTCTACGGACAACGCTGGCTCTTCGGCTTAGAAATGGAGATGAGCACCACACCTCAGAGTCAGACATGACTGGACTTAATGTCAGGGGACTACCTTTACCTATTACTATATTGTACTCTACCACTATTCAGTTGAAATATTCACACCTAGCTCCACAGACAAGAGTCCTTTGTCCCACCCTGGTCATTCCACAGATATATAAACCCATTTTCTAGTTCCAACAGACCTCACTACCTCTGAGGCTGCTTGCCATAGATGCAGGCGAAATGTCAGGAGAGAATGCCTCTAGAACATGGCCATATAGCCCGAAAAAACCTACAACAACCCTATATTATTACTATTATCTGTTCCCTGTTTATGCTAATTCAACCCTGTCTTTGGAACAGGGTGGCAGCAAAATACACTAGTTCTTCAGATCCAGTATAGAGCATCTGAAGAACTTGTCTTATACTACTACTATAATAATAATAATAATAATAATAATAATAATAATAATAATTTATTTTTCACCTCTCCTTGCGGCTCAGTTAGTCTTAAAGATGCTGCTATACTCTTTCTTTGTTCTTTCCCCCCTCCCTTCCTCTTTTTTATATTCTAAACTTTAGGATTTCAAATCTGTACCCAAGTTGCTTCAGATTTTTCATGATGAGACATTACGCTAAAGGGCATTGTGTATTCATGTGGAATCCATTTCCCCTCCTCTTGGGATCCTCTTTGTGACTTCACAACAAGCTGACATTTCCAAACCCGCGTCCGTAAATAGATAGATGCAAAAGCATTGGCAATTTTGTCATTTTCTTTAAAAACCAGCCATTGTATTAATGTGTTTATGAGCCGTTTTTCTCATTCTCTCTCCCCAGGATGTTGCTTACTGTGGCGTGACATCTGCTCCTAGCATGACGTTTATTTTCTGACTCCTAAATGAGAGACCTCTAACCCCACAATAAATTGGGAGAGTATTATCATGATTAGGCTCGACTCATTGATCGTGAAGAAACCATTAATCATTTCAATAGGGTTGTTGTAGGCTTTTCGGGCTATATCGCCATGTTCTAGAAGCATTCTCTCCTGATGTTTCACCTGCATCTATGGCAGGCATCCTCAGAGGTGACCTCACAACTTCTGAGGATGCCTGCCATAGATGCAGGCGAAACATCAGGAGAAAATGCTTCTAGAACATGGCCATACAGTCCGAAAAACCTACAATAACCCAGTGATTCCAGCCATGAAAGCCTTCGAAAATACATTGAATCATTTCAATAATTTTGTTCTATGAAGACAGGCTGACAAGTGGGGCACATGTGGCAAAGCAAAGTCAGAACTTGGTCAATATGGTAAAGGATAATACTAATACTACTACTACTACTACTACTAATAATAATAATAATAATAGAACTGAAGTCGAACATGACCCCCCCCCCCCCCCCCCCCCCATAAAAGATAATAACTTATAGTTTTGATAGGGACAAGGACACCAGACTGGATAATAAGGGTTAAGCCTTGGTCAATTTGCCAAGACACTAACAACAACAAGGACACTTCCCATGTTATATAGTGTGTACATTTAATCAAGGTTTTATGCCCTATGTGTCATATATAGCAGAAGGTAACACATTTATTACTGAGAAACCACCTCCCTTTACACTTATGTACTTTCTTGAACTTCTATGGGATTCTGGTGGGAGGGATAAGTGGGTATGATTTCTATATTCCCCCCTGTGTATCTGACCTTTCCCTGACCCTTTTGCCCAATTCCCCTTTATTGAAAAATGTATAAAAATACAAGGAGCCCCCTCCGTGACCCTGGAAAGGAGGAAATCCTCAGTTGAAAAGACCCTTATCAAAAGACACTATTTGCATGAACAATAACAAAGGATCATGACCTTTGGGCCTCGGAGTTGGCCCCTCCAAGGGAAGCGGCCGCTTGGCATTAATGGTCATATCTCAATAGGACAAAGGAAGCCTTCAGAAAGCCACCCTTTGTCCTGATCTGTTACTCATTCAACTCATTTCTACCGAAACCATAGCCAAAATTCTTTTATTGTTCCTGTATCTCAGCACTGGAAAAATCCAGATTGTGGAAGGCTTGCCAGACATCAACGTTTATTGCAGCCACTCAAAGACAATAGCAAAGGCTGGCTTGCAGGCCCCCCGGGACTCGCTGGTCGCTTGGACATTTCCTACTTCCATAATCCTCTCAAGAATCCATTGTTTCCCCTTATCCCGCCTCCCTCTCTCCTGATTCATCAGGACGCCGAGGCGGCAGAAGCCCAGCGATTGGCCCAGGCGCTCAGGAGGCAGCCAAGCCTCCCAGCTGTAGAGGTGCCAGCCAATCACCATTAAGCCGGCCGAGGGGCGGGGAGTGAGAGATTCAAATCTGGCAACTCAGTTTCTGTATAAAAAAAGGCTTTTATTTGTGTACATTTTATGCTCAGCTTGGTGAAATATTGCTGCTTTGCATCCTTTTCAGCTGAATCGCAATAAAATCATCTCGGTGGCGCTTCCTTCAACTATAGTGAACTTAGGGAAATCTTTTAAATTGCGGCTTCTCTTGCTCACCATTGTAGCGAGCCCTTTTTGGTGGGTCCGCAGGGTCTCTCCTTCAGGGCTAGACCCTTTTAAATTTCTCCGCGATTTCAGGACCCCCTGGTGGCTCAATGGGTTAAACCCTTGTGCTGGCAGGACTGAAGATGGACAGGTCGGAGATTCGAATCCGAAGAGAGCATGGATGAACTCCCTCTGTCAGCTCCAGCTCCCCATGCAGGGACATGAGAGAAGCCTCTCGCAAGGATGGTAAAACATCAAAACATCAGGGCGTCCCCTGGGCAACGTCCTTGGAGATGGTCAGTTTCTCACACCAGAAGTGACCAAGTCCTGACATGAAAATAATAATAATAGTAATAATAATAGTAATAGTAATAATAATAATAATGAAGAATGGGCAAGCCTGGAAGAGCTGCAGCATTTTGCCTTTGCCTGAGTCTACAGGGAAAGGTCAGCCTGTATCTACACTGCCATATAATTTGTATTATTAAATCAGATAATCAAAATTATATCCTTTGAACTGGATTATTTGAGTCTACACTGCCAGATAATCCAGTTCAAATCAGATAATCAGGATTTGATATGGCAGTGTAGAAGATGCCGGAGCCACACAATGCTCCTAAACACACTGACTCCATGGTTCCTATTGAAGATACAAGCAGGATGTCCATGTTAGTAGCAAAGAATAATTGCAGCATATGGAAGGTTAGGAGTTCCTGGAAAACGGGATTTTATTTTCTTGCAATTTCTAATGGCACAGTTAGAGTAGCCTGGTTACTAGGGAGGATAATCTAAGCTCTGATTAAAAAGATAAAATTAATGTTAGCAAGCAGGGCTTAATTTGATCCAAGGATCAGTCCCTTTCCCCTGTTTTGGAAAGCTAAAGCTGCCGCTTTCCAGATCAGGTTGCTACCTGATCAGAGCAGTCTGAAATGGAAGAAATGAGTAAAGCGTTATTATCCGCTTCCAAGAGTGACCTTCAGATTTCTAAAAATATTTGTTCTGCTTCAATCTATTTTTTTCTAATAAGTTGGCAACCAAGATAACAATGTTGTAAAAGAGGAGCCCATTTTTTCTGGTAAGTTGGCAACCTAATTATTAAAAATTTTGTTGTTATTATGCTGTACCTTTAATCTGTTCTTAAGGCAACCCTATTGCAGAGTTTTCTCTGCAAGATTTATTCCAAGAAGGTTTGCTATTGCCTTCCACTGAGGCTGAGAGAGTGTGATCTAGGCCACTTCTGCACTGCCATATATAATCCATATTATCGAATCAAATCATCCACATTATCTGCTTTGAACTGGATTATCTGATTCTACATTGCCATATAATCCAGTTCAAAGCAGATAATTTGGATTTTATATGGCAGTATAGAAGGAGCCATACTGCTGTTGCACCACGCTGGCTCCCAACCTACTTTGAGGAAACGGCTTTCAAAGTTACACATGGATTATCGTTTGCATTTCTTTGTTTTAAAGTGAATTTCAAAATCTTTCAGTGTTTTAATATCTGGATTTAATTGTGTTTCTATCATATCTTGTCATAGATTGCCTTGAGAGAAAAACGTCAGGATTTAAATCCAAAACAATTTTTGAAAAGTGTGTTTTAAATCTTACATGTCCCCTCTTCCTTCCTTCCTTCCTTCCTTCCTTCCTTCCTTCCTTCCTTCCTTTCGTTTCCTTCCTCTTTCTTTCTTTCTTTCTTTCTTTCTTTCTTTCTTTTCCTTCCTTTCTACTCTTTCTTTCCCTTCCTTCCTCTCTTTTTTTCTGTATTCCTTCATTACACTTTGTGTTACATTTCATTCTCTCAACTACTTTACTCCTTCCTTCCTTCATCAGTCCCCTAATGGCACTGCCTTTACTTCCTTCTTACGCCTTCAGTTATATGACCTTATTTTCATCACTTCATTGCAAATAATTGTTGCCTTAGTCTAACATCCTTTACATTGCCGGAACCTACCTTTTCTAGTTCCTTCCATCCTCCTAATTCCCTCACTACCTCCCTCCTGTTACTCTAATCTCATTCTTCCATCAACCTTGTAACTCCGGTATTTACTTCCTTAATCCGTTCACTCACTCTGACAGTCCCTTGACTTGCCTTCCCTTCATCTCCTTCCGTACTTATTCCGCCCCTCCTATCCCTCCTCCGTCCTTCCTTTTCCTTCCTTCCTTCCTTCCTTCCTTCCTTCCTTCCTTCCTTTTCCTCTCCTTCCTCCCTCCCTCCCTCCTTCGTTCCTTCCTTCTCTTCTCTTCTCTTTCTTTCCTTTCTCTTCTTTCTTTCTTTTTCCCTTCTTCCTTCCTTCCCTTTCTTTCTTCTTTTTTCTTTCCTTCTTTCTTCTTTCTTCTTTCCCTTCTCTTCCTCTTTCCTTTCTCTTTCTTCTCTTCCTTTTTCTTTCCCTTTTTCCTCTCCCTCCTTCCCCTTTTCTTTTTCTCTCTTCCTTATCTTCAAAGAGCCCACTCCACACCCACAGAGTGCAACTCCTGCCATGGTAGAATGATCACTTTTGGGGGTATCATTTCCTTCAACTTGTCCAATTTTTCCTAACAGCCTTCCCTTTGGCCTTTGAAAAGTAAACACCCGCAGCCTGCCTTTCCACTAATGGCAAATAAATCCTCCCTCCGTCCTTGTGTGGGCCAGGCGAGATGAGATCTCTAGCTGCCAAAGAGCATCTTGGAGGATGCCGAGCTGCAAGGCCCCAGAGGGACATCCCCCCAGCACGCGCCCCAGACCCAGTGGGAGAAGAAGTCAGGAGCATCCCTCTTCCTCTCATCCTCATCCTCATTATCCCACTCACTCCCCTCCTCTGAAATCTCCCTCCCTCCTCCTTCCAAGTTGGGGGTGAGAGTGCCTTTAAACTCCAGCAAGACCAAGCAAGGATGGCAGAGGGAGAAGGGAGCAAGGACCGAGCACATTCATCTTCACCTTTGCAGGTAAGAGAGCCAGGTGGCTTTTCATCCTAGCAAACAGAGTAGGACTTTGGGGTGGTTTTTCCTGTGTTTCTCCGTGTGTTCACCTTTTGAGATACCATCCTGCTATCCAATTGCAATTTGAGCACAATCTGTTGTTGAAGGCTTTCATGGCCAGAATTATTGGGTTGCTGGGAGTTTTCCGGGCTGTATGGCTATGTTCGAGAAGCATTTTCTCTTGACGTTTCACTCACATCCATGGCAGGCATCCTCAGAGGTTATGAGGTTTTTTGGGAACTAGGCAAGTGAGTGGATTGTTGAAGGTATTTTCGGGATGTATGGCCATGGTCTAGAGGCATGACCAGGGCGAGACAAAGGAATCTTCTCGGCTAGAACCCAAGTTTCCCCCAGGCGCAGTCAGGCCATTGTATGCTAATCAAGGTGGTCAGTTAAAACATTCACGCCTAGTTCTAGCAGAGAAGAGTCCTTTGTCTCACCCTGGTCATACCACAGATATATAAATCCTTTTGCCTAGTCCCAACAGTCCTCACTACCTCTGAGGATGCTTGCCAAAGTGCAGGCGAAACGTCAGGAGAGAATGCCTCTAGACCATGGCCATACATCCCGAAAAAACCTATAACAACCCAGTGATTCCGGCCATGAAAGCCTTCGACAATACATAGGCAAGTGAGGTTTATATATCTGTGGAATGTCCAGGTTGGGAAAAAGAACTCTTGTCTGCTTGAGGCAAGCATGAATGTTGCAATTGGCCAACTGGATTAGCATTGAATGGGCTTGTAGCTTCAAAGCCTGGCTGCTTCCTACCTGGGGGATCCTTTGTTGGGAGGTGTTAGCTGGCTACCAGTATTAAAAAAACAGTATTACAAAACTCGAAAATCTGGACAGTAAATAAAGAGCAACACTAAAAAAACAGGGGAATTCCAGGCAAGAAGCAATCAGGGCCAGCTAACACCTCCAAAGAAAGGATCCCCCAGGGAGCAGGGAGAAGGACAGCCTTCCTCTAGTTCAGTGCTTCTCAACCTTCCTAATGCCATGACCCCTTAATACAGTTCCTCATGTTGTGGTGACCCCAACCATAAAATTACTTTCATTGTTACTTCATAACTGTAATTTTGCTACTGTTATGAATCGTAATATCTGATATGCAAGATGTATTTTCATTCACTGGACAAAATTTGGCACAAATACCCAATATGACCAAATTTGAATACTTTGGGGGTAGGAGGAGTGAGTGTTTTTGTCATTTGAGAGTTGTAGTTGCTGGGATTTATAGTTCCTACAATCAAAGAGCATTCTGAACTCCACCAATGATGGAATTGAACCAAACATGGCACACAGAACTCTATGACCAACAGAAAATACTAGGAGGGTTTGGTGGGCATCGGCCTTGAGTTTTGGAGTTGTCATTCACTTACATCCAGAGAGCACTGTGGACTCAAACAATGATGGATCTGGACCAAACTTGGCACAAAACTCAATATGCCCAAATGTGAACACTGGTGAAGTTTGGGGAAAATAGACCATGACATTTGGGAGTTGTAGTTGCTGGGATTTATAGTTCACCTACAATCAAAGAGCATTCTGAACCCCACCACAGAGAACCCAGATGACCAACAGAAAAAAACTGTGATTTGTGATGGTATTTGGCGACCCCTCTGACACCCTCTCACGACCCCTCCAGGGGCCGCGACCCCCAGGCTGCTCTAGTTAATTTTGCATTTCTCAACCTGGGGGTCGGGACCCATGGGGGTTGCGAGGGATTGTCAGAGGGGTCGCCAAAGACCATCAGAAAACACAGTATTTTCTGTTGGTCATGGGGGTGTGTGGGAAGTTTGGCCCAATTCTATCATTGGTGGGGTTCAGAATGCTCTTTGACTGTAGGTGAACTATAAATCCCAGCAACTACAACTCCCAAATGTCATGGTCTATTTTCCCCAAACTCCACCAGTGTTCACATTTGGGCATATTGAATATTCGTGCCAAGTTTGGTCCAGATCTATCATTGTTTGAGTCCACAGCGCTCTCTGGATGTAGGTGAACTACAACTCCAAAACTCAAGGTCAATGCCCACCAAACCCTTCCAGTATTTTCTGTTAGTCATGGGAGTTCTGTGTGCCAAGTTTGGTTCAATTCCATCATTGGTGGAGCTCAGAATGCTCTTTGATTGTAGGTGAACTATAAATCCCAGCAACTACAACTCCCAAATGTCAAATCTATTTCCTCCAAACTCCACTAGTGTTCAAATTTGGGCATATGAAGTATTCAGTTGGGTCCAGATCCATACATTGTTTGAGTCCACAGTGCTCTCTGGATGTAGGTGAACTACAATCCCAAAACTCAAGGTCAATGCCCACCAAACCCTTCCAGTATTTTCTGTTGGTCATGGGAGTTCTGTGTGCCAAGTTTGGTTCAATTCCATCGTTGGTGGAGTTCAGAATGCTCTTTGATTGTAGGGTAACTATAAATCCCAGCAACTACAACTCCCAAATGACAAAATCAATCCCCCCCAACCCCACTATTATTCAAATTTAGGTGTATCGGGTATGTGTGCCAAATTTGGTCCAGTGAATGAAAATACATCCTGCATATCAGGTATTTACATTACGATTCATAGCAGTAGCATTAGGAAGATGTATTGTCGAAGGCTTTCATGGCCGGAATCACTGGGTTGTTGTAGGTTTTTCGGGCTATATGGCCATGGTCTAGAGGCATTCTCTCCTGACGTTTCGCCTGCATCTATGGCAAGCATCCTCAGAGGTAGTGAGGTCACTACCTCTGAGGATGCTTGCCATAGATGCAGGCAAAACGTCAGGAGAGAATGCCTCTAGACCATGGCCATATAGCCCGAAAAAACCTACAACAACCCAGAATTAGGAAGGTTGAGAAGCACTGCCTTAGGCAACCCTATAATGGGATTTCCTAGGGCTGAGAGAGTGTGACCTGCTCAAAGTCATTCAAGGGCCAATTTCATAACCAAACCCTGGTCTCCAAAGCCATAGCCCAATGCACAAACTATTACACCATGCTGGCTCTCATCTCAAATGATAAAACTTGGCTGTGAGTAAAGGACTCTGGCATAATAGGGCAGGATGTGTCTCTGTTATTAGCTCGGTTTTGCAACTGATTAAAGAATACAAACAACCCAGAACTGCTTCAGAGACTGATACAAAGGCCTTCCCAACGATCGTGGCTCTTTTAATCCAATCACAAGGTTTTTATTTAGTTTAGACATGAGAAGCAGACAGAATATGTCTGTCTGCCTCACCAGCCAGAGACGGAGGAGAGCAGATGATAGAAGATCTGGAAAGAGTGGAGGAAGTGAGCCAGTTGCAGAAGGATCCTGGTGTTAGATAGGAACAGAAATACAGTAGAGTCTCACTTATCCAACCTCGCTCATCCAACATTCTGTATTATCCAACGCAGTCTGCCTCCTGCCCGGATTCATAACTGTTTCAATACATTGCGATGTTTAGGTGCTAAATTCATGGGGATAGTGGTGCAGCAGGCTGAGTGTCGGCTGCATTAAGATCACTCTGACCAAAAGGTCATGAGTTCGAAGCCAGCCCAGGTTGGAGTGGGTTTCCAACCAATTATGTGTAGCCTGTTGTCGACCTTTACAACCCGAAAGACAATTGCATCTGTCAGGTAGGAAAATAAGGTACCACCTTTAAAAAAGTGTGGGGAGGCTAAATTAACTGATTTATGAGGCCATAAAGAAGACTCCAGCAAAGCATTCCAGTGGGGAAGCATGCGGGGAATGCGGAAGTGCTTCATCAGCATCGCAGATGGACAATGAAAGCGACAGCTCCCCGGCGGCCAGAAAAAGTTAAATAGCCTCTGTGTATGTCTGTATATGTTGTATGTCAAAATTGGCATTGAATGTTTGCCATATATGTGTATACTGTAATCCGCCCTGAGTCCCCTGCGGGGTGAGAAGGGCGGAATATAAAAGCTGTAAATGAAATAAATAAATAAATAAATTCATAAATACAATAATTACTACATAACGTGACTGTGTACTGAACTGCTTTTTCTGTCGATTTGTTGTAAAACATGATGTTTTGGGGCTTAATTTGTAAAATCATAACACAATTTGACGTTTAATAGGCTTTTCCTCAATACCTTCTTATTATCCAACATTTTTGCTTATCCAATAGGCTTGTTTGATCCAAAAAAAATTGGTTCGAAATTCATTTGGTGCTGGTGATTAAATTCTAAAGTCAATTTCAATTTTAACAGAAAAAAATGTTCCAAACTTTCCGAAACTTCTGAGACTTCCAAATCCTTTCGTTAATGGTTTGAAAGTGTTGTTTCCTGTTTCATTGGGTGGTCTTTACTTTGAAAGTAGATCTTTTAATCCAGGAGCAGGAAAAAGCAAACCGGAGGAAATTCAGCCTTCTCTGGTTTAAAACTGGCTTCTCTGGCTTGAGGCAGAAGCGAGGAAAGCAAAGGGAGGAAATTCAGCCTTCTCTGGTTTAAAACTGGCTTCTCTGGCTTGAGGCAGAAGCGAGGAAAGCAAAGGAAGGAAATTCAGCCTTCTCTGGTTTAAAACTGGCTTCTCTGGCTTGGGGAAGAAGCAAGGAAAGCAAAGGAAGGAAATTCAGCTTTCTCCGGTTTAAAACTGGCTTCTCTGGCTTGAGGCAGAAGTGGGGAAAGCAAAGGGAGGAAATTCAGCCTTCCCCGGTTTAAAACTGGCTTCTCTGGCTTGAGGCAGAAACGGGGAAAGCAAAGGGAGGAAATTCAGCCTTTCCTGGTTTAAAACTGGCTTCTCTGGCTTGAGGCAGAAGTGGGGAAAGCAAAGGGAGGAAATTCTCCCCGGTTTAAAACTGGCTTCTCTGGCTTGAGGCAGAAGTGGGGAACGCAAAGGGAGGAAATTCAGCCTTCTCCAGTTTAAAACTGGCTTCTTTTATTTGAGGCAGAAGCGAGGAAAGCAAAGGGAGGAAATTCCTTCCTTCTCTGGTTTAAAACTGGCTTCTCTGGCTTGAGGCAGAAGCAGGGACAGCAAAGGGAGGAAATTCCTTCCTTCTCCAGTTTAAAACTGGCTTCTCCCTCTTTCAATTCCATGATTCTAAGAAGAGCATACACGTTTGGAGAGGAGTCAGCGGCGTCACCTTCTTCAGAGGTTTTAAAGCAAAGGCTGGGTGGCCATCTGTCAGGAGAGCTTAAAGTGTGTCTTCTTATGTGGCAGTAGGGGGCTGGACTGGATGGCTTTTGGGGCCTCTTCCAACTCCATGATTCTAAGAAGAACACATATGTTTGGAGAGGATTCAGCAGTTTGCTTTTGCCTAAGTCAACTGGGAACGGACAGAGTCTCATCCTCTGAATTAACTGAAAGCAAGTTACCTTTGCAGTTTGAACTCTGTTTGCTGCAACCAAAGGAAGCCAAGACAAAGGGGGAAAGTGGGAGGAGGAGAAAGAAGCTGGGACATTTTAACAGCAGCTGAAAAAAATGGGATGATAGAGGACTAATCAGGATCATCTCTGCCAAATTGGAAAAGAGGATATGCTTTTCTGGTAGCTTCACTCTAATAAACATAATCTATCCAACTCTGCGCTTAAATCATTTCAGATGTTCCCAACAGAGCTCTTTGTTGCTATCAACATCAAGTAGGAAATTTGGTGTATGGGGAATATTTCCTCTTGTGCCTTTCATCCCTGGCAGTTTCCCTTGCTATCGGGCCCAACGGATGTGTAACATGCCCTCGGTTGTTTGTGTGCAGTAGTGCTGAGATATTAACCATCATTTTTCAATTTTTACTTTCTCCTGACAGCTTTTAGCAAAGTCAATATCGGTTTTTGCGGAAGAAAGGTGCTAATGGGTTGTGCATGGCATTGTGTTTTTAGAGTCAGCGGCAGTGCCCAAGGAAGCAGGGGCTAAACAGAGAACAGGGACATCTCTTGCAAAGTATTGTCAAAGGCTTTCATGGCCGTTGTTGTAAGTTTTTTCGGGCTATATGGCCATGTTCTAGAGGCATTCTCTCCTGTCGATTCGCCTGCATCTATGGCAGGCATCCTCACTACCTCTGAGGATGCTTGCCATAGATGCAGGCGAAACATCAGGAGAGAATGCCTCTAGAACATGGTCATATAGCCCGAAAAAACTTACAACAACCCATCTATTGCAAAGGTCCGGAATGGGAAGAACGCATCCAAGTTGGACAGCTACCCTTTCCATAGCATCTCCCAGTATCCTATGGGTTTTAGTCCAAAGGGTGGTTTTCTAATGCTTTAGGACAGTGGTTTATCAACGGGGACGTCGCGGGACCACTGGGAGGGGGTCATGACGGGTATCAGAGGGGTCGCCAAAGAGAACCATCAGAAACACAATATTTTCTGTTGGTCATGGGTTCTGTGTGGGAAGTTTGGCCCAATTCCATTGTTGGTGGAGTTCAGAATGCTCTTTTTAGGTGAACTATAAATCCCAACAACTACAACTCCCAAATGTCAAGGTCTATTTTTCTCAAACTCCACCAGAGTTCACATTTGCACATATTGAGTGTTGGCGCCAAGTTTGGTCCAGATCCATCATTGTTTGAGTCCACAGTGCTCTCTGGATTTAGATGAACTACAACTCCAAAACTCAAGGTCAATGCCCACCAAGCCGTTCTAGCATTTTCTGTTGGTCATGGGAGTTCTGTGTGGCCAGGTCTGATTCAATTCCTTCCTTGGTGTTCAGAATGCACTTTGATTGTATGCGAACTATAAATCCTAGCAACTACAACTCCCAAATGATAACATCAATCTCCCCCAACCCCACCAGTATTCAAATTTGGGCGTATCGGGTATTTGTGCCAAATTTGGTCCGGTGAATAAAAATCCATCGTGCATATCAGATATTTACATTACGATTCATAACAGTAGCGAAATTACAATTATGAAGTAGCAACAAAAACCATGAAACAAAGACACTTAAAACATGCATTTTCCAAGCAAAGCTTCCATGAAACAGGGACCAAATCTTGACTTGATTCCAAACGATGCTTCATCTGACTACATATCGTGTACTTGGGACTTTTATCTCCTTGTTAGCTATGTCTCTAGCACTCAGAAACTGGTTTCACTTTAGCTGAGAATTTCTTATCTTTTTCTCTTGGAGCCTGGCAGAACACCGAAGCCACTGTTCGGCTCTCCTGTTTTGACTGATCTCTTTCTGTCTATTTATTTGCTCGTTAATTTCTGCAGCTGGGCCAGGTGCCGAGCTGTTTTCATGTTCCCTATCACGGGAACTCTCTGGTAACAATTCAGAAAGCACACCATCATCCCCATATCCCTCAGGGACATTCTCATGGGAAACTACACTTTGAACTGGGATCTCTTGGTCATTCTCTGCATCAATATCCTTGACCAAACCATTGCCATCTTGAAACTCATTTTGAAACTCATTAACATCACTCCCCACATCCAAAGCACCCTGATCCTGAAACACAATTACAGGCTGAGCTCCAACTGCATCTGACCCTCCTATCTATTGTGAATTTCAACAAGGAGCAATGTAGAATACTCTCAGTCTCAGAGTGGGACAGAAGCTCCTTCTTTGAAGGCTTTGAAACAGAAGTTGGATGGCCATCTTTGAGGGGTGCTTTGATTGAGCTTTTCCTGTGTGAAGGGGGTTGGACTAGATGGCACATGTGGTCTCTTCCAACTCTGTGATTCTATTCTCTTTCATTAATAACTTTTGCCATTATGACTACACTCTGATGTTGCTTGGCTCCTTCTGTGAAGTGTTGGAGAGGATGGTCCACGCCTTGGTTACTTCTAGACTGGACTATTGAAATGCGCTCTACATGGGGCTTCCCTTGAAGATGGCCCAGAAACTTCAATTGGTCCAACGTTCAGCAGCCAAACTACTAACTGGGGCGAATTACAGGGAGCAATCACCCTCCCCCCACTCCGTTTAAGGAGCTTTCTGGTCCCAATTCAAGGTGCAGGTCATCACCTATAAATCCCTAAACAGTTTGGGACCCGCCTACCTTTGCGACCGCATCTCCTACCAGAAACCTGCACGATCTCTTCAATCTTCTGGAGAGGCCCTCCTTTCGCCCCTTCCCTTATCACAGGCACAGCTAGTGGGTACGAGGGAGAGAGCCTTCTCCGCTGTGGCCTCCCCAACTTTGGAACTCACTACCAGGTGAGATTAGGCAAGCCCCCACCTTAGCAGCCTTTAAGAAAGAGCTAAAAACCTGGCTTTTCTGATGTGGCTTCGGAGAGTGACCACCCAACCCTTTTTTTGTAAGTCTCCACCTACAGCTTGTTTACACAATGCACTTTCCCCTACCCCAAATGAAGCCCAAACCCCACTGCTCCCTGTTTTGGGCTCCTTCTTTACAAATAGACCTTTTCTACCTTCTATCTCATCCAGGGTTTTAATGTTTTTACCATATTATCTTGCACATTTGGCCTGCCCTTTGTGACTGATTTTATCATGTCTTTTCCATTGTTTATTTTATTTTGTCGCATTATGTATTTGTTGTATTTATTTTCTATTGTTTTGTATATTATTTTGTTGTATTATGTTTGGGCTCGGCCTCATGTTAGCCACCCTGGGTCCCCATTAGGGAGATGGTGATGGGGTATAAATAAAGATGATGATGATGATTATGATAATAATAATTATTATTATTTGAAACACAACAAGATGAGTCCACAGTAGACACTCTGCTGGCTGTTGTATTGGATCACACATTGGACACTTCCCAAGTGTCTAGGACGGGGTGATGTATCGGCGAATAATGCGTGCAGATCCCAGTAAGGTGGACTTCTGCAGCTGGCAGATGATGATGATGATGATGATGATGATTATTATTATTATTGACGACCTGGGGTCTACCAGGGATGGGGAAAATCCATTATGTCATCTGCATTGAAATTATAAAACAACCAAGCAAGACTAAGGACTACTGATCTGACAGATTAATTTGATGTTTTTTTTAATCTCCCCAGAAAGCTTCTTTCTAACTTGAAATGGATGTGAATGTAGAGTCCCAAAGCCTGCTAGAGACGGAGCCCTGAGATGGATGCCTCTCCCTATCCTCATGCCTCTCTTGGACCAAAAGCATGCCGAAATCCCTGGGACTCCTTCTGCTGTGTGTCTTGCTCCAGAAGAAAGCAGAGGTAAGAAAATGAGGAGCAAGGAGGTTTCATCTTATTCCTGTCTTTAATTGCTCAGGAATTCCATCTCGCATTCTTCTCTTCCATAATTCCAGTTGAAGTGAGAACATTCCAACAAGTAATTGCAGTGAACCCTTAGTATCCACTGGGGTTTGGTTTCTGGAGCCTCCATGGATACCAAGATCCATCTTACAATGATCTAGTAATGATATTGTTGCACTCCCAGGCTGGGAATCACCTTTGTACTTAGTGTTTCCAACCCTGCCAGTAGGAATTGTGAGAGTTGAAGTCCAAAACACCTGGAGGGCCCAAGTTTGCCCATGCCTATTCTAACCTGTCTGTGTCTGGTTTGGCCTTCTGGAAAGCTAGACTTGCTCGGTTTCCGAACCCACGATCCTTGTGGTCACTGAAATCACTCAACAGTAAAATGGTGTTCCTTATATCAAATTGTATTTTTCCCCTTCTCTGTTACAGGCTAACTCCCTTGGAAACTCAGCCAAAGATATGTTTGAAGTGTGGCAGCAGTATCAGACGAACTGCATCCGCAAGATGTCTGAGGATCCGCAGCCCACCGGTGAGAGAATGTCTTTCTGTCGCTAGTTTCCAAACTTCCAACAACGTTTGCTCAATGTTGCCCCATTTTGCAATTTTCCCACTGCTAAAACAACCAGAAGAAACATTTTCTTGAAGGATTTCCTTCCTCCCTTTCCAAAATAACTTGCCTAACTTTGGGCTCTTCCAAATGTAATGTATTTATTTATTTATTATTTACAGTATTTATATTCCACCCTTCTCACCCCGCAGGGGACTCAGGGCGGATTACAATGTACATATACATGGCAAACATTCAACACCATAGACCAGCGTTTCTCAACCTGGAGGTCAGGACCCCTGGGGGGGGGGGTCACAAGAGGGTGTCAGAGGGGTCACCAAAGACCATTAGAAAACAGTATGGGAAATTTGGCCCAATTCTATTGTCGGTGGGGTTCAGAATGCTCTTTGATGGTAGGTGAACTATAAATCCCAGCAACTACAACTCCCAAATGACTCCTCAGGTAGCAACAGTCTTGGGGTCTCTCTGATGGCCATTGAAAACAACCCCCATCTCCTCTTCAAGTCGTCAGCTATGCTAGAAGTCCGTTTGCAAATAATCCCTTTGTTTCTTTTGATATGTTTCCAGGCCTGGTGTGCAACCGTACCTTCGACATGTATGCCTGCTGGGACGATGCCCTTCCCAACAGCACGGCCAAGGTTCCCTGTCCTTGGTATCTTCCTTGGTATCCGCAAGGTGAGTTTGACAACCCATGAAGGCGGTGATTCACTGGAACTTATGTCACAAGGGCCACCTGCCAGTAGCAAAGAACTGGTAAAGAGATCATAAACCTGCAAAGGTAGTGGAAAATGAACATGCAAAAATGCTGTGGGACTTTGGAATCCAGACTGACAAAGTTTTGGAACACAATACACCAGACATCACGATTGTGGAAAAGAAAAAAGTCTGGATTATTGATATCCCCATTCCAGGTGACAGTCGCATTGAGGAAAAACAACAGGAAAAACTCAGCCGCTATCAAGAACTCAAATTGAACTGCAAAGGCTCTGGCATAAACCAGAACAGGTGGTCCCAGTGGTGATCGGCACACTGGGTGCCGTGCCAAAAGATCTCAGCCGACATTTGGAAACAATAAACACTGATAAAATCACGATCTGTCAACTGCAAAAGGCCACCTGACTTGGATCTGTGCGCATCATTTGAAAATACATCATACAGTCCTAGGCGCTTGGGAAGGGTTCAACTTGTGATTTTGTGATATGAAATCCAGCATCGGGATCTCATTTGCTGTGACAAACTGTGTTCTTGTGTCAGTAAAATAATAATAATATCATCTTGCACTTGCATGGAATTGCAAACATATGTTTTCCTTTGCCAAAGGCATTCCCATCCTTCACCTCATTGCCACCCCGTTCCCTGAAGTCTGGCACACGATGGATAATAATAATAATAATAATAATAATAATAATAATAATAATAATAATAATATCCGATGTTCCCAATGTGTGGTTGAATACAAAAGCCAGCATAGTGATCAAGTTTGCTGTGTAATAATCTTGTTGTGTATCAAATAAGAAGAAGAATAAGAATAAAATAATAATAGGACTGGATCATTTACAGCTCTTGGTGTCAATGGGGTGTCCTGGAACCAAATCCCAGAGGGCTCACTTTAAAATGTAAACAGGCAACTTAGCACTGTTTGTCCCTTTCTCGCTTTCTTTGCAGTGCAAGATGGCTTCGTGTTCCAGAAATGTGGGGCAGACGGGCAATGGGTGCAAGACGAGACAGGCCATCCTTGGCGCGATCACTCCCAATGTGAGGACCTTCCCGAAGACCTTCCCTTCCAGGTACATGCATTGGGTTAAAGCAGGGTTGACAATCATATAACCCTCCAGATGTTGCAGGATTACAACTCCCAGCATCCTCCAACATTGGTTATGCTGGTTAGGGGTTGCCGGGACTTGTAGAAGTGTAGACAAAACATTGGTGAGTGTAAATTCTTAGTCTTGGGTCCTATCTCCAAGATATCTCATTAGGTACATATATGCAAATACAGATATCATATAGCATCCGTAGGGACATCCGTAGGGATACCAAGGTGCTTGTTTATAAAGCTATTGTCCTCCCAACCCTGCTATATGCCTATGAGACGTGGACTGTCTACAGACGTCACATGCAACTCCTGGAATGATTCCATCAGCACTGCCTCTGGAAAATCCTGCAAATCTCTTGGGAAGATTAGCAGACAAATGTCAGCATGCTGGAAGAAGCAAAGACCACCATCAACTCTGCTGGACCAGCCACGTTGCCCGGATGCCCGACCACCATCTCCCAAAGCAGTTGCTCTATTCTGAACTCAAGAACGGAAAACAGAAGTTGGTGGACAGGAAAAGAGATTTAAAGATGGGCTCAAAGCCAACCTTAAAAACCGTGGCATGGACACCAAGAACTGGGAAGGCCTGGCCCTTGAGCACTCCAGTTGGAGGTCAGCTATGATCAGCAGTGGTGTAGAATTTGAAGAGGCACGGATGGAGGGTGAAAGAGAAAAACATTCCAAGAGGAAGGTGCGTCAAGCCAATCCTGCAAAAGCCTTACGCCTGGAAACCATTGTCCTCACTCCAGCTGGAGGTCAGCTATGATCAGCAGTGCTGTAGAATTTGAAGAGGCACAAATGGAGGGTGAAAGAGAGAAACATGCCAAGAGGAAGGCGCGTCAAGCCAATCCTGCGAAAGCCTTACACCTGGAAACCATTGTCCTCACTCCAGCTGGAGGTCAGCTATGATCAGCAGTGCTATAGAATTTGAAGAGGCACAAATGGAGGGTGAAAGAGAGAAACATTCCAAGAGGAAGGTGCGTCAAGCCAATCCTGCAAAAGCCTTACGCCTGGAAACCATTGTCCTCACTCCAGCTGGAGGTCAGCTATGATCAGCAGTGCTGTAGAATTTGAAGAGGCACAAATGGAGGGTGAAAGAGAGAAACATGCCAAGAGGAAGGCACGTCAAGCCAATCCTGCGAAAGCCTTACGCCTGGAAACCAATGTCCTCACTACAGCTGGAGGTCAGCTATGATCAGCAGTGCTGTAGAATTGGAAGAGGCACAAATGGAGGGTGAAAGAGAGGACCATGCCAAGAGGAAGGCACATCAAGCCAACCCTGTGAAAGCCTTACGCCTGGAAGCCAATGCCCTCATTATGGGAGAACATGCAGGTCAAGAATAGGGCTCCACAGTCACCTACGTACCCACCGCCAGGACACCGAACTTGGAAGACAATCCTACTTGGACAGCGAGGGATCGCCTAAGTAAGTATCTATAACACTTCTGCTCCAAAGCATTTCAGAAAAGGATTAGTCTAAGCATTTCTACTTTGATTTTCTTCCAGAAACGCTTGTGGATTCTAGAGCAGTTCCGGCTGATGTACACCATGGGCTACTCCGTTTCTCTGATGGCTTTGCTGGTGGCCTTGGCCCTGCTGTCCACCTTCAGGTACATGGAGAAGACCCAAATAAATAAATATTTGCCATGTCTGAGACTTCAACCGAGGCTGTACGTTTAAACTAGGACATTCCCAGAATCAGAGCTAATTCAAACAATATGTTCTAGACCAGGCATGGGCAAACTTTGGCCCTCTGGGTGTTTTGGACCTCAACTCCCACAATTCCTAACATAGTATATTGACTGATATATTTGAATGTTGTTAATTTGTTCTGGTTTTAATATTCAACTAAGAGTCTTGAGTCCCAATATGAGAGGAAAGGCCTTATCTGAATTAATAATATGATGGTGATAATGATGATGTTGATGGTGATGATGATATAGCAATAGGCTCTCCTGCTATTGAGTCCCAGTATAGGAGGAAAGGCCATATAGAAAAGAATAAAATGATGTGACAGTGATGATGATGATGATGATATAGCATTAGCTCTCCTTCTATAGCAGTGGTTCTCAGCCTTGCTAATGCCATGACCCCTTAATGGCGTTCCATATGTTGTGGTGACCCCCAACCATAATATTGTTTCGTTGCTACTTGATACCTGTCATTTTAGTACTGTTATAAATCGTAATGTAAATATCCGATATGCAGGATATATTTTCACTCACTGGACTAAATTGAGCACAAATACCCAATATGTCCAAATGTGAATGCTAGTGGGGTGGGGTGGGGGGGTAGGATTGATTTTGTAATTTGGGAGCTGGGATTTATAGTTCACCTATAATCAAAAAGCATTCTGAACTCCACCAGCGATGGATTTAAACCAAACTTGGCACAAAGAACTCCCATGACCAACAGAAAACACTGGAAGGGTTTTGTGGGCATTGACCTTGAGCTTGGGAGTTGTAGTTCACCTATATCCAGAGGAGGAGCCCCCGGTGGTGCAGTGGGTTAAAGCACTGAGCTGCTGAGCTTGTTGATCGAAAGGTCGCAGGTTCGATTCCGGGGAGCGGCGTGAGCTTCCGCTGTCAGCCCTAGCTTCTGCCAACCTAGCAGTTCGAAAACATGCAAATGTGAGTAGATCAATAGGTACCACTCCGACGGGAAGGTAACGGCGCTCCATGCAGTCATGCCGGCCACATGACCTTGGAGGGGTCTACGGACAACGCTGGCTCTTCGGCTTAGAAATGGAGATGAGCACCACACCCCAGAGTCAGACATGACTGGACTTAATGTCAGGGGACTACCTTTACCTTTACCTATATTGTATTAATAGTAAAGACAAGATGGAAAGGGGGGTTGGACTAATACTCAATATGCCCAAATGTGAACACTGGTAGAGTCTGGGGAAAATAGACCTTGACATTTGGGAGTTGTAGTTTTTGGGATTTATAGTTCACCTACAATCAAAGAGCATTCTGAACTCGACCAACAATAGAATTGGGTCAAACTTCCCACACAGAATCCCAATGACCACCAGAAAATACTATGTTTTCTGATGGTCTTTGGCAACCACTTTGACACCCCCTCACGACCCCCTCAGGGGTCCCAACCCCCAGGTTGAGAAACACTGTTCTATAGAATTAAAAGCCATATATAAATGATGATGATGGTGATCCAGCAATAGTTCTCCTGCCATTGAGTTCCAGTATAGGAAGAAGGGGGCCATGGTGGTTTCAGCGGGTTACACCATTGAGCTGCTGAACTTGTTGACCGGAAGTTTGGCAGTTCGAATCTGCGAGATGCGGTGAGCTCCTATTGATAGCCCCAGCTTCTGCCAACCTAGCAGTTCAAAAACATGCAAATATGAGTAAATAGGTACCGTTCAGGCAGGAAGGTAATGGTGCTGCATGCAATCATGCCGGCCACATGAACTAGAAGGTGTCTATTGACAACACTGGTTCTTCGGCTTTGAAATTGAGATGAGCACTAACTCCTAGAGTTGGACACGACTACACTTAATGTCAGGGGAAACCTTTATTTATTTATTTATTTATTTATTTACTATACTTGTATACTGCCTTTCTCAGCATTATCGGCGACTCAAGACATTTTACAAGTCAGTACACATAACAATAAAATACAAATTAGACATTAAAACAGTATAAAACTACAATAGAAGCAATAAAAACCAGCATCATTATCATCAGCGTCTCCTAGTTAAATAACGTTGTCCAAGTTCCATTGTCGAGTGATTCCATTTCCTATGTTAGTTACTCTGCATTTGTAAACACTTGTTCATATAACCATGTCTTACCTTGTCTCCGAAATGTTAAGAGTGAGGGAGCCGATCTAATCTCCTTAGGGAGGGCGTTCCTTAGCCGAGGGGCCACCATAGAGAAGGCACTGTCTCTCGTCCCCACCAAACGTACTTGTGATGAGGGTGGGATCGAGAGCAGGGCCTTCCCGGACGATCTTAAAGTCCTAGATGGTTCATAAGGGGAGATGCGTTTGGACAGGTAAATTGGGCCAGAACCGTTTAGGGCTTTATTGTTGCACTCCAGGTCCAGATGATGCCCTCTGACTTAAAACACGTCACACGAAGAGTGAATAATCAAATCTTCTTTTATTAAAGTTTAGTAAATAGCCAGAAGAAATAAATGCTTTTAAGAAAATCAGCAGGTTCCAAAAAGTATTAGTCCATAAACAGTAGTAACCCAAAGCAATGTCCATACAAGAAATACAGGCAATCCAAGATAGCATTAATCCAGACAGGAATCAAGCAGGATGCAAAGACAATTAAAAAGAAACAAAATCCCTTGAACAAGATTTCCATGGCACAAGAACTTAGTTTCCAAACGATGCCTGATCTGACAAGATTTTCTACAGGCAAACCTTAAATCCCAAAAACTGGTTTCGTTTTCCCCCAGTCTTTGACTTTAATTGACGAATTCTTTTGGATCTACATAAACATTGGGCCTCTTGTCGATTCTGGCTAATCTCCATCCGCCGACTGTGCTTATCTGACTCCTCATTAACTCTAGCAGGTGTCAGACAGTTTTCCAAACTAGAATCTGGAGAACTCACAGACGGAGGGAGTAAACCTTTATCCCAAGGCCTGACAGAAACATTCTCATGAGAATCTGCCCTTGGCAGCGAAGCCTCTCTGTCAGTGTCTGCATGAAACTCATTGCCCAAAGTGCAATGCACCTCAGAGTCAGTCCCAGCATCCCCCACATCAGAAGCAACAGGGAACTGAATCCCTCCTCATTACTCACATCAGACACAGAAACATCAGGACGCTGAAACACATTCACAGGTTCAAGCACAGGCTCAGATTCAATCACAGGCTGAGTCCCAACATTTATGGGCTAAAGCCAGCACTTTGAATTGTACCCGGTAGCAAACTGGCAGCCAGTAAAGCTGGCACAGCAGAGGAGTTGTATGCTCCCTGAGTGCTTCTCCTGTTAACAATCTGTCTGCCGACCGTTGGACCATTTGAAGCTTCTGGGCAGTCTTCAAAGGCAATCCCATGTAGAGCGCATTGCAGTAATCTATACGGGATGTAACCGGAGCATGGACTACCTTTACTATAGGACAGTGGTTCTCAACCTTCCTAATGCCATGACCCCTTAATGCAGTTCCTCATGTTGTGGTGACCCCCAACCATAAAATTATTTTTGTTGCTATTTTACAACTGTGTAATTTTGCTACTGTTATGAATCATAATGTAAATATCTGATATGCAGGATATATTTTCATTCACTGGACCAAATTTGGCACGAATACCCGATACACCCAAATTTGAATACAGATGTGATTGGGGAGGATTGATTTTGTAACTTTGGAGTTGTAGTTGCTGGGATTTATAGGTCACCTACAATCAAAGAGCATTCGGAACTCCACCAACAATGGATTTGAACCTAATTTGCCACACAGAACTCCCATGACCAATGGAAAACACTGGAAGGGTTTGGTGGGCATTGACCTTGAGTTTGGGAGTTGTAGTTCACCTATATCCAGAGAGCACTGTGGACTCAAACAATGGTGGATCTGGACCAAACTTGGGGCAAATATTCAATATGCCCAAATGTGAACACTGGTGGAATTTGGGGGAAATACCTTGACATTTGGGAGTTGTAGTTGCTGGGATGTATAGTTCACCTACAATCAAAGAGCATTCTGCACCCTACCAATGATAGAATTGGCCAAACTTCCCACACAGAACCCCCATGACCAACAGAAAATATTGTCTTTTCTGATGGTCTTTGGCGACCCCTCTGACACCCCCTCACGACCCCTCCAGGGGTCCCGACCCCCAGGTTGAGAAACACTGCTATAGAGGAGGAAATGCTGTATAGAATAAAATAAGATGATAGTGACAGTGATGTTGATAATATAACAAGCGTTCTCCTACTGACAGCTAAAGAATTATCCCTGTGATGCAGATGAATAGAACTTGCTGCTGTCCAGCCAACACTAGTACTGATATGCCGATGTATTAACAATTTTGAGAAGACATTTCGTTCTCGTGACAGATCTAAATTACAGCTATGTATTTTTTGTGCTGTTTTGACCACTGCTGCTTCTTGTTTGGCACTTTGGATTTTAGTTCTCAGTCGACTTGGTGCCATCTAGTGTTAGTGCTGATGTGTTGTTGAAGGCTTTCATGGCTGGAATCGCTGGGTTGCTGTAAGTTTTTTGAGCTATATGGCCATGTTTCTGAAGCATTCTCTCCTGACATTTTGCCTGCATCTATGGCAGGCATCCTCAGAGGTTGTGAGGTTTAGTCTTTGGTCTTAAAAAAGAAATCTGGGTTCCACATTTTCACCGATTCCATTTTCTATTTATTTATCGTGTCAGGGGCAAGCCAAACAGTTGTATTGCATTTTTAACAAACAAACAAACAAAACACAAAGTTTGCAAGCTTGGTAGTTGATTAAATGTCCTTTGACCAGTATCTGGCCACTTGGAGTGCCTCTGGTGTTGCCGCAAGAAGGTCCTCCATTGTGCATGTGGCTGGGCTCAGGTTGCATTGCAGCAGGTGGTCAGTGGTTTGCTCCTCTCCACGCTCGCATGTCGTGGAGTCCACTTTGTGACCCCATTTCTTGAGGTTGGCTCTGCATCTCGTGGTTCCAGAGCACAGTCTGTTCAGCGCCTTCCAAGTCGCCCAGTTTCTGTGTGCCCAGGGGGGAGTCTCTCATTTGGTATCAGCCATTGATTGAGGTTCTGGTTTTGAGCCTGCCACTTTTGGACTCTCACTTGCTGAGGTGTTCCAGCGAGTGTCTCTGTAGATCTTAGAAAACTATTTCTTGATTTAAGTCATTGACGTGCTGGCTGATACCCAAACGGGATGAGCTGGAGATGTCTCTGCCTTGGTCCTTTCACTATTGGCTGCTACTTCCCGGCGGATGTCAGGTGGTGCAATACCGGCTAAGCAGTGTAATTTCTCCAGTGGTGTAGGGCGCCGACACCCTGTGATAATGCGGCATGTCTCATTAAGAGCCACATCCACTGTTTTAGTGTGGTGAGATGTGTTCCACACTGGGCATGCGTACTCAGCAGCAGAGTAGCATAGCGCAAGGGCAGATGTCTTCACTGTGTCTGGTTGTGATCCCCAGGTTGTGCCAGTCAGCTTTCGTATGATATTGTTTCTAGCACCCACTTTTTGCTTGATATTCAGGCAGTGCTTCTTGTAGGTCAGGGCACAGTCCAGAGTGACTCCCAGGTATTTGGGTGTGCTGCAATGCTCCAGTGGGATTCCTTCCCAGGTGATCCTCAGAGCTCGGGATGCTTGTCTGTTCTTAAGGTGAAAAGCACATGTCTGTGTTTTAGATGGATTAGGGATCAGCTGGTTTTCCCTGTAATAGGCAGTAAGAGCACCTAGAGCTTCGGAGAGCTTCTGTTCAACCATCTCAAAGCTCCCTGCTTGAGCTGTGATGGCGTGATCATCAGCATAGATGAAACTCTCTGTCCCTTTTCTGATAGTGCTCCAGTTAGAAAAGTCTGGGTTTTCTCTACAAATATCAAGAGAAACCCCGGCCTGTATTGACACAGATTTTGTCATAGCTTGTCTTCTCGATTCTTCCTCCCCAGGAAACTTCGGTGTATCCGCAATTACATCCACATGAACCTTTTCCTGTCCTACGTGCTGCGCGCCATCTCCATCCTCGCCCGGGATGCACTTTTACGGCTCCGTTTTCCCGAAGACTTCCAGAAGGAAGGAGATTTCTCTAGCTTTCCTATGGCACAGGTACCAGATCCACATTTGGTGGTGATATTGCATCCCAGTTTGAACCTAGTTGGAGAGCAGTCAGATGGCTCAGCCCTCTTGTTATGCTACAAGTCCCATCATCCCTGGCCTGCCTAATGAAGGAGTAAGGGTGCTGGGAAATGCGGTCTGGAAAGCAAGTTGATCAGTTAGGAGGAGAGCTGCTCATTTGGTTGTTGGTGGAAATCACACAGCTCTATCCCTGGCAGAAAACCAAGTCCAATGTGTGTCCAGCACAGTGGGTGGGGCCAGTTATTTGTTGGGACAGCCCCATGGTTGCCATGGCAGACATGAAGTCCTGAGCCGCTCCTGTGAGGGTCGCCTCGGCATGGATGTTGAAGTCCCCCAGCACAAGAAGCCGTTGGGACTCCACCACCAGGCTCGAGACCACCCCCGCTAGCTCAGGCAGGGAGACTGTAGTGCAGCGAGGTGGACGGTACACTACAAGAATCCCTATTCTGTCCCGGTCACCCACCCTCAGGTGGACGCATTCGAAATTTGTGGTCTGCGGGATGGGACTCCTGGTCAGATGGATGGAATCTCTATAGACCACTGCGACCCCGCCTCCCCGTCCTCCGGCTCTTGGTTGGTGTTGCACGGAGAAACCCGGAGGACAAAGCTGGGAGAGATTTACGCCCCCCGCTTCATCCAGCCAGGTCTCCGTGATGCACGCCAGATCTGCCCGCTCCTCCAGGATTAAATCCTGGATCCAGGTCGTTTTCCCGTTGACAGATCTGGAGGTTGGCTCTGCATCTCGTGGTGCCAGAGCGCAGTCTGTTCAGTGCCTTCCAAGTTGCCCAGTCTTCTGTGTGCCCAGGGGGGAGTCTCTCATTTGATATCAGCCATTGATTGAGGTTCTGGGTTTGAGCCTGCCACTTTTGGACTCTCGCTTGCTGAGGTGTTCCAGCGAGTGTCTCTGTAGATCTTAGAAAACGATTTCTTGATTTAAGTCGTTGACGTGCTGGCTGATACCCAAACAAGGGATGAGCTGGAGATGTCTCTGCCTTGGTCCTTTCACTATTGGCTGCTACTTCCCGGCGGATGTCAGGTGGTGCAATACCGGCTAAACAGTGTAATTTCTCCAGTGGTGTAGGGCGCAGACACCCTGTGATAATGCGGCATGTCTCATTAAGAGCCACATCTACTGTTTTAGCGTGTGAGATGTGTTCCACACTGGGCATGCATACTCAGCAGCAGAATAGCATAGCGCAAGGGCAGATGTCTTCACTGTGTCTGATTGTGATTCCCAGGTTGTGTCAGTCAGCTTTCGTATGATATTGTTTTTAGCGCCCACTTTTTGCTTGATATTCAGGCAGTGCTTCTTGTAGGTCAGAGCACGGTCCAGAGTGACTCCCAGGTATTTGGGTGCGCTGCAATGCTCCAGTGGGATTCCTTCCCAGGTGATCCTCAGAGCTCGGGATGCTTGTCTGTTCTTAAGGTGAAAAGCACATGTCTGTGTTTTAGATGGATTAGGGATCAGCTGGTTTTCCCTGTAATAGGCAGTAAGGGCACCTAGAGCTTCGGAGAACTTCTGTTCAGCCATCTCAAAGCTCCCTGCTTGAGCTGTGATGGCGTGATCATCAGCATAGATGAAACTCTCTGTCCCTTTTCTGATAGTGCTCCAGTTAGAAAAGTCTGGGTTTTCTCTACAAATATCAAGAGAAACCCCGGCCTGTATTGACACAGATTTTGTCATAGCTTGTCTTCTCGATTCTTCCTCCCCAGGAAACTTCGGTGTATCCGCAATTACATCCACATGAACCTTTTCCTGTCCTACGTGCTGCGCGCCATCTCCATCCTCGCCCGGGATGCACTTTTACGGCTCCGTTTTCCCGAAGACTTCCAGAAGGAAGGAGATTTCTCTAGCTTTCCTATGGCACAGGTACCAGATCCACATTTGGTGGTGATATTGCATCCCAGTTTGAACCTAGTTGGAGAGCAGTCAGATGGCTCAGCCCTCTTGTTATGCTACAAGTCCCATCATCCCTGGCCTGCCTAATGAAGGAGTAAGGGTGCTGGGAAATGCGGTCTGGAAAGCAAGTTGATCAGTTAGGAGGAGAGCTGCTCATTTGGTTGTTGGTGGAAATCACACAGCTCTCAGATGGACTCCAACTCCCATAATCCTCTATCAAACCCCTGTCAGAGTATTGACTCTTGCCAGCGGAAGGATTGCTAGATCGGCAGACATTGTGTTCAGAAATCAGGACTCTGCAGACTTCCAGTTACAACAGAACACTAAGTCTACTAAGTACATCTACACACGTCTATACACAGCAAGCTACAGACAGGAACTTCTAGGCAAAAACAACAGTCTCTGAACATCTGCTTATCTGACTTCTGGCTGAGACCATTTCCTCCCTTTTCTTCCCAGCCAGAAAACATGATATCTCATTTCTGTCAAGGTTACAGTTTCACAGCCTCAGCACAGTATTTCTAATACACAATTGAACTGAATAGAATCCATCTTGAATTACATAGAAGCACATTGAAAAACACGCATACATAACTAAATAATCCTGACAACCCCCACCCATTTGGTCCAGTTCCATCCTGGGTGGGAATCGTGCAGCTCTCTGGATGTGGACGGACTACAATTCTCACCATTCTCTATCAACCCCACCCAAACAAATCCCATCCGTATTTTTTGTTATATAATGAAGGGTATGCGTACTCCGTTTGGTCCAGAGCCATCAAGCCATGTAGCAGCCTTTGTGATTCAAACAAACATATATAACTACATACATATTTTCACTTATATATAGTTTGTAAAACAGTTTTTGCCCCCCTTGCAATGTCTCCTTTGTGGGGAGGTAATGCAACTCCTTAGCTTTCCACGTAATGACAGATAGAGTGCTGAATTCAAGATCTGTTCCCTCTTCTCTCTGTCTGCCATGTCTAGGCTGGAGCCAGCTGTCGCCTGGCACAGGTCCTCACCCAATACTGCGTCTGTGCAAACTACTACTGGCTCCTGGTGGAAGGACTCTATCTCCATAACTTGCTGGGACCCCTGGCCTTCTCCGAAGAGAGCTATTTCCTAGGCTATCTGCTACTTGGATGGGGTGAGTCTGGCGGCTGGTGCCATGTCCCAATGGGATAATGATTAATAATAATAATAATAATAATAATAATAATAATAATAATAATAAGGAAACAATAAACATTGACAAAATCACAATCTGTCAACTGCAAATTGTGATTTTGTCAATGTTTATTGTGCTGGTACGTCTGTACCAGGAGCTCCAACTTTATTTTCTATTAAATGTTTGCATGCATTCCAAAGTTTCAGGGATTCTGCAAAAACTTTGGTTTGCAGTCATAGGGCAAGCCACCTATCTATCATTGTTAAGTTTGGATCTGCCCCTTCTACCAAGGAGATGGGAAGGGAAGAGGGGGCCATTTTTAGTTAGTCTTAGTGAGGAAAGCTAAGTTAGAGGACGTGGACAAGCTTCACCTGCAGAAAAGCTTCATTTCTCAAGACATTCAGGGGGAAAATTCCCAAAGCTCTGCAGCCTCTCAGCCTTACAGCATCTGAGGGAAACAGCCCTAAAGTCTTAAAGAAATTCCAGAGGGAAAACAGCTTTACAGACCCAAAGAACTCCAGCTGGAGAATCTACAAGCTTTGTCTGGTAGGTTTACTCAGTACCAAGACGCAGCTTGGAATCGGTAGTAGATCCCACACCAACAAAGCTTAGATAACAGACAGCCTGGGAGAGGTTAAAAAAGGGTTTTCCTCTCAAAGTATAAGAACAATGAACGAAGACAGTTGCCTGTCCCTTGTGGACAAGATTAAGGAAGCCACCATTTGATTTAAAGCCATGAAGCATTTGTTTGACTCATTGAAGATTTGAGAAATATCAGTTTAATTTGTTCAATAATAAAGGACTTCGTTAAACCTTTCAAGCCATCTAAAGACCATTTCTTCCGGAAAATCCTTGAGGGCCTCTTTCATGGCGCCCTGGCTTCCCGCTGGGCACAAGGTGCACGTCCTATTTGAAAAGACAATTATTACAGGCCCAGTGCGTGACAGAACATTTATTGTAAAATAATAATAATAATAATAATAATAATAATAATAATAATAATAATAATAACAACTTTCCAAGCCTGGTGTAGATTCTGAGAACCTTGCTTCACCAGTGTGGCAGCTATTGAAATCGCCAAATCATCTTTATATTCAGCTCCATGCAGAGCTGAATATATCACATACGTACATGTATACTCAATCTAAGAAAATGACAGTGAATTAGATGTGAGCGATGTCACTTTTGCTTCCCAAAAGCACTGCAAAGAAGCAATCTATGCCATGGGGAAATGAAAAGGAAGGAGGTGAAGCTTTGTTGTGCATCAGGCGTTAATTGCACCCATTATGTAGACTTAGAAATAGTTTTATAAACTCTGCAGAGACACTCGCTGGAACACCTCAGCAAGCAAGAGTCCAAAAGTGGCAGGCTCAAACCCAGAACCTCAATCAATGGCTGATACCAAATTAGAGACTCCCCCTGGGCACACAGAAAACCGGGCGACTTGGAAGGCGCTGAACAGACTGCGCTCTGGCACCACGAGATGCAGAGCCAACCTTAAGAAATGGGGCCACAAAGTGGAATCCACGACATGCGAGTGTGGAGAGGAGCAAACCACTGACCACCTGCTGCAATGCAACCTGAGCCCTGCCACATGCACAAGGGAGGACCTCCTTGCAGCAACACCAGAGGCACTCCAAGTGGCCAGATACTGGTCAAAGGACATTTAATCAACTACCAAGCTTGCAAACTTTGTGTTTTGTTTGTTTGTTTGTTAAAAATGGCAATACAACTGTTTGGTTTGCTCCTGACATGATAAATAAATAAACGTAGACTTAACGTGAGGCCAATGATTGATGTTAGTCTATCTTTCTGTGCAGGGTCTCCAATCCTTTTCGTCCTGCCTTGGGTGATTGTGAGGTATCTCTACGAAAACCACGAGTAAGTCTGTATGATACAAACCTGCTTATATTTTGAGATCTTCTGATGCCATGTCTGCACAGCCAGGAAGTTTGGATCTCATTTTTAGTAGCAAGATAGTGTTTACATGCATGGAACAGATGTCAGAATGCCTTGCCAAACTACAGCTCCTATGTATTGTAGGACCTCACAACCTCTGAGGATGCTTGCCACAGATGCAGGCGAAACATCAGGAGAGAATGCTTCTAGAACATGGCCATATAACCCAAAACACCTACAACAAGCCAGCTATAACTCCTATGATTCCATAGGATTGAGCCACAGCAGTTAAAGTGATATCGAACTGCATTGAATCTGCAATGTAGATGACCTTAACAGATGTACTGTCGAAGGCTTTCATGGTTGGAATCACTGGGTTTCTTTCGGGCTATATGGCCATGTTCTAGAGGCATTCTCTCCTGACGTTTCGCCTGCATCTATGGCAAGCATTCTCAGAGGTTGTGAGGTCCTCTAGAAGCATTCTCTCCTGACGTTTTGCCCGCATCTATGGCAAGCATCCTCAGAGGTTGTGAGGTCCTCTAGAAGCATTCCCTCCTGACCTTTCACCTGCATCTACGGCAAGCATCCTCAGAGGTTGTGAGGTCCTCTAGAAGCATTCTCTCCTGACCTTTCGCCTGCATCTATGGCAAGCATCCTCAGAGGTTGTAAGGTCCTCTAGAAGCATTCCCTCCTGACCTTTCGCCTGCATCTATGGCAAGCATCCTCAGAGGTTGTGAGGTCCTCTAGAAGCATTCTCTCCTGACATTTTGCCTGCATCTATGGCAAGCATCCTCAGAGGTTGTGAGGTCCTCTAGAAGCATTCTCTCCTGATGTTTCGCCTGCATCTATGGCAAGCATCCTCATAGGTTGTGAGGTCACAACCTCTGAGGATGCTTGCCATAGATGCAGGTGAAACGTCAGGAGAGAATGCCTCTAGAACATGGCCATATAGCCCGAAAAAAACCTACAACAACCCAGACCCTAACAGATGTCAGAATGCCTCGCCAAACTACAATTCCTATGATTCCATAGCATTGAGCCACATCAGTTAAAGTGATATCGATCTGCAATGTAGACGACCCTAAGTTATGTCTCAAAGGTGACTTTGGTGACTCTTTCTTTCTGATATCTTTTCATGATACTCTTTTTTCAGATGCTGGGAGAGAAATGATAACATGGGCTACTGGTGGATCATTCGCTGTCCTATCCTACTAGCCATCTTTGTAAGTGGAGAAGCTGCCCTAAAGCAAATGAGGACATTGGTTCTTCTTGTCCCAAAACCAGTTTTCCACAAATTGGATTCTTTGTTTTTCCCCATTTCCCAGGTCAACTTTGTGATCTTCATCCGCGTTATCAAGATCTTGGTTTCCAAGCTCCAGGCACAACAGATGCGCTATGCGGATTACAAAATGCGGTACGGAACAAACTTTGGGTTGTGGGGTATTCTTATCAAGCATTGTATTTTGGCAAGAGAAAGTAATATAATACCTCGGGAGAATTGGCCGTCTGCAAGGACGTTGCCCAGGTTCGAATCCAGGGAGAGCGTGGATGAGCTCCCTCTATCAGCTCCAGCTCCTCATGCGGGGACATGAAAGAAACCTCCCACAAGGATGATAAAACATCAAAAACATCCAGGCATCCATCCAACACTGATTCAACAGAACAAATTGCAGTCTCCCATATGTCACTGTATCACAACTCCCATCAGCTCTATTCCTGATGTCTAATGAGAAGGAATATAGGAGTTGTGGTCCAGCATCTGGAGGGAGCAACACATGATTCAGCCTGCAGGCCTTGAGTATGAGACATGTGGGCTAACAACCTTGAAACCTGACTAGGTGATGGTGATTTTGATGTTCTTCCTCCTCTTCCCCATCTTTAGGCTGGCCAAGTCAACCCTGACCCTCATCCCCTTGTTGGGCATCCACGAAGTGGTGTTTGCTCTGGTCACCGAGGAGCAGGCTCAAGGCACCTTGCGATACGTCAAATTCTTCTTTGAGCTCTTCCTCAACTCCCTCCAGGTATGGGGCACATCTTGAATGCTTCCCCACATATAGGAGCCATTGGTCTATCTAACTCAGGGTTTGTTTGACTGACAGATATGTTTCATATAGTTATGCTGGTTAGAAGCCAGTACAAGCCTGAAGCGTAGATCCATTAAATCTTATCATCCTTTCTTTTCAAACACCTTCAGGGCCTTCTGGTGAGCATACTCTACTGCTTTGTCAATAAAGAGGTGAGTGGCTAAGTTCCTTAAAGCACAGGGTTGTCGGGTTGCCGTTTCCATTATCCCAAGCCTTCATAGCGGGTAATCAAAAGTGATGGGAGCCTCCTTCCTTGGAGGCTTTTAAACAGAAGCTGGATGGCCACCTGTCAGGAGTATTTTGATTGTGCTGTTTCTGCATTGCAGGGGGTTGGACCAATGCCCTTTGGAGTCTCTTCTAACTCTATAATTCTATGTAATAGAATGTCCCCAAGTGGAAAAAGTTTTAAAAGGCCTGCACTATATTTTCTTCATCTTTGCTCAGGTCCAATCTGAAATCCAGCGGAAGTGGCAGCGGTGCCAATTGGGAGCCGGGCTGCTTGAGAAGCCAGGGCACAGCCTCAGCCGATGGGCTTCCTGGCGCAACCGAAGCAGCCATGGCAAAAAGGCCGGCTTTCTCCAACCCTGTGGTCACCCGGGACCACCAAATCTCCCAAAGGGCTTCGAGGCGAACCTTGCTGCTATCAAACCGTACTGCTACGTCCCAGTTAAGTCCGAGGAAAAAGCAGAAAACGTACTCGGCCCGAAGGAGAGTCTTCCCTGCACCGTCGGCCCGGAAAATGCATGCTGATCCCCATTATTATTATTATTTTCCTAGAGCTTCATATCCTCCAACATTTCACAGACGTGTGGCAGAGCAACACCAGAGGACAAACGATATTAAGGAGGATGGACACACAAATCTAGGAGAGGCTGCAGCAGTTTGCTTTTGCCTAAGCTGACTGGGAAGGGCCAACATTGCATTACTTGCAATTTATTTATTTTTTTGCAATTTGAACTCCATTGGCAGGAATTGAACTAAACTGAAGGACAAATGGAGAAAAGGGACATTTCAAAAGCAGCTGGAAAAAGTTTCATTGGGGCTGCCCTGCTGGATCAGAACAATGGAGTGAAAACCCGACTGGCTTTTTTAATTTTTTTGTCAGGAGCGACTTGAGAAACTGCAAGTCGCTTCTGGTGTGAGAGAATTGGCCATCTGCAAGGACATTGGCCAGGGATGTTTTTGATGTTTTATCATCCTTGTGGGAGGCTTCTCTCATTTCTCCACATGGGGAGCTGGAGCTGACAGAGGGAGCTCATCCGCGCTCTCCCGGATTCGAACCTGTGACAGGGTTGCAAGAAAATAACATGGTTTTTGAACTTTTGGGGTGAAGGGTCTCACCATGTCTAGATAAAGACACTCATAAAGTTTGTCTTTGCTTTGGAGGCCACTGAAGCTTCAAATCTGGACTACAAACTTGCAAGAATATATATATATATATATATATATATATATATATATATATATATATAATATATATAGACTTTGTTTCACACACAAATTGATTCAAAATATTGTGTCTTGAATGACCTTTCCGTGTCTAGAATGATGTCCCATCTTCTGTTCCCAACTATTTTCAATAAGAGATACTTGACTTGCATCTTGTGTCCGACTCTTTTTTTCTACTCTGTGTGTGTATATGGGAGATATACGGTAAGTTTGTTTAGGGTTTAAAATATGTAAAATAACCTGAAATATGCCTGTCCCCATGCCTCCCAAAATGCTTCAAAATAACCTTAAAAAGAAATTATGTGAAATGTATTGTCGAAGGCTTTCATGGCTGGAATCACTAGGCTCTTGTGGGTTTTTCCGTGCTATAGGGCCATGTTCTAGAGGCATTCTCTCCTGACGTTTCACCTGCATCTATGGCAAGCATCCTCAGAGGTAGTGAGGTCTGTTGGAATTAGGACATTGGGTTTATATATCTGTGGAATGGCTGGGCAAAGAGCTCTTCTCTGCTGGAGCTAGGTGTGCATGTTTCAACTGACCACCTTCATTAGCATTTGAAGGCCTGCCTGAGCCTGGGAAAATCTTTTGTTGAGAGGTGTTAAGATGTGCCTGGTTGTTTCCTCTCTGCTGTTTTGCTGTTGTAATTTTAGAGTTTTTTAATACTGGTAGCCAGATTTTGTTCATTTTCGTGGTCTCTTCCTTTCTGTTGAAATTGTCCACATGCTTGTGTATTCCAGTGGCTTCTCTGTGTAGTCTGACATGGTGGTTGTTGGTGTGGTCCAGCATTTCTGTGTTCTCAAATAATATGCTGTGTCCAGGCTGGTTCATCAGGTGCTCTGCCATGGCTGACTTCTCTGGTTGAGTTAGTCTGCAGTGCCTTTCATGTTCCTTGATTCGTGTTTGGGCAATGCTGCGTTTGGTGGTCCCTCTGTAGACTTCTCCACAGCTGCATGGTATACGGTAGACTCCTGCAGAGGTGAGAGGATCCCTCTTGTCCTTTGCTGAACGTAGCATTTGTTGGATTTTCTTGGTGGGTCTGTAGATAGTGTGTATGTTGTGTTTCCTCATCAGCTTCCCTCTGCGGTCAGTGGTTCCCTTGATGTCTGGCAGGAACACTTTTCCTCTGGGTGGTTTTTTGTCTTGACTCTTGTGGCTTCTTCTTGGTTGTCTTGCCGCTCTTCTGATTTCTGAGGTGGAGTCTCCCTTGGCCTGTAGAGCCCAGTTGAGGTGGTTCAGTTCATCTTGGAGGAGGTGGGGTTCGCAGATTCTTTAAGCGGTACCAAACTGCATTAATTCTGCAGTGCAGATGCACCCAAAGGCTATCTTGGTTGAACTAGAACTTCCTGACAGGCAATCCCATGCTAACCATGCTAACCCCCAAACTATAAGGTAAAGGTAAAGGTTGTCCCCTGACATTAAGTCCAGTCATGTCTGACTCTGGGGTGTGGTGTTCATCTCCATTTCTAAGCCGAAGAGCCAGCCGGCGTTGTCCATAGACACCTCCAAGGTCATGTGGCCGGCATGACTGCATGGAGCGCCCTTACCTTCCCGCCGGAGCGGTACCTATTGATCTACTCACATTTGCATGTTTTCAAACTGCTAGGTTGGCAGAAGCTAGGGCTGACAGCGGAAGCTCACGCCGCTCCTTGGAATCGAACCTGCGACCTTTCGATCAACAAGCTCAGCAGCTCAGTGCTTTAACCCACTGCGCCACCGGGGGCTCCTTCCTCCAAACTATAGCTTCCTGCATTCCTTTGAATGAGAGTTAAAGCGGGATCAAAGTGCAATAAGTGTGCAATGTGGCTGCTGACTTTAATGCAGTTTTGACCCCACTTTAGCTCAATGATATGAGTTCAAACTGCATTCATTCGACAGAACAGAGCAATGTTTTCCAAACTCTGGCCTTCCAGGGTTTTTTGGACTCAATTTCCCAGAATCCTTAATCATTGGTCAAGGCAGCAGAGGCTTCTGGGAGTTGAAGTCGTGAGGGAGAGAGAAGGAGGGAACCAGCTGGGTGGGTGTGCGCATGCGTGCTGACTATACCCGGAAGTCCAAGGAGTTGCTTGGGCAGAAAGGCAGGGAAGCAGGGCTTTCCTCATCAGTCCAGGTGTGGGGCAGGTAAGAGAGGGGAGGGGGCCTTTGGGGGGCACAATTAGCCCACCTGATTGAGAGTGGGAGGGCTTGAGGTGGTAATGGCAAGGGTTTGAGGCTTGGCCCCTTTCTTTTATTGGTATGTATGTATTTATTTATGTTTATTTATATATATATTTATTTGCTATGCTAATAATATAATATAATATATTGTATATACATATATTTATAATTTTATTGGTATGTATTTATTTATGCATTTATTTATTTAGGTTTATTTATATATATATTTATTTATGTAATATTCTAATAATATATATTGTATATACATCTAATATTTGTAATATTATAATGTAATATAATATAATACTACTAATAATAAGATATTATAATTAAGGATCTTATATTACTTATAATATTACAATACATTTATTTATGTGCTGTGCTAATAATACAATATAACATATTGTATATAATATAATATTTATAATATTATAATGTAATATAATATAATACTACTAATAATAAGATATAAGTATTTTATATTACTAAAATATTAAAATATAATGGTATAGTACAATATATTTATGTGCTATCCTAATAATATAATAATATAATATATTGTATATACATATAATATTTATATTATAATGTAATATAATAGAATACTAATATAATGGTATAGTACAATATATTTATGTGCTATGATAATAATATAATACAATATATTGTATATACATATAATATTTATAATATTATAATGTCATATACTAAAATGATATGATATTATAATAAAGTATTTTATATCACTAATAATATTACAATATAATGGTATAGTGCAATATGTTTATTTCTATGCTGTGCTAATAATATAATATATTGTATATACATATAATATTTATAATGTAATATAATATACTACTAATAATAAGATATTATTAAGTATTTTGTATTACTAATAATATTACAATATAATGGTATAGTACAATATATTTATGTGCAGTGCTAATAATATAATATAATATAATATAATATATTGTATATACATATAATATTTTTAATATTATAATGTAATATAATATAATATAATATACTGCTACTAATAAGATATTATAATTAAGTATTTTATATTACTAATAATATTACAATATAATGGTATAGTACAATATATTTAGGTGCTGTGCAAATAATATAATATATTGTATATACATATAATATTTATAATATTATAATGTAATATAATACTACTAATAATATGATATTACAATTAAGTATTTTATATTACTGATAATATTGCAATATAATGGTATAGTACAATATATTTAGGTGCTGTGCAAATAATATAATATATTGTATATACATCTAATATTTATAATATTGTAATGTAATATAATATAATACTACTAATAATAAGATATTATAATTAAGTATTTTATATTACTAATAATATTACAATATAATAATATTACAATAATACTAATATTGTACTATGCTAATAATATAATATACTAGCTGTCCCCTGCCACGCGTTGCTGTGGCCCACTTGGGGGTTCTGTGTGGGAGGTTTGGCCCAATTCTATCATTGGTGGGGTTCAGAATTCTCTGTGATTGTAGGTGAACTATAAATCCCAGCAACTACAACTCCCAAATGTAAAGATTTTATTTCCCCCAAACTCCACCAGTGTTCACATTGGGGCATATTGAGTATTCGTGTAGAGTTTGGTCCAGATCCATCATTGTTTTAGTCCACAGTGATCTCTGGATGTAGATGAATTACAACTCCAAAACCAAAGGACACTGCCCACCAAACCCTTCCACTATTTTCTGTTGGTCATGGGAGAACTGTGTGCCAAGTTTGGTTCAATTCCATCATTGGTGGCGTTCTGAATGCTCTTGGGTTGTAGGTGGAGTATAAATCCCAGCAACTACAACTCCCAAATGACAAAATCAATTCTTTTCATTTCACTGTGCCAGGGACAGAGGAAAGGACAAAAGGGGGCGGGGGGGGGGGGAATCCACCTTCTATCAGGTACTTTTTCTGGCAGGGACTTTGTCCTTTCGCCTTAGTCACCATTGGTTCCAGGTCTGCATTGGCCGCCATAAATGAGAATTATGGCTATATTGCAGAGGGAGGGGAAGCTGGTGCAATGGAAAGAAAAGCAGCCATCTGTTTGCACAAAGGGCTTGTGCAAATAAGGTTATTCTTTAGTGATCGAGGGGTGTGTGCTTGTCTCCTTAGGGCAGTGGTTCTCAACTTTCCTAATGCCGCGACCCCTTAATACTGTTCCTCATGTTGTGGCAACCCGCAACCATAACATTGTTTTAGTTGCGACTGCATAACTGTCATTTTCCTACTATTACGAATCGTCATGTAAGTATCAATAGGCAATATACCACACAATTGGAATATTGTGTCCATTTCTGGGCACCACAATTGAAGGGAGATATTGACAGGCTGGGATGTGTCCAGAGGAGGGCGACTCAAAGGATCAAGGGTCTGGAGAACAAGCCCTATGAGGAGCGGCTTAAAGAGTTGGGCATGTTTACCCTGAAGAAGAGAAGGCTGAGAGGAGACATGATGTTGTTGTTTTCATGCGTTCAGTTGTTTCCAACTCTTTGTGACCTCATGGACCAGTCCACGGCAGAGCTCCCTGTCGGCCATCACCACCCCCAGCTCCTTCAAGGTCAGTCCAGTCACTTCAAGGATGCCATCCATCCACCTTGCCCTTGGTCAGATCCTCTTCCTTTTTCCTTCAATTTCCCCCAGCATTATTGTCTTCTCTAAGCTTTCCTGTCTTCTCATGATGTGGTCAAAGTACTTCATCTTGGCTTCTCATATCCATGTATAAATACGTGAGAGGAAGTCATAGGGAGGAGGGAGTGAACTTGTTTTCTGCTGCCCTGGACACTAGGACGCAATGGAACAATGGCTTCAAACTATAAGAAAGGAGATTCCATCTGAACATTAGGAAAAACTTCCTGACTGTGAGAGTCGTTCAGCAGTGGAACTCTCTGCCCCGGAGTGTGGTGGAGGCTCCTTCTTTGGAAGCTTTTAAACAGAAGCTGGATGGCCATCTGTCGGGGCTGTTTTGAATGCAATTTTTCTGCTTCTTGGCAGGGGGTTGGACTGGATGGCCCATGAGGTCTCTTCCAACTCTATGATTCTATCTGATATGTAGGACGTATTTTCATTCACTGGACCAAATTTGGCACACAAACTTGATATGCCCAAATCTGAATACTGGTGGGGATTGATTTTGTCATTTGAGAGTTGTAGTTTCTGGGATTTATAGTTCATCTACAATCAAAGAGCCTTCTGAACTCCACCAACGATGGAATTGAACCAAACTTGGCACACAGAACTCCCACGACCAACAGAAAATAATGGAAGAGTTGGGCATTGAATTTTGGAATTCTAGTTTACCTACATCCAAAGAGCACCAATTCCAGTGCTGATGTTCTCGAAACTACAGGTTGCAAAATCTCACATTATTAATGTATTGTCGAAGGCTTTCATGGCTGGCATCACTAGGTTCTTGTGGGTTTTTTCGGGCTATAGGGCCATGTTCTAGAGGCATTCTCTCCTGACGTTTCGCCTGCATCTATGGCAAGCATCCTCAGAGGTAGTGAGGTCTGTTGGAAATAGGACAATGGGTTTATATATCTGTGGAATGGCTGGGGTGGGGCAAAGAGCTCTTCTCTGCTGGAGCCAGGTGTGAATGTTTCAACTGACCACCTTCATTAGCATTTGAAGGCCTGGCTGAGCCTGGGAAAATCTTTTATTATTGGGTTGCTGTGAGTTTTCCAGGCTGTCTGGCCATGTTCCAGAAGCATTCTCTCCCAACGTTTCACCCACATCTATGGCAAGCATCCTCAGAGGTTGTGAGGTCAGACTTCACAACCTCTCAGGATGCCTGCCAGAAATGTGGGTTAAACATCAGGAGAGAATGCTTCTGGAATATGGCTATACAGCCTGGAAAACTCACAGCAACCCAGAGATTCCAGCCATGAAAGCCTTTGACAACATGTTGTTGTTGTTATTATTGTTATAATTTCTATCCTGCTTTATCTCTCTGTAAAGAGGTTCACACTGGCTAACAATAAAAGAAATGCAATCTGTCATTTAAAACCTAACATACATATAACATTAAAATAGAATTAATCATAAAAATATTTTAAATAAACACATAGTCAAAGGCTATGAAACCATTAAACCAATATATAAAACAGATTTGTATATTTTTAAGCTGAACAATATCAGAGAAGGAATATTGGTTGTGTCAAATTATTTCAGTTTAGAGTGAGCAGAGGGCATGCCATATGCTATTTGAACAAACAGTTGTTGTTGTTGTTGTTATTATTATTACTAGCCGTCCCCTGCCACGTGTTGCTGTGACCCAATCTGTGTATATGTGTTTTGTGTATATTTGTGTGTATATATTTGTGTATATGTGTATATTTGTGGTTTTGCGTATGCATTGTGATTTATTTTTTATTTTTTTGGCTTTTAAAGTCTCTTCCGCTGTGTTTTTCAGTGTTTTTATGAGTGATAATAGTAATAGTAATACTGGTGATAATTATGATAATAGTAGTAGTATTAATAATAATAATACTGATGATGATGATAGTAATACCAGTGATGATGATGATGATGATGATGATGATGATGATAATAATAGGTAAAGGTCAAGGGTTTTCCCCTGATATTAAGTCCAGTTGAAGAGTCGGCGTTGCCCATAGACATCTCCAAGGTCATGTGGCCGACATGACTGCATGAAGCGCTGTTACCTTACAGCCGGAGTGGTACCTATTGATCTACTCACATTTTCATGTTTTCGAGCTTCTAGGTTGGCAGAAGCTGGGGCTAAAAGCGAGAGCTCATGCCTCTCTTTGGATTTGAACTTGCAACCTTTCGGTCTGCAAGTTCAGCGTCTCAGCGGTGTAACCCACTGCGCCACTGGGGGCTCCTAATAAAAATATAATCGTTTCATTATGTAATTATTTCATTATGTAATTATTATGAGCGGCCCCATGTAAGCTGCTCCAAGTCCCCGTTGGGGGAGATGGTGGCGGGTTATAATTAAAGATTATTATTATTATTATTATTATTATTATTATTAACTGTCACCTGGAATGGTGACATCAATAATCCAGACTTTTTTCTTTTCCACAATCGTGATGTCTGGTGCATTGTGTTCCAGAACTTTGTCAGTCTGGATTCCAAAGTCCCACAGTATTTTTGCATGTTCATTTTCCACGACCTTTTTGGGTCTATGATCGCACCAATTCTTTGCTGCTGGCAGGTGGTCCTTGTGACATAAGTTCCAATGAATCATCTGGGCCACAGAGTTGTGCCTCTGTTTGTAGTCCGTCTGTGCAATTTTCTTGCAACAGCTGAGGAGATGGTCCATGGTTTCATCCACTGCCTTGCACAGTCGGCATTTTGGGTCATCCACTGATTTTCCAATCCTGGCCTTAATGGCATTGGTTCTGATGGCTTGCTCCTGGGATGCAAGAATCAGCCCTTCTTTTTTCTCCTTCTTCAGGGTTCCATCCATGAGGTCTTCTCCTTGTCAACTTTTCCTTCAATCTTCTCAAGGAGCTGCCCATGCAATGCTTTGTTGTGCTGGCTGCCAGCTCTGGTTTGGAGTGCAGTTTTCATGTACTGACTCTTCGTCTGCTGTGCTTTGAGAAGTTTCCGATTGTTGACTTCAATTAAAGCAGGTTCTTGGCTTTCCTTGACATATTCTGCCAGGGCATCGTGTTTTTCTTCTTCAACTGCTTGTTTGAGTTGTAAAAGTCCTCTGCCCCCAGACTTTCTAGGAAGATAGAGCCAGTCAACATCACTGCGAAGATTATTATTGTTGTTGTTGTTGTTATTATTATTTCATGATGCGTTTTAACTGCACATATTGCAGTTCAATACAGTAAAAAACTGCATTATACGTCAGTGTAAATGAGGCCTTACATTATGCACATCCCAGAATAAGGAAATACTCTCAGCAATAGGTCCTCTAAATGCACTTGATTTAGGATGGTTTGCTCGCCCCATCTCTTGTCGAAAATTCTATCCCAGTATATTACCTTGTTCATGCCCAGCATTATTATTATTTTATTTTTAATTATCACGTTTGGCCCAGCCATAGGTTTTTAAATGCTTGTTGTTACTGTAATGTCGAAGGCTTTCATGGCCGGAATCACTGGGTTGTTGTAGGTTTTTCCGGGCTATATGGCCATGTTCTAGAGGCATTTTCTCCTGACGTTTCGCCTGCATCTATGGCAAGCATCATCAGAGGTAGTGAGGTCTATTGGAACTAGGAAAGTGGGTTTATATATCTGTGGAATGACCAGGGTGGGACAAAGGACTCTTGTCTGTTGGAGCTCGGTGTGAATGTTTCAACTGACCACCTTGATTAGCATTGCCTGGGGCAATCTTTTGTTGAGAGGTGATTAGATGTAATACATCTTCTGGCTGATGTTGCTATGGAGTTGCTGCAGTTCCTTGTCTGTGTTTGCGAGTTCTTTGCAGATGGTGTGAATTCTCTCGTAAGAGGTTGTGTTCCAGGCGGTCGTGAGGATGCTTGCCATACCTCTGAGGATGCTTGCCATAGATGCAGGCGAAACGTCAGGAGAAAATGCCTCTAGAACATGGCCATATAGCCCGGAAAAACCTACAACAACATATAATATAATATTTACATTATATGTAGTATTACTAATAATATTACAATATTACAGCATTATTTTTTAATTTTTAATTATCACATTTGGCCCTGCCATAGGTTTTTAAATGCTTGTTGTTACTGTTACTGTTTATTGTTTATTTTTTGTTTATGAGATTTATTTTGATTTTTTTTTTGTATTGATGTTTTGTTATTGCTTTTATTATTGTTGTTCTATGGGCTCAGCCTCATGTAAGCCGCACCGAGTCCCTTGGGGAGATGGTAGCGGAGTATAAATAAAGTATTATGATGATTATTATTATCTCCTCTTTGGGCTTCAAACCATTCCCAAAACATATTGCATTAACCTTTGGAGCCCATCTCACCCTCCCAATGTGTCATCCCAGCCATGCAATCTGCTGCTATTTGTTTTCTTGTTGTTTTCGTCACCTGAATGGCTTGGAATGAGCCACCGAGTCATCTGACAAGATAACACACCTCCTGCTCTATTGTGGAAAGCAAAAAAAGGCAAACCAGATGAACGCCCCAAATGAATCTTGAAAAGAGTGAAGGCTGGCTCGGTGACTCAGCTCACCTGCCGGTGCCCCAGGGTGTTTAGTTCCAGTGGCATTGCTCCCTTTGCGCAATCCCGAGAAAGCACTTTTGTGGCCTCCCAGCTCTCCCTGCTTCCTCCAACCCTTGTTCTGCGTTGGTGAGTTACACGGGTTTAATTACACTTCTGTGGGCGGATTGTAATTTCCAGCCTTGGGCTCGGCAAGGAGTCGCATCCAGCTACTGAGCAGGTGACAACGCACCTTTGATATTCCCATAATGATATTTTTTTTCCTGGTGCAGTGTGTTGTGAAAATTGAGAGCAGGGTTCAAATCCCCATTCAACTACTACTAAGTTATTTTTATTTATTTGTCGTGACAGGGCAACCAGTCAATTATATTACATTTCTAACAGAACAAAGCAAACAAACAGACAAAATACAAAATTTGTGAGTTTGGTAGTTGATTAAATGTCCTTTGACCACTATCTGGCCACTTGGAGTGCCTCTGGTGTTGCCGCAAGGAGGTCAATTCATTGTGCATGTGGTAGGGCTCAGGTTGCATTGCAGCAGGTGGTCAGTGGTTTGCTCCTCTCCACACTCGCATGTCGTGGATTCCACTTTGTGGCCCCATTTCTGAAGGTTGGCTCTGCATCTCGTGGTGCCAGAGCGCAGTCTGTTCAGCGCCTTCCAAGTTGCCCAGTTTTCTGGTATCTCTCATTTAGTATCAGCCATTGGTTGAGGTTCTGGGTTTGAGCCTGCCGCTTTTGGACTCTCGCTTGCTGAGGTGTTCCAGCAAGTGTCTCTGTAGATCTTAGAAAACTATTTCTTGATTTAAGTCATTGGCGTGCTGGCTGATGCCCATACAAGGGATGAGCTGGAGATGTCTCTGCCTTGGTCCTTTCACTATTGGCTGCTACTTCCCAGCGGATGTCAGGTGGTGCAATACCGGCTAAGCAGTGTAATTTCTCCAGTAGTGTAGGGCGCAGACACCCCATGATAATGCGGCATGTCTCATTAAGAGCCACATCCACTGTTTTAGCGTGGTGAGATGTGTTCCACACCGGGCATGCATACTCAGCAGCGGAGTATCATAGCGCAAGGGCAGATGTCTTCACTGTGTCTGGTTGTGATCCCCAGGTTGTGCCAGTCAGTTTTCGTATGATATTGTTTCTAGCGCCCACTTTTTGCTTGATATTCAGGCAATAGATGGATTGTAGGTCAGAGCACGGTCCAGAGTGACTCCCAGGTATTTGGGTGTGCTCCAATGCTCCCGTGGGATTCCTTCCCAGGTGATCCTCAGAGCTCGGGATGCTTCTCTGTTCTTGAGATGAAAGGCACATGTCTGTGTTTTAGATGGGTTGAGGATCAGCTGGTTTTCCCTGTAACAGGCAGTAAGAGCACCTAGAGCTTCGGAGAGCTTCTGTTCAACCATCTCAAAGCTCCCTGCTTGAGCGGTGATGGCACGATCATCAGCATAGATGAAACTCTCTGTCCCTTCTGGCAGTGGCTGGTCATTTGTGTAGATGTTGAACATGGATGGAGCAAGCACGCTCCCCTGAGGCAGGCCATTCTTCTGTTTCCGCCATCTGCTTCTCTGGCCCTGGAACTCAACAAAAAAGCTCCTGTTTTGTAGCAGGTTTTCTATGAGGTGGGTGAGGCTACGAAGTAATCTTGGACAAGTCCCACTCTCTCAGCCTTAGAGGAAGGCAAACCTCCTCTTTTCGAGGTTGTGTCCCTTTGCTCATTCTGTCCTTCCACCTTTAATAAGAGTCCCTATCTTTCAAGGCTGTTGCAAAGATAATGGCGAGGCTTATATATGCAAATTGTTAAACATTTCTACCTTTTGGCAATAAAAAAATTGCATAGATATAGGATGGGGAACACCTGGCTTGGAAATCAGTGCAAAAGGGATCTAGGAGTCTTAGGCCCTAGCTACACTGTCAAGATTATCTGCTTTATAAACTGGATTATATGGCAGTGTAAATTAATCTAACCCAGTTCAAAGCAGATGATGTGGATTTTATATGGCTGTGTAGATGGGGCCTTTGTGGATCATAAGTGTGATGCTGTAGTTAAAAAGGCCAATGTGATTTGAAGCTTCATCAATACAAGCAGAGGTCCTCAGGCTGTTGTTGTTGTTGGCCCGGACTGTAAGTTGTTGTTGTTGTTGTTGTTGTTGCTGTTGTGTGCTTTCAAGCCATTTCAGACTTGGGGCGTCCCAAAGGCAACACTATCGCAGAGTTTTCTGGTCAAGATTTCTGGTCAAAAGGGATTTGCCTTTGTGTCTTTCTGAGGCTGAGAGAGTGTGACTTGGCTAAAGTCACCCAAAGGTTCAGAGAGAAGTGCAAAACATTAGACCACGATTCCTGAATTCTTTCCCTTTTGTTCCTACCTACCTTTTTTCAAGTTCCCTCTCTTTTTTCCTATCCCCTTTCTTTCTTTCCTTCCTTCCTTCCTTCCTTCCTTCCTTCCTTCCTTCCTTCCCTCCCTCTCTCCCTCCCCTCCCTCCCTCCCTCCCTTCCTTCCTTCCTTCCTTCCTTCCTTCCTTCTCCCTTCCTTCTCCCTCCCTCTTCTTCCCTCCTTTCCTTCCTCTTCCTTCCTTCTCTCCTTCTTCTTTCCTTCCTCCCTTCCTCTCTCCCTTCTTTCCTTCCTTCCTTCTCTTTCCTCCCTCCCTCCCTCCCTTCTTCTTTATTCATTCCCTCCTTCCTTCTCCCCCTCCCTCCTTTCTTCCTTCCTTCCTTCCTTCCTTTCTTTCTTTCCTTTCTTTTTTTTCTCTCTCTCCTTCCTCCTCCTTCTTCCTTCTTCCTTCCTTCCTTCCCTTTTTCCCTTTTCCTTCCTTCCTCCTTCTTCCCTCCCTTCCTTCCTTCCTTCTTTTCTTTTTTCTTTCTTTCTTTCCTTCCCTCCCTCCTCCCTCCCTCCCTTCCTTCCTTCCTCCTCTTTCTTCCCCTCTTCTTTTTACCATCTTCCTCCTTCCTCTGTCTTTCCTTCCTCCTTCCCTTCCTTTCCTTCTTCCTTCCTTTCCTCCTTCCCTCCCTCCTTCTTTTTCCTTCCCCTTCCCCTTCCTTCCTTCTTCCTTTCTTCCTTCCTCCCTCCCTTCCTTCTTCCTTCCTCCCTCTTTTCCTTCCTTCTTCCTTCCTTCCCTTCCTCCCTCCCTTCCTTCTTGCCTCTTCCTTCCTCCTTCTTTCCTCCCTTCCTCCTTCCTTCCCTTCCTTCTTTCCTTCCTCCCTCCCTCTTTTCCTTCCTTCCTTCTCTTGCCTTCCTTCCTCCCTCCCTCCCTTCATTCCTCCCTCCTTTCCTTCCTTCCTTCTTACCTGCCTCCCTCCCTCCCTCCCTTCTTTCCTTCCTCCCTTCCTTCTTTTCTTCTTGCCTCCTTCCCTCCCTTCCTTCCTTCCTTCCTTCCTTCCTTCCTTCCTTCTTGTCTTTCTTCCTTCCTTCTTGCCTTCCTCCCTCCCTCCCTTCTTTCCTTTTTTCCTTCTTTCCTTCCTGTGAGGGAAGAAGGAATAGGAAAAATTGGATAGGTATTAAGTAGCAGATATCAGAGCCAGTATAGAATTGCAAAGGATAGGAGAAAAGGAGCCATCGCAATATAATGAGTATATTTGGGGGAAAATATATTTTGGTCAAGGTGACTGTGACATTGTTATATTTTACTTATATAACGAGATAATCTACATAAGTAAAAATGTAATGTTTGTGTGTGGGATTAACATAAATCAAAAATCACTCGACGATTTGACACCAAATTTGGACACAGGACACCTATCAGGCCAACAAGTGACTATCACTCATAAAAACACTGAACAACACAGTGGAAGAGACTTAAAAAGCCAAACAATAAAAATACATTACAACACATGCGCAAAATCATCTATATACACATATATATACACACAAAACACATATACACAGATTGGGCCACAGCAATGCGTGGCAGAGGACAGCTAGTAATTTATATAAATGAAAATGTAATGTTCGTTTGTGGGATTAACACAACTCAAAAACCACTGGACGAATTGACACCAAATTTGGTCACAAGACACCCATAAGGCCAACAAGGGACCATCACAGAAGGGATTTAAAAAGCAACCCACAAAATATATTACAATGCATGCACAAAACCACATATATATACACAAACACACACATATACACACATCTATGCATATACACACACAAAACACATACACAGAAAGGGGGAATTAAGGAAGGAAAGAGAGAAGGAGGCAAAGAAGGAGGGAAGGAGAGATAAAAGGAAAGAAAGAAGGGTAGAGAAGGAAGGAAGGAGAGAAGGAGGGAGAGAAAGAGGAAAAGAAGGAGGGAAGGAGAGGAAGAAGGAAAGAAAGAAAGGTAGAGAAAGAAGGAAGGAGAGGAGGGAGAGAAAGGGAAAGAAGAAGGGAAAGAAGGACTGAAGGAGAGGAAGAAGGAAAGAAAAAAGGGTAGAGAAGGAGAGAAGGAGGGAGAGAAAGAGAAAGAAAGAGGGGGAAAGAAGGGAAAGAGAAGGAAGGAAGGAGAGAAAGAGAAAGAAAGAGGGAAAGAAGAGGGAAGGAGAGAAAGAAGGAAAGAAAGAAGGGTAGAGAAGGAGAGAAGGAGGGAGAGAAAGAGAGAAAGAAAGAGGGAAAGAAGAAGGGAAATAAGGAGAGAAAGAAGGAAAGAAAGAAGGGTAGAGAAGGAAGGAAGGAGAGGAGGGAGGGAAAGAGAGAAAGAAAGAGGAAAAGAAGAAGGGAAAGAAGGAGGGATGGAGAGAAAGAAGGAAAGAAGAGGATGATAGAGAAGGTAGGAATGAGAGAAGTAGGGAGTGAAAGTGAAAGAACAAGGGAAAGAAGAAGGGGAAGAAGAGAAGAAGAGAAAAAAGGAAAGAAATAAGGGTAGAGAAGGAAGGAAGGAGAAAAGGAGTGAGAGAAAGAGAGAGAGAAAGAGGGAAAGAAGAAGGGTAGGAGTGAAGGAAGGAAAGAAAGAAAGAAGGGTAGGAAAGGAAGGAGAGAAGGAGGGAGAGAAAGAAAGAGGAAAAGAAGAAGGGAAAGAAGGAGGGAAGGAGAGAAAGAAGGGTAGAGAAGGAAGGAGGGAGAGAAAGAAGGAAAGAAAAAAGGTAGAGAAGGAAGGAGAGAAGAAAATAAAAAAGTGAAAAAGGGAAGGAAGGAGAGAAGGAACGAAAAAGAGGAAGGGAAGGAATGAAGGAAAGAGACATGGAAGGATAAAACCAAAGTGCAAAGGAAGTGAGAAAGAAACAGGTAGAGAAGGAAGAAAGAAAAGAAGGGAAAGAAAAAGAGGGAGAGAAGGAAGGAGACAAAGAAAGAAGGAGAGAAAGAGGAAGGTTGGCCATAGCAACGTGTGGCAGGTACAGCTAGTAATAATATAAATTATCTTGACGGGCCGGATGCAGCCCGCGGGCCGTAGTTTCTCCTGGATCTGGAAACATGGCTCCTTGTGGGCCCCACAATCCAAGAAGGAGGGCTTGGGACGCGTTCCCATATCCCAGCATGGGCTCTCCTTTGGAGGCTTGGCATGTGCCAGCTTTCGTGTGCCAGCTCGCAGAAGCCGCGGCCACCCACCGTCTTAAGGCCGGCTGGCCTGAACGAACCCGTTGACCCATTAAAAAGTGGCCCTTTGACAAAACTTGTTTTTAAGGCACTCCTGCGGAGAGCAACGCAAGCAGTAAAGAGGGCTTTTTGGAGATAGCTTATCGGCTTCAGAATTCCCTTGTAAGCCAGGGAGAGGCTTCACGGGGCGCATTTGGGATAAATATTTCATTGTGTTGTTTTTTCTGCGCTTTCTTGGCATGGCAATGAGATCCCTGGAAAGCCACGTCTTTGGACGATAATTGCCAGGTTCCTCTGCTGGAACGCTGCAAAAAGTCACTTTTATCCTGCTCCTTATACAATATTCAATTATTAATAATAATATAATAATAATAATTATTATTATTATATTATATATAATAATTATTATATTATATATAATTATTATTACATTATTTATTTATTTATTTATTTATTTACTTTGCTTATATACCGCTGTATCTCAAGCCCGAAGGCGACTCAAAAACTTTTCTCCCGCTCCTTATACAATATTCAATTAATAATAATATAATTATTATTATATTATATATAATTATTATTATATTATATGTAATTATTATTACATTATATATTATTATTATTAATTGAATATTGTATAAGGAGCAGGATAAAAGTGACTTTTTGCAGCAATATTCAATTAATAATAATATTATTATATTATTATATATAATTATTATTATATTATATATAATTATTATTACATTATATTATTACATTATTATTATTAATTGAATAATTAATAATAATAATAATAACTTTTCTCCCGCTCCTTATACAATATTCAATTAATAATAATATAATTATTATTATATTATATATAATTATTATTACATTATATTATTACATTATTATTATTAATTGAATATTGTATAAGGAGCGGGATAAAAGTGACTTTTTGCAGCATTATTCAATTAATAATAATATTATTATTATATTATATATAATTATTATTATATTATATATAATAATTATTATTATATTATATTATTATTATTAATTGACTATTGTATAAGGAGCGGGATAAAACTACAAACTGTATTTGTACCCCTTTTAATGTTGTATGTGTTGTAGGTATCACGTTGTGATTTTTTTTAAAAGACAGGAAAGCAGGATGGAAATACTTTAGTAATTATTAATGGCATAGAACAAAGATTAAAATGCAGCACACTCTTGCTTAACCAGAACATTATTATTGTTGAAGGCTTTCATGGCCGGAATCACTGGGTTGCAATCGCGTCTTGCGGGAACGAGAGACAGGGCCTTCTCTGTGGTGGCCCCTCGGCTATGGAACTCTCTCCCGATTGAGATCAGATCTGCCCTCTCCCTCCTGTCCTTCAGGAGGCTGGTGAAATCCTGGCTATGGAAGGAAGCATTTCCGTAAGTTTCTGGCCGTGTTCCAGAAGCATTCTCTCCTGACGTTTCGCCTGCATCTACGGCAGGCATCCTCGGAGGTTGTGAGTTCTCTTTGACACAGATATATGAACCACCAAGACAATTAAGATCTTCTGGTGGGGCCCTGCTCTTGGTCCCGCCACTTTTGCAATCGCGCCTGGCGGGAACGAGACAGGGCCTTTTCTGTGGTGGCCCCTCAGCTATGGAACTCTCTCCCGATTGAGATCGGATCGGCCCCCTCCCTCCTGTCCTTCAGGAGGCTGGTGAAATCCTGGCTATGGAAGGAAGCATTCCCAGAGTAATGTTTGAGACCGGCTGCAGAACAAAGTTATCAACCACACATACGGACTGAGTTGGACATGATCTTATCTTGCCAATTTGGCTTATTTATAATTGTAATCTACAACTCGTTATTATTTCGTTTTTTACTCTTTACTCTTTTTTTTTACTTTACTCTTATTTTTTGTTGTTGTTTTATATATATATATATAATTTTGTTGTTATAATTTTGTTTATATATATATATATTTTAAAGCATTATTTCTTTTTTTACTCTTTACTCTTTTTTACTTTTCTCTTGTATATTTTTGTTGTTATATATATATTAATTTTGTTGTTAATATATATATAATTATATATGTATAATTTTGTTTAATTTTATTATTATATATATAATTATATATATAATTTTGTTGTTTAATTTAGTTGTTGTTGTTATTATATATATATGTGTGTGTGTATATATATGTGTGTGTGTATGTATGTATGTATGTATGTATGTATATATATATATATATATATATATATATATATATATATGCTCTGTGCGTCATGAGTACCTTAAAAACAAACGAACCAATGAATGAAATCACACAAAATTTGGCAACAAAATGTCTCACAACACAAGGAGTGACCATCACTCAAAAAATTATGATTTTGTCATTTGGGAGTTGTAGTTTCTGGGATTTATAGTTCACCTACAATCAAAGAGCATTCTGAACCCCACCAACGATGGAATTGAACTAAACTTGGCACACAGTTCTCCCATGACCAACAGAAAATACTGGAAGGGTTTGGTGGGCAGTGTCTTTTGGTTTTGGAGTTATAGTTCACCTACATGCAGAGAGCACAGCATTATGGATCTGGACCAAACTTGGCACGAATACTCAATATGTCCAAATGTGAACACTGGTGGAGTTTGGGGAAAATAGAATCTTGACATTTGGGAGTTGTCGTTGCTGGGATTTATAGTTCACCTACAATCAAAGAGCATTCTGAATCCCATCAACGATAGAATTGATAGAATTGGGCCAAACTTCCCACACAGAACCCCCATGTGGGCCACAGACGGCTAGTGTGTGTGTGTATGTATGTATGTATATGTGTGTGTGTATATATATATATATATATATATATAAACACAACAACAAAAATATACAAGAGTAAAGTTGTTCCATGAAGTTTGTTTTTTATTTGTTTTTAATGGCAGTATTTCCATATTAATATCAAGTCAAAGCAAAGTTTATGATCTAATCATGGGATATAGAATTAGTTAGGCTTATTTGTAGTAACTCTCAAACAAGCAGAAAGTACATCTTATCTATTTGCATGGGTGCCGGTTAACTGAGAGTCTACCTGAATTCAAATTGGCAGTATTTCCATATTAATATCAAGTCAAAACAGAGTTTAGGATCTAATCATGGGATATAGCATTAGTTAGGCTTATTTGTAGAAACTCTCAAATAAGCAGAAACTACATCTTATCTATTTGCATGGGTGCCGGTTAACTGAGAGTCTACCTGAACTCAAATTTTAAAATCCATCTGGTTTTGTGCAATCATTAATTCCCTGGCATTGATTTTAAATAAAAGTATATCAAGTCAAAACAGAGTTTAGGATCTAAGAATGGGATATAGCATTAGTTTAGGCTTATTTGTGGAAACTCTCAAACAAGCAGAAACTTCATCTTATCCTATTTGCATGGGTGCCGGTTAACTGAGAGTCTACCTGAACTCAAATTTAACATCCATCTGGTTTTATGCAATCATTAACTCTCTGGCATTTATTTTAAATAAAAGTATATCAAGTAAAAACAGAGTTTAGGAGCTAATAATGGGATATAGAATTAGTTAGGCTTATTTGTAGTAACTCTCAAACAAGCAGAAACTGCATCTTATCCTATTTGCATGGGTGCCGGTTAACTGAGAGTCTCCCTGAACTCAAATTTAACATCCATCTGGTTTTATGCAATCATTAATTCTCTGGCATTGATTTTAAATAAAAGTAAACAACAGATACAAAAAGCTTATTTCTATGAGCATGACATAAACAACAGATATTTCTATGGGCATGACATCAGGTTTGTTAGGGATCTGTTTGAGGTTTGTTTCCTTTTCGCCTGTGTTTTGCATTGTGAATTGCACCACGGTCCCTAACTGCGGATTAGGGGAAAAAAGAAGGACACCAAGTGAGTGTGTGTGCGAGCGGAGACTCTGCCGCCGTCCATATATGGGCATGCCCCAAACTCCGCTTTCTGATTGGCTGCGGCGCTGCATGCATATGTCTGTCAACAAATGGGGGCGCCTTGCAGATGGTGAGTGTACGGGGCAGGGAGAGAGTGGCAGCCTTAAAGGGCCCGCTCGCTGGCGGCGCAAAAGCAAAGGGAGGGGATTTAAAAGGGACGCTGGCCCTTTAAGGGATCAGGTAGCTGGCGCATGCACACTTTCACACTCACACTAAAAGGAAAATGCACCCCTTCCAATGATCCCTCTGCAAAAAAAGGGGAAAAAATCCCTGTTTGGCAACCTGTGGATTCCCTCCTATTTGCATTGCAATCATTTAAAGGCCTCCCAAGCCCAGGATGATGGGTTTTGCAAGAGGCCTCCTCTAGAGCAGAGCTCCCAACACACCCATCATCCACCTATGGCTTTTGGGTAACAGGTAAGAGGGGTTTTGGAGGTGGGAGGCCTTGCAAAGATCCATGCAAATGAGAACAACAATAATAATAATCCAAATTGTCCATTGCAGTGTTGTTGCCTTTGTGCAAAAGGTGGCACTTTGGGGGTGTGTGTAATATATCATTGGGGGAGAAATCAGAATATAGATACTGTATAATAATAATAATAATAATTGTTGTTATTATATTAAGTATTTTATATTATTATACTATATATATGATATTATTATCTTATATGAATTATATTATCATATTATTATATAATATATTATTGTTATTATTATATTAAATATTTTATAGTATTATATATGATATTATTATCTTATATGAATTATATTATATTATAATATTAAATATTTTATAGTATTATATATGATATTATTATCTTATCTTTTATTATTATTGTTATATTAAATATTTAATATTATTATACTATGTATATTATATTATATAAATTATTTTATATTATATTATATGTGATTGTTATTGTTATTATATTAAATATGTTATATTATACTATATACGATATTATATTATCTCATATGAATTATCTTATACATTATATCATATATTATTATTGTTGTTATTATATTAAATATTTTATATTATTATACTATATATGATATTATATTATCTTATATGAATTATATATTATTATTATATATATATATATAATTGTTATTATTATATTAAATTTTTTATATTATATATATTTAATATTATTATATAATATAATATATATTATATTATATATTATATTATATATTATATTGTTATATTAAATATTTTATGTTATTATACTATATATGATATCATTATATTATCTATATATTATTTATTATATTATTATATATATTATTATTGTTATTATTAAATATTTTATTATCTACACTATATTGTTATATATAATATTATATATTATAATATATATTACATTATTATAATATAATTATTTTTATTATTTTATATTATTATTGTTATTATATTAATATTTTATATTATATTATATATATATTATTATATATTATATAATTATTATATCATATATTATTATTATTGTTATTATATTAATTATTATATATATAATATATTTATATTATAAATATTTTATATTTATATATATATGATATCATTATATTATATTAATTTTATTATATTATTATATCATATTATTGTTATTATGGTATATTAAATATTTTATAGCATCATACTATATATATTATATTAATATATAATATAAATTATATTATATTATATATTGTTATTGTTATTATATTAAATATTATATATTATTATACTATATATATATAATCTTATAATATTATATGTTATTCTTGTTATTATTATATTATACATAATATCTATTATAAATTATCCTTAAAGACACATTTCACCCATGTGTTGTTGTTGCCGCTGTGATGCTTACACACCCACCTTGGAAACCCTGGCACGGAAAGGCATCTGTTGTCTCTTTGATAGCATAGATAGAGGCATGGGCAAACTTTGGCCCTCTGGGTGTTTTGGACTTTAACTCCCACAATTCCTAACACAGCCTACTGGCTGTTAGGAATTGTGGGAGTTGAAGTCCAAAACACCCAGAGGGCCAAAGTTTGCCCAAGGCTGAAAGATAGCAGCCCCGAGATCATCTCTTCCCTTCTGAATCCTAAAGTTGGAAGGGATCTCCAAAGGCCAGTCAACTCTATTCTGCAAAGCAGGGAGACACCATCAAATCCCTCCTGACAGATGGCCATCCAGTCTCTGTTGAATCATAAAATCATACAGGTGGAAGGGACCCCCCAAAAGTCATCCAGTCCAACTCCATTCTCTCAGTTAGGGAGATACCATCAAAGGCTGTCCAGTCCAAACTGCCTTCTGTCAGGCTGGGATACACCGTCAAAGCCCTCCTGACAGATGGCCATCCAGTTTCTGTTGAATCATATGGTTGGAAGGGACCCCAAAGGCCATCCAGTCCAGATGGTCGCCCATTGAATCAGAATTCTAGATTAGTAAGGGAACTTCAAAGGCCATCCAGTTCAAACCCATTCTGCCAAGCAGGAGGGCACAAACAAAGCCTTCCCAACAGATGGCCATCCAGCCACTGTTTTGATATTATTATTTATCACCATCATTGTTACTACTCTACTTTGATATTATTATTATTTTTTGATATCATAAACTAGTATTATTATGCTGTTATATCATTCCACTTTATAATAATAATAATAATAATTATTATTATTATTATTATTATTATTATTATTGGTACACTTTTATATTATTATTATTATTATTATTATTATTATTATTATTATTATTATTATTATCTGTCCCCTGCCACATGTTGCTTTTGTCCAGTCTGTGCAGATGTGTTTTCTGTGTGTATATTTGTGTATATGTGTATATATGTGTGTTTGTGTATATATATGTGGTTTTGCACATGTGTTGTAATGTATTTTTGGCTTTTTTATGTCTCTTCTGTGTTTTTCAGTGTTTTTATGAGTGATGGTCACTCATTGGTCTGATCGGTGTATTGTATCCAAATTTGGTGTCAATTCTCCCAGTGGTTGTTGAGTTATGTTAATCCCACAAAGGAACATTACATTTTTATTTATATAGATTTAACATAAAATATTATTTATTTATTTACGACATTTATTTGCCGCCCTTCTCACCCCTAAGGGGACTCAGGGCAGCTTATAAGGTGTGTATGTGTGTGTGTATATATTATTATTATTATTATTATTATTATTATTATTATTATTAGCATAGTACAATATCAGTTTTAAATATTGCTATATTGTACTATACCAATTATATTGTAATATTATTAGTAATATTACATGTAATATAAATGTATAATTATAATATCATATTATTCTACATTATTATTATTCTTCCTTATAACCACATAAGCTTTCCAGTACAATTCCATTCTTCCAGGTTGGGAGACACCATCAAAGCCCTCCTTACAGGTGTCAGTAAAATAATAACAATAACAACAATAATAAGTGTCCGGCGTGTGATCCAATACAACAGCCAGCAGAGTGTCTGCTGTGGACTCATCTTGTAGTATTTCAAATAATAATAATAATAATAATAATAATAATAATAATAGTGTAAGTAAAATAACAACAACAACAAGTGTCCGACGTGTGATCCAATACAACAGGCAGCAGAGTGACTGCTGTGGACTCGTCTTGTGGTGTTTCAAATAATAATAATAATAATAATAATAATAATAATAATAATAATAATAATAATTGTGTCAGTAAAATAATAACAATAACAACAACAATAAGTGTCCGACGTGTGATCCAATACAACAACCAGCAGAGTGTCTGCTGTGGACTCATCTTGTGGTGTTTATAATAATAATAATAATAATAATAATAATAATAATAATAATAATAATAATAAATAACACAGTCCTAGAAACTTGGGAAGTGTTCGACTTGTAATTTTGTGATACAAAATCCAGCATATAGATCTCGTTTGCTGTGACATACTGTGCTTTTGTGTCAATAATAATAATAATAATAATAATAATATAGTTTTCAAGCCAGGTGTCATCCATCCCATATCTGTGCCTTTTATTGTCATTGCCTACCCGTAGTACCCAATACATTTCTCCCTGTTGGAATTCATTTTGTTGTTGTGAGTCCAGCTAATTTTGTTGTTTTGGGCCCATCTCCCTAATCTGTGAAGGTCATTTGAAATTCTGGGCCTGGATTGGCCAATTTGGCAATAGCCCCTTCCTCTAATTATTATTGTGTAAAGATGGATGACCGGAAAATGGGTGTGTATCAGGTGGGCTTCATCCCATAAAACACTCTAAGGATTGTCTTTCTGATGTGTACATTCATTTTGTTTACTTTCTTTTAATATGTCTCCTTGTGGAGAGAAGAAAATGGGGTATAAACATAAACATAATAATAATTTATTTATTTATCGTGTCATCAGCAACCATACCATTGTATTACATTTCTAACAGAACAAAACAAAAAAACACAGATTTTGCAAGCTTGGTAGTTGATTAAATGTCCTTTGACCAGTATCTGGCCACTTGGAGTGCCTCTGGTGTTGCCGCAAGGAGGTCCTCCATGGTGCATGTGGCAGGGCTCAAGTTGCATTGCAGCAGGTGGTCAGTGGTTTGCTCTTCTCCACACTCGCATGTCGTGGATTCCACTTTGTAGCCCCATTTCTTAAGGTTGGCTCTGCATCTCGTGGTGCCAGAGCGCAGTCTGTTCAGCGCCTTCCAAGTTGCCCAGTCTTCTGTGTGCCCAGGGGGAATCTCTCATCTGGTATCACCCACTGATTGAGGTTCTGGGTTTGAGCCTGCCACTTTTGGACTCTTGCTTGCTGGGTGTTCCAGCGAGTGTCTCTGTAGATCTTAGAAAACTATGTCTTGATTTAAGTCGTTGACTTGCTGGCTGATACCCAAACAGGGGATGAGCTGGAGATGTCTCTGCCTTGGTCCTTTCACTACTGGCTGCTCCTTCCCGGCGGATGTCAGGTGGTGCAATACCGGCTAAGCAGTGTAATTTCTCCAGTGGTGTAGGGCGCAGACACCCCGTGATAATGCGGCATGTCTCATTAAGAGCCACACCCACTGTTTAAGCGTGGTGAGATGTGTTCCACACTGGGCATGCATACTCAGCAGCAGAGTAGCATAGCGCAAGGGCAGATGTCTTCACTGTGTCTGGTTGTGATCCCCAGGTTGTGCCAGTCAGCTTTGTATGATATTGTTTCTAGCACCCACTTTTTGCTTGATGTTCAGGCAGTGCTTCTTGTAGGTAAGAGCACGGTCCAGAGTGACTCCCAGGTATTTGGGTGCGCTGCAATGCTCCAGTGGGATTCCTTCCCAGGTGATCCTCAGAGCTCGGGATGCTTCTCTGTTCTTGAGATGAAAGGCACATGTCTGTTTTAGATGGGTTGGGGATCAGCTGGTTTTCCCTGTAATAGGCAGTAAGAGCACCTAGAGCTTCGGAGAGCTTCTGTTCAACCATCTCAAAGCTCCCTGCTTGAGCAGTAATGGCACGATCATCAGCATACATGAAGCTCTCCCCTTCTGGCAGTGGCTGGTCATTTGTGTAGATGTTGAACATGGATGGAGCAAGCATGCTCCCCTGAGGCAGGCCGTTAATAATACTAATAATACTAATACTAATACTAATAATAATAATAATAATAATAATGGCAACCCCGTGAATAATAATAATATTAGCAATAATAATAATATTAGTAATATTAATAATATATTAGTAATATTAATATTACTACTAATATTAATATTACTACTAATATTAATATTATTAATATTAATAATATATTAGTAGTAGTAGTAGTAATAATAATAATAATAATAATATTAGTCAACAAGCAACTGGAAGGGACAAACTTCACGTCTCTGCGTTCCAGAGGATGTTGCCACGGCGATTATAGTGGAATCATACGGCTATATTAATTGTGTAACGCAAAAGATCTCTCGGTCAGTCAGGGGAGGCCACACCAGAGGTATAAATAGTTCCGGCGCATGATCTGGTGTGTTGCTGATAAACACAAGATAGATGTGTTCCAAGCGGTGGCGAACATTTCTGGGGAGTCACACGACCCTATTTAAGGCCCCTATTTACAAGGAGTGGCTTTGTTTGTGTCTCTGCTGGACCTTCTCCATCTCCAGGTAGGGTTTCATGCAATGGAAACGTTCCCATGTTGGGGTTCATCCGGGGCGGAAGGACATTTTCTCCGAAATGTTGGTTGGGAAAGGCTGGGCTGTCGAATATTCCTCCTTGACTTTGTTGTTGTGTACCTTCATTCTGTTTCTGACTCATGTCAGTCTTTACTGGGGCTGAGAGGGTGTGACTCGCTGAAGGTCATCCAGTATATAACAATATTTGAAAACCGTTCTGTTCCTGGTTGGAAAGTATTTCCTGCTTGATTGTGTAGTACACACTTTGAAAGTTGTTATTCTCTGTATTGTCGAAGGATTTCATGGCCGGAATCACTGGGTTGTTGTAGGTTTTTTCGGGCTATATGGCCATGTTCTGGAGGCAGTTTTTCTCCTGACGTTTCGCCTGCATCTATGGCAAGCATCCTCAGAGGTAGTGAGGTCTGTTGGAACTAGTAAAATTGGGTTTATATATCTGTGGAATGACCAGGGTGGGACAAAGGACTCTTGTCTGCTGGAGCTAGGTGTGAATGTTTCAGCTGATCACCTTGATTAGCATTCAATGGCTTGGAAGTGCCTGGGGGGAATCTTTTTTTGAGAGTGATTTTATGTGCCTGTTTGTTTCCCCTCTGTTGTTTTGCTGTTGTAATTTTAGAGGTTTTTAAATACTGCTAGCCAGATTTTGTTCATTTTCATGGTTTCCTCCTTTCTGTTGAAATTGTCCACATGCTTGTGGATTTCAATGGCTTCTCTGTGTAGTCTGACATGGTGGTTGTGAGAGTGGTCCAGCATTTTTGTGTTCTCAAATAATACGTTGTGTCCAGGCTGGTTCATCAGGTGCTCTGCTATGGCTGATTTCTCTGGTTGACGTAGTCTGCAGTGCCTTTCATGTTCCTTGATTTGTGTCTGGGCAATGCTGCTGCGTTTGGTGGTCCCTATGTAGACCTGTCCACAGCTGCATGGGATACGGTAGACTCCTGCAGAGGTGAGAGGATCCCTCTTGTCCTTGGCTCTGGATGTGGGTGAACTATAACTTGCTCTCTGGATGTGGGTGAACTATAATTCCCAAACTCAAGGTCAATGTCCACCAAACCCTTCCAGTTTTTTCTGTTGGTTGAATGTAGCATTTGTTGGATTTTCTTGGTGGGTCTGTAGATAGTTTGTAGGTTGTGTTTCCTCATCAGCTTCCCTATGCAGTCAGTGGTTCCCTTGATGTATGGCAGGAACACTTTTCCTCTGGGTGGATCTTCATCTTGACTCTCGTGGCTTGTTCTAGGTCTTGTAGCTCTTCTGATGTCTGAGGTGGAGTCTCCATGGGCCTGTAGAGCCCAGTTGAGGTGGTTCATTTCATCTTGGAAGAGGTGGGCTTCACAGATTCTTTTTTCACGGTCTACCAAGGCTTTAATGGTGCTTGGGTGATGGTTGGGTGATGGTTGGAGTTTGTGTGTAGATATCTATCTCTGTGTGTGGGTTTTCTGTAAACAGTGTGACCCAATTGTTGATCTGTTGTATGTATTGTCGAAGGCTTTCATGGCTGGAATCACTAGGTTCTTGTGGGTTTTTTCGGGCTATATGGCCATGTTCTAGAGCAGTGTTTCTCAGCCTTCCTAATACCGCTACCCCTTAGTACAGTTCCTCAGGTTGTGGTGACCCCCAACCATAACATTATTTTCATTGCTACTTCATAACTGTAATTTTGCTACTGTTGTGAATTGTCATGTAAATATCAGATATGCAGGATGGATTTTCATTCACTGGACCAAATATGGCCCAAATACCCAATACGCCCAAATTTGAATACTGGTGGGGTTGGGGGGAATGATTTTGTCATTTGGAAGTTGTAGTTGCTGGGATGTATAGTTCACCTACAATCAAAGAGTATTCTGAAGTTCACCAACGATGGAATTGAACCAAACTTCGCATACAGAACTCCCATGACCAAGAGGAAATACTGGAAGGGTCTGGTGGACATTGACCTTGAATTTTTGGAGTTGTAGTTCACCTACATCCAGAGAGTACTGTGGACTAAAACAATGATGGATCTGGACTAAACTTGGCACAAATACTCAATATCCCCAAATGTGAACGCTAGTGGAGTTTGGGGAAAATAGACCTCAGCATTTGGGAGTTGTTGTTGCTGGGATTTATAGTTCACCCACAATGAAATAGCATTCTGAACTTCACCAATGATAGAATTGGACCAAAATTCCCACACAGAACCCCCATGACCAACAAAAAATACTATGTTTTCTGATGGTCTTTGGTGACCCCTCTGACACCCTCTCGCGACCCCCACAGGGGTCCCGACCCCCAGGTTGAGAAACACTGTTCTAGAGGCATTTTCTCCTGACGTTTCGCCTGCATCTATGGCAAGCATCCTCAGAGGTAGTTGATCTGTTATTTGAAACCAGGATTTTTAGAGTTCTAATCCAAAACACCAGCCAATGCCTATCTAGTTTTATCCAGAGCTGGTAGGAGCCCCCGGTGGCACAGTGGGTTAAAGCCCTGTGCCGGCAGGACTGAAGACTGACAGGTCGCAGGTTTCAATCCGGGGAAGGGCGGATGAGCTCTCTCTATCAGCTCCAGCTCCTCATGCGGGGACATGAGAGAAGCCTCCCACAAGGATGATAAAACATCAAATCATCCGGGCGTCCCCTGGGCAATGTCCTTGCAGACAGCCAATTCTCTCACACCAGAAGCGACTTGCAGTTTCTCAAGACCAAATAAAAAATCCAGAGCTGGTTTTCTTTGGTGTCAAAGGATTTCCAGTAAGTTTCCGGCGATGATGAAGGATTCGAACTCTTCTCCACAAGTCCTAAGGCGCCCTTTATTACCCTGGCTCATCTTTTGCTTCCCTGCAGTTCAGGAACCGGAGCAAAGCTTGACTTTGTTTAGGTAGACGCATCAGGCTATGAACACGTACCATATCTGATCAAACCTTGTGTGCCTTTCCCTGTAATTACGCGTTCCTCCGCTTTCTGGCTGCGTGGGCCAGGCAGAGATTGGGAGGTTTAATGCCTTCGCCCCGGGAGCACAGATACCTTTAATCCTGTTTCATGCCAGGAATTGTTCCTGCGCCAGGAGGCCTTGCCATTTATCCCCTTAGAGGTCCAGCGAGAATTCGGAAACCGAACGCAAAAGGACTCCTTTTGGGCCTCTTAATGGTTCTTTTCTTCTTCCTCATCTGGAGGGACACAATGGTGAGCTTTCCAAGAAACCAGTTTTGCATAAACATTGGAGCGAAATGAGTTGTTAATGGGACTGCGTGAAAATCCGTACCAATAATGGACCAATTGGCATTTCTTGTGCCATTTCATGTGGTCTGTCTTGCATTGTCTAATGTGCATCTACACCAGGCATGGGCAAACTTTGACCCTCCAGATGTTTTGGACTTCAACTCCCACAATTCCCAAAGCCCAGCAAGAGGTCGGCAGCGGGAGAGGGCGCCTCTGAGCATGAGCAGAGGGCTTTCATAGAATCATAGAATCAAAGAGTTGGAAGAGGCCTCATGGGCCATCCAGTCCAACCCATTCTGCCAAGAAGCAGGAATATTGCATTCAAATCACCCCCGACAGATGGCCATCCAGCCTCTGTTTAAAAGCTTCCAAAGAAGGAGCCTCCACCACACTCCAGGGCAGAGAGTTCCACTGCTGAACGGCTCTCATAGTCAGGAAGTTCTTCCTCATGTTCAGATGGAATCTCCTCTCTTGTAGTTTGAAGCCATTGTTCCCTTGCGTCCTAGTCTCCAGGGCAGCAGAAAACAAGCTTGCTCCCTCCTCCCTGTGGCTTCCTCTCACATATTTATACATGGCTATCATATCCCCTCTCAGCCTTCTCTTCTTCAGGCTAAACATGCCCAGTTCCCTAAGCCGCTCCTCATAGGGCTTGTTCTCCAGACCCTTGATCATTTTAGTCGCCCTCCTCTGGACACATTCCAGCTTGTCAATATCTCTCTTGAATTGTGGTGCCCAGAATTGGACAAAATATTCCAGGTGTGGTCTAACCAAAGCAGAATAGAGCATGGGGAGCATTACTTCCCTAGATCTAGTTGGGGGAAATAGATTGAAATGGAGGCTCCAGAGCAGGACTGGGTCATCCTGGGCCGTCCAGGTGTTTTGGACTTCAACTCCCACAATTCCCAAAGCCCAGCAAGAGGTCGGCAGCGGAAGAGGGCGCCTCTAAGCATGAGCAGAGGACTTTGGGGAGAAATAGATTGGAATGGGGGCTCCAGTACAGGCCTGGGCCAACCTGGGCCCTCCAGGTGTTTTGGACTTCAACTCCCACAATTCCTAACGCCCAGAAAGAGGTCAGCAGTGGGAGAGGATTCTTCTGAGCATGAGCAGAGGGCTTTGGGGAAAATAGATTGGAATGGGGGCTGCAAACCAGGCCTGTGCCAACCTGGACCCTCCAGGTGTTTTTGGAGTTCAATCCCACACATTTCCTAACAATCTACACTGTTAGGAATTGTGGGAGTTGAAATCCAAAACACCTGGAGGAGCAAAGTTTGCCCATGCCTAATCTACACTGTAGTGTAAACGCAGTTTGATATTACTTTGGCTCAATGTCATGGAATCCTCAGAATTGCAGTTTGGTGAGGCGGCAGCATTCTTGGCAAGAAAGGCCTTGTGAAACTACAAATCCCAGCACTCCATATCATGGAGCCATGGCTGTTAAAGTGGTATCAAACGACATTCATCCTACAGTGGAGATCAGGCATGGGCAAACTTGGGCCCTCCAGATTTTTTGGACTTCCAACTCCCACAATTTCTAACAGCCTACCAGCTGTTAGGAATTATGGGAGTTGGAGTCCAAAACACCTGGAGGGCCCAAGTTTGCCCATGCCTGGTGTAGATGCATACCTTGCCTGCCTATCAACCACCTTGTAAGGTGGCCAGAATTGTTCCGTTTTCCAACCAAAAGGCTTGCAATTAAGCAAAGGCTTGCAATTAGGGAAGCAATTAAATTTGATTCCAGACTAAACACTAATTTATTCAATGCTTTTGGTATGAAATAAAGTATAAAACTGATAAAAATAGAAGGAGCACAGCCAGCTAAATATCTTTTGACCGAAAACAGGCGACAGCGACAGCATTGTCTGTAACCTCCAACAATTCTTCCTCTGTACATGAGGCAGGGCATAGTGGACAAGCATACAGATGTGGAGTTGTCTGTTCTGCTCCACAGTCACACAAGGTGTGAGATTCCAAAAGCATTGATGATAATGATGATAACAGCAACAACAACAATGAATTCATTACCCAATTCTTCCTGCGGCTCGAGATATACAACATGATTAAAAGGAGATAAAACACTATTAAAAGACATTCCAAAAATACACAGTTAACTATTATGGGAATTTTAGGATAGCAATTGGTGCCTAGTTTGTCCATGTATCTTTGTTTTTCTCTTTTATGATTGACTAGCTGTCCCCTGCCAGGTGTTGCTGTGGCCCAGTCTGGTGATCTGGAAAATAATATAATGAGAAAGTATTGGTTTCTAATATATGTAATTTCTTTCTGCTTGTGGGTAAACAGTATTTCTTGTTGTTTCTTTGTCAGTGCTGATGTGGAGATTGTCTGGTTTGCCCACCCTGGAACATGCAACATGTCATTGTCCTTCTTTAGGGGTCCCTTTCAAATCTATGATACTATATCAGTGTGTGTGAATCATATCAATAAATGCAAGAAATAAATAAATAAATATCTATCTATCTATCTATCTATCTATCTATCTATCTATCTATATCTATGGCTGTATGGCTCTTTGTCAGGAGGGCTCTGATTACGTTTTCTTGCCCTGGCGAAGGGAGTTGGACTGGATGGCCTTAAGTATTTTCTGTTTGTCATGGGGGTTCTGTGTGGGAAGTTTGCCCCGATTCTATCGTTGGTGGGGTTCAGAGTGCTCTTCGATTGTAGGTGAACTACAAATCCCAGCAACTACAGTTCCCAAATGTCAAGATTCTATTTTCCCCAAACTCCATCTGTGTTCATAATTGGGCATATGGAATATTCGTGCCAAGTTTGGTCCGGATCCATCATAGTTTGAGTCCACAGTGCTCTCTGGATGTAGGTGAACTACAACTCCCAAACTGAAGGTCAATGCCCACCAAACCCTTCTATTGTTTTCTGTTGGTCATGGGAGTTTTGTGTGCCAAGTTTGCTTCAATTCCATAATTGGTGGAATTCAGAATACACTTTGATGGTAGGTGAACTATAAATCCCAGCAGCTACAACTCCCAAATGTCAAGGTCTATTTCCCCCAAACTCCAGCTGTGTCCATAATTGGGCATATGGAATATTCGAACCAAGTTTGCTCCAGATCCATCATTGTTTGAGTCCACAGTGCTTTCTGGATGTAGGTGAACTACAACTCCCAAACTCAAGGTCAATGCCCATCAACCTCTTCTAGCGTTGGTTATGGGAATCCTGTGTGCCATATTTGGTTCAATTCCATTATTGGTGGAGTTCAGAATACTCTTTGATTGGAGGTGAACTATAAATCCCAGCAACTACAACTCCCAAATGACAAAATCAATTATTTTTGAGTGAAGGACATACATTGGGTTGTCAGGTATCTTGTGTCCAAATTTGGTGTCAATTCGCCCAGTGGTTTTTGAGTTCTGTTCATCCCACAAACGAACATTACATTTTTATTTATATAGATCAGTGGTTCTCAGCCTTGCTAATGCCGTGACCCCTTAATGCAGTTCCTTATGTTGTGGTGACCCCCAACCATAATATTGTTTTGGATGCTACTTGACACCTGTCCTTTTAATACTGTTATAAATCGAAATGTAAATATCTGATATGCAGGATATATTTTCATTCACTGGACTAAATTGAGCACCAATGCCCAATATGCCCAAATGTGAATGCTAGTGGGGTTAGGGGGAGGATTGATTTTGTAATTTGGGAGTTGTAGTTGCTGGGATTTATAGTTCACCTATAATCAGAAAGCATTCTGAACTCCACCAGCGATGGATTTAAACCGAACTTGGCACAAAGAACTCCCATGACTAACAGAAAACACTGGAAAGGTTTTGTGGGTATTGACCTTGAGTTTGGGAGTTGTAGTTCACCTATATCCAGAGGAGCGCTGTGGATTCATGCAATGATGGATTTGGACCAAACTTGGCACGAATACTCCGTGAATACTGGTAGAGTCTGGGGAAAATAGACCTTGACATTTGGGGGTTGTAGTTGTTGGGATTTATAGCTCACATACAATCAAAGAGCATTCTGTACTCGACCAAGAATAGAATTGGGTCAAACTTCCCACACAGAATCCCAATGACCAACAGAAAATACTATGTTTTCTGATGGTCTTTGGCGACCCCTTTGACACCCCCTCACGACCCCCTCAGGGGTCCCAACCCCCAGGTTGAGAAACACTGATATAGATAGATGGTCAGTGGACTAATCAATACGCAGATCTATCTATCCAATACATAGATCGCTAGAATCTATTTTATTTTGGAGCTGGGGTCAGTTCATTTTTGCCAACTCCCTTCCTATGCACATACATAAATTATATATATATATATATATATATATATATATATATATATATATATGTATGTATATACATAAATGATAAATATTATATGTATATACATAAATTATAAATTATATATGTATATACATAAATTATATATAGGTAATTTTGATGATGTTGCTTGTTGTTTATGTTTTGGTTTTATTTTGATGTAATATGTTGTCCAGGCTTGGCCCAATGTAACTGGTCAACTGGTCACTCTGAGTCCCCATTGAGGAGATGGTGGCGTGGTGTAAATAAAGATTATTATTATTATTATTATTATTATTATTATTATTGGAGCCCCCGGTGGCACAGTGGGTTAAACCCTTGTGCTGGCAGGACCGAAGACTGACAGGTCACAGGTTCGAATCCGGGGAGAGGCGGATGAGCTCCCTCTACCAGCTCCAGCTCCTCATGCGGGGACATGAGAGAAGCCTCCCACAAGGATGATAAAAACATCAAATCATCCGGGCGTCCCCTGGGCAACGTCCTTGCAGACGGCCAATTCTCTCACACCAGAAGTAACTTGCAGTTTCTCAAGTCGCTCCTGACACGACAATGTATTATTATTATTATTATTATTATTATTATTATTATTATTATTTCCTGGCTAAGGGATTCTGGAACATGACCCGGCATCCTCGCCAAAGCGTCCCAAGCGTTTGTGACTCCCTGCCCTTCCCAAGGCATCGCTTTGCCCCCATGGCTGCTGTCCGGACAGCTGTCCCTTTAAACCGCCACCCACTCGGTCCATCTGTTGCCCCTTTCCACAGCTGCCCGGTAGCCACCCTTCCATGGCCTGGGATGTAACTGGATCCAGAGCCATGCCCGGCTTCTCCTTCCTTTGAATTATGCAGCAGGCGGCAGAGCTCAACCCGAGCTGGCGGCCGGAGAGAGCGGAAAAGGAGGCACGACTGCCCACAGCTGCCGGACTCTGGGGCAAGGAAAAGGTCAAGGAAGGCAGGGAAGATGCCACGAATTCGGAGGGAGGGCTACCATCCGGTCAGCCGCCATGGGCATAGGTCTAGGACAGCGGATCTCAACCTGGGGGTCGCGACCCCCAGGGGGGTCATTGGGCCATTTTCGGGGGGGTCACGAAGTGTTCAAATTTGGGCATATTGAGTATTTGTGCCAAGTTGGGTCCAGATGTACAGTCGTTTGTGTTCGCAGCGCTCTCCATATGTAGGTGAACTACATCTCCCGTAAATCATTATCAATTCCTCCCAGCCCCCTCCAGTATTTTCTGTTGGTCATTGGGGCTCTTTGTGCTAAGTTTGTTCCAGGTCTATAATTTGTGGGGGGTCTCAGTGGTCTGTGGAACTCAGGTGAATTGAAGGTACTTCAAATCCCATCATCCATTGTCCATACTGTTTTGTGATCAGTCACTGTGCTTTAACTATGTCCAATTTATAACAATGAAAATACATACTGCATATCAGATATTTCCATTATGCTGCATAAGAGTAGCAAAATTACCGTTATTTATTTATTTATTTATTTATCGTGTCATCAGCAACCATACCATTGTATTACAATTCTAACAGAGCAAAACAAACACACAGATTAAAAAGAAAAAGAAAAAAACACACACAGATTTTGCAAATTTGGTAGTTGGTTAAATGTCCTTTGACCAGTATCTGGCCACTTGGAGTGCCTCTGGTGTTGCCGCAAGGAGGTCCTCCATTGTGCATGTGGCAGGGCTCAGGTTGCATTGCAGCAGGTGGTCAGTGGTTTGCACTTCTCCACACTCGCATGCCGAGGATTCCACCCTGTAGTCTCATTTCTTAAGATTGGCTCTGCATCTCGTGGTGCCAGAGCGCAGTCTGTTCAGCGCCTTTAAGTCGCCCAGTCTTCTGAGTGCCCAGGGGGGAGTCTCTCATCTGGTATCACCCATGGATTGAGGTGCTGGGTTTGGGCCTGCCACTTTTGGACTCTCGCTTGCTGGGGTGTTCCAGCGAGTGTCTCTGTAGATCTAAGAAAACTATGTTTTGATTTAAGTTGTTGACGTGCTGGCTGATACCCAAACAGGGGATGAGCTGGAGATGTCTCTGCCTTGGTCCTTTCACTATTGGCTGCTACTTTCCGGCGGATGTCAGGTGGTGCAATACCGACTAAGCAGTGTAATTTCTCCAGTGGTGTAGGGCGCAGACACCCTGTGATAATGCGGCATGTCTCATTAAGAGCCACATCCACTGTTTTAGCGTGGTGAGATGTGTTCCACACTTGGCATGCGTACTCAGCAGCAGAGTAGCATAGCGCAAGGGCAGATGTCTTCACTGTGTCTGGTTGTGATCCCCAGGTTGTGCCAGTCAGCTTTTGTATGATGTTGTTTCTAGTGCCCACTTTTTTCTTGATGTTCAGGCAGTGCTTCTTGTAGGTCAGAGAACGGTCCAAAGTGACTCCCAGGTATTTGGGTGCGCTGCAATGCTCCAGTGGGATTCCTTCCCAGGTAATCCTCAGAGCTTGGGATGCTTGTCTGTTCTTAAGGTGAAAACCCCATGTCTGTGTTTTAGATGGATTAGGGATCAGCTGGCTTTCCCTGTAATAGGCAGTAAGAGCACCTATAGCTTCGGAGAGCTTCTGTTCAACCACCTCAAAGCTCCCTGCTTGAGCAGTAATGGCAGGATCATCAGCATAGATGAAGCTCTCCGTCCCTTCTGGCAGTGGCTGGTCATTTGTGTAGATGTTGAACATGGATGGAGCAAGCACGCTCCCCTGAGACAGGCCGTTCTTCTGTTTCCGCCATCTGCTTCTCTGGCCCTGGCACTCAACAAAAAAGCTCCTGTTTTGTAGCAGGTTTCATATGAGGTGGGTGAGGTGGTCGTCCTTTGAGATATTATACATTTTTCTCAGGAGGAGGCGGTGGTTCACAGTATCATAGGCTGCTGATTACCGTTATGAAGTAGCAATGAAAATATGGTTGGGGGTCACCACAACATGAGGAACTTTATTTAGGGGTCACGGCATTAGAAAGGTTGAGAACCACTGGTCTAGGATGCAGAAGAAGGGGCTATTACAGGATATGTAGGCTTCTATCCAGATTGTCCCTCTCTGTGGTTGCATCTCGATACTTTAGACCATGCATGGGCAATCCTCGGCCCTCCAGGTGTTTTGGACTTCAACTGGTCATCTGTTGGGAATCTGTAGGGCCGAAGTTTGCCCGTGCCTGCTTTAGATGTGACCATTTTATTTTATTTTTTGGTCGTGTCAGGAGCGACTTGAGGAACTACAAGTCGCTTCTGGTGTGAGAGAATTGGCCGTCTGCAAGGACGTTGCTCAGGGGACGCCTGGATGATTTGATGTTTTTATCATCCTTGTGGGAGGCTTCTCTCATGTCCTCGCATGAGGAGCTGGAGCTGATAGAGGGAGCTCATCCGCCTCTCCTCGTATTCGAACCTGCGACCTGTCGGTCTTCAGTCCTGCCAGCACAGGGCTTTAACCCACTGCGCCACCGGGGGCTCAATAAGGACTAGGGACTTGATTTAATTCAAAACCTATACTTATTTGCTTCTTAATAAGTGGAGAAAAGGGAATGGGCACAGGGCAAAACAAGGCAGAGTTTTTTCTTTCTGAAACTTGGCAGTGAACAGTGGGAGGGATGCAGAGCCATCAGATGGAGGAGAACTACAACTCCCATCACCCCTAGCCAGGGTGGACACTAATGGGTAATGCAAGGAATTGAAATGATGCCGTGCTAAAGAAAAATCAGCAGTAATAATAATAATAATAATAATAATAATGTATTGTCGAAGGCTTTCATGGCCAAAATCACTGGGTTATTGTAGGTTTTTTCGGGCTATATGGCCATGGTCTAGAGGCATTCTCTCCTGACGTTTCGCCTGCATCTATGGGAAGCATCCTCAGACCTCACTACCTCTGAGGATGCTTGCCATAGATGCAGGCGAAACGTCAGGAGAGAATGCCTCTAGACCATGGCCATATAGTCCAAAAAAACCTACAACAACCCAATAATAATAATAATAATAATAATAATAATAATAATAATAATAAACTTTATTTCTACCCATATATTATTTATAATACAGTAATGTATTTTTGTTGTTGTTGTGGTTGTTGTAATTGTTGTTATGTGATACACAACAAGATTACTACACAGCAAACAAGTTCACTATGCTGGTTGTTATATTCGATCACACGACGGACGCTTCCCAAGTGTCTAGGACTATGTGTGTATCGGCAAATAATGCGTGCAGATCCGAGTAGGGTGGCCTTTTGCAGTTGACAAATTGTGATATTGTCTGTGCCGATTGTTTTTAAGTGCAGGCCAAGGTCTTTAGGCATTGCACCCAGTGTGCCGATCACCATTGGGACCAC
>NW_026847771.1:7653748-7691501 GCF_025583915.1 Anolis sagrei ordinatus | reverse complement strand
TATTATTATTATTATTATTATTATTATTTGAAACACAACAAGATGAGTCCACAGCAGACACTCTGTTGTATTGGATCACACGTCGGACACTTCCCAAGTGTCTAGGACTATGTGTGTATCAGCAAATAATGCATGCAGATCCGAGTAGGGTGGCCTTTTGCAGCTGACAGATGGTGATATTGTCCGCCCCGATTGTTTTTAAGTGCAGGCCAAGGTCTTTAGGCTGCACCCAATGTGCCAATCACCACTGGGACTACCTTGACTGGCTTGTGCCAGTCTTTGCAGTTCGATCTTTAAATCCTCATATTGTGTCAGCTTTTCAGTTGCTTCTCATCAATTCTGCTGGGATTGCAACATCAACAATCTATACTTATGGGGTCCAGGGGTATTGTGCTCCAAAACTCTGTCAGCTTATAGTTGTTGTAGGGACAGGGCCTTCTCGGTGGTGGCCCCTCGCCTTTGGAATGCACTCCCCGGGGAAATTAGGTCATCAACATCCCTCCTCTCTTTCAGAAGGAAGTTAAAAACCTGGATATGGGACCAGGCCTTTGGGTAAGCTGGCAGATGGATAAAAGACAATGACAACCAGAGTAGGAAAGGACAATGACAATGCTGGATGGATTATGGATTTATGAATTGGCGAACATTGACCACAAGATGATTTTATTGCTGCTATTGTATTAATTTGATTGTTTTAACTAGTTATAACTGTTGTCGTTATATTGTATTTTGTATATTGTATTAAGTGAACTGTTGGGCATCGAATTGTGCCTTTTGTAAGCCGCCCTGAGCCCCTCCTAGGGGGTTGAGAAGGGCGGGGCAGAAGCACTCCAAATAAATAAATAAATAGTTATTGGTTGAGACTCAGTGAGATATTCATTGAAAAACTATAGCAAAATGTGCTGCAGGATTTTTGCAGTTTAATATAATTTTTTCATGTATTTATTATAGAAACTATTAGGAAATGGCATTTATAGCCCAAGAACAAAAATCGTGTTACATGGTGTTGTTAATGTTTGTGCTTGATGCACCTAGTGATGCCCGTCTTTCCCTTTTTCCTGCAGGTTTCTCCAAGGCCCTGGGAGGCTCCTGGAGGCCGGCCGGCCATGAGCTAGGGGAGGAGGCCTGCCTTCCCCCTGCCTTTCTGCCATGAGAGCGTGATGGATCAGAACACCTTCTCCTCCCGCATCCAGCTATGGTGCCCCCGCCCCTTTGGCACCTACTCCCAGAACAAGCAGTGCACTGGAGGCCAGGTGAAGAAGACCTTCGGGGACTTTGCCTGCAAAGCCAAGGAAGAGGAGGTGGCGGGCGGTGAGGCCTCTTCGGAGAACACCCCTCCTGCTCCGCCGCCGCCTCCTCCGCCGCCGCCCGCCGCCTCCCCGAGCCCCAGCCAAGTGGAGGAAGGGCGGGTGCTCTTGGACACGTGGTACGTCATCAAGCCGGGCAACACCAAGGAGAAGATCGCGTTTTTCGTGGCACATCAGTGCAGCAGCGGCAGCCGGGCGAGCGCCATGAAGGTCAAAGGGAACTGGGGGAGCGACAGCTCCAAAGCCAAGCGCCGGCGGCGGTCTCACGACCCCAGCAAAAGCAAACCGTGCCCGGTCAAGTTGAAGGACGGCGTCGGCGGGGGCGTCAACAAGGAAGCGGAAGATGTGTGCCTTTGTCCGGAGTCCCACGCCGACCCCGCCGGCGCAGATACCACCGACTTGCTTTCGGTCGCCGAGATGGTGGCCTTGGTGGAGCAGCGGACGGCCCTGGCCCTGCAGAACTACGCCAGGCCCAACCCTCCTGCCGCCCCGCCGTCCCCCATGGTTTTCGTATCCACGGAGCAAGAGGAAAGTGGGGAGAAGAAAGCGGGCGCGTTGGGGGGCGGCTCGGACTGCAGCCGGGTGGCTGAGGCGGTGGCTCACATCGAGTCCCGGGAGCGGAACGTCTTGCGCCAGAACGGCCTCTGCCGGGAGTCGCCCGAATGCGTGGCCAACTCCCAGCACAGCCCCGGCGAGGTCCGCATCGCCTTCCGCATCTCCAGCAGCCGGGACCCCCGCTCGCCCACCGAGGGCGGCTCCAGCGCCCGCCCTAACTGTATGTTCATGAGTTGCGGGGGGTCACCGACGGGGAGCGCCGCCCGTGCCAAAGACAAGATCACGTGTGACCTCTACCAGCTCATCAGCCCTTCCCGGGACACCCTGCCCAACAATGTGGACTTCCTTCTGGCAAGTGCCTCCCCAAAAGGGGCCGACGGGTCGGGCGGTGAGCCCCCGGACGTGGAGATGACGTGCGGGGAGAGCCAGGGTGGCTCTGGGAAAATGGAGACCATCTCCGAAGGGTGCAGATCTGGCGCCGAAAAGATGGGGGGCCCGTCCGCCGCTGCCACCGTCACCCGGGATTGTGTCTCCGGCTTCCACGTTGACGTGGTCGTCACGGGGGTGGTGGACCAGTGTGTCTTTTTCGGCAAGGACAGCACCAAGAACATGAAGGAGGAGACCGTCTGTTTGACCGTCAGCTCGCCGACCCAAGAGGTGTTGTGCTCGTCGTGCGACGACCCTCCTCCGGGGCAGCTCTTTTTCCTCCACACGCAAGGGCCTCGGCCGGAGGACAGCCGGGACGTGGACGGCGCCTTCCTGGACCCTATGAACGGCGGCGAGAGCGGGCTGGACAGGGCCGACGGGTCTGGGTTGGAACCCGCCGGCTCGGACACCTCCCTCTGCCGCTTGTACCGCCACGTCTCGCACGACTTCCTGGAGATCCGCTTCAAGATCCAGCGGTTGCTGGAGCCCCGCCAGTACATGCTGCTGCTCCCGGACCATATCATGGTGAAGATCTTCAGCTACTTGCCCACGCAGTCGCTGGCCGCCTTAAAGTGCTCCTGCCACTACTTCAAGTACATCATCGAGACGTTCGGCGTCCAAGCCACGGACTCCAAGTGGAACCGGGACCCTTTGTACCGGGACGACCCTTGCAAGCAGTGCAAGAAGCACTACGAGAAGGGCGACGTCTCCCTCTGCCGCTGGCACCCCAAGCCCTACCATCACGACCTGCCTTACGGACGCTCCTACTGGATGTGCTGCCGGCGGACGGACAAGGACACGCCGGGCTGCCGGGTGGGACTTCACGACAACAACTGGGTCCAGCCCTGCGACATGTTGCGGGAAAGGGCGGCCCGGCGGGAGGACGGGAGGTGAGGGGTTGGGCGGCGGAGTTTGCGGCGGAGACGCTCCCTCTTTCCTCCTTTTTCACGCACTCTCTTCTCTTCCTTCGGCTCTCCCTTGTGTGTGCGAGAGGGTGCGGCGTGAGTGTGTTTTACAAAATTTCTGTTGTGTTGATTTTTTTAAAAAAAGAATTGCTTGGTTGCGTTTGCCGGTTTGGATTTGGATTCTCTCCAACGTCCCAATTCCTAATTTCCTCCTCTTTGGCCAGATTCTCAAAGGCAAAAAAAAAATTACATATGGGGAAAAAAGATTATTTTATTTTATGTTTCTGCCTTGGTTGTCTATTTGTTTTTGGGCACTGAGTGTTTGCCATTTTTGTGATATTTTTGTGAGTCCCTTTCGGGGAGAGAGGGCGGGTTATAAATAAATTATTATTATTATTATTATTATTATTATTATTGGATTGTTGTAGATTTTCCGGGCTATATGGCCATGTTCTAGAGGCATTTTCTCCTGACGTTTCGCCTGCATCTATGGCAAGCATCCTCAGAGGTAGTGAGGATGCTTGCCATAGATGCAGGCGAAACGTCAGGAGAAAATGCCTCTAGAACATGGCCATATAGCCCGGAAAACCTACAACAACCCAGTGATTCCGGCCATGAAAGTCTTCGACAAAACATTATTATTATTATTATTATTATTATTATTATTATTATTATATTGTCAAAGGCTTTCATGGGTTGTTGTAGGTTTTTCAGGGTCTCTGGCCATGTTCTAGAAGCATTCTCTCCTGACGTTTCGCCTGCATCTGTGGCAAGCATCCTCACAACCTTGCCACAGATGCAAGCAAAACGTCAGGAGAGAATGCTTCCAGAACATGGCCAGACAGCCCAAAAAACCTTCAACAACCCATTATTATTAATAATTAATTAATTAATAACTTTATTTATATTCTGCCATATCTCTCCGAGGGGACTCAAAGTAGAAAAATATGTTAAACAAAAGTTTAAAAAGCGAGGGAAGAAACTGTCTCGATTGGCTCGACATCGAATTAGTGGGGTTTTTCGGCAACTAGGCCCCAATTAGGCACTTTCTGTCACCAGCTCCACTTTCTGGCTTCTCTTCCTGAATATCTTATTTCAGATAATCTGATAGTGAACACATTTTGGTGCTCTGTTTTCTCCCCGCAAACCGGTTTCGGTCCCACCTCGTACCCACCAAAAGAACCCCAAAAAATGAAGGATGGCGGAACTACCAATCTGCCTGTTCCCACATCACATCTACATTCTGATCCCTCCTTGGAGTGATGGGAGTTGTAGTCCAACCATGATAGTGAAATTGCGTTGTTGTGAGTTTTCTGAGCTGTCTGGCCATGTTCCAGAAGCATTCTCTCCTAATGTTTCGCCCGCATCTGTGGCAGGCATCCTCAGAAGTTGTGAGATGAAATGTCAGGAGAGAATGCTTCTGGAACATGGTTATACGGTCCGGAAAACTCATAACAACTCAATAATAATAATAATGTTGGGTTGCTGTGAGTTTTCCAGACTGTCTGGCCATGTTCCAGAAGCATTCTCTCCTGACATTTCGCCTACATCTATGGCAGGCATCCTCAGAAGTTGTGAGACGAAACGTCAGGAGAGAATGCTTATGGAACATTGCCATAAGGCCCGGAAAACTCACAACAACTCAATAATAATAATAATAATAATAATAATAATAATAATAATAATAATAATATAATGGGTAGCTGTGAGTTTTCTGGTTTGTCTGGCCATGTTCCAGAAGCATTCTCTCCTGACATTTCGCCCGCATCTGTGGCAGACATCCTCAGAAGTTGTGAAGTCTGTTGGAAACTAGGAAAATTGGGTTTATATATCTGTGTCCAACAGACCTCACAACCCCTGAGGATGCTTCCCATAGATACAGGCGAAACGTCAGGCGAGAATGCTTCTGGACCCGGAAAACCCACAGCAACCCAATAATTCCAGCCATGAAAGCCTTCAACAATACAGAGTGAAATTGGTTTCATATTGTTGTTTTAATGATTATAGTCCAGAAAGGTAAATCAGGATGCTATGAGTGTCCCGAAAATGGTTGGACTGCACCTCCCATCACTCCCAAGTTAGGGGTTCATTGGAGTTGGGAATCCGAAAATAAAATATATGTATGACAGATTCCTCAGACTTTAAGGCAAGAGGAGACAGCCTTTTGGGCACTATCCCTTTCCTAGCTGCTGAGCACAAGTCCTTTCTCGGTCCAGTTCTTCCCTCCTACAGTTTGTGTCCGAACTGGAAGCTTGATTTCCTCCCTTTGGTGAAAAATACAGGCCTCTTAAATGTTCTTCCATTTGGGTGTCTTTCTCACCCTTCTCCCCCAAAACCCCACAACCAGATCTTTCCCAGACTATAATCAAATAATAATAATTAAATAACCTTTATTTCTATTCCGCCCTCTTTCCCCGAGGGGACTACAACTTCCAGAATCTCTAGTCAGTACCGTAACCGGCCACAATGACTTTAATTATGATGTCCCATAATTTCAAAACATAGCTTCCAAAGGCCTTGTTAAGCCTTTGATTGCTCTTTCCAACCTGTTTTTTCTTATTGTAGAGCTGCATCAGGCATGGGAAAAGTTCAGTCCTCCCTCCTGGTGTTTTGGACTTCAACTCCCACAATTCCTAACAGCCTACCATCTGTTAGGAATTGTGGGAGTTGAAGTCCAAAACACCTGGAGGGAGGGCCGAACTTTGCTCATGCCTGAGCTTAATACAGCCCAAATCTCTATTTCTGGACCCCAAAATCCATCTCTTTCCCCTTCCAAACACATCTTTTGCTTCCAGACTCTTTTCTTTAGCCCTTCTGCCTCGTTCCCCAAATGGATTCTCTCTTGCAAAATACCTTTTGGGGTCCTGCATCTCTATCACAATGGTCTCAATGTCCTTAGCTGAGTGTCAACAAACCCAAAGGGTCATTTTTGGCACATTGGAAGATGTGGAGGAGGGCCAAAGTTTGCCCATGCCTGAGCTACATGCAGCCCAGATCTCTGGTTCTGAACTCCAAAATCAATATTTCTCCCCCTTTTTCTTCCAGACTCCTTTCTTTAGCCCTTCTGCCTCTTTCCCCAAATGGATTCCCACTTGCAAAATACCTTTTGAGGTCCTGCATATCTTATCACAACAGCCTCATTGCCCTTAGCTGAGTGTCACAAACCCATAGGGTCATTTTGGCACATGGGAGGATGTGGAGGAGGGCCGAAGTTTGCCCATGCCTAAGCTACATGCCGCCCAAATCTCTGGTTCTGGACCCCAAAATCCATCTGTTCTCCTTTTGCTTCCAGACTCCTTTCTTTAGCTGTTCTGCCTCTTTCCCCAAATGGATTCCCTCTTGCAAAATACTTTTTGATGTCCTGCATGTCTATCACAACAGCTTCAGTGCCCTTTGCTGAGTGTCACAAACCCATAAGGTCATTTTTGGCACATGGGAGGATGTGGAAGAGGGCCGAAGTTTGTCCATTCCTGAGCTACATGCACCCCAAAATCTATCTCTCCCTTTCCAAACACATCCTTTGCTTCCAGACTCCTTTCTTTAGCCCTTCTGCCTCTTTCCCCAAATAGATTCCCACTTGCAAGATACCTTTTGGGGTCCTGCATCTCTATCACAATGGTCTCAATGTCCTTAGCTGAGTGTCAACAAACCCATAAGGTCATTTTTGGCACATGGGAGGATGTAGAGGAGGGCCGAAGTTTGCCCATGCCTGAGCTACATGCAGCCCACCTGATTCTGGACCCCAAAATCCATCTCTTTCCCCTTCCAAACATATATCTTTTGCTTCCAGACACCTTTCTTTAGCCCTTCTGCCTCTTCCCTAAATGGGTTTCCACTTGCAAAATACTTTTTGAGATCCTGCGTCTATATCATAACAGCATCAGTGCCCTTAGCTGAGTCACAGACCCATAGGGTCATTTTTGGCACATGGGAGGATGTGGAGGGCCAAAATTTGCCCATGCCTGAGCTGAATGTAGTCCAAAACTCTGGTTCTGTATCCCAACATCTATCTCTCCCCTTCCAAACACATATTTTGCTTCCAGACTCTTTTCTTTAGCCCTTCTGCCTCTTTCCCCAAATGGATTCTCTCTTGCAAAATACCTTTTGGGGTCCTGCATCTCTATCACAACAGCCTCAGTGGCTACAGCTGAGTGTTACAAACCCATAAGGTCATTTTTGGCACATGGGAGGATGTGGAGGAGGGCCGAACTTTGCCCATTCCTGAGCTAAATGCACCCCAAAATCCATCTCTCCCTTTCCAAACACATCCTTTGCTTCCAGGCTCCTTTCTTTAGCCCTTCTGCCTCATTCCCCAAATGGATTCCCTCTTGCAAAATACCTTTTGGGGTTCTGCATATCTTATCACAACAGCCTCAATGCCCTTAGCTGAGTGTCACAAGCCTATAGGGTCATGTTTGGCACATGGGAGGATGTGGAGGAGGGCTGAAGTTTGCCCATACCTGAGCTAAATTCACCCCAAAATCCATCTCTCCCTTTCCAAACACATCTTTTGCTTTCAGGCTCCTTTCTTTAACCCTTCTGCCTCTTTCCCTAAAAGGATTCCCACTTGCAAAATACCTTTTGGGGTCCTGCATCTCTATCACAACAGCTTCAGTGTCCTTAGCTGAGTGTCACAAACCCATAGAGTCATTTTTGGCACATGGGAGGAGGTGGAGGAGGGCCAGTGTTTGCACATGCCTGAGCTACATGGAGCCTGAATCTCTAATTCTGGACCTCAAAATCCATCTTTCTCCCCTTTTGCTTCCAGACTCCTTTCTTTAGCCCTTTTGCCGCTTTCCTAAATGGATTCCCACTTGCAAAATACCTTTTGAGGTCCTGCATATCTTACCACAAAGGCCTCAGTGCCCTTAGCTGAGTGTCACAAAGCCATAGGGTCATTTTTGGCACATTGGGTTGGAATGGGAGAATCATAATAAACTCTCCAAAAGGACTTGGGGTGGCTCACAACAGAATCAAGTCACAATACCTACGGAAGCAGAAACCAAATAGACAAGGCATCATATACAACTAATAATCATAATAATAAAAAAAATGATATCACAATAAATAAAAACACAGGTTAAAACCCTTGGCTGTCTTTCGCACTACACGGTTATACTGCCACGATTCCACATTGACGGCTAAGGCATATGGAGAGCTGGGATTTGCAGGCTAATACAGGACGTTTACAGTTCCTAGCGAGAGAGCTGTAACGCCAGCCCAAACTACAAATCCCAGCCTTCCGCTATCGTGACATAACCGGGTAGTGTGAAAAAGGCCTTGGGATTTGCAGGCGAATGAGGAACACTTAATGATTCCCAGCTGGAGAGCTCTAGTGCCGGCACAAACTACAAATCCCATCCTTCCGCCATCGTGGCATAACCGTATAGTACGAGAAAGGCCTTGGGATTTGCAGGCGACTGAGGAACACTCAATGATTCCCAGCTAGAGAGCTCTAGCGCTGGCCCAAATTACAAATCCCAGCCTTCCGCCATCAGGGCATAATCGTGTTGTGCAAAAAAGGCCTTGGGATTTGTAGGCAAATGAGGGACACTCAATGATTCCCAGCTAGAGAGCTCTAGCGCCGGCCCAAACTACAAATCCCAGCCTTCCGCTACGGTGGCATAACCATGTAGTGCGAAAAAGGCCCTGGGATTTGCAGGTGAATGAAGGACGGCGAGAGACCTGTAACACTGACCCAAACTACAAATCCCATCCTTCCACCTTTGTGGCATAACCATGTAGTGCAAAAAGGGCCCTGGTCCATACTTTGAACTCTCTTTTCCCTTTCCCCAAAACAAGAAAGTATGTATGTGTATATATGTGTGAGTCGGCTTGGCGACGCTCGCTTCTGTAAAAAGATAACTGGAATTTACCCAAACGCACGAACGCCTGGCACTAAAACATATCGGGTTCAATAACGGTGGCCAAACCATATCTCATGGGCTACGTTTTGCTGATGACCGGCATTGCTCTTGGGAGCGGTCTGGCCTAATGGTTATAGGATAAGGATGCAAAGGGCCACCCCCGCTGCTAGAAATGGCTGCATATCCCAAATTGTGAGGTCTTCCTGTTCCCGTTCGACGTCTTACCCTTGCGGCCTCCTTACCTCGCTGCCTTGGATGCTTAGCATCATCTTAGGGCTACGGACTATTCGGTTCTCTCAAGGGCTTTACACATCAGGTCTGCGGTGGGACTTTTTGGGGTCGCGGGGTCGCAAAAGCCACCTTTGCTGGGAAATGATATCAAGGGCTTGCGCTCCGGACTCGGATCTTTTCTTAATGCTCATTTCCATCATCGGAGAGTCAGGGAAAGCAAGCAGGACTTGTTTGCTCACGTGGGTTCGTGGGATTTTTAGGGTCGTTGTGGTCTTCCCTGCTGTGTTTACGAATCTGTAAAGCAATGCCATCCATCCCTTTTGCGATATCAGACAGATCTTTGTGGCATTATCCTGGGTTAACATCTCATCCGCGTCACCTTATGCTCTGACCCAAAAAGTAAACAATAGTTTGGCCCCAGTATCCAAAAAGACCTCTCCGATGCCCTCTAATGGGGCATTTTCCACTATGGATTCCCCATATTGGTCCCAAGAAGGGTCTAAAGCAGGCATGAGTAAACTTTGGGCCCTCCAGGTGTTTTGGACTCCCAACTCCCACCATTCCTAACAGCCTCAAGGCCCGTTCCCTTTCTTCCTCACCTTGGCAGCAATGAAAATTCGAGGGAAAGCCAGCGGACCTGATGGGATCCCTGCTTAAGTGGCCGAGGTGGAAAAGGAAAGGGCCTGAAGCTGTTAGGAATTGTGAGAGTTGGAGTCCAAAACACTTAGAAGGCCAAAGTTTGCCCATGCCTGGTCTAAAGGAACGAGAACAAGCCTGATTCCCAAACTCTGCTCCTCCCAAGTGTTTTAGGCTTCGAATTCCAGCAGCCTAATAATAAAATATTCTGGGATCCAGAGTCCAAAAATACTCAAAAGTCTAGAATTTTGGAACCAGTGAGAGCTTGGAAAAGTTGCTTTTGAGGACTGCAACACCCAGAACTCTTCCCTCCCTCCTTCCCAGTGTTTCAGACTTTGAATTCCAGCAACCTAATAATAAAATATTCTGAGATCCAGAGTCCAAAAATACTCAAAAGTCTAGAATTTTGGACCCAGTGAAAGTTTGGAAAAATTGCTTTTGAGGACTGCAACACCCAGAACTCTTCCCTCCCTCCTTCCGAGTGTTTTGGACTTCGAATTCCAGCAACCTAATAATAAAATATTCTGGGATCCGGAGACCAAAATACTCAAAAGTCTAGAATTTCTGAGACCTTGGAAAAGTTGCTTTTGAGGATTCCAGCAGCCCAATAATAAAATAAAATAAAAGTTTAAAATTTTGGAATTGGTGAGAGTTTGGAAAAGTTGCTTTTGAGGACTGCAACACCCAGAACTCTTCCCTCCCTCCTTCCGAGTGTTTTGGACTTCGAATTCCAGCAACCAAATAATAAAATATTCTAGGATCCGGAGACCAAAATCCTCAAAAATCTAGAATTTCTGAGAGCTTGGGAAAGTTGCTTTTGAGGACTGCAACACCCAGAACTCTTCCCTCCCTCCTTCCAGGTGTTTTGGACTTGGAATTTCAGCAACCTAATAATAAAATATTCTGGGATTCGGAGACCAAAATACTCAAAATCTAGAATTTCTGAGACCTTGGAAAAGTTGCTTTTGAGGATCCTAGCAGCCCAATAATAAAATAAAAGTCTAGAATTTTGGAATTGGTGAGAGTTTGGAAAAGTTGCTTTTGAGGACTGCAACACCCAGAACTCTTCCCTCCCTCCTTCCAAGTGTTTTGGACTTTGAATTCCAGCGACCTAATAATAAAATATTCTGGGATCCAGAGTCCAAAATACTCAAAACTCTAGAATTTTGGAACCGGTGAGAGTTTGGAAAAGTTGCTTTTGAGGACTGCAACACCCAGAACTCTTCTCTCCCCATTAGGTTACTTTTCCAAGCCTTCGAAACGGAATCTCCTCTTAACATTTCAATGCCGCTGGTGTATAAAACAACGCCGCCTTTTCAAGATAGAGAATCTGAGCATGGTTCACCTCACTTGACCCTTCCTCGCCTTCGTAATTTGGGGTCCTTTCTGTCCCTCGCCTTCGGAAGCATCGTTTCCCTACATTGTGGTCCTCCGCTTAAGTATAGAGTAGTGATTCCCAAACTCTGGCTTTCCAAATGTTGTGGGCTTCCAACTCCTAGTAGCCTAATGATCAGGGATTCTGGGAGTCGGAGTCCCAAATATCTGGCAGGAATCGCCGAGAGCTTGGGAATGTTTCTCTTGAGGACTACAACACCCAGAACTCCTCCCTCTGCGCTCCTCGCTGCCTGCGTAGCCGTCACTTCTTCCTCCTCCCCCAAAATCACAGGGTCCTTTCCCCAAAGTTGGGCCAGATCCTGTTCACAGTCTTCCTGATCCCCAACCACCACCGACTTCACGTTTTTTAAATTGACGTTTACGGCATCCCTGCCTTGCAAAAGCGGAACGCCTCCCTCCCTCCGCTCCTGTCCACACTGATATTTATATGCCTGTTTGTGTCTGTACCTGCGTGACATTATTATTATTATTTTTTAAATGACTGTCGAGTGGAGAAAAAATAAAATAAAACAGCAGGAAAAAAATAATAATGCAATTTGATTTCTGACAATAGTTTCGGCCTCGTTTTTTTTACTGACTTAACAAAAGTTTGATGTTATGTTGCTTCAGATTTCTCTTGCTGGATGGTCATCTGTTGGGAGGGTTTTGATTGTGTCTTTCTGCATTGCATAATACAGTTGGACTACATGGTCCTTGGGGTTTCTCCGAACTCTAGGATTCTATGAATCAGTAGAGGCTGGATGGCCATCTGTCAGGAGGGATTTGGTCTTTCTGTATTGCAGAATAGGGTTGGACTACATGGTCCTTGGGGTCTCTTCCAACTCTAGGACTCTATGATTCAGTAGAGGCTGGATGGCCATCTGTCGGGAGAACTTTGATTGTGTATGTCTTCATTGCAGAATAGGGTTGGACTACATGGTCCTTGGGGTCTCTTCTAACTCTAGGATTCTATGATTCAGTGGAGGCTGGATGGCCATCTGTCAGGAGGGCTCTGATTGTGTCTACGCATTGCAGAATAGGGTTGGACTACATGGTCCTTGGGGTCTCACAATAGAGGCTGGGTGGACATCTGTTGGGAGGGCTTTGATTGTGTCTTTCTGCATTACAGAATACGGTTGGACTACATGGTCCTTGGGGTCTCTTCTAACTCTAGGATTCTAAGATTCAATAGAGGCTGGATGGCCATCTGTCAGGAGAGCTTTGATTGTGTCTTTCGTGCATGAGGTTGGACTTGGTTTTTGGGGGTGGGTTCTTCTGATTCCCAAGTTTGACTGCATTGCATTTCATGGGACTGAGAGCACATCTACACTAGTAAAATTAACTCAGTTTGATCCCACTTGAACTGCAATGACTCCATGCTGTGGAACTCTCAGATTTGTTGTCTGGAGAAGGCTTAAATTGGTAAAGCTACAACTCTCATGATTGCATAGCATTGAGCCATGACAGTTCAAGTGACGTCAAACTGGATTAATTCTACAGTGTGGATCAGGCATGGGAAAACTTGGGCTCTCTCTCCAGGTGTTTTGGACTCCAACTCCCATCATTCCTAACAGCCTCAGGCCCTTTCCTTTCCCCCCTCAGCCGCTTAAGCGGCTGAGGGGGGAAAGGAAAGAGCCTGAGACTGTTAGGAATGATGGGAGTTGGAGTCCAAAACACCTGGAGGGCCCAAAATTGTCCCTACCTGGTGTAGATGCACCCAAAGCGATGTATGATGTTCAGGATGCTACAAATGTGAGACTGAAGGATATGCAGTAGCCGCAACCCTGGGATATAATGCGTCCCTTGCTCCTGAGCCAAACTCCAAATCCCATTATAATGCTGCACTTTTACATAACCACATTTATGCTTTATGCTGATCTCTTTAGCGGTGGCAAGCGGCCCAGCGGATGCATCAAAAGAGCCCGCCGTTTGGCCTTTAGAACAGAACGTATCTCGGGAAGCTATAAATACTTTCCCCCGTGGACTCCTGCCCGGTCGAAATTCGCATTTGGATGTGATCCAGGGAGAAAACAAGACCTTAGCGCTCTGGAAACAATGCATTTATTCATTAGGGAGAGGCTTGAGATGCTCCGGTTGATTTATGTATCACATCTATACAGCTCAAGGCACCTATATGCTCCAAACAACCCTGCAAAGTGGGCATCCACACTGGGGAATTAATGCAATTGGACAACCATGGGGGTCAGTGCTATGGTATTATGGGAGTTGTAGTTTGGACAAAGGTGTTTAGCCTTCTCTGTCAAGCTACCATGCAGTACAATGAGCAATACAAATACTCTGAAACAAAACTTTCCAGATAATGCTATCTATCTATCTATCTATCTATCTATCTATCTATCTATCTATCTATCTATCTATCTATCTATCTATCTATTGCATTATCTTGTGTATATGCATGCAGCAGTGTGTCCTTCTGCTTTCTGATTGGCTGCAACTTTCACAGGCCACTGCAACCCACACCAATGACGGACCTGGACCAAACTTGGCACACATAAGCTCCATGACCCAATTTAGGTCCTGGTGGTTTTTGGCAGAGGATGGACCATGGATGATGGGATTTGCAGTACTTTCAATAACTTCAGATCTCACGGATGACTGCGACCCACACCAATGATGGACCTGAACCAATCTTAGCACACATAATCTCCATGACCCACTTTTATGTTCTGGTAGAATATGGGGGAGGATGGACCACGGATGATGGGATTTGCAGTACTTTCAATAACTTCAGATCCCACGGACCACTGCGACCCACACCAATGACAGACCTGGACCAAACTTAGCACACATAACCCCCATGTATTTCCCACTTTTATGCCCTGGTAGAGTATGAGGGAGGATGGACCATGGATGATGGGATTTGCAGTACTTTCAATAACTTCCGATCCCAAGGACCACTGCGACCCACACCAATGACAGACCTTGACCAAGCTTAGCACACATAACCCCCATTATTTTCCACTTTTATATCCTGGTAGAGTATGGGGGAAGATGGACCATGGATGATGGGATTTGCAGTACTTTCAATAACTTCAGATCCCATGGACCACTGCGACCCACACCAATGACAGACCTGGACCAAACTTAGCACACATAACCCCCATATATTTCCCACTTTTATGTCCTGGTACAGTTTGGGGGAGAATGGACCATGGATGATGGGATTTGCAGTACTTTCAATAACTTCAGATCCTACGGACCACTGCGACCCACACCTATGACAGACCTGGACCAAACTTAGCACACATAACCCCCATGTATTTCCCATTTTTATGTTCTGGTAGAGTATGGGGGAGGATGGACCACGGATGATGGGATTTACAGTACTTTCAATAACTTCATTTCTTATGGATGACTGCCACCCACACCAATGATGGACCTGGACCAAATTTGGCACACATACATGCAGGAATATGGAGGGTAATTGCTCTGGGAATCTGGGAGTTGTAGTTCACCCTTATTCAGAGAGCACTAAACCCAGCCTACGTCTGATCTGGACCAAACTTGGGTGATATTACCTAACAACCCAAAACAAACAATGCCTTCTTCCAATAACCTGGGCACTGCCTAGTCCCCAAGCTAATACACACACACACACACATATGCATTTTATATGTGTGTGTGTGTATCGAGCTAGTATATATACACATAATAATGCATTATATATATATATAATGGAGTGTCAAGGGGCATTTTAAGGACACCTTAGGTTTCCTTAAAATGCCCTGCAAGATAAAATGTTTTAAAAATGTATTATATATGTTTGTGTGTGCATGAATGTGTGTGTGTGTGTGTGTGTGTGTGTGTGTGTGTATCTCTCTCTCTCTCTCTCTCTCTCTCTCTCTCTCTCTCTCTCTCACATCAGGCCTCTTTCCTCAAAACCCAAGGTGTCCTTAAAATGCCCCTTGAAACTCCTCAGGCCACCTTAAACCGCGCCACCTTAAGGCAGAGGAGGGGGGCTGTTTTGCGGAGACTCCTCCCCTGATTCGGATTGGCTCGTGAGGAATGTGGGCGTGGCTGTCTCAAAATGTTGGGGCGGGGCTAGGCGGAGAGGGGAGAGGCGGGGCTTGTTAAGTGGCCACGCCCCCTCTACTTGTGCATTCGGAGAGGCGGGGCCTCTTCATGGCCACGCCTCCCACCGCCATTGAAGTGAAGACCAGGGAGAAGGCGGAGAGGAGAAGGGGAAGGCGGGGCTTCTTCGAGGCCACACCTCCTCTGCATCTGATTGGGGAGAGAGGAGAAGGAGAAGGCGGGGCTTCTCCGTGGCCACACCCCCTCTGCATCTGATTGGGGAGAGAGAAGGGGAAGGAGGGGCTTCTTCGTGGCCACACCCCCTCTACGTCTGATTGGGGAGCAAATCAGATTGGGGGGCTTCTTCTTGGCCACGCCCCCACACCTCAATTGGGGAGTGGAGACTAGGGAAAGCCACGCCCCTTTGCTTGTGATGATAGGAACATAAGGGAAGGCGGGGCTTCTCACAGGCCACGCCTCCTTTGTACCTGATTGGAGGTACAGGAAAGCCTAAATCGGCTTGTGATGGAACATAAGGGAAGGCGGGGCTTATCAGTAGCCACGCCCCCTCAATACCTGATTGGAGGACATAATACAAAGGAAAAGCCTAAGTCGGCTTGTAATGGGAGTGAAGATAAGGGAAGGCGGGGCTTCTCAGTAGCCACGCCCCCTCAGCACCTGATTGGCAGAGAGAATACTAAGGAAAGCCTAGTCGGTTTGTAATGGAGTGAAGGCGGGGCTTCTCAGTAGCCACGCCCCCTCAATCCGTGATTGGGTGAGAGAAGATAAGGGAAAGCCCAAATCGGCTTGTGATGGGAGGGAGCGGAAGGGAAGGCGGGGCTTCTCAGTAGCCACGCCCCCTCAATCCGTGATTGGGTGAGAGAAGATAAGGGAAAGCCCAAATCGGCTTGTGATGGGAGGGAGGGGAAGGGAAGGAGGGGCTTCTCAGTAGCCACGCCCCTTCAGCACCTGATTGGAGGAGAGAAGACAAGGAAAAGCCACGTCCCTTATGCCTGTAATGGGTAGTGAATTTAAGGGAGGCGGGGCTACTCAGTAGCCACGCCCATTCGGCACCTGATTGGAGGAAAGAAGACCAGGGAAAGCCACGTCCCTTAAATTTGTGATGGGAGTGAATATAAGGGAAGGCGGGCCTTCTCAGTGGCCACGCCCCCTCTGTACCTGATTGGAGGAGAGAATACTAGGGAAAGCCACGTCCCTTATGCCTGTAATGGGAGTGAATATAAAGGAGGCGGGGCTTCTCAGAGGCCACGCCCCCTCAATACCTGATTGGCGGAGAGAATACTAAGGCAAGCCTAAGCCGGCTTGTGATGGGAGTGAAGATAAGGGAAGGCGGGGCTTCTCAGTAGCCACGCCCCGCAGTACCTGATTGGCGGAGAGAAGGCTAGGAAAGCCACGCCCCCTGTGGCTGTGATCATAGGCGCCCTAGGGGAAGGCGGGGCTTCTCGGTAGCCTCGCCCCTCGGCCCGTGCTTTTGGGGGCCATGCGGAAAGGGCCCCGCCGCAGCAGAGCGGGGATGGGCTCCTCCCAAGAAGGTTTGGCGTTGAAGAGCTTCCCAATCGGAGCCTCCAAGAGGGGGAGGACCCCCAAGCTTTTCCTGCTGCTACTGCTGCTCCTGGCCGGAGGATCCTTCCTGGGCCTTTACCTGTTGCTTTGGGCCTGGGAGGCAGAGCCAGAAGGAGAAGGCCAGGTGAGAGCTAGGGCAGGGATGAGCTCCAGCAGCCCTCCAGGGGGTTTGGACTACAACTCCCACAATTCCTAACAGCCTACCGGCTGTTAGGAATTGTGGGAGTTGTAGTCCAAAACTCCTGGAGGGCCCAAGTTGGCCCAGATCCATTCCTAAGCCTGTAATTCTCTTTCTAGGAGGGGGATCACAAACCCAGGAGTCTGTCCAGCTCTGAGCTGAAACGCCTGGCTTCCCAGGTGGATCTGCAAAGGCTTTGGGGCACTTACCTGCAGCCTTTCCTGGTGGAGAGGTTCCCCGGCAGCCCCGGAAACAAGAAGGTCCGGCAGGTGAGTCATTATCTATCCATATATATATATAATTATTATTATTATTATCTACATATATATTATATTGGGAGGCTCCAGTAGCGCAGTGGGTTAAAGCGCTGAGTTGCTGAACTTGCTGGTTCGAAACCAGGGAGCGAGGTGAGCTCCTGCTGTTAGCCCCAGCTTCTGCCAACCTACAAGAGAGGAGATTCCATCTGAACATGCCTTGCCTGACTTACTGGGCAAGGGCCGTTGCAGCTTCAAACTACAAGAGAGGAGATTCCATCTGAACATGAGGAAGAACTTCCTGACTCTGAGAGCCGTTCAGCAGTGGAACTCTCTGCCCCGGAGTGTGGTGGAGGCTCCTTCTTTGGAAGCTTTTGAACAGAGGCTGGGTGGCCATCTGTCAGGGGTGATTTGAATGCAATATTCCTGCTTCTTGGCAGAATGGGGTTGGACTGGATGGCCCATGAAGCGCACTACATGTAATATTATTAGTATATAATGTATTGTCGAAGGCTTTCATGGCCGGAATCACTGGGTTGTTGTAGGTTTTTTTGGGCAATATGGCTATGGTCTAGAGGCATTCTCTCCTGACGTTTCGCCTGCATCTATGGCAAGTATCCTCAGAGGTGGTGAGGTCTGTTGGAACTAGGAAAGTGGGTTTATATATCTGTGGAATGGCTGGGGTGAGACAAAGGACTCTTGTCTGCTGGAGCTAGGTGTGAATGTTTCAACTGACCACCTTGATTAGCATACAATGGGCTGACTGTGCCTGGAGCAAATTTTTGTTGAGAGGTGATTAGATGTCCTTGTTTGTTTCCTCTCTGTTGTTCTGCTGTTGTAATTTATTTATATTATTATAAATTATTATATTATAATAAATAAATAATAATTTTTATATATAACTGTTATATTACAATTAAAATACGGAATTTGATTATAATTTGTTATTAATAAGGATATATAAATATTATTTTATATGTTATATTTATTATTATAAATAATTAATAATAAATAAATATCATGTATAGATGTTATGACGCAATAAATAAATATTTATTGTAATATAATTTATTATTAATAAGGATATATAAATATTATTTTATGTTATATTTTTTATTATAAATAATTAATAATAAAGAAATTTCATGTATAGATGCTATGGTGCAATAAATATTTATTTTAATATAATGTATTATTAATAAAGATATATAAATACTATTAATAAATAAATACATTTTATGTATAGATGTTATGCAAAAATATTTATTTTAATTTTTTAAATTAATAACAAGAATATATAAATATTATTTTATATATTTGTTATTATAAAATTAATAAATAAATACATTTTATGTATAGATGTTACGCAATAAATATTTTTAATTAATAACAAGGATATATAAATATTATTTTATATATTATATTTATGATTCTAAAATTAATTAATAAATAATTTTATTTATTATATAGATATGTAATAAATAAATATTTTAATATAATTATTAATAACAAGGATATATACTATTAATATTATTTTATTTTATCTATTATATGTATTATAAATAATTAATAGTAAATAAAAAATGTATAAATGTGATATTATAAACAATGTTTATTTTAATTATATTTTATTTTTATTAGTACATTATAGTATAAATATTACATATTTACAACATATATATATATATATTACATACGATTCATAATAATAATATTTTCACCAAAAATATGTATAAATGGGTTATTATATACAATGTTTATTTTAATGATATTTCATTTTTATTAATATATTATAGTATAAAAATTATATATTTACAACATAGATAATATATTGTATTATATTATATGTTGAAATATATAATATTTTACATACTATTCATAATAATAATATTTTTGACCATATTCGCAAAAGCCAAACCAAGGAATGTGTATTCTGAATATTTGCATCTTCTGTAGTAGAGTAAGTTGCTGTAGGAACTCATTGAGGACTAGAACCCTGCATCGCCTCTTGGATTCTAATTCTTCCCATTCTTCTCCCTTCTTTTGCTCCTAGTTCATCACGGAAAGGCTGCAAGGGCTCCCGGCTTCCTGGCACGTAGAGCTGGACTCTTTCCACCAGCGGACGCCTCGCGGGGCCGTGGGCTTTGCAAACGTGGTGGCCACCTTGGACCCCTCGGCTCCTTCCCGCCTGGCCCTGGCCTGCCACTACGACTCGAAATACTTTCCACCGGACGAGAAGGGCAGGGTCTTTTTGGGGGCCACCGACTCCGCCGTGCCTTGCTCCATCTTGCTGGAGCTGGCGACGGCGTTGGATAAGGAGTTGCTGAAGTCCAAGAAGCAGGTGAGAAGGAATGAGGAAAGTCCAGTTATAGACCTGGAAGATGCCCTCAAGGGTCATCCAGTCCAACCAATATTTATATTCTTATAATTAATAATGCATTATAATTAAAATATTTATTTTATTTATAATGTATTATTAATAGGATATATACATGTAATAAATATTATTATTTTATTATATGTATTATATGTATTATAATTAATTAACTTTTATGTAAAAATCTTATATTATAAATAAAATATTTATTTTAATTATAATGTATTATTAATAATAAGAATATAAATATAAATATTATTGTTTTTTATATTAAATTTATAATAATAATAATTAATATCACATTTTTACGTAAAAGCTTTTAATTTATCATTTATAATAATAAATTTAATATACAAAACAATATTTATATTTATATTCTTATTATTAATAATACATTATAATTAAAATATGTATTTTATTTATAATTTATTATTAATAGGATATATATATGTAATAAATATTATTATATGTATTATATGTATTATAATTAACTGACCTTTATGTAAAAATGTTATATTATAAATAAAATATTTATTTTAATTATAGTGTATTCATAATAAGAATATAATTTAAATATTGTTTTTATATTAAGTTTATTATTATAAATGATAATAAAAGCTTTTACGTAAAAATATATTATAAAAATTATTTATTTTTAATTTTATTTATTAATAATGCTTACATGAATATTATTTTATTATATATTATATTATTGGTGTTGTTTTATATTTATTGTTGTTGTTATTATTATTATTATTATTATTATTATTGGTGTTGTTATTTTATATTTATGTATTTTATTTATAATTTATTATTAATAGGATATATATATGAAAGAAATAAACATTATTTTATTATGTGTATTATAATTAATTAATTAACTTTTATGTAAAATGTTATATTATAAATAAAATATTTATTTTAATTATAATGTATTCATAAAAAGAATATAAATATAAATATTATTGTTTTTATATTAAATTTATTATTATAAATCGTAATAAATTAAAAGCTTTTACATATAAATGTGATATTATAAATAATGTATTTATTTTTATTTATTAATTATACCTATATTATAAATATTATTTTATTTTATATTATATTATTGGGGTTGGTGTTGTTTTATATTTATTGTTATTGTTATATTGTTGTTGTTGTTATTGTTTTTATTATTATTTGTGTGTTTGTTGACGAAACCAACCGGCTTCTCTTATAGAGCTCCAGGGTGACGCTCCAATTGGTCTTCTTCGATGGGGAGGAAGCGTTCCGTGAATGGAGCCCCACGGATTCCCTCTATGGGGCGCGCCACTTGGCCCAGCGCATGGCGCAAACCCCGCACCGCCCCAGCGTCAGCCAGCTCCAAGCCATAGTAAGCGATGCAAAGGCTTCGAAACAAGCAGTTGGGCTCATGCAAGGAATCTTTCCCGTGCCTTCCTAAGGATACGAGGGTTGAATGAAAAGTAACACCTCCACCTGAACAACACAACCGTTCAATGCTAAGGCTTCCCGCCAAAATGGAACTGTAGAGGAGAGTCTACTGAACAAGCCAGTACCTGCTGCATACCAGTACTGCCATCTGTTGAGGAGTTACGAAGGTGGAGGCATTACTTTTCATTCAACCCTCGTACATTTAAGATGAGGCATGAGCCAACTTGGATCCTCCGGGTGTTTTGGACTTCAAAAGGCCGAGTGTCGTCCAGTCCCTTCTCAGAGAGGAAGGCCTGGAAGCGGTTGAGGCACGCCGAATAGCACTTCTTTGTCGCCTGTTTATGAGCTGCGGCCAGGATAGGAAGAACCCCTGGACAGAGAGACTTCAGAACTGGATCCTCCACGCTGAAAGGTGAAGAGAAGCAAGGTCGGGGTGGAGAAGCTGGCCCCCCTCTCGGGAGAGTAGATCCTGCCGAAGTGGAAGGCGTCTCATCCGTTCCTCGGACAGCTGGAGGAGGACTGGAAACCACGGTTGTCGTGGCCATTCCGGCGCTATTAGGATACAGTTCGTTTGCGCCAATTGAATCCTCTCTATCACCCTCGGGATGAGCGGGAAGGGTGGAAAGAGGTAGAGCAGATGTTTCGACCAATCTAGAAGAAATGCATCTCCGAGACACCCCGGTACCGCGTTCGGAGTCAGACGTGCGCCGAACTGCGGCAGTTGAGCTTGTCGTCCGTCCCAGCGTTAAAGAGTCCGAGGGTGTCAAAGGGAAGGTCCTCAATGACCTGCCTCGAGGATGTTGAGAGGCCAGAAGACCGGAGCCAAGCATGCCTCCTAATCGCCACGGCGTGGGCGATCATCTTGCCGGCAGTGTCCCCAGTGTGCTTGGCCATTTACATCTGATGATGCGCCAAGGAGTTTGCTTCTTGGGCCAGAGTGGAGAGGACGGTACGATCCTCCTCAGACATTCTTTGGAAAAACGGTGCCGCTTTTTCCCAAAGTATCTGTTGGTAAGCGCCCATGCACGCGCCATAGTTAGCCATCCGAGCTAACAAGAGGGCGCCAGAGTAAAGCTTTCTGCCAACTGCGTCGAACCTCTTCCCCTCTCGATCGGACGGCATTGACGATTGCCTCCCAAACGCCTGAGCCGCTTTAACCACCACCGAGTTGGGATCGGGGTGATGCTTGAGCCACTCCAAGCCCTCATCGTCTGTTCTGTACCATGCCTCTATCTTCTTGGATGTAGGAGGGATGGATGAAGGAGTTTTCCAAGAGCCTTGGATGACCTCGAGGAGATAGGGAAGGAAGGGTAAAAGAGGAGCAGGTGGAGATTCTGACTGCACCCTCTTAAAAACTGGGTCCTGTACTGCTTTGGAAGTCTGCTTGACCTCCAAGCCCAAGGCGTCAGCCATACGAGCCATTTGATCCGCAAAGGCTCGGACATTGTCCGTAGGGGATGGTGGATCGACCTCGTATGCATCGTGGGTAGGTGATCTCTCGATCCCGAGAGACAGAACCAATCCCGAGTGTACCGATCCCGGCAACTCGCCATCTTCCTCTTCCTCCTCGGCAGCAATGGACTGGGGAGGAGGGGACGAAGAAACGTCCCGAAGTGGTTGTTGTGGCAAAACTGTTGGAGGGCCTTTGGATGCTGAGGCCTGAATGGCACGAGCCAATCTCATAGTCTGTCTGCCCCTTTCCGGAGTCTCCGTCACCAGAGAAGTCTCCTGTCTTGCCGTCACAGTTGTCACGGTCTCCTGTCTGGCTGTCACAGATGGAAAAAGCTCCTGTCTGGCAGTCACAAGACGAGCTGGTGCCTCGATCACTGTGTCCACTGAAATCACAGGGGAATCAGGTTGCTCGATAGGCGGTTCTGGCGACCGCTGTAACTCCCGAGCAGGCTGGGAAACCGGCTGGGGTTGAGCAGGCTGCAATGGCGATGACCTCGCCGACGAGGTGGCCGAGGAGGCGGTGGTCTGCTTTCGGGAAGAAGAAGAAGACGAGGATGGAGGCGGCATCGTCTTCTTCTTCTTCGCCGGCGGCTGTGCTGTCTTCGACAGAGACTTGCCCGGGGTGGGCGGGATGGAGGATGAGGTGGAAACACGCCGAGATTCCTCTTGAGCTTGGCGAAAAGCAATGCGAACCGCCGTGGAAGATGGCGGAGTCGCCGATGTCGACCTCGTGGACCTAATTGACCTCACAGACACCACCGAGCTGGTCGAAGAATGCCGGATGCGCACGGTCTCGGTTGTAACCGTGCATGGTTCCTTCTGCTTCGTCGGCCTCGTGGCCTTAGAAGCTGTCGACATAGCTGACCTCGGTCTTTTCTGTGCGGCCTTTCTCGCCCTTGTTTGGCGAGGCTCGACCTGAGTCGAGGGATCGACGGATTTCGAGGTCGACGCCTCCTTCGACGTCGACGACCGAGAGGCCTTGGCCGATGTTGATGGCGACGGCTTGGATTGATGTCGACGGCTTGGTTGACGTCGACGCCGGTGTCGATGTTGAAGGTACCGGAGCCAACGTCTGCTGGTACAAGAAGTATCGAAGCCGATGAACCCGATTTTTACGGGATTGTGCCATCAGCGCTTGACAATGACGACACGAAGAAGTAATGTGTGCCTCGCCGAGACACAACAGACAAAGAGTGTGCTTGTCCAAATCAGGAATTTTCCTCGGACAATTTGCGCATCTTTTAAATCTAGTCGTGGACATATCTAGAAGAATCGAAGTGAGCCGTGCAGCGGAAAAACAGGAATAGAACTGCTCAGTTTCGGAGGACTCAGCAACTTAACATCAGGAATAGTTAACTCTAACTCCGGTAGGCTGTTAGGAATTGTGGGAGTTGAAGTCCAAAACACCCGGAGGGCCCAAGTTGGCCCATGCCTCGTCTTAAATTGATTATATTTATAATTATATTAATGATACCAATAGTATATTATTATTATTATTATCAGGGTTGTTTTCATGCTGTCTCTTCCTCGCAGTCTCTCTTTGTCCTCTTGGATTTATTGGGCGCCAAGCAGCCGACTCTCCGGAACCATTTTCCTGCCACCGCCGGTTGGTTCGAAAGGCTTCTTGGCCTCGGTAAGCGATCAATAATCAATAATCAATAATTGATTATGGTCAGCAGAGCCCTTAAGAAGTATGGAAGAATCACAGGCCTTTTTAGGCATTCTTGTCTCAAAGATAATTCATAGAAGAGAGCCCCAAAGGCCATCTAGTCTAAACCCTTTCTGCCAGGCACAATCAAAGCACTCCCGACAGATGACCTTCCATCCCCATGAAATTTACTAATATATTGTATTTCTATGCCCATTTGTTTTTAAATACATCCCGCTTTGAGCTATCGGTAGAGCCGGGTAATAAATAAAATGTATTATTATTATTATTATTATTATTATTATTTTACCGACACAAAAGCACAGTATGTCACAGCCAACGAGATCTCTATGCTGGATTTCGTATCACAAAATCACAAGTCGAACACTTCCCTAAGCGTCTAGGACCCTGTGATATTATTATTATTAAATTATTATTATTATTATTATTAGAAATTATTATTTCTTCTCCTGATTATTATTATTATTATTATTATTATTATTATTATTATTATTATTATTATTTTGTATTCAGGGATTTCCCAAGCATCTAGGACTGTGTGATTTTATTATTATTATTATTAAATTATTATTATTATTATTAGAAATTATTATTATTTCTTCTCTTTATTATTATTATTATTATTATTATTATTATTATTATTATGTTGTTGTTGTTGTTGTTGTTGTTGTTGTTTTTGTATTCAGGGATTTCCCAAGCGTCTAGGACTGTGTGATTTTATTATTATTATTATTATTAGAAATTATTATTATTATTATTATTTCTTGATTGTTGTTGTTATTATTATTATATTGTTGTTGTTTTCAGGGATTTCCCAATCATCTAGGACTGTGTGATTTTATTCTTATTATTAGTATTATTAAATTATTATTATTAGAAATTATTATTATTATTTCTTCTCTTGATTGTTGTTGTTATTATTATATTGTAGTTGTATTCAGGGATTGAATTATTATTATTATTATTTCTCTTGATTGTTGTTGTTATTGTTGTTGTTATTGTTGTTGTTGTTATTATTATTATTATATTGTTGTTGTATTCAGGGATTAAATGTTTGCCTTTTATGTTTGGAAATCACCCTGAATCTCTCTGGGGAGATAGAGTGGAATATAAATAAAGTAGTGTTGTTGTTGTTGTTGTTGTTGTTACTACTTACTTATTCCAAACTACATTGCATAAATTCAGATCTACTTTGAATCTTATTATTTATTCCAAACCACTTTGGAGGAAGGCAGGGTCGTACATTGAATGGATGGACAAAGGAATAGTTAACTCTAACTGCTGGGGATGATGGGCATTGTAGTCTGGGGTCTTGCCAATCCTTCTATGGGGACTTGTGTGCGCTAAGGATGCCCCAAATGCAGGCATGGGCAAACTTGGGCCCTCCAGGTGTTTTGGACTACAACTCCCACAATTCCTAACAGCCGTAGGCTGTTAGGAATTGTGGGAGTTGTAGTCCAAAACACCTGGAGGGCCCAAGTTTGCCTATGCCTGCATTTGGGGCATCCTTCATGTCTTCTGTCTCTTTCTGCAGAGAAGCGTCTCCATCGTCTTGGTCTCCTGGAGTCCCACCGGGAGGAGCAGATGTACTTCCAACGGGAGCCCTCCTACCACGTCATTGAAGATGACCACGTCCCCTTCCTCCAGAAAGGTACCTCCTCTCCCTTTTTTACGTAATGTACATATATATTTTGTTGTTGTTTATTCTTTCAGTCGCTTCTGACTCTTTGTGACCTCATGGACCAGTATATGTATTTTAATGCACATTAATTGATTTATTAATATTAATACTATTTTCTTTGCGGCTCTATCTTTCCTCCCTCTGTTTCTTTTGTACACTTCTTCCTTTTTTCGTTCTTTCTTTTCTTCTTTCCTTGCTTTCCCTCATACACTTCTCTCGAACGGGGCGCCGGGGCCGCGGCCAGCCCGGGCCGGGGGCGCGCGTCCGCGGGGGCCGCGCCGCCGGCGCAGACAGGGCTGGGGCAGGCCCGTGCCGGCCCGGGGCGAACGCCCGCCTGGGCAGCGGGACGGGGGCCGGCCGGCCCGGCCGGGGGGCAGCCCGCGGCCCCAGGTCGCGACCGCGGGGGCGGCCGCGCCGCCCGGCCCGTCGCGGGCGCACGCCCGGGTCGGGAGCGGGCCGGGCGCCGGCGGCCGGCCCGGGGGCAGGCCCGCGGCCGGCCGCGGGCGCCGAGGCCGGTGGGGGCAGGCCCGCCGCTCGGCCGGCTCGGGCGCTAAACGCGCCGCCGCCCGGCAGGGGCGGCCGGCAGGCTCCGGGGCAGGCCCGCCGCCGGCAGGCCGGGCGCACCGCGCGGCGGGCGGGCCGGCCCGGGGCGTGCCGGCCGGCCTCCCTGTGGCGGCCCTCGCGACGGGGTGGGGGGGTGCAAGGCGCGCCGCCGCCGCCGGCCTGGGGCGGCCCGCGCCACCGGCCTGCCGGCGCCCGGCGCCGGCCGGGCAGGCCCGCGGCTCGGCAGCGGCGCCCGCGGCCGGGCGGCCCCGGCAGCCGCTGCGCCGGGCCGGCCGGGCGCACTCGCGCCACGGCCGGCGGCGTCGGCCGGCCGCCGCCCGGGCTCCGCCGTCTCGGCCCGGCCGCCGGCCGGCCGGCCGGCCGGCCGGCCTGCCTGCCGCCGGCCCGGGGTGTGCCGGCCCGCGGCCGGCGCAGGGGCGCGGGCCGGGCCCGGGTGCAGCCCTCCGCGGCGGCCGGGCGCCGCCGCCTCGCGGCGGCCGGCTGGCCGGCCGGGCCGGCCCGGGCGCACGCCCGGGCGGCGTCCGTCCTGCCGTCCGGGGGGCCGGCCCGTCGGCCGCCGCAGTGGCGCGGCCGTCCCGGGGGCGCAGCCCTCCGCCGGTGGCCGGCCGGGCGCCGCCGCCCCGCGGCGTGCGGCGGGCCGGCCTGGGCCGGCCCGGGCGCACTCCCGGCGCGGGCCGGCCGGACGGCCGGGGGGCAGGCCCGCGGTCCGGCCGCAGGGCGCTGGCCGGCCCGTGGGCGCCCCAGCCGCCGGCCGGCCGGCGCACGGCGCCCCGCCCGTCGGCGGCCAGCGGCCGCCGGCGGCCGGCCCGGGCGCACGCCGGCGCGTGCCGGCCGGCTGCCGGGGTGTCCGGCCCGCGGCCGGCCGCAGGGGGCGCCGCCGACCGGTGAGCCCCGCCGCGGCCGGCCGGGCGCACTGCGCCGCCGCCCGCGGGCGGCCGCGTGCCGGCCGCGGCCGGCCCGGGCGCACCCGGGCGCCGGCCGTCTGGCCGGCCGGGCGGCAGGCCCGCGGCCTGCCGCAGTGCGCGGCCGACCCGGGTGGCAGCCAGCCGCCGGCGCCGGGCGCACGCGCGCCGCCGCCCTCGCGGCGGCCGGGGTCCGGCCGGGGCCGGCCCGGGAGGCAGCCCGGCCGGCCGCCGGCCGCGCCGGCCGGGCGGGGGGCAGGCACCGAGGCGGCCGCAGGGGCGAGGCAGGCCCGGGGCAGCCCCGCGCGGCCGGCCGGGCGCACGCGGCCCGCCCGCGGCGGGCCGCGGCCGGCATGCGGCCCGGCCCGGGCGCACGCCGGCGCCGGCCGGCCGCCGGCCGTGGGGCATGCCCGCTGCCGTCCGCCGTGGCGCGGCCGGGCCCGGGGGCAGCCCCGCCGTCCTCCGGCTGTCCGGGCCGCACGCGCGCCGCCGCCCTCGGCGGCCGGCGGGCGGCGGCTGCCGGCCCGGGCGCACTCCCGTCGCCGGCCGGCCGGCGTCCGGGGGGCAGGCCCGCGGCCGGCCGCATGGGCGAGGCCGTCCCGGGGCACCCCTCCTCCGTCCGGTCGGGCGCACGCGCGCCGCCGACCCGCGGAGTGCCGGCGGCCGGCCGGCGGCCGCCCGGGCGCCACGCCCGTGCGCCGGCCGGCCGGGGGCAGGCCCGCGGCCTGCCGCAGTGGCGCGGCCGGCCCGGGGGCAGCCCCCCTCCGGCCGGCGTGTCGCACGCGCGCCGCCGCCCCGCGGCTGGCCCCGCTGTCTGGCCCGACGCCGCCGTGGCACGCCGGGCGCGGGCCGGCCGGCCGCCGTGGGGCAGGCCCGCGGCCGGCCGCAGGTGCGCTGCCGAACCCGGGTGGCAGCCCCGCCGCCGGCCGGCCGGGCGCACGCGAGCCGGCCGCCCCTCGCGGCCCGTGGCCGTCCGTCGGCCGGCCCGGTGGCACTCCGGGCGCTGTCCGGCTCGGCCGGCCGGCCGGGCGGCCGGCGGCCGCCGGCCGGCCGGCACGGGGTCGTGGGGCAGGCCCGCGTCCGGCCGCAGGCGCGCGCGGGCCCGGGGGGCAGCCCGCCTCCGGCCGGCCTGGCGCACGCCGCGCCTCGCCCCATCGTCGGCCGGCGGGCCGTCCGGGGGCCGGCCGGGCGCAAGCCCGGCGCCGGCCGGCCGCCGGCGCGGGCCGGCCGGCGTGGTGTCGTCCCGCTGCCGGCCGCCTGGTCGCTGCCTGCCGTGGCATCCCCGCCGCCGGCCGGCCTGCGCACGCTCGCCGCCCCCTCGGCGGCCTTCGGTGCCGTGCCGGCGGCCGTCCCGCCACGCCTGAGCCGGCCGGCCCGGCCGGCCGGGGTGCCGGCCCGCGGCCGGCCGCAGGGGCGCGGCCGGCCCGGGGCAGCCCCGCCGCCGGCCGGCCGGCCGTGCGCACGCGTCCGCCGCAGCCCTCGTGCGGCGGCTGGCGGTCCGGTGCCGGCACGGGCGCACGCCGGTCCGGCCGGCCGGCCGGCCGGTGGGCATGCCCTCGGCCGGCCGCAGGGCGAGGCGGCCCGGGTCAGCCCCTCCGCCTGGCCGGGCGGGCGCACGCGCGCCCCGCCCCGCGGCGGGCCGGCGGGCCTGCCGGCGCGGCCCGGGCGCACGCTCGTGCGCCGGGCGGCCGGGGGGGCGCCCGGGCCAGCCGCAGAGGGGCGCGCCGGCCCTTGGGAGCCTCCGCCGCCGGGCCGGTCGGGCGCACGCTCTCCGCGCCCCGCGGCGCCCGCGTGGCGGCCGGCTGCCTGTCCTGGCGCACGCCGGGCGCGGGCCGGCCGCCGGGCCGGGTGGCAGGCCCGCGGCCGGCGCATTTCTCTCGACCGGGGGATGCCCGCCGCCGTCCTGCCTTGCGCCCGGGCGCCGCCCCGCGGCGGCCCGCGGGCCGGCCGGAGGCCGGCCCTGGCTCACGCCGGTGCTCGGCCGGCCGGCCGTCCGTCGTCCGTCCGGCCTGCCGGCCGGGGGGGGGCAGTGCCCTTCGGCCGTCCGCAGGCGCGCGGCCGGCCCGGGGTGCAGCCCGCCGCCCCGGCCGGCCGGGCGCACGCTGCGCCGCCGCCCCGCGGAGGCCGGCGGGCCGGCCGGCGGCCTGCCCGGGCGCCACGCCCTGCTCCGGCGGCCGGCTGGCCGGGGGGCAGCCCGCGGCCGGCGCATGGGCGCGGCGGCCCGGGGCAGCCCCGCCGCGGGCCGTCCGGCGCACGCGCTCCGCCGCCCTCGCGGGCGGCCGCGGGCCGGCCGGCGGGACGGCCCGGGCGCACGCCGGGCGCCGGCCGGCCGGCCGGCCGGGCGGCAGGCCCGCGGCGGCTGCAGTGGGAGTGCCGACGGGGGCAGCCCCGCCGCCGGCCTGCCGGGGCGACGCGCGGCCGCCGCTCCGCGCGGCAGGCGGCCGGCCGGTGGCCGGCCCGGGCGCAAGCCCGGCGCCGGCAGGCGGCCGGCCGGTAGGCCGGCCGGCGGGCGGGGGGCGGCCCGGTTCGCCGGTCCGCAGAGTGCGGCGGGCCGGGCCGGGGGCAGCCCCGCGCTGCCGGCCGGGACCGCAGCCGCGCCGAAGCCCGCGGAGGCCGGCGGGCCGGCCGGAGGCCGGTCCCGGCGCAGCCCTGGCAGGCCGGCCGGCCGGCCGGGGGGCAGGCCCGCGGCCGGCAGCAGGGGCGCGGTCCGGCCCGGGGGCAGCCCGCCGCCGGCCGGCCGGCCGGGCGCACGCGGCTCCTGCCGCCCGCGGCTGCCGGCTGACCGGGCCGCGGCCGTCCGGGCTCAGCCCGGCGGCGGCCGGCGGCGGGTGGCGGCTCCGGGCCGGCCGCAGGGGGGGCCGGCTCCGGGGCAGCCCCTCCTCCGGGCCGCGCAGGCGCACGTCGCGTCCTCCGCCCCGACGGCGGAACCGCGATGCCGGCCGGCCGCCGCCCCGGGCGCACGCAGGCCGCCGGCCGGCCGCAGTCCGGCCGGCCGTCCGGCCGGCAGGCCGGCTAGGACGGACCGGGGGGCAGGCACTCGGCAGGGCCGAAGGGGCGGCGGCCGACCCGGGGGCATGCCCCGCGCCGCGCGGCCGGGCGCACGCGTCGCGCCGCCCCGCGGCGGCCAGCGGCCGGCCGGACGGCAGGCCCGGGCGCACGCCGGGCTCCGGCGGGCACGTCCTGCCTGCGCAGCCCCGGCAGGCCGAGGGGGCTGCCGACTCCGGGGGAGCCCGCCGCCGGCCGTCCGGGCGCACGCGCTGCCGCCGCCCCGCGGCTGCCGGCGGGCCGGCCGTTGGGCGGCCCGGCGAAGCCTCGGCGCCGGCCGGCCCCCGGCGTCCGGCCTGGGGGGGGCGTTTGGGCAGGCCCGGGCCGGGACTCAGGCGGCGGCCGGCCCGGGGGAGCCCCGCCTCCGGCGGCGGGCGGCACGCGCGCCGCCGCCCGCCTGCGGCAGGGCGGGCGGCCGGCTGCCGGCCCGGCGCACGACCGGTACGACGGCCGGCCGGCCGGCCGGGGGGGCAGGCCGCGGCCTGCCGCAGGGGGCGGCCTACCTCGGGGGCAGCCGCTCGCCGGGTCCGACGGGCGAACGCGCTCGCCGCCCCGCGGCTGCAGGCGGGCCGGCCGGGGTCCGGCCCGGGTCCAAGCCCGGCGCCTTCTCGGCCGGGCCGGCCGGCCGGCCAGTCCGGCGGCCCGGGGGCCAGGCCCGAGGCCGGCCGCAGGGGCGCGGCAGGCCGGGGGCAGCCGCCGCGCCGGGGCCGGCCGTGCACGTGCGCTCGTCCGTCCTCGGGGCCGCGGGTCGCGGCAGGCGTCCGTCCCTGGCGCACGCCGTGACGCCGTCCGGTCGGCCGGGCCGGGGGCTAGGGCAAAGCTGCCGGCAGCAGGGTCAGCGGCGGAACGTGTGGAAGCACAGACGCACGGCAAGGACGCAAGTGAAGGAAGGGGCGAACGCGAGCACAGAAGCCCGAGGCCGGACGTCGGGGCAGGCCGGGGCAGGCACGGGAGCAACCCGTCTGCGCCGGCCGGCCGGGGGGGCATGCCCGCGGCCGGCAGAAGGGCTCGGCCGAACCGGGGGGAGCCTACGAGCTGGCCGGACCTGGTCGAAATCGCTACGCCGACACTGCGGACAGGCGGGAAGGTAAGGGGGACGGAAAGTGAGCTAAGTAAAGGTCAAATGAAGGCAAGGCAGGAAGTAAGAGAAGTGACGTCCGGAAGCGAAGGACGGACAGTCAGGCCAGTGTGGTAAGGAACAGGCGTCAGCATGTGTCGATTCATAACCGTGGGAAGCAAAGAAGACGGCATGTAAAGGTAGCACGAGAGCAGTCAGATATAAAAGAGGAGTAGCGCAGGGAGGAAGTATCTTACATGGCTAATAGACCTCTACTGAATTAAGGAAGCGTCCGGCCTTGTTTTAATGTCCCGGTACTAAGCATGTGATCGTGCACCGTGGTAAGACACGACTGAATGCTTCCTTGATCACGCTCTACTACTCACCCTATTCTGGCATTCCAAATTCCGTCTTTACCGGCAATTGACTAAAAGAAAGCTACTCTCCTTCCTTCCTTCCTTTTTTCATTCCCTCTTCCTTCCTCCTTTTCTCTTCCTTCCCTTTTTCATCCCCTCCTCCTTCCTTCCTTCCTTTCTCACTCTCTCCTCCTCCCCTCTTCTTCCTTCTTTCCTTCCTTCTTTCCCTTTCTCACTCCCTCCTCTTCCCATCTCTCCTTTCTCCTTCCTTCCTTCTTTCATTCCCTCCTCCTTCCTTCTTCTCCTTCCTTCCTTCCCTTTATCACTTCCTCCTCCATCTTTCTTCTCAAATAACAACAACAGATAAATCTTGCACTTGCATAGAAGTGTTGTTGTTGTTGTTATTTGGACTTACCTGTGTGTTTTCCTTTGCCAAAGGCGTTCCCGTCCTTCACCTCATTGCCACCCCGTTCCCGCAAGTCTGGCACACGATGGAAGACACCGAAGCCCATCTCCATCCTCCCACCATCCAAAACCTGTGTACAATCCTGGCTGCTTTCCTAGCAGAGTATTTGCACCTATAGATGAAAGGCATCCGTGTAATTTGGACAACCTGAGCCATGATCCAATGGAGACTGTTACACAGAACGATATTCCCCATGGGAATGGGGTGCTATGGGAAAGCCATGAACTGCCACATTGAGCCATGGGTCCTGGAGGAAGTGTTGCCAACCAACCAAGAGGACCACAATCTGTTCAGAAGAGGCCAACAAATGAAAGGACTTCCTTTTTCCCTTGAGATTCTTTTTTTGACAGAACAAGAGGAGAGCCGCACTTGGTCCATCTCTGTTGCAGTCTTTTGCTTGCAAATTCAGCATAAGCTCACTGCTAAAAATAAAAATATTGTGACCAAGTTCCCCTCCAGATCCATTTCAGGGACCTAATTTCATGGCCGAAACCGTCCAAATGCTCCATTTCTTGGTTTCACAAATACCGTATTTCATCGCATAATAGTCGCCTCAGCATAATAGATGCACCCCATTTTTTGAGATGCCCCAGAAATGGTATTTTTGTTTTCCTCGCATAATAGTCGCACCCTCATTTTGTGCTGGTTTCCCTTCCTTCCTTCTTTCTCAGTTTAAAAACTATATGGATATTTCTGGAGCTCCACTCTTCTCTCCTCCCTCCGAGGACTTAAGGTGGTTCACAAAACCTGGAATGGAGTTTTTTGGTGAAAGGAGGAAGGAGAGACGATCTGCACTGCAAAGACCTATGTTTTGTTGTTTTTGAACTACTTTGCCTTTAGAGGAAGGAGAAAGGAGAGAAGAGTAGAGCTCCAGAGACCTCCATTTTATTGTTTTTGAACAACTTTGCCTTCGGAGGAAGGAGAAAGGAGAGAAGAGTAGAGCTCCAGAGATCTCAATTTTATTGTTTTCAAACTGCTTTGCCTTTGGAGAAGGAAGGAAGGGAGGGAGGGAGGGAGGGAAGAGAAGAATCAGTCTGCAGTTTAGCTCTGCAGTTTTTAAACAGGAACAGAGCTATTTGTTTTGAGGCTAGATCATCCCTCTTCCCCTTCCAGAGGTAAGGCATTTTATTTAAAAAGACACTGGAGAAAAAAAAAACCAAGATTTTTTTCCTCGCATAATAGTCGCATCCCTTTGATGGAAAAAAAAGGGAGGAAATGTGACTATTATTCAGTGAAATACGGTATTTAGACTATGATGGAAGCAGTGTGCCCTCCAGGATGGATCTCAACCACTACCTCTGGTGCCATTGTCACATGCAAGGTCCGTTGTTTTTAAATGTATTGTTAGGCCTTGGGGGCCTTTTTCAGAAAGTATGGGAGATAAAAGAGTCAACAATTAACAATTTTTGTCTGGAGTCTCATTGGGGCATAGCACCGGTATAACTCAGGGGGAAACTATTATTCTCTTTGACTTTTTCTATGAAAAGCAGAAGCAAGAACAGGAAAGAGGAAGAAAGATTATATCTATCTATATATCTATCAAAATCCTCTCGTTTTCCAATGTATGCTAACACAGATTAACACAGCTCTCTTTTCATATATATTTCCTCGCATAATAGTCACTCTCTTTTTCAAAACTTCCAAGATCAATCATATCTATCTCCTATAGATTATAGAGATTAATGCAACTCTTTCCTTAGAAACATCAAGAACGTTCATAATATATATGATCTGTAAGATATATATATATATATCCTCGCATAATAGTCGCTCTCTTTTTCAAAACTTGCAAGATCAATCATATCTATCTCCTATGGATTGTATAGATTAATGCAACTCTTTCCTTAGAAACGTCAAGAACATTCATAATATATATTATCTGTAAGATATATATATATATCTCCTCTCATAATAGTCGCTCTCTTTTTCAAAACTTCCAAGATCAATCATATCTATCTCCTATGGATTGTATAGATTAATGCAACTCTTTCCTTAGAAACACCAAGAACATTCATAATATAGATGATTTGTAAGATATATATATTTCCTCGCATAATAGCCGCTCTCTTTTTCAAAACTTGCAAGATCAATCATATCTATCTCCTATGGATTGTATAGATTAATGCAACTCTTTCCTTAGAAACACCAAGAACATTCATAATATAGATGATTTGTAAGATATATATTTCCTCGCATAATAGTCGCTCTCTTTTTCAGAACTTGCAAGATCAATCATATCTATCTCCTATAGATTGTATAGATGAATGCAACTATTTCCTTAGAAACATCAAGAACATTCATAATATATATGATTTGTAAGACATATATATATATATATTTCCTCTCATAATAGTCGCTCTCTTTTTCAAAACTTGCAAGATCAATCATATTTATCTCCTATAGATTGTATAGATTAATGTAACTCTTTCCTTAGAAACATCAAGAACATTCATAATATATATGATTTGTAAGATATATATATTTCCTCTCATAATAGTTGCTCTCTTTTTCAAAACTTGCAAGATCAATCATATCTATCTCCTATAGATTGCATAGATGAATGCAACTCTTTCCTTAGAAATGTCAAGAACATTCATAATATATATGATCTGTAAGATATATATATATATATATATCGCATAATAGTTGCTCTCTTTTTCAAAACTTGCAAGATCAATCTTTTCGATCTCATAGATTGTATAGATTAATGCAACTTTTTCCTTAGAAACGTCAAGAACATTCATAATATATATGATCTGTATATATATATTTCCTCGCATAATAGTCACTCTCTTTTGCTGAATGCCAAGAACATTCACACACACACACATATATATTTATATATATATAAATCTTACAGATCATACTGTCTTTAAAACATCAAGAACATTCTCTCATATATATATATATATATATATATATATATATATATGATATCTTACAGATTGTGTATATTAACATCTGCCTAAAAACTTCAAGAACATTCATATATATATATATATATATATATACACACACACACACTCACAAATCTTATGTATTAATAGTTTTCTAAAAACTTCAAGAGCATTTACATATACATACACACACACACACACATATATATCTTACAGATTGTGTATATTAACATCTGCCTAAAAACTTCAAGAACATTCATATATCTATAGATCTATATCTTGCAGGGTGTATATATTACCACAGCTCTCTTTAAAAAGTTCAACATACACATATATATACATGCACACACTTTCAGATCATACGTATTAACACAGCTCTCTTTAAAAACATCAAGAACATTCATATAGATAGATAGATATCTTATGCATTCTATATATAACACAACTCTCTCTAAAAACTTCAATAACTTTCATGTAAACACACACATACATATATATATATACACACTTCTTAACAGATTGTATATATTAACACAGCTCTCTTTAAAAACTTCAAAATCATATATACAAACGCACTTATAGATATAAATCTTAAAGTCAATATGTGGCCATCATGCCCATTCTTTGGCTGCATTAGTTCATTCACTTGCAAAATGTATGCTAATCAAGGTGGTTGAAACATTCACACCTAGCTCCAGCAGACAAAAGTCCTTTGTCCCGTCCTGGTCATTCCGCATATATATAAACCCATTTTCCTAGTTCCAACAGACCTCACTACCTCTGAGGATGCTTGCCATAGATGCAGGCGAAACGTCAGGAGAGAATGCCTCTAGAACATGGCCATATAGCCCGAAAAAACCTACAACAACCCACTGTATGCCATACCTTTGCCACAAGGAGGCAGCATCAGCACAGAGATGGGCCAGCATGAAAAACAACAAGGCAATCTTTTTGTGGGAATAGTTTTGGGCATCCTAGTTTGGAAAAGCACAAAGCCCTGCAGCCCAAGGATATATCTATGGGGATATGATGACCTCCTTTGTATTATAATATATTCCACAACAAATATTGCAGAAAACAAATAATATAAATACATTTAAATAAATAAACAAACAAACAAACCACGAAGACTGGAGCATGCTGGACATTGTAGTCCAAAATGTAACATTTTCCATTTGCTTGCAAAACTGTTTGAATTCCAGACAATAGCTATTATGGAAAAGGAACAGCATATATACATACATATATACACATACACACGCATATGTATGCATATATATATATGTGGGGGAGGGAGGTTTATATATATGGGGTGTGTGTGTCTCTCTGTGTGTATATACACACACACACACACACACAGAGTATATATATAATCAAATTCTATAGCTGTATGTGTACATATACTCACACACACACACACACACATATATCTTCCAATCTAGCAGTTCAAAAATATGAAAATGTGAGTAGATCAATAGGTACCGCTCCGGTGGGAAGGTAATGGCGCCCCATGCAGTCATGCTGGCCACATGACCTTGGAGGTGTCTATTGACAACACCGGCTCTTTGGCTTAGAAATGGAGATGAGCACCACCTTCCAGAGTCTGTAGAGTTAATGTCAGGGGAAAATCTTTACTCCCCCCCCCCCATATATAATATACTTTACTATATATTGTGTGTTACATGCATACATACATATGTGTGTATATGTGTATGTATATGAAGGAGCTGGGAGTGGTGACGGCCGACAGGGAGCTCTGGTGTGGGCTAGTCCATGAGGTCACGAAGAGTCGGAGACGACTGAATGAATGAACAACAACATGTGCTGTTCCTTTGATAGGTAATTAATATTATATATATTGTCCTTCCACATCTAATATATATTCAATTAAAATCTATGGCTTAGTTCATCTTGGTCAGAGCAATTGGAAAACTCCATCCATGGGTGCATCTGCACTGCAGAATTAACACAGTTTGGCACCACTTTCTGGTGCCATGGCTCAATACCATGGAATCCCAAGAGTTGTAGTTGTATTTGGCAGAGAAGACTAAAGACCTTGTAGAACTACAATCCCCATGATTCCATAGTGTTGGGCCATGGCAGTTCAAGTGGTACCAAACTGCATTGCTTTGGTAGTGTAGACGCACCTATAATAATTCAATGAAACTCGAGAGAAGAGGAAAGCTATATTTGCTTACAGGAACTAGGGGTCCGATTTATAATTTGCCGCCACAGCCCTCTGGATTCTCACTTTTTAATTAAAGACAAACCTCGTTCCCTAATTAAGAAGCGAGGAGAAACTCAAGCCGGGGGCAAACAGTCATTGAATGAAAAAGGAAACGTGTTTCGACCGAGGATTATTCAGAGCAGGGAACCCAGAGGCATTTCGAGCCATGAAGAGCAAACGAGTGTCTATGTGGAACCAAAAAAGCACCATCTATATACATAAAAATGTAATGTTCGTTTGTGGGATTAACATAACTCAAAAACCACTGGACGAATTGACA
>NW_026847771.1:7630673-7653648 GCF_025583915.1 Anolis sagrei ordinatus | reverse complement strand
GGAAGGAAGGAAGGAAGGAAGGAAGGAAGGAAGGAAGGAAGGAAGGAAGGAAGGAATGAAGGAAGGAAGGAAAGAAAAGAAGGAAGGATCCCGTTTACATTGAATATAACTTGCTGCTGGGGAGGGTGTTCTTATTACCTTACATATCTATTTTGAATTTTTGGGAAGCACCTGGTGTTGGGGAGCAAGAGGGTTGGGGACACATCTCTCCTTTGGTCCGATGAGCAAGCTCAGGAGCGCAAGGAAGCCCACAGCTTCTGTTATCTTCAGAACACACTTAAGGGTTCCGCTGTTGCGGCAGCTGACAAAACATATTGGATGACAGGGACCACAGATTGTCGCAGCAGCGTGGGGCGGTGGAGTGGAACAAGAGGCTCTGAGCCAAAAAAACAAAAACAAAACCCAACCTCAAGATTGAAATTGCACAAGTCGGGAGTCTCAGCGATGCCTGGGATCTGTAGTTTAAATGAATTCAAATCACAGAGCCATCTATTCCGACTGTGAGAAAACACAATTAAAGACACAATCGAAGCCCTCCCCTCCTTTATCCATCCTTGGGGATTTAGGGAGCAAAACGACCGATCAGCAAAAAACAGCTTGGCGGAAGCATTTGCATATCCGAGAACAAATTAAAGGCATTTTCCGTGGATTGTTTTGATGGCGCCACGAGGCCTTTCTCCCTGTGTTTTTTGCCTGTGTTTCCCTCTCTTGCTGTCGGACCCTGATAAAAGGTTGCTATCTCTTCCTGGAGATCCATCTGGGAGAAATCATTCCCAGAGGCAACGGAGAAATGTATTCTTCCCCTTTAATCCCCTCCAAATGCATAATTAATTTGCCGAAATGAGGGCAGAAGGCTGAGGGCAAGAAAGGTGAGCTCAGAGTTGGAAAAGAGAGATATCTGGACGGGATGGGCGCATGCATCTGTCCAAGGCCATTAGGCACAATAGCTATCTGGAGCCTCCAGCTGTCAGTGCAGTCAACCAGAGAAAACTACTTTCTTCAATGCTTTGGAAACTCAACTCGATCGAACGCAGACCACAGGGTTGAAAGGGGAAAAAAATAAGGTTTATTTGTAGAAAAAGATTCACCGCAACACAGGATTATATAGCAAAAAGTGGGGTCACACAGAAAGATGGGAAGACGAGGCAATCCTTTCCGGAAAGAGAAGCCGAGAGGAATGTTTTGGAAGAGACTGCATCGAATTGTTAGGCGAGGGACCGACAAAAGTTGCTTCCTCTGCAGAGCTTAATAGTGGACTATAATTCCCAGAATCCTCTCAATTCAGACCAGAGAATTCTAGGATTTACAGAGTCAAAAGCTACATACCATACCCTGACTTCAAGCCTAAAAAAATCATAGTTTTTGTCTGGCTATGACCCCCCTCCCAACTCCTTTTGGGTTCATCTCCCGGAATAAACAACAGAAGGAAGTTCCCAAACGGCAGGTATTTTGCAAGCTGCATCTTCTGTATTTTGCCATGTTTGAGCTTGCAAACAGTGATGTCAACATCCTTCATGGGAGATAATTATTATATTATTCATTGCCAAGCCATATCCCCTGCTCCCTGGCTTTGTCCGCTGAAGGGACTACGTTCTCGTCTCGAGTTTGTTCATATACTCCTGCAGCGCTTGCAGGCGAGCATCAATCTCAGAGAGGTCTGCGGATGGCTCGTCGTCATACAGATTCTCTGTCGGGACAAGGAAACGGGATGTTAACCCCAGCGAAGAGACAGGCATATAATAATAATAAAACTTTATTTATATACTGCTCTATCTTCCCAAAGGGACTCAGGGCGGTTTCCAAGTATCAACACCAGCACATACTGTTGTAGTAGAGCCTGTGAGTAATGTTACAAACAGTAGTATGGGTGCCAGAAGGGGGAAAAGGGTTACTCGGGAGCAGGAATGTGATGATGAGCAGCAGAGAAAGAGGATCCGGGACACATTTACAGCACCTACAGATGAGGAGTCGTTTGAGGGATTCTCTGGGGATGATGGGTCAATGAGTGAAGGGGAAGAAGGAGACACCATGGATTGGACTAAGATAAGAGAAGTGCAAGCTATGTGTGAGGAGCCAGCAACTAGTGATGCCTTTATGGGGTTCTCTGGGGGTGAAGACTGGCAATCAGGGGATCCAATTGAGTCTTGGGGGGACCTAAGTCTTGACAGGAGATGGAGGAATTGGAGGGAAGGACAAGGGAATGCACATGAAGAGCTGGGAGCAGCTGCGGGGGATAATGATGGGGCGGTGGTCAGTTCATCTTCTGATGATGATTTGTAAAAAAAGTGGGTTCAGGGGTTATGGATCCTTGCAGAAGGCAAGGTGTTGATGAGCGTTCGTAGGTTGGGTGCTGTGTATTGGAAAAGATTCTTCTAGACTTGTTGATGCCAGTTTCATGTTTGGCATTGGTTTAGGATCTGCAGTTTGGATCTCCTGATTGTTTGAGTGTTATGGGTACCCCTCTGAATCCCATTTCATTCTGATCTCACCATCTCTTCCCATAGTTGAGACTCCAAAGACCTCACCTTTGTCTGCTCGCTTGCCTGGGGTGGGAGTGCTTTCCAAGTGTTTCCGGTGACCACCGTCTGTCCGGGAGACCTGTATCAGGAATGAGGAGATGTAAAGATATTTACCTATATTGTATTATTATTTTAATTATTATTAACCACATTTAATTGGTGTGGTCTTGTGTGAATATTCTTATAAGTATTTTAACAGAATTATTATTAGTATTATAATTTGAAACACCACACTCATCTTGTGGTGTTTCAAATAATAATAATAATAATAATAATAATAATAATAATAATAATAATAATAATAATTTGAAACACCACAAGATGAGTCCACAGCAGACACTCTGCTGGCTGTTGTATTGGATCACACATCAGACACTTCCCAAGTGTCTAGAACCGTGTGATGTATCGGCGAATAATGCATGCAGATCCCAGTAAGGTGGCCTTCTGCAGCTGGCAGATGGTAATTATTTCAGCACTGATTGTGTTTAAGTGTAGGCCAAGGTCTTTAGGCACTGCACCCAGTGTGCCCATCACCACTGGGACCACCTTGACTGGCTTGTGCCAGAGTCTTTGCAGTTTATCTTTAAATCCTCGTATGGTGTCAGCTTTTCCAGTTGTTTCTCTGCAATCCAGTTGTCACCTGGGATTGCAACATCGACAATCCATACTTTGTTTTTTAACACAATCGTGAGATCAGGAGTATTGTGCTGCAAAACTCTGTCTGTCTGAATCCAGAAGTCCCAGAGGAATTTGACATGTATATTTTCTGTAACTTTTTCCGGCTTGTGATCCCACCAGTTCTTTGTCGCAGGCAGATGGTGTTTGTGGCACAAGTTCCAATGAATCATCTGAGCAACGGTGTTATGCCTCTGCTTGTTGTCTGTCTGCACGATCTTCTTGCAGCAGCTGAGGATGGGATCCATTATTTCGCCTTCTTCCTTGCAGAGTCTACACTTGGGATCTGTCGTCGACTTTTCAATTCTGGCTTGGATGGCATTTGTTCTAATGGCTTGTTCTTGGGGCTGCCAGAATCAGGCCCTCCATCTCCTTTCTCCAAGTTCCATTTGTGAGCCACAGCCATATTTTTTCTTTGTCAATTTTGCTCTCTATTTTTCCCAGGAACTGTCCATAGGGAGCCTTCTTTTGCTAATTTTCTCTCCTGTTCTGGATTGTGTCTTTACGGTATTCCCTCTTTGTCTTTTGCACTTGAAGCAGTTTTCCGCTATTGACTTGCCTCAATGTTGGTTCTTGACTGCCTTTCACATCATGTTTCTCTTCTTCTACCATTTCTTTCACTTGCAGAAGCCCTCTTTCTGCCTCCTGATTTTTTGTTTCTTCTTCTTCTTATTATTATTATTATTATTATTTAACTTACATTTTATTGGTGTGGTCTTGTGTGTATCTCCCAGGGTGGGAGAAAGAACTCTTGTCTGATGGAGGCAAGTGTGAATGCTGTAATTAATCTCCTTAATTAGCATTGAAAAGCCTTGCAGCTTCAAGGCCTGGCTGATTCCTGCTGAGGGAATCAGACAAGAATTCTTTCTCCCACTTGGGACCTTCCACAGATATAAAAACCTCCCTTGCTTAGTTTCCAACAGACCTCACAACCTCTGAGGATGCCTGCCATAGATGTGGGCGAAATGTCAGGAGAGAATACTTTGGAACATGGCCATACAGCCTGGAAAACTCACAGCAGCCCATTATTATTATTATTATTATTATTATTATTATTATTATTATTATTATTATTATTATTTTAAGCTACATTTTTTTGGCATGGTCTTGTGTGCATCTTGTTATAAGTATTTTAACAGCGTTGTCTTTTATTGTTCTGTATTAACCCTGAATAATTACCACAAGGAGAGGAAGGCAATAGTAGTAGTAGTAGTAGTAGTAGTAGTAGTAGTAATAATGTATTGTCGAAGGCTTTCATGGCTGGAATCACTAGGTTCTTGTGGGTTTTTTCGGGCTATATGGCCATGTTCTAGAGGCATTTCTCCTGACGTTTCGCCTGCATCTATGGCAAGCATCCTCAGAGGTAATGAGGTCTGTTGGAGTTTGGAAAATGGGTTTATATATCTGTGGAATGGCTGTGGTATCATGCAGCTGTGGACAGTCTATATGGGGACCACCAAACGCAGAAGCCTTGCCCAAACACGGGTCAAGGAACATGAAAGGCACTGCAGATTCCTTCAACCAGAGAAGTCAGCCATAGCAGAGCACCTGATGAACCAGCCTGGACACAGCATATTATTTGAGAACACAGAAATGCTGGACCACTCCAACAACCACCATGTCAGACTACACAGAGAAGCCATTGAAATCCACAAGCATGTGGACAATTTCAACAGAAAGGAGGAAACCATGAAAATGAACAAAATCTGGCTACCAGTATTAAAAACTCTAAAATTACAACAGCAAAACAACAGAGAGGAAACAACCAGGCACATCTTAACACCTTTCAGCAAGAGATTTTCCCAGGCTCAGGCAGGCTTTCAAATGCTAATAAAGGCGGTCAGTTGAAACATTCACACCTAGCTCCAGCAGAGAAGAGCTCTTTGCCCCACCCCAGCCATTCCACAGATATATAAACCCATTGTCCTAATTCCAACAGACCTCACTACCTCTGAGGATGCTTGCCATAGATGCAGGCGAAACGTCAGGAGAAATGCCTCTAGAACATAGTTCTATAGTCCGAAAAAACCCACAAGAACCTAATAATAATAATAATAATAATAATAATGTTAACCTACTGTTTATTAGTGTGATTTTATGTGTATTTTATTACACGTATTTTAACAGGGTTGTGTTTTAGCACCCTGTTGAATCCTGCTGAACTATGCGAGTTGTAAAGAGAGGCGGGAAATAAATATTATTGTTGTTATTGTTACTGTTATTATTATATTGCCACCTCTAAAGCCACTGACTGTGAGGGCTCCTGGTGACCCACCACATCAATTGTATGGACCTTCTAGATGCTCTCATGGTTCCTCTGTGGGACTGTATTTGGCAAAGCTAGTCACACAAACAAAGGTTCTCAGCTGCTGACAGAGCGGCGGATGAAAGGAACTGAGACAGTAGCCCCGCCCACCTGCTACTTATACTAGCAAGGGGAGAGTGGGCGGGGCCACCTGCCAAAGTTTTTCAAATCTATTTAGAAGGTTCCGAAGCTGTCTGCTCAGGCGCAGAAACTACCATATGTGCGTATTCACAATTGACCACGATGGGAAACAATAGTATGGACCTTCTAGATGCCCTCATGGTTCCTCTGTGGGACAGAGCTCCCCATTGACACCTCCAGGCTGGGAGTATCATGGGATAATGACTCTTCTGGAGGAAAAACCCCCTGTGGGTCGCTTACCACTGTGGGGCCATTCCATGATGAGGTGCTCAAGGGCTTCCTGCCCCTTGCCACTCGCTTCCGGCCCCTGAAGGAGAAATACACAGAAAATCAGAGTAGATCACTGGAGCGCTGAAGTGGCACAACAAATGCTTCCATCTTAACCAAAGGTAAATACCCCTGGTCTTGCTGCCCAACTCTATGGGGATACTCTAATCAGGCATGAGCATCCCTCCATGGGTTTTGGACTTCAACAGGACCAGGTTGTGGCGCAGTTGGCGAGGAGTCAGCTGCATTAAATCACTACTGACCGAAAGGTCATGAGTTCAAAGCCAGCCCAAGTCAGAGTAAGCTCCCGACCATTTGTTTAGCTTGCTGTCGACCTTCGCAGCCAGAAAGACAGCAACTACAACTCCCAAATGTCAAGATCTATTTTCCCCCAGACTCCACCAGTGTTCGCATTTGAGCATATTGAGTATTTGTGGTCCAGATCTACCATTGCATGAGTCCACAGTGCTCTCTGGATATAGGTGAACTACAGCTCCCAAACTCAAGGTCAATGCCCATCAAACCCTTCCAGTGCTTTCCATTCGTCATGGGAGCCAAGTTTGGTTCAAATCCATCGCTGGTGGAGTTCAGAATGCTCTTTGATTATAAGTGAACTATAAATCCCAGCAACTACAACTCCCAAATTACAAAATCAATCCTCCCCCAACGCCACTAGCATTCACATTTGGGTGTACTGGGTATTTGTGCCCACTTTGGTCCAGTGAATGAAAATGCATCCTTCATATCAGATATTTACATTATGATTTATAACAGTAGTAAAATGACTGTTATGAAGTAGCAACGAAAACAATGTTATGGTTGGGGGTCAACACAACATGAGGGACTGTATTAAGGGGTCACGGCATTAGGAAGGTTGAGAACCACTGCTCTAGAACATGGCCATATAGCCCGAAAAAACTTACAGGAACCTAACAACATGATAAATTACATAAAACATAAAATGTAAGAACACAGTAAACAAAAATAAAATCACAATAAAATTCTTCGTAACATAAAATAGAACAGTGAGTGGGTCACATGTATATGTGCATTGTGATCTGCCCTAAGTCCCCTGGGTGAGAAGAGCAGAATATAAATACTGCAAAATAAATAAATAAATAAATAAATAAATAAATAAATAAATAAATACACTCCCACAATTCCTAACAGCCTAGGCATTGTGGGAGTTGAAGTCCAAAACACCTGGAGGGACAAAGTTTGCCCATGCCTGGTTTAATAGCTCTAACAACCACCATATCAGACTACACAGGGAAGCCACTACACAGGGAAGCCACGGGATACAAATGATAACACCAGAGCCTACCTCTCTCGCCTTGTTGCAACAGGTTCTGAATATTCGTCCATCTCACTCCCGGAGCTTGCAGAGGATCGCCTGCTGCGGAAGCTTTCCACTGCAAGAGAAGAGAATTGTCCAAAGTCAGTCTCTTTTGTACAAAGAAAGAAAAAGCGGAGTACAAATAAACATCATCATCATAATGCCCTGGGAAAACTTTTTCTATAATTACGCTACGTAACTCAGTTTTTGTTCCTGGTTTATAAATGTCATTTCCTAATTGGTTCCATCATAAAAACATGGGGAAAAGCTTATGAAACTGCAAAAACTGTTGTTCTTGCAGGAGGGACATCCTGTTGCACATTTTGCTCTAGTTTTTCAATGAATCTCTCATAGAGTCTCAACTAATCCGACACAGTTAGTGGCAGCCACAAAAACAACGTTTCTGGAGTACAGCCACTACTTCCAAAGTAAGGATCGCACAATTAAATAGGAAATAACACTTTCGAACCAAGAACAGATATTTTTTTCAAATTTTGTTACATATTGTAATTAGGGAGCATACAACCCCCCTGTTGCGCCAACTCCACATACAACCCCCCTGTTGCGCCAACTCCACTGGCTACCGATCTGCTACCGGGCTGAATTCAAAATGCTGGCGTTGGCCTTTAAAGCCCTAAACGGTTCCGGCCCAAGCTACCTATCTGACCGCATCTCTGCCTATGAACCCACCAGGACTTTGAGATCTTCCGGGGAGAACCTGCTCTCGATCCCGCCTGCTTCTCAAGCTCGGCTGGCGGGGACGAGAGATAGGGCCTTCTCGGTGGTGGCTCCTCGGCTGTGGAACGCCCTTCCTACGGACATTAGACTAGCACCATCTCTAATGGTATTCCGCAAAAAGGTGAAGACCTGGATGTTTGTGCAGGCGTTTGAGTAATTTAGTACAATCTGGAAATGGAACATAGGAATGGAACAATGGACGACGAACCTGGACTACGCTTGGATGATGAGAAGATTGGGTACAGTTGTTTTTCATAATAATTGTGCATTGTAATTGCTTATTGGTAATTTATGGATAATGTGTTAAGTCAATTGTTATATGTTGTATGGAACCACTGCTGTTTCTACTGTTTCTACTGTTTGTGAACCGCTGTGAGTCGCCTTCGGGCTTGAGATACAGCGGTATATAAGCAAAGTAAATAAATAAATAATAAATAAATAAATAATATTTATTATTGATTTAAGAGTGTCTGCACACCCATCCCTCTCTGAAAACTCTATCCTAGTCATATTTCACCTGTTCATGCTCAGCATAATTTTAAAATTTTAATTATTACATTTGGCCCAGCCATAGATTTTTAAACGTCGTTGTGTTACCATTAATGTTTATTGCTTATCTTTTGTTATGAGTTTCATTTTTATTGTTTTGTATTAATTGTTATTGTTTTTATTATTGATGTATTGTGGGCTCGGCCTCATGTAAGCCACACTGAGTCCCTTGGGGAGATGGTAGCGGCGTATAAATAAAGTTATTATTATTATTATTATTATTATTATTATTACATGATAACTTCAGGATTGATGCATTGTCCAATGTTCTATGTTTTAGGTTGTTTATGTTTGATGCTTTATAGCAGTGTTTCTCAACCTTCCTAACGCTGTGACCCCTTAACACAGTTCCTCATGTTGTGGTGACCCCCAACCATAACATTATTTTCGTTGCTACTTCATAACGGTAATTTTGCTACTGTTATCAATCGTAATGTAAATATCTAATACGCAGGATGGATTTTCATTCACTAGACCAAATTTGGCACAAATATATGATATGCCCAAATTCAAATACTGCGTATTAGTATTTGCGGGAGATGATTTTGTCATTTGGGAGTTGTAGTTGCTGGGATTTATAGTTCACCCACAATCAAAGAGCATTCAGAACTCTAAAAAAGAGAGACTCAAAGTGGCTTACAGTAAAACCAATACAATACAAATCACTTCTTGGGTTAGTAAGTGTCTTGCGGCTAAATATGGTGGCAATTCATCCAGTGGTTTTTGAGTTATGTTAATCCCACAAACGAACATTACATTTTTATTTATACAGATTACTATATTGACGGATTTAGCACCAAAACAGACAAGGGTTCTTTCATTTTCTCACCCTGGACTGCGTTGGATAATACAGAATGTTGGATAAGCGAAGGTAAGATAAGCGAGACTCTACTGTAGTTCGCTTTTTTTTCACAGTATGATATTTGGTGAGATTCATGCTACAAATCATAGCAAAACACCATCATGTGCCCCCAGTGGTGCAATGTGCCAGCAGGAGTGCTGACTGATAGGTCAGCGGTTCGAATTTGGAGGGAGTGGGTTGAGCCCCCTCTGTCAGCTCCAGCTCCCATGCGGGGACATGAGAGAAGCCTGCCACAAGGATGGTAAAAAATCAAACATTAGGCTTGGGCAATCCATGGTTCTAAATGGTTCTAAAGTACTTACAAAACTAAAGTTCTGGTGATGAAAATTTCAGAACTCTAACAAAACTCTCAAAATTTCATAATAAATGGCAGTTCCTAATTGGTTCTATCATTAAAATCACCCATAATGAAATAATAATTACATTTTGAAAGTTTTGTTAGAGTTCTGAAATTTTCACCACCAGAACTTTAGTTTTGTAAGTACTTTAGAACCATTTAGAACCATGGATTGCCCAAGCCTATCAAACATCTGGGCGTCCCCTAGGCAAAGTCCTTGCAGACAGCCAATTCTCTCACGCCAGAAGCTACTTGCAGTCTCTCAAGTTGCTCCTCACACTCTCACACACACATATACAAAACCCATCATGATGTGAAGTAGATTCTATTTTTCCGCAATGAAAACCTGAACCAGACCCACCGGAGGAGCTCCTGCCCCGGGTTTTTCCGAGGCCGCTGTTGTTGAAAGTCAACCCAGTTCGATGGTGCCATCCGCTTGGCGGGGTGTCTCCTATCCCTCGCCTCAAGTTTCGCTTGCTGAAAGCGGAGACAGGAGAGTCAGCCCCAAAATGCCCTCAAACAACTCATTAGAGATTTATTTGTTTTATTTATTTAAAGCATTTATAAACAGCAAACATTCAATGCTGAAACAAACTAGACCGTACACATTAAAAACATTAAAATCACTTATCTTGACGTTAAAATCCTCTAGTTAAAACTGTCTCAACAACCCTATCGAATTTGGTTGGCATACTAAGAGTTCCTATTGCCGCCTCATTACACATTCCCAAAGTGTCGGTCCCACAGCCACGTTTTTATCATCCTTCTAAAGGACCCGAGGAAGGGGGCTGACCTGATTTCATTAGGAAGGGAGTTCCATAGCTGACCAGCCCTCAGCTGTACCGATTTCAAGTTGAAGTCCAAAACACCTGGAGGGCCCAAGTTTGCCCACTCCTGAGCTAAACAGTTAAATAGCTAGGCCCTAACCTTCCTGTACAGAAGTAAAGAAATAAACATTCTGACTTGAGCAGTGAACACAGACAACAGACAAGAAGGAGCGGAGCACATTTGGGGGAAGAATCTACTCACTTTTTCAGTTCGGCCTCCTTCTGCTTGCGTTCCTTAGCTTTCACGAAGGCAGTGGGATCAAACCGAGGAGCCCGGGGGCCTACGAGATGGAAAAGAGAAGGACAGAATCAAAACAGACACCTTGAGAGGGTTGGAGAACAAGTTACTGCGACCTTTTCAGGAACATTTCCATCTCAGATTCAGGGGAATTTAGTGTAAAATGGTTTTGGGCATTATCAACTACGACCTTGAAATACAAATCAAGCACAAATCACTGACAAATAGGAAGCAAACTTACTATAAGCTCAACGTAAGGTCTGAGCAACCCTTCCTTTCATTTGGAGGTATTGAGTGTTCAGATCATGAAATCTATACACGTAATAAAAATGAAAATCTGTATATGGCATTTACACAGAAAGCCTCAGTATGAGAAGACCTCAGTGTTAAGTTCACCTCAGTGTGAGAGAGGAATGAGTCTGAGAGATACCTCGGTGTGAGAAGGTCTCAGTGTTAAGTTCACCTCAGTGTGAGAGAGGCATGAGTCTGAGAGAGCTCTCGGTGTGAGAAGACCTCAGTGTTAAGTTCACCTCAGTGTGGGAGAGACATGAATCTGAGAGAGCTCTCGGTGTGAGAAGACCTCAGTGTTAAGTTCACCTCAGTGTGAGAGAGTGAGGGCAGACCGGACTCTGTACCCGATTGTTTCCATCAGTGCCTCGAGGCCGTTACTGGATGACTGCGTGCCAGCAGGTTGAAGGTGAATCCAGCAAAGACGGAGATCCTATGGCTGGGTCAACCGGGCAGTGGGGATATCCAACTGCCTACCCTTGATGGCGAGGCGCTACACCCGTCATCATTGGTAAAGAGTCTGGGAGTCCTTTTGGACCCTCTGCTGACGATGGAGGCCCAGGTCTCCGACGTGAGCAGAACCGCCATTTTTTCATCTGCGGCAGGCTAGACGGCTGGCCCCCTACCTGTCCAGGGACGACCTAGCTACGGTCATCCAGGCTACGGTCATCTCAAGACTGGACTACTGTAACGCCCTCTACATTGGCCTTCCTCTGTCGGTGATCCGGAAGCTCAAGTTGGTACAAAATGCAGCTGCTCGGCTTCTTGCGGGAATTCCGATGAGATGCTACATAACACCAATCTTACTACAGCTGCATTGGTTACCAACTGAGCACCAGATCACTTTCAAAGTGATGGTACTCACCTTTAAGGCCTTGCACGGTCTGGGGCCGATGTACCTGAGGGACCGCCTCACCCCCTACCAACCCCAGAGATCCCTCTGTTCTGAGGACCAAGATTTATTGGAAATTCCAACTGTCAAGACCTTGCGTCTAACAGCAACCAGACGCTGAGCCTTTACAGCAGTGGCACCATCACTCTGGAACACTCTGCCACCTGAAGTCCGTGTCTTGCGGGACTTATCAGCTTTCCGCAGGGCATGTAAGACATACCTGTTTCGACATGCCTTTGATCCTTGATATTGCTGTTTTTAAATTGTTTTAAATTGTTTTTAAATTGTGTTACGATTTTAGCCTGTTCTTGTAAGCCGCTCCGAGCTCCAGGGGAGTGGTGGCATATAAGTTTGAATAATAAATAAATAAATAAATAAAATAACATTGGTCGGTGTGTTTTTTGTTCTTTTTATCACTTTGGGCTACTGGTGATGGGCCACGCTGCTGTTGTTAAGTTACTCTGCTGTGCATTTATGAGAAGGATCTTTTGTTAATAAGCCTACTCACCCAACAAACGACACCTGTGGCCTCACCTGTGGGAGAAGGAGACTGTCGCGGGGCCCGGCCTTGGCTCCCGCTGCTGCGCCCTTCCCTGGATGTGGACCGTTGCTGGCCGGGACCCCAGGCCCCGCTACGCTCCCGTGAGGCCGATTGTTCCCTTGAGCTGCAGCGGCGGTCATCCCTTTTCTTGGCACTGTCTCGGGTCAGGATGGCTGGCTGGGTAAAATGGCGGGAGGATGCTGATGAGTGGTTTTGGGGTGAAGGTCCACTCGGCGTGAAGCGCCTGAGGAGGGAAGCAGAGGACTTGAAGGGAGGCAAGAAGAACTCTGTCAGAAATATCTAGAATTAACTGGGTATTTTTGATTACAAACCTGTGAGTCAAGCACTGAAAGAGTTAGTAGGCCAAAGCCTGTTAGGCTCAGCAGGCCAAAGCTAGTGTCGTCCCAAGGAGTGTGAGGTAAACCTCTGTGTGAGAGAAGATTCGTGTGAGAAAGCTCCAGTATGAAGACTGCTGTGTGTAAAGCTACTATGTATTTGTTTATTTGTGTTATGGAAACCATTGCACTCCAGAGCAGGAACACCTCTGACCTTAAACACCACACCAGCTTGGTAAAAACAGCAAGCAGTTTATTGAGGTTAACCTCTGTGTGAGAGAAGCTTCGTGTGAGAAAGCTCCAGTATGAAGACTGCTGTGTGTAAAGCGACTGTGTATTTGTTTATTTGTGTTATGGTGTCGCACCTCAGAGTAGGTTCACCTTGCTGAAAACACCAAACTGTAAACAGCCAAGAGTCTTTATAGTTTATTAAAAAGTAAAAGATAAAAAGTTCTTAAAAGCAAAAGTAATGTTTTAAAACATCAATACAAAACAACACTTTGAAGCATGATCCAGCAAAGCAAAATCCCATGAGAACATGACTGAGTCCTGAGACCATGAACACAAGAACTGCAAGATAATCCAGACAAGCAAAATGTAAGCTTCAGAGCAACGAAAAGTTGCTCTGAAAAGGTTTGGTTCCAAACACACTGCTTAATATCCTTTGCAAAGCATGAAGGCGTTTCTTTGGCCTCTGACCTCCTTCTTGTTAGCTATTCTCACACTCCTTTCGAACTCTAAATTCCAACCGGTCAGCACGATCTAAGGTTCCCGTTTCATCAAGGTCAGTCTGTTCGTTAGTGTTATCCAGTTGCCTTCCTGCTCATTATCAAGCTGAGAACTGTCCTTCTTTTCTGAGTCAATTTGCACCTGCACCTGGCTAGTTTCAGTATCAACAAACTCATTTCTTGCTGTGGGAAACCGAACTTCCACACCCTGTTCCTCATTGACTATAACAGGGACATTTTGAACCAGATTGTCAACCTGAATCCCATCATCCTCATCAGAGGCACTCTGTGGTTCCAGCTGGGTCACAACATATGGAAACCGTTGCACTCCAGAGCAGGAACTCCTCTGACTTTAAATACCACACCAGCTTGGTAAAAACAGCAAGCAGTTTATTGAGGAATAAATGTAGGCAAAGCTATAAAAATGAAAACAGTAAGTCCCAAAATAAAGAGTAGTCCATGAGCCTCAAAGCACAAGGCAAAACACAAGATTCAAAATTATAAAATCCACAGAACAAAGCAGCATGTAAATCCAACTCACAGATCAAGAGCCTGGCAAAACTTGGTACATGAAACTAGGAACACTTGGAAACAAGACCATCATTAAATTCCAACATTAACAAGACTGAGGCAATTCTATCCCATGTATCAATATAAAGCTTTTCCTGACCCCAGAACTGAAAGGAAAGCATTTCTCTTGCCTTTACAACCAGATAAAGATTTCTTATATCTCTTTTCCTGCAGACAAATTGACCTGTCGCACCTGAGAACTTTGCCTCTGTTTACAAAATACTTGCTTTCTATCTTCACTCTCATTAAATTCTGCACCTGACCATTCATCTTCAGAAGACAGTTTCTCAGAGAAAGACTGTTGAGGGCCTCTCCCAGGAATGTGACCTTGTGAATCTTCATGAGACACCTCGGGCCTCTCGTCTGGGCTTAAATCAGGCCTAGGCAAACCTTCATCCCCATGGAAAACAGACCTAGGCCCAGAAAACCCTTCATCCCCATTCCCATTGTGAACATCAGACACAATCTCAGGGCGAACTACAAGAGAAACCTTGTTGTTGTAAATAGTACTACCATATTATTTTACTACAAAGAAAAGCCTCCTATGTGTGTTTCTGTTCTTTTTCTCACTTTGGGCTACTGGTGCTGGGTCACGTTGCTGCTAATAAGTTACTCTGCTATACATTCATGGGGAGGATCTTTTGTTAATAAGCCCACTCGCTCAACAAACTCCAAGACTCGCGAGGAAACAGCCCATAAGGACAAACTATTGGACCAGAATGCTCACCCTTTCCGGTATAAAGCCAACTCATTGGTCAGGTTCTTCACGCGAATCCGGAGGCTCCTCTCTGTCGCTTTCATCTCCGCCAGCTGGAAAGGGCAGAAGATACTGTATATACTCAAGTATAAGCCTAGTTTTTCAGCCCCCTTTTTAGGCTGAAAAAGTTCCCCTCGGCTTATACTTGAGTCAAGGTTATTTATTATTTATTTACTTTATTTACTTTATTTATATACCGCTTTTCTCAGCCCTCAGGCTTTACTTTGTTATTAGTATCATTTTATTACATGAATTGGTTTAATATATGAATTATTATTACTATATTTACATTATTTTACTCTACAGTATTATTTTATTACATTTATTATTTTACTCTATTTATTATTAGTATTATTATTACATTTATTATTTTACTTTATTTTTATTGTTACTGCATTTATAATTTTACTCTGTTATTACTGTTATTACATTTTCATTATTTTACTCTATTATTATTATTATTATTATTATTCTGACACAAAAACACAGTATGACACAGCAAATTAGGTATATATGCTGGATTTCATTATTATTATTATTATTATTATTCTGTCTTTATTATTATTGGAGGGATACATAAGCACATTTACACTGAAGAAGATTAGAATAATGATTTAATCAGAGCTGGACAGTTTTATCTTAAATTACAGTTTTATGTAAATATTCAAAAACATTTAACCTACTGATGCCTCAAACTGAAGATTAGAATAATCAGAGTTGGAAAGTCTTATCTTAAATTACAGTTTTATGTAAATATTCAAAAACATTTAACCTACTGATGAGTCAATTAATGTAATTTTATTGATATCTATTTTTATTTTGAAATTTACCAGTAACTGCTGCATTTCCCACCTTCGGCTTATACTCGAGTCAATAAGTTTTCCCAGCTTTTTTGTTGTAAAATTAGGTGCCTCGGCTTATATTCGGGTCGGCTTATACTCGAGTATATACGGTATTAAAGCAGGTATGGGCAAACTTTGGCCCTCCAGGTGTATTGGACTTTAGATCTGACAATTCCTAACAGTCAGCCCCTCCGATTTAAATTTTAGGCTAAATTTTGGCATGCCTCCCTTGCATCTCTTTCCCAAGACAGGAAGCAAGGGATCCTAAAGTGCTTGTCTCACCTCTTCCGCGAGGTGCTGGCTCTCCTGCAGGCGCTTGTTGGCAGCCCGCTGGTGCTTGGCCCTCTCTTTGGTCAGCTCCTCCTCCAGGCTCTGCACCACCTTCTTGAGGATCTTCACTTCTTTGAGGACGCCGTTTTTGTTGACAAGCGCCAGCTCTTCCCTTAGGCCCAAAAGGGCTGTCTCCGCGGCCTGCTTCTCCTCCAGGGCATTCTGCAGCCTGGAAATGGAAAACAATAAGATTACGCCATAGAGCAGCGGTCGGGAACCTTTGGCTCTCCAGGTGTGGTGGACTTCAACTCCCACAATGCCTTGAGACTCGGCACTAGCGGGCGGGGCCGAAGCGGCGAGGAGGCGCGTTGCCCGCAGGGGTTTCCGCCCGCTCTCTCCCTCCGAGGCCAGCCTTTGCTGCCCGTCCTCCATGAAAAAAGCCTCTTTTTCATGGAGGACGGGCAGCAAAGGCTGGCCTCGGAGGGAGAGAGCGGGCGGAAACCCCTGCGGGCAACGCGCCTCCTCGCCGCTTCGGCCCCGCCCGCTAGTGCCGAGCCTCAAGGCATTGTGGGAGTTGAAGTCCACCACACCTGGAGAGCCAAAGGTTCCCAACCGCTGCCATAGAGGCATGGGCAAACTTGGCCCCTTCTAGTGTTTTGGACTCCAACTACCACCATTCCTAACAGCCTCGGGCCCTTTCCTTTTCCTGAGGAGAGTGAGTAGGCCGAAGCCTGTTAAGAGTCAGTGGGCCAAAGCTAGTGTTGTCCTGAGGAGAGTGAGTAAGCCGAAGCCTGTTAAGAGTTAGTGGGCCAAAGCTAGTGTCGTCCTGAGGAGAGTGAGTAGGCCAAAGCCTGTTAGAATCAGCGGGCCAAAGCTAGTGTCATCCTGAGGAGAGTCAGCAGGCCAAAGCTAGTATTGTCCTGAGGAGAGTCAGCAGGTCAAATCTAGTATCGTACTGAAGAGAGTGGGTAGGCCTAAGCCTGTTAGAGTTAGAGGGCCAAAGCTAGTGCCGTCCTGAGGAGAATGAGTAAGCCGAAGCCTGTTAGAGTCAGTGGGCCAAAGCTAGTGTCGTCCTGAGGGGAATGAGTAGGCCAAAGCCTATTAGAGTCAGTGGGCCAAAGCTAGTGTCGTCCTGAGGGGAATGAGTAGGCCAAAGCCTATTAGAGTCAGTGGGCCAAAGCTAGCGTCGTCCTGAGGAGAGTGAGTAGGCTGAAGCCTGTTAAGAGTCAGCGGGGCAAAGCTAATGTGATCCTGAGGAGAATAGGCCGAAACCTGTTAGAGTCAGTGGGTCAAATCTATTGTCGTTGTGAGGAGAGTGAGTAGGCCGAAGCCTGTTAAGAATCAGCAGACCAAAGCTAGCGTTGTCCTGAGGAGCGTGAGTAGGCCAAAGCCTGTTAGAGTAAGTGGGCCAAAGCTAGCGTCATCCTGAGGAGAGTGAGTAGGCCAACTATTAGAGTCAGCGGAGCAAAGCTAGTGCCCTTGTGAAGAGAGGGAGTAGGCCGAAGCCTGTTAGAGTCAGTGGGCCAAAGCTAGTGTTGTCCTGAGGAGAGTGAGTAGGCCGAAGCCTGTTACAGTCAGTGGGCTAAAGCTAGTGTTGTCCTGAGGAGAGTAAGTAGGCCGAAACCTGTTACAAATAAGTGGGCCAAAGCTAGCATTGTCCTGAGGAGAGTGAGTAGGACAAAGCCCGTTAAGAGTCAGTGGGCCAAAGCTAGTGTTGTCCTGAGGAGAGTGAGTAGGCCGAAGCCTGTTAAGAATCAGCAGACCAAAGCTAGTGTTGTCCTGAGGAGAGTGAGAAGGCCGAAGCCTGTTAAGAGTCAGCGGGCCAAAGCTAGTGTCGTCCTGAGGAGAGTGAGTAGGCCGAAGCCTGTTAGAATCAGCGCGCCAAAGCTAGTGTCATCCTGAGGGGAGAGAGTAGGCCAAAACCTGTTAAGAGTCAGCGGGCCAAAGCTGGTGTCGTCCTGAGGAGAGCGAGAAGGCCGAAGTCTGTTAAGAATCAGCAGACCAAAGCTAGTGTTGTCCTGAGGAGAGTGAATAGGCCGAAGCCTGTTAGTCAGTGGGCCAAAGTTTAGTGTTGTCATGAAGAGAGTGAGTAGGCCAAAGCCTGTTAGAGTCAGTGGGCCAAAGCTAGCGTTGTCCTGAGGAGAGTGAGTAGGCCGAAACATATTAGAGTTAGTGGGCCAAAGCTAGTGTTGTCCTGAGGAGAATGAGTAGGCCAAAGCCTGTTAGAATCAGCGGGCCAAAGCTAGTGTCGTCCTGATGAGAGTGAGTAGGCCGAAACCTGTTAAGAGTCAGTAGACCAAAGCTAGTATTGTCCTGAGGAGAGTGAGTAGGCCGAAACCTGTTAAGAGTCAGCGGAGCAAAGCTAGTGTCGTCCTGATGAGAGTGAGTAGGCTGAAACCTGTTAAGAGTCAGTAGACCAAAGCTAGTATTGTCCTGATGAGAGTGAGTAGGCCGAAACCTGTTAAGAGTCAGTAGACCAAAGCTAGTATTGTCCTGATGAGAGTGAGTAGGCCGAAACCTGTTAAGAGTCAGTAGACCAAAGCTAGTATTGTCCTGATGAGAGTGAGTAGGCCGAAACCTGTTAAGAGTCAGTAGACCAAAGCTAGTATTGTCCTGATGAGAGTGAGTAGGCCGAAACCTGTTAAGAGTCAGTAGACCAAAGCTAGTATTGTCCTGATGAGAGTGAGTAGGCTGAAACCTGTTAAGAGTCAGCGGGCCAAAGCTAGTGTCGTCTATGGAAGAGTGAGTAGGCCGAAACCTGTATAGAGTTAGCAGACCAAAGATAGTATCATCCTGAGGAGAGTGAGTAGGCCAAAACCTGTTAAGAGTCAGCGGGCCAAAGCTAGTGTTGTCCTGAGGAGAGTGAGTAGGCTTAGGCAGCTGAGGGGGAAAAGGAAAGGGTCTGAGGCTGTTAGGAATGGAGGAAGTCCAAAACACCTGGAGGGCCCAAGTTTGCCCATGTCTGATCTAAGGTCTCTCGCCCCAATAATAATAATAATAATAATAATAATAATAATAATAATAATACTTTATTTATACCCCGCTACCATCTCCCCAAGGGACTCGGTGTGGCTTACATGAGGTTGAGCCCACAATACATCATTAATACAAACAATAACAACAATAATACAAGCAATAACATAAAACTCATAACAAAAAATAAGCAATAGACATTAACAGTAACGCAACGGCGTGTGTTACGGGAAAGTAAATACCCGCCGTGCCAAAACAATTCAACCGGCCTCCCTCTCTCCGACTCACTCTTCCCGGAGCCGCCGGATCTCGGCATCCCGGAGGTCCTTGCCCGGCTTTCCTTTCAGGAGGGCCAGCTCTTCCTTGAGCTCCCGGATCACCTTCTGCAAGACCACCGGATCCGGCTTCCCCACGTAAGGCAAAGGGAGGGGGTAGTGGATTCTGTTGGAGGCAAAGAAAAACATATACAGAGATGCCTTAAGCATTTAATTTGTTCCGTGACGGAGCTCTTAAGCTGTCCATTCCGGATAAAAACGACGAAAATAGTTTACCGGTCAAATTCCACTGAGTAGATCAATATGAGGTAACGCTTGGAGCTGAGCGGAGAGCTCTTGGCGGCAGGCAAGTGTCGGGGTCCCACGCCAATTTTCCGATTTCTCAGCGACTCCAGGTCTGAGTAGGTAAGAAGGTCCAGCGTGACTGACTCGCTGCTCTGTGGAGAGAAAGAGAAACCAGGTATTTCTCATCCATTCTTCAGGGGAGAGGTCAGGGGGTAAACTACGCATCTTTCTCTCTTCCCCACCTGAGCCAGGGCAGACTCCAGCATGTTGCAGAAGATCCCAAACTGCTTGAAATTCCCTGTCTTGTGCGTCAGGTCTTCAATGACTGTTAAGGGAAACATACAACAAACAAGCAGGTGAATAGAGAAGGTGCTAGTTTCTGAAAGAACGTCTACAGCTCCATAAAACACACACAGTTTGCGATCTAATATGTCCCATTCACTCAGGGCTGCAGGACCTGCGGACTTCCAAATGTTTTTTGATTACTACTGCTACTTGTACTACTACTACTACTATTATTATGCTGCTGTTGTTATTGTCGTTATTTTGTAAGCTGCTCTGAGTACCTTTGTGTCTGAAGACTGGGGTAAACATTATCTAAATAAAGTAACATAAAATTAAATTAAAATAAATTATTTACCGCATAAGCCCTTTTTTAAGGCTGAAAAAGCCTCTCTCAGCTTATACTTGAGCCAAAGTTGTTTATTATTTTACCCTGTTGTTATTTTATTACATTTATTATTTTGCTCTATTTATTATTGTTATTACATTTATTATCTTATTCTATGTATTATTACACATTATTTTCCCTATTTATTATTACATTTATTATTTTATTCTATTATTATTACATTTTACTCTATTATTATTATATTTATTATGTTGTTCTATTAATATTATTACATTTATTATTTTACTCTATTTATTATTGTTATTACATTTATTATTTTATTCTATGCATTATTACATTTATTATTTTCCCTAGTTATTATTACATTTATTATTTTATTCTATTATTATTACATTTCTTTTTTACTCTATTATTATATTTATTATTTTGTTCTATTAGTATTATTACTTTCATTATTTTACTCAATTTATTATTGTTATTATTGCATTTAAAGGCAAATATATTTTAAGGGAGAGTAGAGGTTTGGGGGCAACTATTTTGTCAGGGCTCGGTTTCCTGGCCTTGGACATTGGCGCAAAAAACCAGAATCCTGACATGGAGAGCCGATAAGAGTATGCAGCTGGTGGCCTTGGGAGGAGCAGTTGGTGGTTGGCGGGGAACATTGAGCGGGAACTACGGTCGGCGGGAAAAGGGGATTCGAATATGGGGGAGGGTATATAAGAGTTAACTTGAGACTGTGTGCCAATCCTGGCTTTCGTTGTGTATGCATATCCAGTAGTAAAAGTTTCCTGATTGATTACGGATCGGCATCCTGTGTCATTCTTGGGGCGGCTGCTGGGAGCTTACATTAAGCCAGGATTCCCAGTGCCATCCCACGGCTGTGGTGAGGCACCCCCATGCAGGGAGAGGAGGACCTGACAGAGAATCCAACGGGAGGGAGAGAACCAGACTCCCCTTTCGAGAATGCGGAAGAAGAGCTGGAGAGAGTGAATGCATTGGCTTCATCGACTGCATATGCCCAGCCCAACAGAGTCACCCAGAGACGAGTGAAGGGGGCAGCGGCGGCAGCGCGAGAAAGCAGTGGGCTAGACTTTCCCTCCCCGCAGAGATTGGACTATCTGGAGGAGAAACTGGCTTCCATGGAAACCACCCTCGCGATGATGTCGAGGGTGATGGAGAGATTGGCCCCGTTGTTAGAGGAGCCACCACCCCGAGGAGACTCGATGTGGAGCGCGGGGGAGAGGAGTGGCCGGGAACCCGGGGCACGATCCAAAACGCAGGCGAAATGGAGAGCCGTGGCGGAGAGTGACGAGGAGGAGGAGCAACCACGGGAACTGGCGGCGACGTCCCAGCAGACATCCCTGGTGCCCCCGGCAGGGGCCGGGCGTGGCACAGGGCGACGTGAATTGCCACCGGAGCGACACGGGCTCCCAGGAGGACCACCCCGAGCGGAGAGCCGGGAGAGGCAACCCCTTGCTTACCAACCCAGGAGGGAGGAGCTAAGGATTGAATTCGGAGGAGAAGCCGGGAGCCTCGCGTACTTCCTGACCATGGTGAGAGGGTATCTGGAGGATAACGCCCTTACCTTCGGATCGGAAGCAAGCCGAGTGCGGGCGGTGGGTGCGGCGCTGAGAGGAGGAGCGGCGGAATGGTATGTCCAGCTCCACGCCAGGCATGACCCATGTTTGGGTTCTACGAGGCGATTCCTGGCTGCGATGGAGGCGCGCTTCAGGGATCCGCTCGAGAGGGTCCGGGCGAGGGAAAGGCTGCAAACGATAACACAGGGCCATCGCTCCGTGTCCGAATATGTAGAGGAGTTCCGGTTGAGGGCCGAAAAAGTGCCGGAATGGTCCAACACCACTAAGGTCCAGATATTCAAAGAGGGCCTGCGGAAGGAAATCCTGACCTGGGCACTTCATCGCGACGATCCGGAGGAGATAGGCGGATGGATCGAGCTGGCTGGCCGCATCGAAACCACGTTGGCCCAGATCAAGAGACATCAAGGAGCGGCGCCGCAGCAGACGAGAGCAAAGGAGGAGAGTCGGAGGACGGAGAGAAGCGCGATTGGGAAGGGCCCCGCCAGAGGACCCAAGGAGCAGAGGGGTGGCTGTTTTGTATGCGGTCGCCTTGGCCATCGGGCGGCCGGATGTCGACAAAGGAGAGGGGGAGATCCTCATTTCCAAAATTTCAAACCGGCCGCGGGGAAGAGAGCAGAAGAGAACCCCCTTAGTAGGGCCCCGGTGGGAGATCTGGTGAGTCACAACCCAGGAATGCTGGTGTTCCCAATCAGGCTAGAAGGGGAGGGGAAATGGGCCAGTTGCAAAGCCCTCATGGATTGCGGCTGCTCCAGAAACATTATGACCCCAGAATTAGCAGACGAACTGAACTGTACGAAAACCCCTTTGCAGAATCCCATAGCATTTTCGCAGCTGGATGGCTCAGTAGCAGCCGGAGCCCCAGCGCGATTCGAAGTAGGGGAGGTGAGATGCAAAGTGGGAAGCTGGGAAGGCAACATAACCTTCGTGGTATCCCCTATGGCTACTTACAATGTAATATTGGGGATGCCGTGGTTGAAGGAAGCAAACCCACAGATCAATTGGAAGGAGGGCAGCATGACCTTCCGGAGCGAAGAGAGGGGGGAGTGTTGCAGGGGGGAGGAAGGCACGGCAGGCGGAGCGCAGGAAATTCCCCCTGAGTATAGAGACTTTGAAGATGTGTTTGACGAAAAGGAGGCAGATCAGCTTCCCCCCCCTAGAAGGGTCGAGGTAAAAATCGAACTCAATGAGGACGCCAA
>NW_026847771.1:7513590-7627656 GCF_025583915.1 Anolis sagrei ordinatus | reverse complement strand
GTAAAGGTTTCCTGATTGATTACGGATCGGCATCCTGTGTCATTCTTGGGGCGGCTGCTGGGAGCTTACAATTATTATTATTATTATTCCATTATTTAACTATACTGTTATTATTACATTATTTAATTATATTATTACTGTTATTATTACATATATATTATTTTACTCTATTATTATATTTATTAGTTTACTCTCTTTATTATTATTGGAAGGATACATAAGCACATTTACACTGAAGAAGGTTAGAATAATGGTTTAATCAGAGTTGGAAAGTCTTATCTTAAATTAAAGTTTTATGTAAATATTCAACATTAATTTAACCTCCTGATGCCTCCATTAATGTAATTTTGTTGGTATCTATTTTTATTTTGAAATTTACCAGTAGCGGCTGCATTTCCCACCCTCGGCTTATACTCAAGTCAATACGTTCCCCAGTTTTTTTGTGGCAAAATTAGGTGCCTCGGCTAATATTCGGGCTGGCTTATACCCGAGTATATGTGGGTACTTTATTTTTATCCTGCCTTTCTCCCTATAAGGGACGCAAGAAAGCTCCTAATGGCATGACACAATAAAACAGAATTTAAAAACAAGGTGAAAGCTTCCGTAAGTTGTCCCACTCACAAGCAGCATCAAACTCTCCTCGCCACTGGTCCGTAGTGAGACGGTCCTCCACTTCCACCTCTAAGAGGTTCCCTTCCACCGTCATCCGGACAATGTGGTCAACGCCACGGAAAATATAGTCGGCTTGCAGTCCGTGGAGCTTCGCCATAGTGGAGGACCCGAGAGGGGAAGGACACCGACTTGGAATGTCCACCTTCTCCTTGTAGTTGTCACTTTGGGATGAAAACGAAACAGAGAAAGAGAATGAGAACAGGCATGGATAAAATGGCCCTTCCAACACAATCAAAGAATTCCTGACAAATGGCTGTCCAGTCTCTGTGGGATCACAGAATCTCAGAGTTGGAAGAGACCCCAATGGCCAGGAAGGGCACCATCAAAGCCCTCCCAACAGATGGCAACCCAGCTTGTCATAGAATCCTAGTGTTACAAGAAACGTCAAAGGCTATCCAGTTCAATACCATTCTTCCAAGCAGGGAAACACAATCAAAGCATTCCCGATAGATAGCCATCCAGCTCCTTAACTCTGTTGTTCTCCTAAACTCTGAAAATGCAACAGGTCGCTCCATAAACTTTTCTGAGAGTTCCCATTGCTGAATAACTTTTGCCTGGGCATTTTTCATAGGACAGAATAATAAAATCCTGGAGTTGGTAGAGACCCCCCCCCCCCACACACACACACCAGCTCCATTCAGTTCAACCCCATTCTTCCATGCAAGAGGACACAATCCGATCCCTCCGGACAGATGGCCATCCAGCCTCTGCTTAAAAATCTCCAGAGAAGGAGAATCCATTGGACTCCAGGCAGTCTGTTTTCCCTTAGAAATGGAAGAGACCCCCAAGGGCTATCCACTCCAACCTTCTGTGTGTATATGTGTGTGTATATATATCTATATCAAATCTGCATCTATCTGTCTGTCTGTCTGTCTGTCTGTCTGTCTATCTATCTATCTATCCATCAATCAATCAATCAATCAATCAATCAAAGAATCCTAGAGTTGGAAGAGATCCCAAGGGCTATCTAGTCCAACCTTCTGTGTGTATATGTGTGTGTAAATCTATATATCAGTCATTCATCCGATAGCGAATGGTGATACTTGTTTTTATTAATTATAAGCCAAATGTGATGTTATTAATTGCTAATTGTTGTACTTCATCATTCTACTTTCACTTGACTTAGCCGATGGTTTGTTGACCGAAATAAAGGCTACTGACTGACTGACTATATATATCTATATCAAATCTGCTTCTATTTATCTATCTATCTATCTATCTATCTATCTATCTATCTATCTATGAGACCCCAAGGGCTACCCAGTAAAACCTTTTGTGTATATATCTCTTTATGATATCCCAAACCATCCATCTATGTTATCAATCACAGAATCCCAGAGTTGGAAGAGACCCCAAGGGCTATCCACTCCAACCTTCTGTGTGTATGTGTGTGTGCATATATCTCTATCAAATCTGCTTCTGTTTGTCTGTCTGTCTGTCCGTCCATCCATCAAAGAATCCTATTATTATTATTATTATTATTATTATTATTATTATTATTATATAATCCTAGAGTTGGAAGAGACCCCATGGGCTATCCAGTTCAACCTGTGTGTATATGTGTGTGTATATATATATCTATATTAAATCTGCATCTATCTATCTATCTATCTATCTATCTATCTATCTATCTATCTAAGAATCCTAGAGTTGGAAGAGACCCCAAGGGCTACCTAGTAAAACCTTCTGGGTTCTCTTTATGATATCCCAATCCATCCATCCATCCATCCATCTAATCAATCAATCAATCAATCAATCAATCAATTAATTACAGAATCCTAGAGTTGGAAGAGACCCCAAGGGCTATCCAGTTCAACCTTCTGTGTATATATCTCTATATCATATCCCAACCCATCCATCTATCTTATCAATCAATCAATCAATCAATCAATCAATTGTAGAATCCTGGAGTTGGAAGAGACCCCAAGGCAATCTGGTTCAACCTTCTGTGTATATATCTCTATATTTATTTATTTGCTGTATTTGTATGCTGCCTTTCTCAGCCTGTAGGCAACTCAAGGCGGTTAACAGGGCAAAATTCAATGCTTACAATGTCATAAATACAATTAAAAACATAACAAATAATAAAAACTAAACAAATCAATAAAAGATAAATTCATAGTGTCCGGACTCTGGTCGTTCCATTTTCCTGTGTTAGTTACTCTGCATTTGCAAACACTTGTTCAAAAAGCCACTTTTTTCCAGAATGTTAAAAGGGAGGGGGCCAAACTAATATCTATACGGAGGGCATTCCACAGCTGAGGGGCCACCACCGAGAAGGCTCTGTCTCTTGTTTCTGTGAAACCTACTTGTGACAAAGGCGGTAATGAGAGCAGGGCTCCCCAGACGATCTTAAGGTCCTGGATGGTTCATAAGGAGAGATGCATTCAGACATGTAAGTTGGGCCAGAACCGTTTAGCGCTTTATAAAGCCAGCACTTTGAACTGAATATGATATTATCCATCTATCCATCCATTCATAGCTATCTAGAATCCTAGAGTTGGAAGTGACCCCAAGGGCTATCCAGTCCAACATTCAGTGTATATGTCTCTATATCATATCCCTATGCATCTATCTATTCATCCATCCATCATAGAACTAGAGCCATCCAGTCCAACCTCATTCTAACATGCAGGAAGACACAATCCGATCCCTCCCGACAGATGGCCATCCAGCCTCTGCTTCAAAACTCCAGGGAAGGAGGATCAATTGGATTCCAAGGCAGTCTGTATTCCATTAGAGTTGGAAGGCATTCCTAAAATGCCATTCAGTCCAACCTCATTCTAGCATGCAGGAAGACACAATCTGATCCCTCCCGACAGATGGCCATCCAGCCTCTGATCAAAAACCATTGGACTCCAAGGCAGTCTGTATTTCATTAGAGTTGGAAGGCATTCCCAAAATGCCATTCAGTCCAACCCCATTCTAACATGCAGGAAGACACAATCTGATCCCTCCCGACAGATGGCCATCCGGTCTCTGCTTAAAAACCTCCAGAGCAGAATTCATTGGACTCCAAGGCAGTCTGTATTCCATTAGAGTTGGAAGGCATCCCCAAAATGCCATCCAGTCCAACCCCATTCTAACATGCAGGAAGACACAATCCGATCGCTCCCGACAGATGGCCATCCAGCCTCTGATCAAAAACCTCCAAGGAAGGAGGACCCACTGAACTCCAAGGCAATCTATATTCAATTAGAAGGGATCCTCAAAATGCCATTCTAATATGCAAGAAGACACAATCTGATCCCTCCCGACAGATGGCCATCTGGCTTCTGGTTCAAAGGCTCCACATTATTCCCCAGGAGGGGATAATGGGAGATATAGTCTTCCAGGCAACCCAGCTGGAGCTTTTCCTTAGGGGGGCGTCACTATAGCAACAGAGAAAAGAGACCCACCTGCACTGCCTCTTACCTGCCCGCCGTCCCACCTCAACTGCCGCCTCGACTGAGAAGTTTCTCCCTTCCGGCGCTCCCATTGGCTGCCCCCTCAACCGCTTCCACGCTGCTATTGGGCCGAGTCAACGCCAATCAACTAGTTCCTTTCTGCGAGAGGACAACAGAGGTGTCACTCACTCGATTGCCACGCCTCCTCCCGGCCCGGCGCAGGTTGTCCTAGCCGAGGATGCTAAACGTGCGCTGATTGGTTGATAATCAAGTTCGGAAGCCCGCCCACGCGTTCGTTCCGGCTATTGGTGCTCACGCTTGTCAATCCTTCATGGAGCATAGCCGCCGCTCTTTATTGCCCTCTAGAGGCGGCTGTGTGCCTAGCACTGAATGCACTATTCCTATTTAATCCAGGTTGCATCTTTGCAAGTGGAGGATGCAGGAGGAAGAGCATCCCTTTCTGGCAGGTATGGGCCCACAACTCTATTGGGAGAAGTAGAGCATTTGGGTTGTGCTTGTCCTAAGAGAGAGAGAGAGGGGACAATATTGGCTGGGCTCCATCCCCTCCCATTCATACCCAGGCAACACACAATGTATCCAGTCCTTAGTTAGACTTTATCATTTTGCGCAACTTGATACCATTCATTCCTGTTTGCCATTGAGATCCCTCCAAGCGACTCGTCGGCATGGGATGTCCCATTTATGGTCATTTCCATAGCTAGGATACATCTCGGTTTGCTGTTTATGTCTAGTCCCAAAGCAAAGTATTGGAAAATTAAGAAAGATCCGAATGCAAAGTGAACACTTACGTAGATAGATAATATAATATTATTGTATATACATAATATCCAAATGCAAAGTGAACACTTACTTAGATAATATAATATAATATATTGTATATACATCATATCCAAAAGCAAAGTGAACACTTGCTTAGATAATATAATATAATATTATTGTATATACATAATATCCAAATGCAAAGTGAACACTTACTTAGATAATATAATATAATATAATATTGTATATACATAATATCCAAATGCAAAGTGAACCCTTACTTGTCCACTGAGTCCAATAGCAGCAACATATTGAGACCAGTGTGCATTCGTATACACAATTGTGCATTTAGAGAGAGAGATAATATAATATAATGTATATACATAATATCCAAATGCAAAGTGAACCCTTACTTGTCCACTGAGTCCAATAGCAGCAATATATTGAGACCAGTGTGCATTCATATACACAAGTGTGCATTTACATAGATATATAATATAATATAATACATTGTATATACATAATATCCAAATGCAAAGTGAACACTTACTTGTCCACTGAGTCCAATAGCAGCAACATATTGAGACCAGTGTGCATTCATATACACAAGTGTGCATTTACATAGATATATAATATAATATAATATAATACATTGTATATACATAATATCCGAATGCAAAGTGAACACTTACTTGTCCACTGAGTCCAATAGCAGCAACATATTGAGACCAGTGTGCATTCATATACACAAGTGTGCATTTATATAGATAATAATATAATATATTGTATATACATATATATACATATATATACATATAATATCTGAATGCAAAGTGAACAATTACTTGTCCACTGAGTTCAGCAGCAGTAATATATTGAGAAAATGTATATTCCTATACACAAGCGTGCATTTAGATAGATAGAAAATATAATATAATATATACATATAATATCCGAATGCAAAGTGAACACTTACTTGTCCACTGAATCCAATAGCAGCAACATATTGAGACCAGTGTACATTCATACACAAGTGTCCATTTAGATAGTTAGATAGATAATATAATATAATATATTGTATATACATATAATATCTGAATGCAAAGTGAACACATACTTGTCTACTGAGTCCAATAGCAGCAACAAATTGAGACCAGTGTGCATTCATATACACAAGTGTGCATTTAGAGAGATAGATAATATAATATAATATATTGTATTGTATTGTATATACATATAATATCTGAATGCAAAATGAACACTTGTTCCCTGAGTCCAATAGCAGCAACATATTGGGACCAGTGTACATTCGTATACACAAGTGTGCATTTAGATAGATAGATAGATAATATAATATAATATATTGTATATACATATATTTATAATATTATAATGTAATACAATATAATAATAATAATAATAATAATGAAATATTATAATTATTTATTTTATACACGCGTTGCTGTGGGCCAGTCTGGTGATCTAGAAAATAAAGTAATGAGAAAGTTTTGGTTTCTAATATACGTTATTTCTTTCTGCTTGTGGGTAAACAGTATTTTTTGCTGTTTCTTTGTCAGTGTTGATGTGGAGATTGTCTGGTTTGCCCACTCTGGAACATGGAACATATAATTGTCCTTCTTTAGGGGTCCTTTCAAATCTATGATACTATATCTGTCTGTGAATAATATCTATCTATATTTTAATTGTAGGTGAACCATAAATCCCAGTAACTACAACTCCCAAATGTCAAGGTCTATTTCCCCCAAACTCCATCTGTGTCCATATTTGGGCATATGGAATATCCGTGTCAAGTTTGGTCCAGATTCATCATTGTTTGAGTCCACAGATTGGTAAATGCTAGATAAACGACATTTCTGGTTGCTTGAGAGTTATTATTACAAATAGGCCCAACTAGTATTGTCGAAGGCTTTTGTGGCCGGAATCACTAGGCTGTTGTGCGTTTTCTGGGCTGTCTGGCCATGTTCCAGAAGCATTCTCTCCTGATGTTTCGCTTGCATCTATGGCAGGCATCCTCAGAGGTTATGAGGTGTGTTGGAAACTAGGCAAATGGGGATTATATATCTGTGGAATAATGTCATTGGTGGGAGAAAGAACTCCTGTCTGTTTCAGGTAGGTGTGAATGTTTCCATGGGCTAGCTTGATTAGTGTTTAATGGCCTAGCAGTTTCAAGGTCTGGCTTCTTACTGCCAGCGTGAATCCTTTGTTTCAGAGGTGATTAGCTATCCCTGATAAATACTGTAATAAATAAATACTATACACCTTTCCATCCTTGAAAGACTTAAGACTTCAGATTTCTTTATCAATGAAATACCATCTTTGGCTTGCTTTTGTGTAATCCAGTGGTTCTCATCCTGAGGTCCCCAGATGTTTTTGGCCTACAACTCCCAGAAATCCCAGCCAGTTTACCAGCTGTTAGGATTTCTGGGAGTTGAAGGCCAAAAACATCTGGGGACCCCAGGTTGAGAACCACTGGTGTAATCGAACCTCAGCTGTGATATCAGAACCTTGCATTTGACACTTAGGCAGGAAGGAAAAAAAATGAAAGGCACAGATATGGAATGAGTGACACTTGCCTTGAAAAGAGTTGATGCAAAAAGGCCCTAGGAGCATTTGTGGACCACGTTGCCTTCCCGCAGATGCGGTACCTATTGATCTACTCACATTTGCATGTTTTCGAACTGCTAGGTGGGCAGAAGCTGGGGCTAACAGTGGGAGCTCACCCCGCTCCCCTGGATTCAAACCGCCAACCTTTCTGCCAGCAAGTTCAGCAGTTCAGTGGTTTAGCCCACTGCACCACCTGTAATTGCATATGTTTACCCTAATTGTATGCTTGCAAAATACTGCAGCGGTGCAATTGCGCACGTACAGTAAAACTTACATTTAAGAAAACTTCGCGGCCACCATGACGTCTTCTCTTTCCAGACACTTGGAATGGAATAACTTCTCCCTGCTTAGGTTGAAACACCAGCTTAAAAGGCCAATGTAATTCTAGGCTGCAACAATAGGATAGTGCTGAGATCAAGGGAAGTTATAGTTCTCCTATTCTTGTTTGGGAATAACCCTGTGTTCAATTGTGGGCATCACAATTCCAAAAGGATATGGACAAAAATGGAAGATGTCTAGAAAAGGGACACTAAAATGGCCCAGGGTCTAGGAGTCAAGCCCTATGACAGTGGTCCTCAACCTACCTAATGCTGCGACCCCTTAATACAGTTCCTCATGTTGTGTTGACCCCCAACCATAACATTATTTTCGTTGCTACTTCATAACTGTAATTTTGTTACTGTTATGAATAGTCATGTACATATCTGATAAGCAAGATGTATTTTCATTCACTGGACCAAATTTGGCACAAAGACCCATTACGCTGGACCATTCACTGGACCAAATTTTGACCCAAATTTGAATACTGGTGGGATTGGGGGGGGGGGGGATTGATTTTGTCATTTGGGAGTTGTAGTTCTTGGGATTTATAGTTCACCTACAATCATAGAGCATTTTGAACTCCAGCAACGATGGAATTGGACCAAACTTGGCACATAGAACTCCCATGACCAACAGAAAATACTGCAAGGGTTTGGTGGTCATTGACCTTGAGTTTTGGAGTTGTAGTTCACTTACATTCAGAGAGCATTGTGGACTCAAATAATGATGAATCTGGACCAAACTTGGCACGAATACTCAATATGCCCAAATGTGAACACTTGTGAAGTTTGGGGAAAATAGACCTTGGCATCTGGGAGTTGTAGTTGCTGGGATTTATAGTTCACTTACAATCAAAGGGCATTCTGAGCTCCACCAATGATGGAATTGAACCAAACTTGGCACACAGAACTCCCATGACCAGCAGAAAATACTGGAAGAGTTTGGTGGGCATTGACCTTGAGTTTGGGAGTTGTAGTTCACCTACATCCAGAGAGCACTGTGGACTCAAATAATGATGAATATGGTCCAAACTTTGCATGGATACTCAATATGCCCAAATGTGAACACTTGTGAAGTTTGGGGAAATAGACCTTGGCATCTGGGAGTTCTGGATCTGGACCAAACTTGGCACAAATACTCAATATGCCCAAATGTGAACCCTGGTGGAGTTTGGGGAAAATAAACCTTGATATTTGGGAATTGTGGATCTGGACCAAACTTGGAACAAATACTCAATACGCCCAAATGTGTACACTGATGGAGTTTGGGTTAAATAAACCTTGACATTTGGGAGTTACAGTTGCTGGGATTTATAGTTCACCTACAATCGAAGAGCATTCTGAACTCCACCAACGATGGAATTGAACCAATCTTGGCACACAGAACTCGAATGACAAACAGAAAATCCTGGAAGGGATTTTGGAGTTGTAGTTCACCTACATCCAGAGAGCACTGTGGACTCAAACCATGTTGGATCTGGACTAAACTTGATATGAATACTCAATATGCCCAAATGTGAACGCTGGTGGAGCTGGACCAAGTTTGGTCCAGATCCAGCATGGTTTGAGTCCACAGTGCTCTCTGGATATAGGTGAACTACAACTCCAAAATCCCTTCCAGGATTTTCTGTTTGTCATTCGAGTTCTGGGTGCCAAGATTGGTTCAGTTCCATTGTTGTGGAGTTCAGAATGCTCTTTGGTTCCTGACCCTCAGGTTGGGAAATACTGCTGTAACTGTCGAAGGCTTTCATGGCTGGAATCACTGGGTTGTTGTAGGTTTTTTGGGCTGTATGGCCATGTTCTCGAAGCATTCTCTCCTGACGTTTTGCCTCCATCTGTGACAAGCATCCTCAGAGGTTGTGAGGTTTGTGGAAACTAGGAAAATTGGGTTTATATATCTGTGGAATAATGTCCAGGGTGGGAGAAAGAACTCTTATCTGTTGGAGATAGCTGTGGATGTTTCAATTGGCCACCTTGATTAGCATTTGATGGCTTGACAATTTTTAGGGGTGGCTTGTTACTGCCTGGGGAAATCCTTTGTTGAGAGGTGATGAAAGGCACTACAGACTACTTCAACTAGAGAAGTCAGCCATAGCAGAGCACCTGAGTAACCAACCTGGACATGGCAGATTATTTGAGAACACAGAAATGCTGGACCACTTTAACAACCACCATGTCAGTCTGAACACAGAGAAGCCATTGAAATCCACAAGCATGTGGACAATTTCAACAGAATGGAGGAAACCATGAAAATGAACAAAATCTCGCTACCAGTAATAAAAAAACTCTAAAATTATAACAGTAAATAAAAAAACAAAACTCAAACATAGGGGAACTCCAGACAAGAAACAATCAGGAATACATAATCACCTCTCAGCAAAGGTTTCCCCCAGGCAGTAACAAGCCACCCCTAAAAAATGTCAGGCCATGAAATGCTAATCAAAGTGGCCAATTGAAACATTCACACCTACCTCCAACAGACAAGGGTTCTTTCTCCCACCCTGGACTTCCCACAGATATATAAACCAAATTTTCCTAGTTTCCAACAGACCTCACAACCTCTGAGGATGCTTGCCACAGATGCAGGCGAAACATCAGGATAGAGTGCACCAGGACTGTGGCGCAGCTGGCTGGGAGTCAGCTGTATTAAGTCACTACTGACCGAAAGGTCATGAGTTCGAAGCCAGCCCGAGTCAGATTGAGCGTCCAACCAACTTGTGTAGCTTGCTGTCGACCTTTGCAGCCCAAAAGACAGTTGCTTCTGTCAAGTAGAAAATTAAGGTACCGCTTATGTGGGGAGGCAAATTTACCTAATTTACGAGGCCATAAAAATCTCCAGCAAGCATGCAAAGAATGAGGAAGTACTTCATCAGTGTCACAAATGGTTGGTGAAGGGACAGCTCCCCCGGTGGCCAAAAATACCCTCAAGAAAAGCTAGAATGTTAAATTGCCTCGGTGTGCCTGCCTATATATGTTGTGCATCTATGGCATTGAATGTTTGCCATGTATATGTACATTGTAATCTGACCTGAGTCCCCAACGGGGTGAGAAGGGCGGAATATAAATACTGTAAATAAATAATAAATAAATGCTTCTAGAACATGGCCATACAGCCCGAAAAACCTACAACAAACCACTGCTGTAACTGATATTTACTGTCCTGAAATACTAGCCGGATGACTCACGAATGGTCCCAAAAGTCATCAAACCATCAGATCATAGTCCCAAATGTCATACGTAGAAAACGGTCCCAAAAGTAATAGAATCGTTGGCTCGTGGTCCCAAAAGTCATAGAACCATGGTTTCACAAGTCAGAATCATGATCCCCAAAGTCATAGAATCATAGAATCAAAGAGTTGGAAGAGACCTCATGGGACATTCAGTCCAACCCCCTGCCAAGAAGCAGGAATATTGCATTCAAATCACCCCTGACAGATGGCCATCCAGCCTCTGTTTAAAAGCTTCCAAAGAAGGAGCCTCCAAAGAATCGTGGTTCCAAAGTCATAGAAAATATGGTCCCAAAAGTTGTGGAATCATAGATCCAAGTCATAAAATCATCCCAAAAGTCATAGAATCATAGAAACATGGCACCAAACATCATAGAATCACAAAGCTAGAAGAAATCACAAAGGCCATCCAGTCCAACGCTATTTCTGACACGCAAAAGCCATATAACACTCTTGTAGGCTTCATGATTACGGGATCCATCCGACAGGTCTTCGGCAAGCATTGGATGTCCAATGATGCTGTTTTATCCAAGTCAAAAATACAACCTGGTTCTCAACCTGTGGATCCCCAGGTGTTTTGGCCTACAACTCCCAAAAATTCCAGCCTGTTTTCCAGCTGATTTCTGGGAGTTGAAGGCCAAAACATCTGGGGAACCACAGGTTGAGAACCATGGTCTTAGATCAGTGGTTCTCAACCTTCCTAATGCCACGACCCCTTAATACGCTTCCTCATGTTATGGTGACCCCCAACCATAAAATTATTTTTGTTGCTACTTCATCACTGTAATTTTGCTGCTGTTATGAATCGTCATGTAAGTATCTGATATGTAGGATGTATTTTCACCCACTGGACCAAATTTGGCACAAAGACCCAATACGCCCAAATTTGAATACTGGTAGGGTTGGAGGGGATTGATTTTGTCATTTGGGAGTTGTAGTTGCTGGGATTTATGGTTCACTGACAATCAAAGAGCATTTTGAACTCCACCAATGATGGAACTGAACCACACTTGGCACACAGAACTCCCATGACCAACAGAAAATGCTAGAAGGATTTGGTGTACATTGACTTTGAGTTTGGGAGTTGTAGTTCACCTACATCCAGAGATCACTGTGGGCTCAAACAATGATGGATCTGGGTTGTTGTAGGTTTTTTCGGGCTATATGGCCATGTTCTAGAGGAATTCTCTCCTGACGTTTCGCCTGCATCTATGGCAAGTATCCTCAGAGGTAGTGAGGGTAATGATGGATCTGAACCAAACTTGACACAAATACTCAATATGCCCAAATGTGAACACTGGTGGGGTTTGGGGAAAATAGAACTTGACATTTAGGAGTTGTAGTTGCTGTGATTTATAGTTCACCTACAATCAAAGAGCATTGTGAACCCCATCAACGTTAGAATTGGGCCAAACTTCCCACGCCCAGAACCCCCATGACCGACAGGAAATACTGTGTTTTCTGACGATCTTTGGCGATCCTTCTGACACCCCCTCGTGACCCCTCCAGGGGTCCCGACCCTCAGGTTGAGAAACGCTGTCTTAGATGGACAAAACAAACAGAGCCACAATGGCTAACTTTCCCTTAAGGGACAAACTCTGGCATTACCTCCTAAGTGAAAAATATGGAAAAACCCAACTTTTCCTTGAAATCCTGTGATGCTAGACACGTGTGGGTTAAATCTAGGGCAAGGAGGGGGGAAATAATAGATGGGAGGGTCCAATGCAAAAGATTTTGGACCCCTCCCCTTATATATAAAGCACAGACTCCGCCCCCAATATGGGGCATTTGGTGTGTGCCCACACATCCTTGCAACATGCTCTCCAGATCAGCCATGCACATGCCACGTTATGCTCCTTCCATGTTCAGGGAATTCGACAGGTGGAAGGACTATCTGAGCCTTGCAAAGGTGGTTACGGAGATCGTCGAAGAACGCAAGAGGGTCCAGTCTCAGAGTTGGGACATGATGGACTGTGACATGCAGCTAGTCCTCAATGAGGACGACACGGAAACGACATCGCAGTGGCTCAACGGAAGCGGATCCAGCAGCAAGAGCTCCAAAGGCAGCGCCAATGGCCAGGCTTCCCAAAACAAGGAGATGTGCAATTTTTGCAAACACAATGGGGAATCCAAGCAGGTCTATTCGTCCCACCGGCTGAAGGGAGCGGACGGTGCCGTGGAATGCCCCATCTTGCGCAAATACACCTGTCCGCTCTGCGGTGCCACCGGCAACAAGGCCCATACGTTGAAATACTGCCCACTGAGCCAAGGGAAGCGGTCGCTGTATCGCAAGTGCGGACGCAACTCGGCTGGACGCAAGGTCAAGAGATAAGAAGGTCAGCAAGGAGTCTTCTTCAGGAGGTTTGAGGAGGAAAAGTAAAAAAGAACATTTCATATCATAGTTTTTCTTTGACTTTGGAAAAGAACATCATTTGATTTTGAGGATCATGAACACTTTTTTTCTGATTTCCTCCCACTTCGTTTCAAGTTTGGAGAATGGAAGCCCAATTCTCTTCTTTGTTTGGAAGAACTACATTTGTGACTCCAGATTTTTTTTAATGTATATAGTTGCCTTATATCACATTTCTAGGTAATTATATCATCTTTCTTTACATATGTAATTGCCTTATGTCATATTTTTATATCATGTTTTATATGTGAAGTTACTTTACATGCTTCTTTTATGTATTTATGTGTGCCTTTGTACATATTTAATTGTTTCATGTTTCTTTTAGTATGGTAATTGCCTATATGTGCAATTGCATCATGTTCCTTTTACGTATATACGTGCTTGATATCATGTCAGGGTTATCATGTGTGTCTCAAGAGGGATGCAGCCTTTGCAGGGAAATATCTATATCTATATCTTCTAAATTGCTACTGTCTGGAATCTCATTTTGTAAACAAAGGAAAAGTTTATATGCTTTTGGAAAGAAAGATACTATTTTTATGTTTATATTTTGGAAAGGGAAAGAATTGTTTTTTTATTGTGGTCTGTTTGCAAGTTGTTCTGAAGTTGGGACTGTTGAGTTTAATAAACAGAGTTTACATTTTTTGCATCAAAACTGTTGATGTTTTGCTTCAATGAGATTGAATTTTCCTTAATTTGTTGCCTATAATTGGCTGGTTATAAGCCTTATCTGAAAGGAGTTCCTCGTAAATTGAATGAAAAGAGGGCTTCAGAAAAACATTTAGTATCACAAAGAGGAAAAAGGGATAACAACAACAACTTTAGTGGTGGAAGCCAGCAAAGGTGGTCCCAGTGGTGATCGGCACATTGGGTGCGGTGCCTCAAAACCTTGGCCTGCACTTAAAAATAATCAGCGTTGACAAAATTACCATCTGTCAGCTGCAAAAGGCCACCCGACTCAGATCTGCGCGCTTATTCGCTGATACATCACATCGTCCTAGACACTTGGGAAGTGTCCAACGTGTGATCCAATACAACAACCAGCATAGTGATCTTGTTTGCTGTGTACCAATCTTGTTGTGTTTCTAATAATAATAATAATAATAATAATAATAATAATAATAATAGCAAAGACTCTGGCACAAGGCAGTCAAGGTGGTCCCAGTGTGAGGCACTGCACACTGGGTGCAGTGCCTCAAGTCCTTGACCTGCACTTAAAAACAACTGGCACTGACAAAATTACCATCTGTCAGCTGCAAAAGGCCACCTGCAGGCATTATTTGTCAATACATCGCATAGTCCTAGACACTTGGGAAATGTCCATCATGTGATCCAATACAACAACCAGCATAGTGATCTTGCTTGCTGTGTACTAATCTTGTTATGTATCAAATAATAATAATAATAGTATAATAATAATAATAATAATAATAATAATAATAATAATAATAATGGGAGCCCCCAGTGGCGCAGTGGGTTAAACCCCTGTGCCGGCAGGACTGAAGACCGACAGGTCACAGGTTCAAATCCGGGGAGAGCACGGATGAGCTCCCTCTATCAGCTCCAGCTCCTCATGCGGGGACATGAGAGAAGCCTCCCACAAGGATGGTAAAAATAATAATAATGGGAGCCCCCAATGGCACAGTGGGTTAAACCCCTGTGCCGGCAGGACTGAAGACCGATAGGTCACAGGTTCGAATCCGGGGAGAGCACGGATGAGCTCCCTCTATCAGCTCCAGCTCCTCATGTGGGGACATGAGAGAAGCCTCCCACAAGGATGGTAAAAACATCAAAACATCCCCTGGGCAATGTCCTCGCAGACGGCCAATTCTCTCACACCAGATGCGACTTGCAGTTTCTCAAGTCGCTCCTGACACAACCATAATAATAATAATAATAATAATAATAATAATACTGTGATGATGATGATGATGATGATGCAGAGGGATGCAAAATGTGGTGCTGACCATCCAAAAAGGAATTCTGCCCCAAAGGTACATTTTCCTCCAGTCTGTAAATTTCTAGCGTTTACATAACTTTTGTTTTCAAAGCAGCGAAAGTGACCAGAGCAAATGCAAAAACACAAGACACAAGAGATCTAAGTGTGAACAATTTTCAGTTTCACTCTCTGCAATGCTAGACATTTAGGGAACAAAATACAATTTTAGGGACAGAATGCCTTCTTTAGGGGAGAAATGATCTCAATTCCATGTTGTGCTGTTGAAGGCTTTCATGGCCGGAATCTCTGGGTTGCTGTGAGTTTTCTGGGCTGTATGGCCATGACCTCAATTCCACCTTTTGCACACACTTTGCACATTATCTAGTTGAGATGCAATCGAGTTTTAGCTTAGCTGCAGAAAATTCCAGGTTGGGAATGAAGGGAAACTGTCGAACTACAAGTCCTAGGATTCAATTTCATGGAGCACGCCAAACTCAAGTGGTATGAAACTGCATCAATTCCTCAGTGTAGATGCCCTCCTAATGCAGCGCACCGCGATGCAAGATTGAAGCTGACTTACTGAGTGCAAGAGCTACGTTTTTGGAGTCATTGTTTGGAGAGGAGTAGAATTTTGTATCAATTTCCAGGCTCCGTCTTGTCTTCTCCAAAAACGCCCTCCTTGGCTCGAATGGTAAACAGAGAGCAGGGATCAATAGAAAAGATATGGAAATGATAAGTCTTCTCTCCCCCATGTTATACTTTGGAGCTGAAGAAAGTGAAGAAAAAATGGTTAAGTCAACAGGGTACCCGACATTTAAAAAAACATCAACGTTTGCAAAACCAGGGCCAAGAGATAAGAATCTTTCCTCCCCAATTTGCTCTATCCGGACCTGTCATTCCTGTGCAAACCTCCCTTGATACTGGAAGCATTATTGAATGGGTTAAAACATGGGCAGCCAGGGCATAAGTTCATTCCACCCCATATATCATGTTTGAAAAGTGCCCAAAATATCTCTGAACTTCATTAATATGATTAGACGTTACCCAGGAAGAACGACGCACATTCTTGGACTAGGCGCAGCAGTTTGCTTTTGCTTGAGCCCACTGGGAAGTAACCCATTCCCGTTAGCTGAGCATGGAGAGAACTGAATAATAATAATAATATTATAATAATAATAAACCTTTATTTGTACCCCGCTACCATCTCCCGAAGGACTCGGTGCGGCTTACAAGAGGCCGAACCCAAATACAACTGAATAGGGGAAATTGAACATTTTAAAACTGGGATGACAGGCAGGTAATGGGGACTATACTGGCCAAACTGGGAATGTTTGGGGCCTGCAGGTTCCATGTTTACAGAGCAGGAGGTGTCATGATCATGATTCTGTAACTTGTGAAACCATGACTCTATAACTTTTGGGACCATGAGCCAATGTTCTATGACTTCTGGGACCAAGTTTCTACGTATGACTTTTGGGATCATGATCTGATGATTTGATAACTTTTGGGACCATTTGTGGGTCATCTGGCTAGTATTCCAGGACAGTAAATATCACTTACAGTAGTTTTTTTCCATCCTGGAGGTGGGTTGCGAGGGGGTTTCAGAGGGGTCACCAAAGACCGTCAGAAAACACATATTTCTCATGGTTTGAGGAACCCCTTTGGATGAGAAGACTGAAGATCTCTCCGCTTGTCCTTCTCTTCCGTTTTGGAAACAGATGGCAAATCCTCTCACCAATAGCCCTCCTCTGCTGTGAGTGGTAGGGGAGGGCTGTTTCTGAGACTCCCAAGTGAGGAGGGGAGAGCAGGCATGCTCAGCGCATTGCAGCATAGTGCACATCCAGGGATGAGGGAGCGCATGCACCACCAAGTCCCTTCAAGGCATGGGGGTTCTGTGTGGGAAGTTTGGCCCAATTCTATCATGGGGTTCTGAATGCTCTTTGATTGTAGATGAACTATAAATCCCAGCAACTACAACTTCTAAATGTCAAGATCTATTTCCCCAAAACTCCACCAGTGTTCACATTTGGGCATATTGAGTATTCATGCAGAGTTTGGTCCAGATCCATCATTGTTTGAGTTCACAGTGCTCTCTGGGTGCAGGCGAACTATACCACCAAAACTCAAGGTCCTGACCTGAAACAATCAGGGCCAGCTAACACCTCCCAACAAAGGATTCCCCCAGGCAGGAAGCAGCCAGGACTCGAAGCTGCAAGGCTATTCAGTGCTAATCAAGGTGACCAACTACAATATTCAAACTTGCCACAAACAGGCAAAAGTTCTTTCTCTCGCCCTGGACATCATCTTACAGATATATAAACTTCACCAACAGACCTCACAACCTCTGAGGATGCCTGCCATAGATGCAGGCGAAACGTCAGGAGAATATGCTTCTGGAACATGGCCATACAGCACGAAAAAAAAAACACACAACAACCCAGTGATTCCAGCCATGAAAGCCTTCGACAATACATTGAATATGAAAGAGCTTGCGAAACTACAAAACCCATAATTAGTATTGAGCCATGGCTGTCAAAGTGGTGTTAAACTGCATTAATTCTATACTGTATACACCAGGGATCCTCAAACTAAGGCCTGGGGGCTGGATTCAGCCCTCCAAGGTCATTTACCTGGCCCTCGCTCAGGGTCAACCTATGTATGAAACAACTTGAAAGCACACAACAACAACAACAATCCTATCCCATCAGCCAAAAGCAGGCCCACACTGCCTTTGAAATACTAATAAGTTTATATTTGTTAAAATTGTTTTTCATTTTAATTATTATATTTTTAAGTGGGATTTTTTGCACTATAAATACGATATGTGCGGTGTGCATAGGAATTCTTCTTTTCTTTTCAATTTATAATCTGGTCCTCCAACAGACTGTGACCTGGCCCCCTGTTTAAAAAGTTTGAGGACCCCTGGTATACACTGTAGACTTAATGCAGTTTAACACCACTTTGACAAATGCATACGCTTTCCCACTGCCAAGCAGCCAGAAGAGAAATGTAGCCATCCTATTAATGTAACCTTCTTGGATATTTCTTTTTCCTGGAAAAATCCTTTCCGGTTTATACTGCCGTGACTCAGCGCTATGCAGTCCTGGGATTTGCAGTTTGGCGAGGCACAAACTCTCTTTGGTCTTGGAAAAAAAGTATAGTGGGTTGTTGTAGATTTTTTTTGGCTATATGGCCATGTTCTAGAGACATTCTCTCCTGACGTTTCGCTTGCATCTTTGGCAAGCATCCTCAGGCGAAATGTCTGGACAGAATGCCTCTAGAACATGGCCATATAGCCCGAAAAAACCTATAGCAACCCAGTGATTCCAGCCATGAAAGCCTTTGACAATATATAAAAAGTACAACTCCTAGGACCACATATCATTGAGCCATGGAGGTTCAAGTGGTGGCAAAGTGCATTCGTGCCACAGTACATTAAACCACTTAAGAACCAAAGAGGTTCTAGCACAGGCATGGGCAAACTTGATTTACCTGGATTTCAGTAAGGCCTTCGACAAGGTCCCCCATGACCTTCTGGCAAACAAACTAGTCCAATGTGGGTTAGGTAAAATTACGGTGAGGTGGATCTGCAATTGGTTAAACGGTGATTCTCCCCAAGGCTTCCTCTTCTTCATCCTGGAAAGAAGTGACGAGCGGAGTGCCATCAGCAGGGTTCCCTCCTGAGCCCGGTCCTGTTCAACATCTTTATAAATGGAGTGGTTCTCAACCTGGGGTCCCAAGATGTTTCTGGCCTACAACTCCCAGAAATCCCTGAGAACCACTGACTTAGATGAAGGGTTGGAAGGCATGATCATCAAGTTTGCAGACGACACMAAATTGGGAGGGAGAGCCAATACTCCAGAGGACAGGAGCAGGATTCAAAACGATCTGAACAGATTAGAGAGATGATTGGCCAAAACTAACAAAATGAAGTTCAACAGGGACAAATGCAAGATACTCCACTTAGGCAGAAAAAAGGAAATGCAAAGAGACAGAATGGGGGAGAGCAGTACATGTGAAAAGGATCTTGGAGTCCTCGTGGACAACAACTTAAACATGACCCAACAATGTGATGTGGCAGCAAAAAAAGCCAATGGGATTTTGGCCTGCATCAATAGGAGTCTAGTGTCTAGATCCAGGGAAGTCATGCTACCCCTCTCTTCTGCCTTGGTTAGACCACACCTGGAATATTGTGTCCAATTCTGGGCACCACAATTCAAGAGAGATATTGACAAGCTGGAATGTGTCCAGAGGAGGGCGACTAAAATGATCAAGGGTCTGGAGAACAAGCCCTATGAGGAGCGGCTTAAAGAGCTAGGCATGTTTAGCCTGAAGAAGAGAAGGCTGAGAGGAGACAGTCATGTATAAATATGTGAGGGGAAGTCACTGGGTGGAGAGAACAAGCTTGTTTTCTGCTGCCCTGTAGACTAGGATGTGGAACAATGGCTTCAAACTACAAGAAAGGAGATTCCACCTGAACATTAGGAAGAACTTCCTGACTGTGAAAACCATTCAGCAGTGGAACTCTCTGCCCCAAAGTGTGATGGAGGTTCCTCCTTTGGAAGCTTTTAATCAGAGGCTGGATGGCCATCTGTCGGGGGTGCTTGGAATCAATTTTCCTGCTTCTTGATAGAATGGGGTTGGACTGGATGGCCCGTGAGGTCTCTTCCAACTCTATGATTCTATGAAACTTTGGTCATCCAGGTGTTTTGGACTTCAACTGCCACAATTCTTGACAGCCGCTTTATAAGCCAAAGAGCTTTATAGGCCAAAGCCACCACTTTGAATTATGCTCGGTAGCAGATTGGCAGCCATTGGAGCTGACGCAACAGGGGGCTTGTATGCTCCGTGTACATTGCTCCAGTGAGCAACCTGGTTGCCGCTTGTTGGACTATTTGAAGCTTCTGAACGGTCTTCAAAGTCAGCCCCATGTAGAGTGCATTGCAGTAGTCTATTCAAGATGCAAGCAGAGCATGGATTACTGTGGCCAAGTCTGACTTCCCAAGGTATGGGTGCAACTGGAGCCCATAGTGTTCCAGGCTCAGCGACGAATTCAGCATCATTCCTAAGCTGCGAACCTGTGTCTTCAGGGGGAGCGTTACCCCATCCAGCACAGGCTGTAACCTTATACCTTGTTTGGCCTTTCGACTGACCAGGAGTACCTCTGACTTGTTTGGATTCAATTTCAATTTGTTCGCCCTCATCCAGATCATCACAGCCGCCAAGCACCGGTTCAGGACCTGAATATGGACCTAAATAATAGGAAAGGATTCCAGATCTTTTTAAAAAATGGGTAGCAAAAGGATTCTGGAGAAGGCAAAAGGGGCATTTATTCCAGATGCTGAAGCTTGGTGCTCTAGAGATCCTGAAGGCACTATTTTCCTCCAAAGGAGTGCTATTGATCTCTCATTTCATGGCTTCGATCCACTTTGCAGCGGGGTCGGCTCTATATTTTCTTTTCTAGGAAGGGAGACATGAAAAGGAAGAGATAAACATCAAAGATGGAGGAATCCCATCCTTACATTCCTTTCCCGTCTGTTGCATCTGAGGGAGGAGAATTCGTACTTGTTAAAGTTGGATCTACACTGTCATATAACTCAGTTTGAGACTGTGTTATACGGTCAGATGTTTTGGACTTCAACTCCCATCATTCCGAACAGCCTCAGGCCCTTTCCTTTTCCCCCTCAGCTTAAGCGGCTGAGGGGGAAAAGGAAGGGGCCCGAGGCTGTTCGGAATGATGGGAGTTGAAGTCCAAAACATTTGGAGGGCCCAAGTTTGCCCATGCCTGGTGTAGACCCATATAATGCTGCTCAATGCCACTAAACTTCATTATAGGGGTCTATAAGGTAAAGGTTTTCCCCTGACATTAACTCCAGTCGTGTCCGACTCTGGGGTTTGGTGCTCATCTCCATTTCTAAGCCAAAGAGCTAGCGTTGTCCATAGACACCTCCAAGGTCATGTGGCCGGCATGACTGCATGGAGCGCCATTACCTTTCCACCTATTGATCCACTCACATTTGCATGTTTTCGAACTGCTAGGTTGGCAGAAGCTGGGGCTGACAGCAGAAGCTTACGCAGCTCCCTGGATTCGAACCTGAGACCTTTCGATCAACAAGTTTAGCAGGTCAAGGTTTAACCCACTGCGCCCACTCCTATATGGGCCTATACTGACTGTATAATATACTTTCAGTCCCAAAGTAGGTCCACCCAGAAGTAATAGGAACCTCAAAAGTCATGGACCGCTTTCATATTGTAGTTTGTTGGGTCACTAGAACATACTTTACGAAGCCACACATCCCAAGAACCCATAGGTTGTTAAAGTGGAATCATAAGTTGCATCTGCACTACAGAATTAATGCAGTTTGACACCACTGAAATTGCCCTGGTGCAATGCTATGGAATCCTGGGATTTGTAGTTTGGTGTCGCACCAGCAGAGAAAAAAAGGAAGACGTTGTGAATCTTCAGTTCCCACGTTTGCATAGTATATGAACTGTTCAGCAGTGGAACCAAGAAATGAGATTCCATCAGAACATCAGGAAGATCTTTCTGACTGTGAGAGATGTCCAGCAGTGGAACTCTGTACCTCGGAGTGTGGTGGAAACTCCTTCTTTGAAACAGAAGCTGGATGGCCATCTGTCGGGGTGCTTTAAATGCGGTTTTCCTGCTTCTTGGCAGAATGGGATTGGACTGTATGGCTCACGAGGTCTCTTCATAGAATCCTAGAGTTGGAAGACACTTCATGTGCCATCCAGTCCAACCCCTTGCCAAGAAGCAGGAAAATTGCATTCAAAGCACCCCCGACAGATGGCCATCCAGCCTCTGTTTAAAAGCATCAAAAGAAGGAGCCTCAATCACACTCTGGGGCAGAGAGTTCCACTGCTGAACAGCTCTCACAGTCAGGAAGATCTTCCTCATGTTCAGATGGAATCTCTTTTCTTGGTTCATGCAGACTTCTAGTAATACCTGGTATGTTTACATCAGAGTGTTCATCCTCAGAAGGGGAAAGCCCCACTGCAGTGGAATACCCACAAGTATAACTTTGAAGCCATTGTTCCATTGCGTCCTAGTCTCCAGGACAGCAGAAAACAACCTTGCTCCCTCCTCCCTATCAGTTCCTCTCACATATTTATACATGGCTATCATATCTCCTCTCAGCCTTCTCTTCTTCAGGCTAAACATGCCCAGCTCTTTAAGCCGCTCCTCATAGGGCTTGTTCTCCAGACCCTTGATCATTTGAGTCGCCCTCCTCTGGACACATTCCAGCTTGTCAATATCTCTTCCAACTCTATAATTCTATGATTGTAACTATATTGTTTGTATGTGTGTCGCACAAACAGAGTCGGAAACCTCTGAGCCTTTGTGAAATAGGCAATAAATATTATATTTTTAAAAACAGAAATGAAAAGTGTTCATGAAATATGTCGTGTTCCCACATATTTCGTTATTACAATTTGTATCTCTTATACAGGGTTGGTTTTCACCTCTGTTTTGGTAGCAAAACCGAATGTGTTGCAAAGTGTGTCACTACACAAACTGTTTGGCAAGTCCTGCTATATTGGATGCAGAGAAGAGCAAATTATATGGCAGCTGCTTACTTTTTGTTCTCTCCTTGGCAGGTACAAGCACCTGTAAAAAAACAGCCAAAGAGGACAGAAGTCAGAAAGTATACTTTTTTGCTGTATTTTTGGTGTAGTCTTCCCAACGTCAACATCCAGAAATGTCACCTTGCTCATATATGTGCGCAAAGGCACATGCTCTGTGATTTTGGACACAAAAACATGGCCACAATATATCAGAGTGTTACCAAGATGGCAAAAGTTATTCCTAGGGAAGAACACAGAAACTAGGAGAGGCTGCAGCAGTTCGTTATTGCCTTAGTCTCCAGGAAAGGGCAAATATTGGTTTTGGATCCTATCTGGAGCCAAGCTCTCCATTGAATAAATACAGAAATATTCATTATTTTGAAAGGTATACATTTAACAGGACAAAGGAGAGCCTTTAATGAATAAATACATAAATAGACACCTTTGCAGAAGCATACGAGAAGCTTGGCCTGTCATTAAACATCGAGAAAACCCAAGTGCTCTTCCAGCCAATCCCTCTCCAATGCCAGAGATACAACTTAATGGTAACATTAGAAAATGTTGACCATTTCCTTGGCAGCCACCTCTCCACCAAAGTCAACATTGACACTGAAATTCAACATCGCCTGAGCTCTGTGAGAGCAGCATTTTTGAAGTAGAGAGTGTTTGAGGACCAGGACATCCATAGGGAGACCAAGGTGCTTGTTTATAAAGCTATTGTCCTCCCAACCCTGCTCTACGCCTGCGAGACATGGACTGTCTACAGATGTCACATACAACTTCTGGAACAATTCCATCAGCGCTGCCTTCGGGAAATCCTGCAAATCTCTTGGGAAGACAAGTGGACAAATGTCAGCGGGCTGGAAGAAGCAAAGACCACCAGCATTGAAGCTCCTCTGCCATCAACTCCGCTGGACCAGCCACATTGTCCGGATGCCCTACCACCGTCTCCCAAAGCAGTTGCTCTACTCCAAACTCAAGAACGGAAACCGGAATGTTGGAAGACAGGAAAAGAGGTTTAAAGATGGGCTCAAAGCCAACCTTAAAAACTCTGGCATAGACACTGAGAATTGGGAAGCCCTGGCCCTTGAGCGCTCCAGCTGGAGGTCGGCTGTGACCAGCAGTGCTGTAGAATTTGAAGAGGCACGAATAGGTGAAAGAGAGAAATGTGCCAAGAGGAAGGCGTGTCAAGCCAACCCCGACCGGGACTGCCTTCCATCTGGAAACTGATGCCCTCACTGTGGGAGAAGATGCAGATCAAGAATAGGGCTCCACAGCCACCTACGGACCCACTCCCAGGATACTACTCTTGGAGGACCATCATCCTCAGACTACGAAAGATCGCCTAAGTAAGTAACATAAATAAATACTCTGCCCTCTCCTCTCTCGTCCGCTCATACTGCAGGTGCATCTAATGCATATGGAATCCTGAAAGTTGTGGTTTTAGCCTTCTCTGCCTTACCAAACTACAACTCCCAGGACTCTATAGCATTGAGCTGAAAGTGGTACCAAGCTGCATTCATTCTGCAGTGTAGATATGCCCTCCGAGTTAGTGGAGCGCAAATGAATTCAGGTTGCAGCAACGGAAGCAAATGGGGGACAAAGGTGGGAGGAGGGGAAAAACTTGGGACATTCTGAAAGCAGGTGGAAAAATGGGACAGCAATGGAATAATGAGGACTAGATCTCTGCCAAATTAGAGCAGTTTAATGGTGTGGTGCTGACTGAGATATTCAAAAGCTTCAGACAAGATGCTCGTTGTTTTGGCTCATGTCGCTAGGCAGCTTTCCTTTGACTCCAGGGAGTTTTTACAGACACATATGTCTCCTTCTCTCTCCATGTCTGCGCTCAGCACATGTTAACCCATGCATAAGGAAAGGAAGATCTTCAAGTCGCATGCAACTTCCCTTCCTCCCCTGAAGGCCTGGGTTGTGTTTACGGAAGCCGTGTCAGTCTGCATTAGATCCCCCAAACTAGGTCTTTTGAGGAGAAAACATTTTATAGCATTGCTGTTTTAGAAATTAAGACATAAGATTTTTCAGACATCGGTTAATTTTTCCATCTTTTGCGAAGAAATCCCATTGAAACAAAAGGGAACTCTGCGCATGCCCTTGGAAATCAGGGATCAGGTTTGCTCTGAGAAGATTGGATGAATTTTCCCCATTGCTTAACAAGTCTGCTCTCACCACAATATTGAGGATAAAGGAAAGAAAGAAGGGAAAGAAAGGGAAGGTGAAAAGTATGAGAAAAGGAAAGAGAGAGAAAGAGAAAAACAGGAAGAAATAAGGGAGGGGAAGAAAGGGAAGAAAGGGATGGGATGGGAAGAAAGGGAGGGAGGGAGGAAGAAAAACGGAAGAGAAAGGAAAGATGGAAGGAAGAGAAAGAAAAGGTGAAAAGTACGAGAAAAGGAAAGAGAAAGACAGGAAGAAGAAAGGGAGGGAAAGAAAGAAAAAGAAGGGAAGGAAAGGAAGGAATGAAGGAAGGAAAATGAAAGAAGAGCTAAGGAAGGTGAAATGCAACAAAGGGACTGTCTAGTTCTGCCTTGGAATATAGGGCAGTGTGGAAGGGCCTTGGAGATGGATGAAAGGGAAGAAAGAAAGAAAGAAAGAAAGAAAGAAAGAAAGAAAGAAAAAGAAAGAAAGAAAGAAGTATGGAAGCAAAGAGCAAAGGAAGGAAGGAAAGAGGTAGAGAAGGAAGGAAGGATGAAGAAAGAGGAAAATGAAGAGAAAGGAAAGATGAAAGGAAGACAAAGGGATTGTGAAAGGTATGAGAAAAGGGAAGAGAGAGAAAGAGAACAATAAGAAGAAGTAACAGAAGAAAAAGAGAAAGAAGGGGAGGGGAAAAAGAAAGAAGAGATGAAGAATGAAGAAAACAAAGGAAGAGAAGGGAAGTATGGAAGGAGGAGAAAGGGAAGGTGAAAGGTATGAGAAGAGAGAGAAAGAAAGAGAAAGACAGGAAGAAGTAAGGGAAGGAAAGAGAGAGAAGGGAAGGAAGGGAAGAAAGTAATAAAGTCAGGATGAAGAAAGAGGAAAACAAAGGAAGAGAAAGGTAAGATGGAAGGAGGAGAAAGGGAAGAAAAGGGAAGAGAGGGAAAGAGAAAGATGGGAAGAAGTAAGGGAGGGAAAGAAAGGGAAAGAAGGGAAGGGAAGGGGAAAGAAAGAAAGGATGAAGAAAGGAAAATGAAGGAAGAGAAAGATAGAAGGAAGAGAAAGGAAGGTGAAAGGAATGAGAAAGGAGAAGAGAGAGAGACAGAGACAGGAAGAAGTAAGGGAAGGAAAGAGAGAAGGGAAGGTAAAGAAGGGAAGGAAGAAAGACAGGATGAAGAAAGGAAAACGAAGAGAAAGGGAAGGTGGAAGGAAGAAAAAGGGAAGGTGGAAGGTATGACAAACGGAAGAGGGAAGGAGTAAAGAGGGAAGGAGTAAAGAGAAAGAGAAAGATGAGAAGAAGTAAGGGAAGGAAAGAAAGAGAGAAGGGAAGGTAAAGAAGGGAAGAAAGAAAGAAAGACAGGATGAAGAAAGAGGAAAACAGGAAGAGAAAGGAAATATGGAAGGAAGAGAAAGGAAGGTGAAAGTATGAGAAAAGAGAGAAAGAGAAAGACAGGAAGAAGTAACAGAAGGAAAGAGAAAGAAGGGAAGGGGAGGGAGGAAAGAAACAAAGAAAGAAAGGATGAAGAAAGAGGAAAACAAAGGAAGAGAAAGATGGAAGGAAGAGAAAGGGAAGGAAAGAAAGGGAAAGAAGGGAAGAGAAAAGGAGGGATGAAAGAAGGGACGAAGAAAGGGATAGAAGAAAGTAAAAGAAGAAAACACCAAGGAAGGAAGAGAGAGAAAAAGATGAAAGGGAGGGAGGGAAGGAGGGGAAGGAAATAAGAGAAAATGGTATGTGAGGAGGGAAGGGAAAAAATATAAAGGAGGGAAGGAGTAAAGAAAAAGAAGGGGAAGAGAAGAAAAAAGAAAGAAAGAAGAGGAGGGGAAACATATGGGGGAAAGCAAGGAAGAAAAGAGCAAGGAAAGAAAGAAATAGCCACCAATATCCAGCCAATGTTGGTTTGAAATAAAACCCTCACCCACTACGAAATGGTTATTTGGGAGAATAATTTCAAAACAGATTGAAAATAGTCATAACACAAATAGCAAATGGCGTCATGGAGAATTCTCCCTGTGTTTCACACTCATGCGGTCGCAAGCCAAAGGGTTTGGGGTGACTTACACAGCTGTTCTTCCAGAACGTAAATATCATCTTGCTGGAAGGAAAAGAGAGAGAAAGAAAGATGTTATTCGGGTAATTATAGACACTGGCATTTCCTAAACACCTTGGCAGAGACGGCGCCCATCTGGAGGAAAGGGCTGATTTCGGCTAGCGAGGGGGGGCCAGGCCATTTCTTCATGTTTTCTCACCCAAATGCCTGCAAATCCATTTTTTAAAGTCAGTTTTAAAAGGCAGTCTATTTGGGCTCCCTGGTGGGTCTTTTTCCTTGCCAGATTGAAAACTAGGGGAAACTGAGTCGCTCGTAGTTTGGTAGACGATGACACTTTGGCCGTTGTTCACCTTTTTACCTTTTTTGCACAGGAAGAAATGCCTGGTGCAATTACTTCTGTTGCAACACCATTGAAAATACAGGAGTCCTTTCATAGAACCCTAGAGTTGGAAGAGACCCCAAAGGCCATCTAGTCCAACCCCCTTTGGTCAGACAGGAAGGCATCATCCAAGTCCTCCTGACAGATGGCCAGCCACTCTCTAGTGAATCACAGAATCCTGAATTACAGAATCCTACAGTTGGATGAGACTCCAAAAGCCAACTAGTCCAGCCCCCTTTTGCCAGGCAGGAAGGCACCCCCAAGCCCTCCCAACAGATGGCCAGCCCGCCTCTACTGAATCATAGAACCCCGAAACACAAAATCCTAGAGTTGGAAGACACCCCAAGGGCATCTAGTCCAACCCCCTTTTGCCACGCAGGAAGGCACCATCCAAACCCTCCTGACAGATGGCCACCCAGCCTCTACTGAATCATAGAATCCCGAATTACAAAATCCTAGAGTTGGAAGACACCTCAAGGGCATCTAGTCCAACCCCCTTTTGCCAGACAGGAAGGGACCATCCAAACCCTCCTGACAGATGCGATCCAGCCTCTACTGAATCATAGAATCCTGAATCGCAAAATCCTAGAGTTGGAAGAGACTCCAAAGGCCATCTAGTCCAACTCTCTCCTGCTAGGCAGAAAGGAACCATCCAAGCCCTCCCAACAGATGGCCATACAGCCATCTGAATAATAGAACCCCGAATCACAAAATCCTGGAGTTGGAAGACACCTCAAAGGCCATCTAGTCCAACTCCCTTTTGGCAGGCAGGAAGGTATATACCATCCAAGCCCTCTTGACAGATGGCCAGCCACACTCTAGTGAATCATAGAATCCTGAATCACAGAATCCTAGAGTTGGAAGAGACCCCAAGGGCCATCTAGTCCAACTCCCTTTGGTCAGACAGGAAGGCAGCATCCAAGCCCTCCTGACAGATGGCCAGCCACTCTCTAGTGAATCACAGAATCCTGAATCACAGAAACCTACAGTTGGATGAGACACCAAAGGCCATCTAATCCAACCTCCTTTTGCTAGGCGGGAAGGCACCATCGAAGCCCTCCCAACAGATGGCAAGTCAGTTTCTACTGAATCATAGAATCCTGAATCACAAAATCCTACAGTTGGAAGAGACCCAAAAGGCCACCTAGATGAACCTCCTTATGCCAGGCAGGAAGACACCACCCAAGCCCTCCTGACAGATGGCCATCCAGTCTCTACAGAATCGTAGAATCCTGAATCACAGAATCTTAGAGTTGGAAGAGACGCCAAAGGCCATCTAGTCCAACCCCCTTTTGTCAGGCAGGAAGGCATCATTCAAGCCCTCCTGACAGATGGCCAGCCACTCTCTAGTGAATCATAGAATCCTGAATTGCAGAATCCTAGCGTTGGAAGAGATCTCAAAGGCCATCTAGTCCAACTTCCTTTTGTCAGGCAGGAAGGCATCATTCAAGCCCTACTGACAGATGGCCAGGCAGCCACTCTCTAGTGAATCACAGAATCCTGAATCACAGAAACCTACAGTTGGATGAGACACCAAACGCCATCTAATCCAACCTTCTTTTGCTAGGCGGGAAGGCACCATCCAAGCCTTCCTGACAGATGGCCAGCCAGTCTCTACTAAATCATAAAATCCTGAATCACAAAATCCTAGAGTTGTAAGAGACCCAAAAGGCCACCTAGATGAACCTCCTTATGCCAGGCAGGAAGACACCACCCAAGCCCTCCTGACAGATGGCCAGCCAGTCTCTACTGATTCATAGAATCCTGAATCACAGAATCCTACAGCTGGAAGAGACCCCAAGGGCCATCTAGTCCAATCCCCTTTTGCAAGGCAGGAAGGCACCATCCAAGCCCTCCCAACAGATGGCAAGTCAGTTTCTACTGAATAATAGAATCCTGAATCACAGAATCCTAGAGTTGGAAGAGACCCCAAGGGCCATCTAGTCCAACCCCCTTCTGTCTGATAGGTAGACCCCATCAAAGCCCTCCCAACAGATGGCCATCCTGCCTCTGCTTTAAAATCTCTGAGACAAGGGGACTCCAAGGCAGCGTGTTCTACCATCACATGGCCCTTACCAACAGGAAGTTCTTCCTAAACTTTGGGTGGAATCCCTTGTGTGGCATTTGAAGCCATTACTCCCTTACGCTGCATGGAAACGAGCTTGCCCCTTCCTCAATGTGACATCCTTCCCAAGATTTAAACATGGCTCTCGTGTCCCCCTTCGCTTTCTCTTCTCCAAGCTGAACCCCCCTTATCTCCCTTAAGCCACTCCCCAGAGGGCTCGGCTTCCAAAACCTGAACCATTTTCATCATCCTTCTTTGGACATGTTCGAACTTGTCCATCTCCTCCTTGAATTGCTTTTCCCAGACTTGGACAGAGTCTTATTGCAAGTGACTAAAGCGGAATAGAGTGGCTTCAATCTGCCAAGCCTAAACCAGAGTGCCTCCAAATACCTTTATTGCAGTGATTGCATGGTCTCTTTTCTCTCCAGCATTGTGTTACAATTTATACATCTTTTAAAAAAAGATAACTTCAAGGATACTATTACTCTGCTTTTTTTTCTCTTTCAAAACCTCTCTAGATCTGACACTAGAGGATTTAGAGTGTATCAACATCTTTATTAATGACTTAGATGAAGGGCTAGAAGGCATGATCATCAAGTTTGCAGACGACACCAAATTGGGAGGGATAGCCAAGACTCCAGAGGACAGGAGCAGGATTCAAAACGATCTTGACAGATTAGAGAGATGGGCCAAAACTAACAAAATGAAGTTCAACAGTGACAAATGCAAGATACTCCACTTTGGCAGGAAAAATGAAATGCAAAGATACAGAATGGGGGACGCCTGGCTGAGAGCAGTACGTGTGAAAAAGATCTTGGAGTCCTCGTGGACAACAAGTTAAACATGAGCCAACAATGTGATGTGGCGGCAAAAAAAGCCAGTGGGATTTTGGCCTGCATCAATAGGAGCATAGTGTCTAGATCTAGGGAAGTCATGCTCCCCTCTATTCTGCTTTGGTTAGACCACACCTGGAATATTGTGTCCAATTCTGGGCACCACAATTCAAGAAAGATATTGACAAGCTGGAATGTGTCCAGAGGAGGGTGACTAAAATGATCAAGGGTCTGGAGAACAAGCCCTATGAGGAGCGGCTTAAGGAGCTGGGCATGTTTAGCCTGAAGAAGAGAAGGATGAGAGGAGATACGATAGCCATGTATAAATATGTGAGAGGAAGCCACAGGGAGGAGGGAGCAAGCTTGTTTTCTGCTTCCCTGGAGACTAGGACGCAAAACAATGGCTTCAAACTACAAGAGAGAAGATTCCATCTGAACATGAGGAATCACAGAATCACAGAATCAAAGAGTTGGAAGAGACCTCATGGCCCATCCTGTCCAACCCCCTGCCAAAGCAGGAATGTTGCATTCAAATCACCCCTGACAGATGGCCATCCAGCCTCTGTTTAAAAGCTTCCAAAGAAGGAGCCTCCACCACACTCCGGGGCAGAGAGTTCCACTGCTGAACGGCTCTCACAGTCAGGAAGTTCTTCCTCATGTTCAGATGGAATCTCTCTCTTGTAGTTTGAAGCCATTGTTCCATTGATCTCTCAGGAAGAACTTCCTGACTGTGAGAGCCGTTCAGCAGTGGAACTCTCTGCCCCGGAGTGTGGTGGAGGCTCCTTCTTTTGGAAGCTTTTAAACAGAGGCTGGATGGCCATCTGTCAGGGGTGATTTGAATGCAATATTCCTGCTTCTTGGCAGGGGGTTGGACTGGATGGCCCATGAGGTCTCTTCCAACTCTTTGATTCTATGATTCTATGATTCTACACTGTAGAATTAATACAGTTTCACACCACTTGGACAGTGACTCAAGACGACGGAATGATGGCAAAGTCCCTAGCCTTAAACTCCCAGGTCGCATCTACATCTATATAAATAAAAATGTAATGTTTGTTTGTGGGATTAACATAACTCAAAAACCACTGGACGAATTGGTGTCAAATTTGGCCACAACACACCTACTAACCCAAGGAGTGACTGTTCTTTCTCCCAGGAGCCTGGTTTGCCTACCTTTCAGCTGTTTGAGGCTGCTTTCTTTTGCATTTTGTCCCAGGGCTGCTGCAGTTTGCAAGAGCCCTAAAGGTTAATAGTAGCAGGTTTGCAAGGCCAGTCTGCAGGCCTCCTTTGCAGATATTGGCCCAGAGAGTAACTTTTGAGCCCGCCCCTTTTACCAGGCCAGACCTCCATTTTGGAGTCCTCTCCGCCTGTTCAGTTCTGAAGAAGGAATCTGATGTGCTGGAGGAGGCCAGAAAGGTAGGTCTGACAAAACCACCGCAAAAACAATTGAGAACTATTGAAAACAATTGAGAATAAGCTTAACTGAGTTACAGATAGGAATTGAGAAGTTTATTGAGCTATAGTTAGATAGATTATAAGAGAGTTATGGAGTGGAAAGAAGAATAGATATTGAGCTTTGAGAATTGAGTTTTATAGAGTCTTATAGAGAGAGAGACTGCATTGCCTTATCTCCAAGGCTAATCTGGAGCTTAGAAAGATAGGGAAAGATTTGTTCTTTCTAAAAGACAACAGCTCTGGATTAGGGTGAAGGATTCCCGGATCCCTTTGCCACTTGGGGAAAGGCTGACTCAGTAACTGGTGGAGAAGAGAAAGAAGAAATATCTATTTGGTTTATCAATTGACTGTTCTGTTTGCAACTTTGAGAAATAAATATCCTTTTTTGATGTTCAGAACTTGAAATAGACTCAGTTACTGAGAATCTCAATCTTCTCAAGAAAAGCACCAGCAGTTCGCCCAGACATAGAGAACAGCACATCATAATTTTGTTTTTATAAAAGTGTCTGGGTGTAACGGCACAGTGACCATCATACACCAAAAAAAAATTAAATTTTGTCATTTGGGAGTTGTAGTTGCTGGGATTTATAGTTAACCTACAATCAAAGAGGATTCTGAACTCCACCAATGATGGAATTGAACCAAATATGGCACACAGGACACATGCTGATGACAATGTCATCTGTGCGCATTCAGAAGAAGATCTACAAGCCACTCTAAACACCTTTGCAGAAGCATACAGGAAGCTCGGCCTGTCACTGAACATCGAGAAAACCAAAGTGCTATTCCAGCAGTCACCAGCCATCCCCTCCCCAATGCCAGAGATACAGCTTAATGGTGTAACATTAGAAAATGTTGATAATTTCCGCTACCTTGGCAGCCACCTCTCCACCAAAGTCAACATCGACAACGAAATGCAACAATGCCTGAGCTCTGCAAATGCAGCATTTTCCCGAATGAAGCAGAGAGTGTTTGAGGACCGAGACATCCGTAGGGATATCAAGGTGCATGTCTACAAAGCTATTGTCCTCCCAACCCTGCTATATGCCTGTGAGACGTGGACTGTCTACAGACGTCACATGCAGCTCCTGGAACGTTTCCATCAGCGCTGCCTCCGGAAAATCCTGCAAATCTCTTGGGAAGACAAGAGGACATATGTCAGCGTGCTGGAAGAAGCAAAGACCACCAGCATTGAAGTGATGGTCCTCTGCCATCAACTCCGCTGGGCCGGCCACGTTGTCCAGATGCCTGACCACCGCCTCCCAAAGCAGTTGCTCTACTCTGAACTTAAGAACGGAAAACGGAATGTTGGTAGATAGGAAAAAAGATTTAAAGATGGGCTCAAAGCCAACCTTAAAATCTCTGGCATAGACAATGAGAACTGGGAAGCCCTGTCCCTTGACCGCTCCAGCTGGAGGTCAGCTGTGACCAGCAGTGCTACAGAATTCGAGGAGGCACAAGTGGAGGGCGAAAGAGAGAAACGTGCCAGGAGGAAGGCGCGTCAAGCCAACCCCGACCGAGACCGCCTTCCACCTGGAAACCAATGCCCTCACTGCGGGAGAAGATGCAGATCAAGAATAGGGCTCCACAGCCACCTACGAACCCACAAGGAAATGCATAATGGAAGACCATCTTACTCGTCCAACGAGGGATCGCCTAAGAAGAAGAAGAATGAGTCCACAGTGACATATAATCCAGTTCAAAGCAGATAATCTGGATTTTATATGGCAGTGTAGAAAGGGCCTCACAGTTCAAAGCAGATAATGTGGATTACCTGCTTTGATAATCTAGATTATATGGCAGTGCAGATCCAGCCTCAGGATCCCACAGAAATGAACCATGGCGGTTAAAATGGAATCAAGCTGCATTAATTCTGCTGTGTAAATGCACTCCAAAACTAGCTGCTGCCTCTGGAAAGAGATAGTTTTGGATTTTTTTCCATCCCAAAAGGAAAGGGAAACTCACCAGAGATTCTTGAAGCTCCTTCAGTTGATGGACTTTCTTCTTGATTTTGTCGTTGTCCCTAGAAATGCAAAAGATGGAGTTATTCAATTCTGCTGCTTCCAAAGAATTTACATTAGTATTGTAAAAGGCTTTAATAGCCAGAATCACTGGGATGCTGTGAGTATTCCAGGCCGTCAGAACATGTTCCAGAACCATTCTCTCCTGATGTTTCACCCACATCTTTGGTAGGCATCCTCAGAGGTTGTGAGGTCTGTTGGAAACTAAGCAAGTGAGGTTTATATATCTGTATATAAGAACTCTGGTCTGCTTGAGACAAGTGTGAATCTTGCAATTGGCCCCCTTGATCAGCATTGAATAGCCTTGCAGCTTCAAGGCTTGGCTGCTTCGTGCCTGGGGGAAGCAAAGCCATTAAATGCTAATCAAGGTGACCAATTGCAACATTCACACCTGCCTCCAACAGACAAGAGTTCTTTCTGTTTATTGGTTATTGTTTATATGTGATTTATATTAATTGTATTGTATTTATTGTTTTTGTTTATTGCTTTTGTTTATTGATGTACTGTTGGGCTTGGCCTCATGTAAGCCGCTCCAAGTCCCTTGGGGAGATGGTGGCGGGGTATAAATAAAGATTTATTTATTTATTTATTTATTTATTTATTTATTTATTTATTTATGCCACCCTGGACACCTCCTTTGTTGGGAGGTGTTAGTTGGCCCTGATTGTTTCCTGTCTGGAGTTCCCCTGTTTTTTGGAGTGTTGTTCTTTATTTATTGTCACTTGGAACACTCAGAAAATAGGAGCATTCCTGACAGGAAACAATCCGAGCCAGCTAACACCTCTCAACAAAGGATCTCCCAGGCAGGAAGCAGCCAGGCTTTGAAGCTGCAAGACCATTCAATGCTAATCAAGGTGGCCAATTGCAACATTTAATTCACGCATTGTTATGGCTTTTAGTGTTGGGCACTTTGAGCAATCAACCAGGCTTTGAAGCTGCAAGGCCATTAAACGCCAATCAAGGTGGCCAGTTGCGACACTCACACTTGCCTCAAGTAGACAAGAGTTCTTTCTCCCACCCTGGACATTATTCCACAGATATATAAACCTCACTGGCTTAGCTTCCAACAGACCTCACAACCTCTGAGGATGCCTGCCATAGATGTGGGCGAAACGTCAGGTGAGAATGCTTCAGGTACATACAGCCATAATCCGGAAAACTCACAGCAACCTAATTTACATTAGGATTGCCTTGTTCATGATCACCAAGGGTGCATTCACACTGCAGAATTAATGCAGTTTGATACCAATTTGACTCAATGCTATGGAACCACAAGATTAGTAGTTTATGGAGCTCCTATTAAACCCCCTTTAAAAGTACTGGATAAACTAACACATTGATGTTTTAAAAAGCCAGTTACCTAAGTAAGATTTCTTCTGTTGACTTGAAGACTGTTGAGGAAGAAAAGAGAAGGAGAAAATTGTGATTCTTTTTGGGGAAAGAAACAAAACAGGTGTCTGTTGAATGAAACTTTCACCTTGTGCTGGTTTGGGTTATAATGCCAGGTGGCAAAATATGTTAATTTTTATATTCTTTTAATATTTTTCTTATTTTAATTTTTTATTTTGTGTGATTTATTTGTTAGCTGCATTGAGTCCCTAAGGAGCAGAAAGGCAGTGTAGAAATAAAGCTATGGTAATGATGATAATAATAATAATAATGTAATAATAATAATAATAATAATAATAATGTAATAATAATAATAATAATAATAATGTAATAATAATAATAATAATACATCACATAGTCCTAGATGCTTGGGAAGTGTTCAGCTTGTGATGTTGCGATACAAAATCCAGCATATAGATCTCGTTTGCTGTGACATACTGTGCTTTTGGGTCAATAATAATAATAATAAGGCAACTAGTTGTGATCAGTAGTAGCAATGGGAGTGTCAACATGAAATAGGAGGCCTTTAGGACAGGTTTAAATCTAGTATGGGTTTGAGCATAGTATGGGTTTGAGTCTAAATCTAGTATGGGTTTGAAGTGTTGGGATTTTGGAAGTATTTTCCCAAGTAGCACAGTGTTTCTCAACGTGGGGGTCGGGATCACTGGGGAGAGGGTCACGAGGGGGTGTCAGAGGGGTCGCCAAAGACCATCAGAAAACACAGTATTTTCTCATGGGGGTTCTGTGTGGGAAGTTTGGCCTAACTGCATTGTTGGTGAAGTTCAGAATGGTCTTTGATTGTAGGTGAACCATAAATCCCAGCAACTACAACTCCCAAATGTCAAGATCTGTTTTCCCCAAACTTCACCACTGTTCACATTTGGGCATGTTGAGTATCCATGCCAGATCCGTCATTTGAGTACACAGTGCTCTCTGGAGGTAGGTGAGCTACAACTCCCAAACTCAAGGTCAATGCCTACCAAACCCTTCCAGTATTTTCTGTTAGTCATGGGAGTTCTGTGTGCCAAGATTGGTTCAATTCCATCATTGGTGGAGTTCAGAATGCTCTTTGATTGTAGGTGAACTATAAATTCCAGCAACTCCCAAATGATTAAATCAATCACCTCCCCAACCCCACCAGTATTCAAGTTTGGCTGTATCACGTATTTGTGCTAAATTTGGTCCAGTGAATGAAAATACATCGCATATCAGATATTTATGTTACGATTCATAACAGTAGCAACATTGCAGTTATGAAGTAGCAACAGAAATAATTTTAAGGTTGGGGGTCAACACAATATGAGGAACTGTATTAAGGGGTTGCGGCATTAGGAAGGTTGAGAACCACCACCCTAGGAATTGAAAGTTGGAGTAGAAATAAAGTAATAATAATAATAATAATAATAATAATAATAATAATGCAATAATAATAATAGTCCTAGACACTTGTGAAGTGTCCGATGTGTGATCTAATACAACAGCCAGCAGAATGTCTGCTGTGTACTCATCTTGTTGTGTTTCTAATAATAATAATAATAATAATAGGTTTTAAAGATGATAATAATAATAATAATAATATGAGGATTTAAAGATCGAACTGCAAAGACTCTAGCACAAGCCAGTAAAGGTGGTCCCAGTGGTGATCAGCACACTGGGTGTAGTGCCTGAAGACCCTGGCCTGCACTTGAACACAATCAGCACTGACAAAATTACCACCTGCCAGCTGCAAAAGGCCACCTTACAGGGATCGGCACGCATTATTTGCCGATACATCACACAGTCCTAGACACTTGGGAAGTGTCCGACGTGTTATCCAATTCAACAGCCAGCAGAGTGATCTTGTCTGCTGTGGACTCATCTTTTTGTGTTTCAAATAATAATAATAATAATAATAATAATAATAATAATAATAATAATAATGGCATTTAGTTGTGATCAGCAGTAGCAATGGTAACCCTTGACATGAAATATGAGATCTTTAGGACAAGCTTAAATCTAGTATGGGTCTGAGCATCCCTTATTTGAAGTGTTTGGAATTTGGGATTTGCCCCCCAATTTGGGCGGGATCCGAGTAGTATAACCAGTTCAAGCTAAACTAGAAATCTTCCCAGTAACTGCAGTGTTTCCCACCTTCGTTTTCTTCCTTCAGCCTTGAATTCTGTGGAGACCAGCAAAAGATGGAACTAGATTAGACTATGAAGCAATGTTTGCTTATTTTTGCTACCCTTTTTTGGACTGTGAAGCTGCAACAAGTGGAAGAACCTATTGTGAAAGGCTTTCATGGCCAGAATCACTGGGTTGTTGTAGGTTTTTTCGGGCTATATGGCCATGGTCTAGAGGCATTCTCTCCTGACATTTCACCTGCATCTATGGCAAGCATCCTCAGAGGTAGTGAGGTCCTCACTACCTCTGAGGATGCTTGCCATAGATGCAGGCGAAACGTCAGGAGAGAATGCCTCTAGACCATGGCCATATAGCCCGATAAAACCTACAACAACCCAAGTTGAAGAACGTCCATTACTAAATAGAGATTCTTGGTCTAAAGTTGCTTGGCTTTGTTCATTCCTGTTCTTCATTTAGTTTAACTATGGCAATTTCCCATAAATTGGGGATTTCATTCGATCCTAGAATTGAGATAAATAATTCCCACATGAAACAATCAGGGCCAGCAAACACATCCCAACAAAAGATTCCCCTGGGCAGGAAGCAGCCAGGCTTTGAAAATGCAAGGCCATTCAATGCTAACCAAGGTGGCCAGTTGCAACACAATTGCTTCAAGCAGACAAGAATTTTTTCTCCCACCCTGGACATTATTCCACAGATACTTGACTAGTTTCCAACAGACCTCACAGCCTCTGAGAATGCCTGGCATAGATGTGGGTGAAGCGTCAGGAGAAAATGCTTCTGGAGCATGGCCAGACCACCCGGAAAACTCACAGGAATCCAGTGTGTTTTGCGGTGTTTTTATAAGTGATGGTCACTCGTTGGCCTGATAGGATAATCGTGTCCAAATCTGGTGACAATTCGTTCAGTGGTTTTTGAGTTATGTCAATCCCACAAATTTTTATTTATCACGTTGCCTTTGCCACCCAATTTCTTTTTTAAAAAAACCAGGAGCGGAAAGGATATAATGTAGTCCAATACTTACCATTTGGCGTAAATTTGTATTCGCCTTCTGAAGCGATCTGATTTTCTCCATCTGAAGGGAAGAAAAAAAATTATAGATGCCTGCAGAAAACACCAGGATCATGTGCTTTATAGAAGGTGTTTTAAAAACAGGTTGCACATAAGTACTTGGATTTATTCCATGTGCAGTTGAATGGCGTTGGATTGGATAGTCCTCGGAGTCTCTTCCAAAGCTATGATTGTGGGATTCTGACCAAAATACCCACTGATTTGTCACAGATGGTGACATCTGAACCACCGAGGCGATGAATCTTTTCCAGGTTTCATCCAGGCTTTAAATCATTTCTTTGTATGAGGGTTGAATGAAAAGTAATGCCTCTACCTTCATTACTTGGGTTTGGATGGGAATATTTTTAATAAATCAAACGCAGAAATAATCTTTAGAATGTGCTCTTTAATGACCACTATTCACTTTTCCACATAATCACCAGACAATTGGATACATTTCTGCCAACGATGAACAAGTTTTCTGAAGCCATCATGAAAGAAGTCGAAACTCTGTTTCCACAACCAGCGCCTCACAATTCTCTCATCCTGGGTACCCATCGTGCACAGATCTTCCGATAGCCAAGCAAAGCAATAATGTGACCCACACATTCTTGTGAAATGCCAATTATGCTTGAAATTTCTCTCTCAGTGATATGACGATTATCCTGAATCAATCTGTCAACCTTCTGCTTGTGAAACTCAGTGGTTGTTGTCACAGGATGCCCAACTCTTTGTTTGTCAATCAAGTCAGATGTTTCCACCTCAACATCTTTAAACTTACTCATCCAACAACTCACAGTACTCATGTCAACACAATCATCATAACAGCTTGCATTTTCTGGTGAATCTCCTTTGGGGTGACACCTGCTGTCAAGAATTCAATGACTACACATTGCTTAAGTCACATTGACCGACTGTTTGCGCTCGGTTCCATACTTCGCACTTTAACAACACAGCCATTCAATGCGAAAGCTTCCTGCCAAGATGGAACTGTAGAGGAGAGTCTACTGAACAAGCCAGTACCTGCTGCATACCAGTACTGCCATCTGTTGAGGAGTTACGAAGGTGGAGGCATTACTTTTCATTCAACCCTCGTATTGCTGAATCCTGTTCCTGCACACATTCCGCACCTTGGGGGATTATTTTAAAGGAAGAGTATGTCTTGAACATATTCGGTGCTCACTTTGGTTGGATCTACGCTGCCACATAATGCAGTTTGAATTGAATTATATGGTCAGTATACCTCCAGGTGTTTTGGACTTCAACTCCCACAGTTCCACAAATAGGAATTATGGGAGTTGAAGTCCAAAACACCCAGAGAGCCCAAGTTTGCCCATGCCTGATTTCAACGCTCAAAGACACTCACCAGAGTTTGATTTCGTTGTTCCAGCGAACGCAGCCTCCGCTCTCGTTCTGCCATGTTGGGCAGCTGCACATACATAAAAAGAGTTATGATGAGGTCAATGCTACTACGTTTCCCCACTTCTGCCCCAAATCCATACCATCTAAATGTCCCAATTTGGTCAGGAAGGGGCCCTATCCATCCCCTGACATCCCACTTGTCCAGTTGCCTTTGGCCCCTTCTACACTGCCATATAAAATGCAGATTATCTGCTTTGAACTGGATTATATGGCAGTGTAAACTCATATAATCCAGTTCGAAGCAGATAATGTGAGTTATCTGCTTTCCTAATCTGGGTTAAATGGCACTGTAGAAGTTGTCCTTAAAACATTCAGTTTTCTCCCATCTTTGTCCTCAGGTTACTTCAGTGGATGAAAATTGGAGTTCAAAGTGCTTTCAGGCCCCATCTACACTGTCTTATATCTGCTCTGAATTGGATTATATGGCAGTGTAGACATAGGCTGGATCTACACTGAATGATGCTCCACATGACCTTGGAGATGTCTACGGACAACACCAGCTCTTTGGCTTAGAAATGTAGATGAGCACCACCCCCCAGAATCAGATACAATTAGACTTAACATCAACCCTAACCCTTTCCCTTTTTACACTGCCATATAATTCAGATTATAAAAGCAGCTAATCAGGATAATCTTCTTTGAACTGGATTATATTAGGAAGGATCTACACTGGCCTACATCCCAGGATATGATCCCAGTTTTTCTGCTTTGAACTGCCAGATAATCTGAGTTTTGATATACATTGGCGTATAATCCAGATTATTAAATCAAATAATCCATATTATCTGCTTTCAATTGGATTATATTAGGATGGATCTACACTGTCCTACATCCCAGGATATGATCCCAGTTGTTCCTACTTTGAACTGGATTACATGGAACTACACTACCAGATAATCCGAGTCTTGATCTACGATGCCATATAATCCAGATTATTAAATCAAATAATCCATATTATCTGCTTTCAATTGGATTGTATTAGGATGGATCTACACTGCCCTACATCCCAGGATATGATCTCAATTTTTCCTGCTTTGAACTAGATTATATGAAACTACATTGCCAGATAATCCAGATTATTAAATTAAATAATCCATATTATCTGCATTGAACTGGATTATATGGGTCTACACTGCCATATAATCCCGTTCAAAGCAGATAATCTGGATTTCATATGGCAGTGTAGCTCCAGCCTGGGATAAACAGATAACCCGGGATCAGATCCTGGGCAGTATAGATCCATCCTGAGTCTACACTGCCATATAATCCAGTTCAAAGCAAATATTTTTATATGGCAGTGTAGATGGGGCCTCATATAGTCCAGTCCAAAACTGGTAATTTGGATTATCTACTTTGATAATTGGATTATCTGGCAGTGCAGATCCAACCACTGCCATATAATCCAATTTAAAGATAATCTGGATTTTATATGGCAGAGTAGATGAGGCCCCAGTGAGTTCCCAGGCTGAGCTCTAAGTCTTTCAAAATCATACTACATCACTCTACACAATTTATGACACCAGCCAACGGTGTACCTCATTCAATCGCTGTTGTGGCTTCTGTTGTCTCCAATCCACTGTGGGTTCATTCAGCACCTGGTGTCCCCACACATCTTTCCTTATGGCATCAGCTATGACCTCATAGGGCACCTGTATTTGTGTCCCTGCAGGACTTTAGCCAAAATACTGATAATATAAAATAAAAGGTTTGGAGAAGTTCAACAAAGTGCTCCTGGTGGGGAAGGTAAGGCAATGGTGACCATTTTCATTCCTTCTTTCCCCGTGGAGAGGCATAAAGAAAGTGATACCTGGCGCCAGGTATACATCTCAAGTTTTGGCGGTGGCCAGGGGAGCATTCACACAATTAAAACTTGAGCTTGTACCTTGGGAAGTCAAACTTGGCCACGGTGGTCCACACTCTTGTTACATCTTGCATAGACTACTGCAATGCATTCTACATGGGGTTGCCTTTGAAGACTGTTCGGAAGCTTAAAGTAGTCCAAGGGGCGGCAGCCAGATTTCTAACTGGAGCGACACACAGGGAGCATACATCCCCCTGTTCAGGTCCGTAGCCAGGATTTTGATTCGAGTGGTGCTGAGGAGCGGCACTCAGGGAGCATACTACTCCTCTGTTGCGCCAGCTCCACTGGCTGCCAGTTTGCTACCGGGCACAATTCAAAGTGCTGCCGTTAGCCTATAAAGCCCTAAACCAGCGTTTCTCAACTTGGGGGTCGGGACCCCCATGGGGGTCGCGAGGGGTGTCAGAGGGCTCGCCAAAGACCATCAGAAAACATAGTATTTTCTGTTGGTCATGGGGCTTCTGTGTGGAAAGTTTGGTCCAATTCTATCGGTAGGGTTCAGAATGCTATTTTATTGCGGGTGAACTATGAATCCCAACAATTACAACTCCCAAATGGCAAGGTCTATTTTCTCCAAACTCTACCAGTGTTCACATTTGGGCATATTGAGTATTTGTGCCAAGTTTGATCCAGATCCATCATTGCTTGAGTCCACAGTGTTCTCTGGATGTAGGTGAACTACAACTCCAAAAACTCAAGGTCAATGTCCACCAGACCTTCCCAGTATTTTCTCTTGGTCATGGGGCTTCTGTGTGGAAAGTTTGGTCCAATTCTATCGGTGGGGTTCAGAATGCTATTTTATTGCGGGTGAACTATAAATCCCAACAATTACAACTCCCAAATGGCAAGGTCTATTTTCTCCAAACTCTACCAGTGTTCACATTTGGGCATATTGAGTATTTGTGCCAAGTTTGATCCAGATCCATCATTGCTTGAGTCCACAGTGTTCTCTGGATGTAGGTGAACTACAACTCCAAAAAACTCAAGGTCAATGTCCACCAGACCTTCCCAGTATTTTCTCTTGGTCATGGGAATTCTGTGTGCCCAGTTTGATTCAATTCCATCATTGGTGGAATTCAGAAGGCTCTTTGATTTTAGGTGAACTATAAATCCCAGCAACTCCAGCATTACCAAATGACAAAATCAATCACCCCCAACCTCACCAGTATTCAAATTTGGGAGTTTTGGGTATTTGTGCAAAATTTGGTTAAGTGACTGAAAATACATCCTGCATATCAGATATTTACATTACGATTCATAACAGTAGCAAAATTACAGTTGTGAAGTAGCAACGAAAATAATATTATGGTTGGGGGTCACCACAACATGAGGACCTGTACTAAGGGGTCGCGGCATTAGGAAGGTTGAGAACCACTGCCCTAAACGGTTCTGGCCCTACTTACCTCTCCGAACGCATCTCCTATGAACGGGCTAGGACACTAAGATGATATGGGGAGGCAATGCTCTCTGTCCCGCCTGCATCACAGGCGCGCTTTGTGGGGACGAGAGACAGGGCCTTCTCAGTGGTGGCCCCTCGGCTGTGGAACGCCCTGCTTGCAGATATCAGATTGGCCCCCTCCCTGCTGGCGTTTCGGAGGAAAATGAAGACCTGGCTGTTCGAACAAGCATTTGATTAAACAGTGTAATTGAACATAAGAATACGGAATAATGGATGACGAGACTGGATTCTGATTTTACTGTTGAGGCGCTAATGATTGTTATACGGATGTTGAATGAATTATGTTACCATTCAGTTCTTGTGGGTTTTTTCGGGCTATATGTTACCATTGTTTTTAATTGCCCTATACTTGTCCCGTGATGTTTTGTATTGATGTTGTTCACGACTTTGAGTCGCCTGAGGGCTGAGAAAAAGCGGTATAGAAATAAAGTAAGTAAGTAAATAAATAAATAGAGAGGAGATTCCATCTGAACATGAGGAAGAACTTCCTGACTGTGAGAGCCGTTCAGCAGTGGAACTCTCTGCCCCGGAGTGTGGTGGAGGCTCCTTCTTTGGAAGCTTTTAAGCAGAGGCTGGATGGCCATCTGTCAGGGGTGATTTGAATGCAATATTCCTGCTTCTTGGCAGAATGGGGTTGGACGTGATGGCCCATGAGGTCTCTTCCAACTCTTTGATTCTATGATTCTATGATTCTAAATAATAAACAAAAGCAATAACAATAATCAATACAAAACAGTTAAAACTCAAAAATACACAATAAGCCATAGACAATAACAATATCAAAACATACAGCATTTAAATAATAATAATTCTCATTAGGAGGCGTCACTCCTTTCTTTCCAATTCCATTATAACAAAAATTAATCCTGATTTTTTTAGTGGAAGGAGATAACACAGGTCCCATGATACTTATATTAAATGTATCGCAATATTCTATATATTTTGAGGGGAAGTTCTAGTATCCATGGGGAAGGAGAAGCTTCTCAGGAATGGAAAAAAAAGTTAACGTTTAAAAAAATGGGGGGAAAAAACCTCAAGCAACAAAGGATTTGGAAAAAGGCCCAAAAAGAGGGCAGAGGCCATGTTTGCCTCTGGAAAGATGCTCCATGGTCACCATAGCAACCGCCTTTGCTCCTTGTTGCCATGGCAACAAGAAGGGCCTCCTTCGCCTCATGAGGAGAATTGGAAGTGTCTCCTTTGGTGGAGGAAAAAGCGGGATAATAATAATACTACTACTACTAATAATAATAATAATTTATTTATCGTGTCATCAGCAACCATACCATTGTATTACAATTCTAACAGAGCAAAACAAACACACAGATTAAAAAGAAAAAGAAGAAAAACACACACAGATTTTGCAAGCTTGGTAGTTGATTAAATGTCCTTTGACCAGTATCTGGCCACTTGGAGTGCCTCTGGTGTTGCCGCAAGAAGGTCCTCCCTTGTGCATGAGGCAGGGCTCAGGTTGCATTGCAGCAGGTGGTCAGTGGTTTGCTCTTCTCCACACTCGCATGTCGTGGATTCCACTTTGTGGCCCCATTTCTTGAGGTTGGCTCTGCATCTCGTGGTGCCAGAGCGCAGTCTGTTCAGCGCCTTCCAAGTCGCCCAGTCTTCTGTGTGCCCAGGGGGGAGTCTCTCATCTGGTATCACCCATGGATTGAGGTGCTGGGTTTGGGCCTGCCACTTTTGGACTCTCGCTTGCTGAGGCGTTCCAGCGAGTGTCTCTGTAGATCTAAGAAAACTATTTCTTGATTTAAGTCGTTGACGTGGTGGCTGATACCCAAACAAGGGATGAGCTGGAGATGTCTCTGCCTTGGTCGTTTCATTATTGGCTGCTACTTCCTGGTGGATGTCAGGTGGTGCAATACCGGCGAAGCAGTGTAATTTCTCCAGTGGTGTAGGGCACAGACATCCCGTGATAATGCGGCATGTCTCATTAAGAGCCACATCTACGGTTTTAGTGTGCTGAGATATGTTCCACACTGGGCATGTGTACTCAGCAGCAGAGTAGCATAGCGCAAGGGCAGATGTCTTCACTGTGTCTGGTTGTGATCCCCAGGTTGTGCCAGTCAGCTTTCGTATGATGTTGTTTCTAGCGCCCACTTTTTGTTTGATGTTCAGGCAGTGCTTCTTGTAGGTCAGAGCACGGTCCAGAGTGACTCCCAGGTATTTGGGTGTGTTGCAATGCTCCAGTGGGATTCCTTCCCAGGTAATTCTCAGAGCTCGGGTAAGAGAGAAAAATGACATAATAATAATAATAATAATAATAATAATAATAATAATAATAATAATAATAATAATAAAAAATGCTGGGCTTAGGGTCAGATGTAGGCATTAATGTCAATTGATTTGATATATCCATTGACATTAATGGATAAGAACGAAAAGTGGCATATAAATAATAATATTAATAATAATAATAATAATAATAATATGTTGGGCTTAGGGTCAGATGTAAGCATTAATGTCAATGGATTTCATATATCCATTGACATTTATGGATAAGAGAAAAAGTGGCATATAATAAGTAATAAATAATAAAAAAATGCTGAGCTAAGGGTCAGATGTAGGCATTAATGCCAATGGATTTCATATCTCCATTGACAGTAATGGTTAAAAGAGAAAAAGTGGCATAATAATAAATAATAATAAAATGCTGAGCTAAGGGACTAGGCATTAATGCCAATGGATTTCATATCTCCATTGACATGAATGGGTAAGAGGGAAAGCGTAACATATAAATAATAATAATAATAATAATAATAATAATAATAATAGTATGCTGGGCTTAGGGTAAGATGTAGGCATTAATGTCAATAGATTTCATATACCCATTGACATTAAAGGGTAAGAGAAAAAGTGGGATATAAATAATAGTAATAATAGTAATAATAATAATAATAACTACAAATCCCTAGAGTAGACTCTGCAAGGAAGCAGACAAAATGATGGATCACATCTTCAGCTGCTTCAAGAAGATCGCGCAGACGAACTACAAGCTAAGGCACAACACTGTTGCTCAGATGATCCTGGGTAATGTCTTTGTAGATGGCAGATTCTCTCACACCAGAAGTGACTTGCAGTATAAATAATAATAATAATAATAATAATAATAATAATAATAATAATATGTAGAGTAGACATTTCATATATATTCAGTCTCCATAAGAGAGAAAAAGTGGCATATAAATGATAATAATCATTAATTGTTTTTGGGTTTAGACAGTCCTCCATAAGAGAGAAAAAGCAGCATATTATTAATAATAATAATAATAATAATACAATAATAATAATAATAATTTGATGAGCATAGGGTAAAATGTAGCCATTATTGTCAATGGATTTCATATGTAGTTCTCTATAAGAGAGAAACGTGGCATATTAATAATAATAATTTGCTGGAATTATATCCAATCACAGCCACATTCAGTAGCCTATAATTATTGGGAATCTGGACCCAGAATGATCGACATTGCACTCCATGGAGACTCCAACTATAATTCTATGTTCCTAAAATACAAAAATACAGCTTTCTGGCACTGTGTTGTTTTCTAGCAATACCACTAGAGAGCACTAAAACTCCTTAAACATGGGTGGAGTGATAGGATAAAAGAGGCATGAAAGGCGTTGATCTCAATGTCTTCTGCTTCTTTCTATGTTTCTTGTAAAAACATATGCCTAAATTTGGTATTTTAATCAATTCCAAGTTATTTTTATCATGACTATTCCATTATTCCTTTCTGGCAGGTCTTCCCAGGCAATATTAAGCTACATATGTTAAATTTACATTTTGTTAGTATTGGTGTTTTCATCTTTGTGTTGCTGTGTGTTTTCCAGGCTGTATGGCCATGTTCCAGAAGTATTCTCTCCTGACGTTTTGCCCACATCTATGGCAAGCATCCTCAGAGGTTGTGAGGTCTGTTAGACACTTTAACTGTATTAATAGAAAAGTATATATATATATATATATATATATATATATATATAAGAAACGAGGCAAGTGAGGTTTATATATCTGTGGAATGTCCAAAGTGGGAGAAAGAATTCTTGTCTGCTTGAGGCAGGTGGGAATGTTGCAACTGGCCACTTTGATTAGAATTAAATGGCTTTGTATCTTCAAAGACTGGCTGCTTCCTGCTTGGGGAAAGCAAGACCATTCAGTGCTAATCAAGGTGACCAATTGCAACATTCACACCTGCTTCCAACAGACAAGACTTCTTTCTCCAACTCTGGACATTATTCCACAGATATATAAACCCCACCTTACCCGCTTCATAGGAAATCTGCTACAAAACAGGAGCTTTTTTGTTGAGTTTCAGAGTCAGAGAAGCAGATGGCGAAAAGAGAAGAACGGCTTGCCTCAGGAAAGGATGCTTGCTCCATCAGTGTTTAACATTTACACAAATGACCAGCCACTGCCAGAAGGGACAGAAAGTTTCATCTATGCTGATGATCGAGCCATTACCCCCCCCCCCCCCCCCCCCCCCCTCCCAAGCAGGGAGTTTTGAGATAGTTGAACAGAAGCTCTCTGAAGCTCTCTGAAACGTCAGGAGAAATGCCTCTAGAACATGGCCATATAGCCCGAAAAAACCTACAACAACCCAGTGATTCCGGCCATGAAAGCCTTCGACAATACAGCTCTCCGAAGGTTTAGGTGCTCTTACTGCCTACTCTAAGGAAAAAGCTGATTCTTAACTCATCTAAAACACAGGCATGTGCCTTTCACCTTAAGAACAGACAAGCATCTCGAGCTCTGAGGATGACCTGGGAAGGAACCACACTGGAACATTGCAGCATACCCAAATACCTGGGAGTCACCCTGGACTCTTCTCTGACCTACAAAAAGCACTGTTTGCATAACAAGCAAAAAGTGGGCTCTAGAAACAATCACACGAAGGCCGACTGGCACAACTTGGGGATCACAACCAGATACACTGAAGACATCTGCCCTTGCACTTTGCTACTCTGCTGCTGAGTACACATGCCTAGTGTGGAACACATTGCGCCATGCTAAAACAGTGGATGTGGCTCTTGAGACATGCTGCATTATCACACAATGTTTGGGCCCTACACCATTGGAAAAATTACACTGTTTAGCCAGTATTGCACCATCTGACATCCACCGGGAAGTAACAGCCAATAGTGAAAAGACCAAGGCAGTGACATCTCTGGCTCATCCTCTGTTCAGCTATCAGCCAGCACACCAACGCCTTAAATCAAGATCTACAAAGATACTCGCAGGAACAGTTCAGCAAGTGAGAATCCAAAAGTGGCAGGATAAAACCCAGAACCTCAATCCATGGCTGATACCAGATGAGAATTCTAAATTTACATTTTGTTAGTATTGGTGTTTTCATCTAGTGCTACTTCTGGATGGATGTCAGGTGGTGCAATACCGGCTAAACAGTATAATTTCAGTGGAGTGTTGGATCACTCCAACAACCACCATGTCAGACTACACAGAGAAGCCATTGAAATCCACAAGCATGTGGACAATTTCAACAGAAAGGAGGAAAGCATGAAAATGAACAAAATCTGGCTACCAGTATTAAAAAACTCGAAAATTACAACAGCAAAACAACAGAAAGAAAACAAACTAGGACATCTAATCACCTCTCAACGAAAGATTGCTCTAGGCACTGCCAGGCAATCAAATGCTAATCAAGGTGGTCAGTTGAAACATTCACACCTAGCTCCAGCAGACAAGAGTCCTTTGTCTCACCCTGGTCATTCCACAGATATATAAACCCTTTTTTCCTAGTTCCAACAGACCTCACTGGAGGAGAAAATGCCTCTAGAACATGGCCATATAGCCCAGAAAAACCTACAACAACCCAGTATAATTTCTGTAATCCTCCGAGCTCGAGATGCTTGTCTGTTCTTAAGATGAAAACAACATGTCTGTATTTTAGATGGATTAGGAATCAGCTGGTTTTCCTTGTACTAAGCAGTAAGAGCACCTAAAGCTTTGGAGAGCTTCTGTTCAACCATTTCAAAGCTCCCTGCTTGAGCGGTGATGGCACCATTGTCAGCATAGATGGCACCATCGTCAGAAACTCTCTGTCCCTTCTGGCAGTGGCTGGTCATTTGTGTAAATGTGAAACATTGATCATGCAACCTGGAACCCCAGGTCTCAGCGGTGACCAGGGGAGCATTCGCACAGTTAAAACTAGTGCGCCAGCTGCGCCTGTACCTTGAGAAGCCTGACTTGGCCATGGTAGTCCATGCTCTAGTCACATCCTGCTTAGACTACTGCAACACTCTCTACGTGGGGTTGCCTCTGAAGACTGCTCGGAAGCTTCAAATGGTCCAACGATCGGCAGCCAGGATGCTAACAGGAGCGGCACTCAGGGAGCACACCACTCCACTGCTGCGCCAGCTCCACTGGCTGCCTATTTGCTACCAGGCACAATTCAAAATGCTGGCTTTAGCCTTTAAAGCCCTAAAACAGTTCTGGCCCGACCTACCTGTCCGAATGCGTCTCCTCCTATGAACCAGTTAGGACACCGTCCCCGCTGGCTTCACAAGCACGTCTGGCGGGGACGAGAGACAGGGCCTTCTCAGTGGTGGCCCCTTGGCTGTGGAACGCCCTTCCTGCAGATATTAGATCGACCCCCTCCTTGCTGGCATTCCGGAGGAAAGTACAGACTTGGCTGTTTGAACAGGCATTCGACTAAGCAGTGTGATTGATTGATTGACTGACTATTGGAACACGGAATATCGGATAACGAGTTTGGATTCTGATTTCATTGACGAGACCTGATGGATTTGTTATATTGATGTAGTGATGTATTAATATTGATGTTTAATGATTTGTGATGCTATTGCTTTTAAATGCTTAATGATTTTGTATTGTGTATACCTAAATTGTTGTAAACCGCTCTGAGTCGCCTGAGGGCTGAGAAGAGCGGTATACAAATAAAGTAAATAAATAATAAATAAATCTGGTTTTCCCTGTAATCGGCAGTAAGAGCGCCTAAAGCTTCAGAGAGCTTCTGTTCAACCATTTCAAAGCTCCCTGCTTGAGCAGTGATGGCATGATCGTCAGCATGGATGAAACTCTCTGTCTCTTCTGGCAGTGGCTGATCATTTGTGTAAATGTTAAATATTGATGGAGCAAGCATGCTTCCCTGAGTCAGGCATCAAACTGTATTAATTCTACAGTGTGGATGCATTGTTTCCCCATGTTTTACCATGTTCCCTCTCTAGCAAATTTGGGCTATTTTAGGGTTTCTTGGGGGAGGCGGGGAAGGGCTATCATGAAGATTTTGATACAATGCAAACTGCACCTTGTTCCAATAGAACTAGCACTCGGATCAGGGGGAGAAGAGAATGAATAGAGCAAAAACGCTTCAAAAAATGTTCCTTTATTAGGTCACTGTCAGGAAGAAAGCCGCAGAGAGGGGAAAGGGAGGGGGTTCCTGCCTCTCTGTTAAAAACGGCCCTATATTGTCTCATCCTAAATAGCCTCGGCATGAATCGGCACAGCTGCCTCTCTCTTTCTCTGTCTCGGCTTCCTTTCGCAGCAGCATCCCCCGTCCAAAGCGATCCAGCCTGCATCCCGTCGCCATGGTAACGCGGTCCAGCTGAAAACCCTCCAGTCTCCTTGAAATCAAGGAACACTGCTGGAGTGTGAAGGAAGGTGAAGAAAGGAGAAAGGGAAGATGGAGGGGAAGAAGGGGGGAGGGTGGGGAAGAGGAAGAAAATGGGCATCATTGACCAATTTTACCCATCCGTTGACCACATCTGCTTGGTTCTATATGATGTCTAGCTTGGCCTTACTATGTAAAGGAGGCGGTTGCTTCCGAGGATGGACTCTGGGTGTCTTTCAAGGATGATAATTCAGGAATATAGAGTTCATAGGATCCAATTTTATGTCATACCCTCCAACTGTCCTTATTTGTCAGTTATGTGGTCCCAGCTGCTTTTAATATATCCAACTAACTTGGGTATCCGGTGTTGCCCGGATTAATTGGAAAAGTTAGTTTTTCATTGTACAAAATTCATAAGGTTATGGGTGAACTGCAGCTCACATCATGCCATGTTAACCCTGAAAAACCCCTTCTACAATGCCATGTAATCCAGATTATCAAAGTAGATAATCCAGATTATCTGCTTTGAACTGGATTATATGAGTCTGTACTGCCATACAATCCAGTTCAAAGCAGATAATCTGGATTTTATATGAAAATGTAGATGAAGCCTTAGACCCCCTTCTACAATGACATGTAACCCAGATTATCAAAGTAGATAATCCACATTATCTGCTTTGAACTGGATTATATGAGTCTACACTGCCATATAATCGACTTCAGATAATCTGGATTTTATATGGCAGTGTAGAAAGGACCTTAGGGTGCATATACATTATGGAATTAATGTAGTTTGACACCATAGTTCAATGCTATGCAATCCCGAGAGCTGTAGTTTTATGGATTTGTTAGCTTTCTTTGCCTAAGAGGGTTGTGATGCCTCACCAAATTACAATTCCTAAAATCCCACAGGATTAAACCATGGCAGTTAAAGTGGTGTCAAACTGCATTAATTCCGCAGTGCAGATGCACCCTTTGGTGTCTTTTGTCCTCTTTCTTCCCACCTTCCCATCAAGGCCTTATCAGGTTTTCACCTCTTTCCTTCATCCATCTCTTGACAACTTTCCAATTAAGGTCTGATTCATATTTTCCCATTCCTTCCTATATTCCTCTCTTCCCGATTCCTATTAAAGTATGTCAAGATTTTGAAGTCTTTTGTCCTGTTGCTACCTTTCCCATTTTCCTATCAAGGCCACTTTCAGTTTTCAAGCCCTTCCTCCATCCATCTCCCAGTACATCCCAGCTTCCTTTGACAATGGGAAAAGAGAGAGAAATCTATACACATAATAAAAGTAAAATATGTATGTGTTTGTGGCTGGGGCGTCCACTTACACAGAAAAGCTCCTGCCTCCACGAACAGCTTTAGCTTCCACTATGGAATTGGACCATACAAAACCCCCTTGACCAGCAAAAAATACTGGGGGTTTTGGGGGGAAATTCACCTTGATTTGCAGGAGTTGTAGTTCACCTACATCCAGAGAGAACTGTAAACCCAAACACCAATGGATCTGGACCAAACTTGGCACACATATCTGATATTCCAAAATTTGGTGACCAGAGGGGTTTGAGGGGAACTGACCTTTTTCTTTCTGGGAGTTGTAGTTCACCCAAAACCAGAGAGCAGACTTAACCCTACCGATGATGCATCTAGAGCAAACTTACCCAACATAACAAACTTTAAGTACTGATGGAGTTTTTCAGATTATTGAAGCAGATAATCACCATTATCTGATTTTAACTGGATTATATGAGTCTACACTGCCATATAATCCAGTTCAAAGCAGATAATCTGGATTTTATATGAAAATGTAGATGGAGCCTTAGACCCATCTACTGGATTATCTGCTTTGATAATCTGGATTACATGGCATTGTAGAAGGGGTCTAAGGCTTCATCTACATTTTCATATAAAATCCAGATTATCTGCTTTGAACTGGATTATATGGCAGTGTAGACTCATATAATCCAGTTCAAATCAGATAATGTGTATTATCTGGTTTGATAATCTGGATAATATGACAGTGTGGAAGGGTCTAATTAGCCCAAAGGCACCAAATCATGAAAGCTAAGAAGGGTCAACATTGGCTAGTACTTGGATGGGAGACTGCTAATGAATATCAAGTGCCGTTGGCTATATTTCAGTGGAAGGAAGTGGCATAAACCACCTCTGAGGAAACTTGATAGCAAAATGTATTGGTGTTGTCAAAGGTTTTCATGGCTGGAATCACTGAGTTGTTGTGAATTTTCCGGGCTGCATTCTCTCCTGGCATTTCAGCCTAATCGATCGCAGGTATCCCCAGCAGTTGTGAGGTCTGTTGGAACAACCTCTGGAACAACAGACCTCACAACGGGTTCTTGTAGGTTTTTTCGGGCTATATGGCCATGTTCTAGAGGCATTCTCTCCTGACGTTTCGCCCTCATCTATGACAAGCTTCCTCAGAGTAGTGAGGTCTGTTGGAACTAGGAAATAGACCTCACTACCTCTGAGGATGCTTGCCATAGATGCAGGCGAAACGTCAGGAGAGAATGCCTCTAGAACATGGCCATATAGCCCGAAAAAACCTATAACAACCCAGTGATTCCGGCCATGAAAACCTTCGACAATACATTAGACCTCACAACCTCTGTCAAAGATGCAGGCAAAGCATCAGGAGAGGATGCTTCTGGAACATGGCCATACAGCCCGGAAAACTCACAACAACCTGAAATGTATTGGGCTGACATAATAAATAATCAGGCAACATACAAAAAGTTTGGTCAATGATCGGAGCAAATTGAATGGTGTGAAAGGCAGAAAGATGGGAAGAGGATAGAGATGGGAACGATTACTTCCACTCTCAGCAAGAAATATTTTTGAGTCCTGAGGAAGCGGAGCATTGCAGCAGGAAAATCTTGATGCTGTTTTGTTTTCACCCATTAATTTGTCTTTTATTTACCAGCTTGCCGTCACCAGCGCATGAGCCACTTTGCCGAGGTTGTTTCAACAATCAAAAGGATGCCAGCTGCAAAGCCGCTTCCTATATCTGGAGAAGTGAAAGGAAGTGGAAGAAGAGCCCAGGAAACAAAAGGATGAATGTAAGGGCTCAATGGTCTTTTTTTGGAAGTGATAACAGCTAACAGTCCAAGGCTGGCTCCATCGGCAATGTATCGGACACCTCCCACCATCCCCAGCTACTGTGTTGGAGCACATTTCTGGGAGTTAAAAGAGTCCAATCTATCTGAAAGAGGCCATAGAATTGGGAAATCTGGAGTAACGCCTTGTGTTTAATAGGGGAATTGGAGAATGGGGACAAGGCTCAGTGGAATAGAGATCGGGAAAGTGTTTTCGGCGTGAAGAGCAAGATGAGTAAGAACACGAATCAGGAAATGGTAAGTGTGGGATATAGTTGAGGCAGCACGGGATCGTGATTATGATTTTGCTCCTTGTTCAGAAATAATGTTTCCAGATTCAAATCTGGGGAGCAGGGTAAGCTCCCACTGTTAGCCCCAGCTTCTGCCAACCCAGCAATTTGAAAACAGTAGATCAATAGGCACTGCTTCTGCAGGAAGGTAACGGTGCTCCATGCAATCATGCTGGCCACATGACCTTGGAGGTGTCTATGGACAACGTCGGATTTTCGGCATAGAAATGGAGAAGAGCATCACCTTCCAGTATGACTAGACTTAATGTCAGGGGAAACCTTCACCTTTATATGTGTGTGTGTAATATGCTTGTACCACAAAAGATCTTCTATGGCTTGATATATCTAGGTCAAACCTGGCACACAGACCCTTCATTATCCAACTTAAAATAATTGAAGGTTTTAAAGTTATTATTTTTTAAAAACCCATCTCTTTCAGGCCCAGAGCAAAGGGAAGAATTTGGCTGTTGCTAGGTGAAGTGGCCCTTTGTGATGTCACTGGGAGAGAAAGGGAATGAAGGGGATTGGCTTTTGCTAGGTGACATGTATATGAGGGGAAGGGAGGAAAGAAGAGAAGGAGGGAGGGAGGAAGAAAGGGAAAGAAGGAAGAAAGAGGAAAGGGGAGAGTAGAAAGAGAAGGAAGAAAAGGAAAGGAAGAAAAAAGGAGAAGGGGAAGGGGAGAAGAAAAGAGAAGAGGAGGAGAAAAGAAGGAGAAAGAAGGAAGGAAGGAAGGGAGGGAGGGAGGGAAGGAGGAAAGGAAGAAAGGGAAAGAAAAAAGAAGGAAGAGAAAGAGAAAGAAAGGAGGAAGGAAAAGAAGGAAGGGAAGAAGGAAGGGAGAGAGGGAAGAAAGAAAAAGAAGGGAAGAGGAAGAAAGGAAGAAAGAAGGAAAGAAAGGAAGGAATGGAGGGAGGGAGGGAAGAAAGAAAAAGAAGGGAAGGAAAAGGAAGAAAGGAGGAAAGGAAGGAAGGAGAAAGGAAGGAAAGAAGAAAGAAGGACGAAGTGACAACCGGTACTGAAAGCATTGCAAGAGGCATGAACGGATGGAGGGATTGGATGGGAAAATGGAAAAGGAAGAAAAAAAAAAGGAGGGAAGAGAAAGAAAAGAAAGAGGAAGGAGAGCGAAGAAAGGAAGGAAAGAGAGAGGGAAGAAAGGAGGAAGAGAGGAAGAAAGAAAAGGGAAAGAAAAGAAGAGAAAAGGAAGGAAAGAGAGAAAGAAGGAAGGGAGGAAGAAAGAAAAAAGGAAGGGAAGAAAGAAGGGACAAAGGAAGGAAGGGAAGAAATAAGGGAAGGAAGGATAAAGGAAGGGAGGGAAGAAAGAAAGAAAAAAGAGGAAGAGAAAGAGAGAGGAAATTGAAGAGCTAAAGGAGGAAAGGAAGGAAGAAAGGAAGGAAGGAAGGAAGGACAAAGGAAGCATGAGATGAAAGAAAAAGAAGGGAAGAGAAAGGAAGCAGCAGTCCCAATGACACCTGGGCAATGCTAGGTATCTATGTTAGTAGTCAATATAGGTGACATGGGGTGCAGCTATACTGTGGAATCAATGCAGCTTGACACCACTTGAACTGCCATGGTTCAGTGCTATGGAATCCATAGAGTGCCATTTAGGTGACTGGCAGTCTATGGCAGAGAAGACAAAAGACTTTCTAAAACTGTCGCATGGTTCCATACCATTGAGCCATGAAAGTTAAAAGTGGTGTCAAACTGCACTAATTCGACATCGGAGATTCGCCTCTCATCTTCTTCTATTTTCATTACTTCAGTCTCCATTTGGATTCAGTTTGTTTCCTGCTCTTCCAAGGCAGCGGCCTTCTCTTCCAGTTCCAGCTAGAACAGGTTTTTCTGAACCGATGCCCCTCTCTCCCCGTTGCGCGTCTTTCCTCTCTGAGGACATCTTGGTGAATAATTCAGGGCCCGGGCTGGTTCTGACAGCGCCCTGTCTTCTCCTTGGATGGGGCTTGTCATCTTCCATCCTGTCTCCGAGCCTCTGAGCTCAGAAAAAGTGGCGGAGACCTGGCCCGACCTTCTCCCTTAAAGGAGGAGGGGGCAGGACTGTGTCTCGCTGGAGCCTGAACATACAAGAAGCAGAGAAAGGACATCCCGTTCTACGGAGTGGCAAAATTTGGACTTCGTATCCACTCAATATTGAGGGGGAAAAGAGGGGAAAACAAGCAATACACAGTCGGCCCTCCACATTTTGGGATTTGATGAAGACCTTCTCCTAGGAATCACTAGGTCCTCAAGAATGAATCTAGATTAGGTATGGGCAAACTTCAGCCCTCCAGGTGTTTTGGACTTCAACTCCCACAATTCCTAACAGCCTATTGGCTGTTAGGAATTGTGGGAGTTGAAGTCCAAAACACCTGGAGGGCCCAAGTTTGCCCATACCTGATCTAGCTAGTGCTAGAGGTCTAGATGTTTACAAAATATAGCAACAGTTGAGGTAGAGAGAAGAGAAACAAGAAGCCCCTTTGTCCTAAAGTAGTCTCCTTTGTTCACACAACGGAGGTGTTGGACTTACCCTATTCCAGTGGTTCTCAACCTGTGGTCCCCAGGTGTTTCGGTCTATAACTCCCTGAAATCCTAACAGCTGGTAAACTGGCTGGGATTTCTGGGAGTTGTAGGCCAAAAACATCTGGGGACCCCAGGTTGAGAACCACTGCCCTATTCCAAACAAGCCAGCGTGATGGAAGACATTTGTTGTTCATTCATTCAGTCTCTCCGACTCTTCGTGACCTCATGGACCAGCCCACGCCAGAGCTCCCTGTCGGCCGTCACCATTCCCAGCTCCTTCAAGGTCAGTCCAGTCACTTCAAGGATGCCATCCATCCATCTTGCCCTTGGTCGGCCCCTCTTCCTTTTACCTTCCACTTTCCCCAGCATAATTGTCTTCTCTAGGCTTTGCTGTCTCCTCATGATGTGGCCAAAGTACTTCACCTTTGCCTCTAATATCCTTCCCTCCAATGAGCAGTAAGGCTTTATTTCCTGAAGTATGGACTGGTTGGATCTTCTTGGGGCACAAGGCACTCTCAGAACTTTTCTCCAACACCACAGTTTAAAAGCATGTATCTTCCTTCACTCAAACTTCCCTATGGTCCAGCTCTCACATCCGTAGGTGACTACAGGGAATACCATGGCTTTGACTAGGCGGATCTTTGTTGCCAGTCTGATGTCTCTACTCTTTACTATTTTATCGAGACTGGACATTGCTCTCCTCCCAAGAAGGAAGCGTCTGATGGAAGACATAGTCAAATGCAAAGCTGTCAAACTCATTTCCATAGAAGACCACATCAGCCTTTGGTTGCCTTCAAAGGACCTTTGAATCCATGGGTGGAAAATCCACGGATACAGAGGGCCAACTAAATAGATAGATAGATAGATAGATAGATAGATAGATAGATAGATAGGTCGGTACTCTTTAGTTTTAGCCCAGTTTGGGTCCCCAGAAGTTACTGAATGACAACTTCCATTGCTTTTGGTTATCCACCATGAAGACTGGGGATAATGGGGATTGCAACCCAACAGCACTTGTGGCTCTGAGGTTGGGAAAAGGCTAAAGGACATTTTAAACTCAAGACAAGCCTTGTATCGAAATCCAAACCCCACTCTCCTGACTAAACAGAGCAAACAGCAGGCTTCCAGGTTTTACTGGACCACAACTCCCATCAGCTCTGGTCATGATGTCTAATAGTGAGGAATACAGGAGTTGGAGCCTCCGGTGGCGGTGGGTTAAACCGCTGTGCCGACAGGACTGAAGACCGACAGGTCACAGGTTTGAATCTGGGGAGAGCTAGGATGAGCTCCTCTATCAGCTCCAGCTCCTCATGTGGGGATGTGAGGGAAGCCTCCCACAAAATGGTAAAAACATCAAAACATCCGGGCGTACCCTGGGCAACGTCCTTGCAGATGGCCAATTCTCTCACATCAGAAGCGACTTGCAGTTTCTCCAGTCACTCCTGACACGACAAAAAAAAAAAAAGTCCAGCATCTGAAGGAGAGCCACATAAGATTACACAGAGGGTTAAATTCATCCCGTTGGCCTTGAGTTTGACACATGTACTCTTATGCATCCAAAGGCTTTCAGAGTGAAAAGGTTCTGAACCCAAACAAGTTGGCATGATAAAGGCAAGGACTGCAGTCGTTGGGGACACACAGAGAGGGTTCAGGTGAAACAGGTGAGATGTGGTCAATGAAGGTGTGATGGAAGCGATGACGGGCTTTCTGTCCTTGTGCCTTCAAGTGGTTTAAGGGCTGGATTGTGACTCCAGAGTCTGGGATTCAAATTCCCACTTGGCTAAGGAACACAATTGGGAGACCTTTGGCAAATTGCATACTCTCAGCCTCAAAGGACGGTGAGGAGACCCCCATGGCATAATGGGTTAAAGCCTTGTGTCGGCTGAATTGCTGACCGAAAGGTCGGCAGTTTGAATCTGGGGAGTGGGTGAGCTCTTGTCTGTCAACTCTACCTTCCCATGCAGGAGCACGAGAGAAGCCTCCCACAGGATAGTTTAACATCCGGCTGTCCCCTGGGCAACTTCTTTGCAGATGGCGAATTCTCTCACACTAGAAGCGACTTGCAGTTTCTCAAGTCACTCCTGACACGAAAAAAAGAGAGAGGAAGCTCTACTGAACAAACCTTGGTAGGAAACCTAGTGTTAGGTTTTTTCCTTGGGTTCCCCATAATTTGGAAACATCTTGAAGGCACTCAACAATAAAACAATGTGTGATCATTCTTCCCTCTCCGCAAAGCAAATGGCAGTATATCCGTATCGTAAATGATGCCCAAAAAGAGGGTTAATTGGGTGTCAGGGGAGAGAGGGTCCTTTATCCTGTTGCAAATACCATTGTTGCATTATTCCATCAATTACTTGCATCAAGAGGAAATCTCTAATTGACACTCACAAGTAATGAGAATCTCTTGTATCTTAAGCACTATGTCTTTATGGAAAACTACTTTTCGAAATCCAATCCTTAAGTTAGTGGCAATGCTCACTGGGTTTCTGTAGGTTAAAGGTAAAGGTTTTCTCCTTACATTAAGTCCAGTCATGTCCAACTCTGGGGGTTGGTGCTCATCTCCATTTCTAAGCCAAAGAGCCGGCATTGTCCATAGACACCTCCAAGGTCATGTGACCAGCATGACTGCATGGAGCGCTATTACCTTTCCACTGGAGCGGTACCTATTGATCTACTCACATTTGCATTTTTTTCAAACTGCTAGGTTGGCAGAAGCTGGGGCCAACAGTGGGAGCTCACTCCCTAGATTCAAACCTGCAACCTTTCAGTCAGCAAGTTCAGCAGCTTAGAGCTTTAACTCACTGCACCACCAGGCCTTCCTGGGAAATGTAGTTCATGAAGGCAACTTCCCTAAGTTCAAAGCACACTTTGCAAAGGAAGAGAACACAAACCCTTTATTCATTCTTTTTGTGGTTCCTCATCTCCCTGCAGGGAAAAATTAGGAGAAACATATTGGGAATAAGAAAAAAAAGGGGAAACACACACTTGAAATATAAATAAATCATTCTTTTAAAAATGGCACTTCATAGTTTTTGTTTTTACAGTTCTGATGCATTAACATGTGGTTGCAGGAGGAGACAGCTTGGAAGAGACATTCCTTTTGTAAGAAAAGTTGTGGAAACTCCCTTTGCCAAGATGCCGGGAACTACATGTATCCCCCCCCCCCCGCCCCCAAAGGTACTTCTTTTGTAATTATTTTTGACTTTATGATACTCTAGACCAGGTATGGGCAAACTTTGGCCTTCCAGGTGTTTTGGACTTCAACTCCCAGAATTCCTAACAGCCTCAGGCCCCTTCCTTTTCCCCCTCAGCCGCTTAAGCGGCTGAGGGGGAAAAGGTAAGGGCCTGAGGCTGTTAGGAATTCTGGGAGTTGAAGTCCAAAACATCCAGAAGGCCAAAGTTTGCCCATGCCTGCTCTAGACGGAGTTATTTTTTTCCTCATTCAGTTCCTAAATGAAATTTTCCTCCCATTCCCAAATTTCCAGCATTGCAGAGAGTGAGACTCTGAAAGCCATCTTACTGCAGCGTTTCTCAACCTGGGGGTTGGGACTAGGCTTGGGCGGTTTCGTTCGTTAATTTCGTAATTCGTTATTAATTCGTATTTAAATTAGCTTACGATCCAATATTGAGCCATGCAGGAATAGTGTGAGGAGTAATTAAGAATCGAAACAATTTTTCCAATTTTGTAATTATTTTGTAATTATTTTGTAATTATTTCGTAATTATTTCGTAATTATTTTCGTATGTCTGGTGCAAGTTTTATAGTTGTTGTTTGTTTTATCACACCAACAGTCAACAACAGAGGGAGAGGGAAGCTTCAGAAGTTCCCCCTGTCCCATTTGGAGGTTTTTTTAGCATATTGCAATCTCGTCCGCCATTAACGAATCGATTTGTAATTTTACGAAATTTCATAAATTTCAAAAAATTTTAAAGGAAAATTTCAGAATTATTTAAAAAAATGAAATGCAAGGGCCCCCTCAAAACAAAACGAGTTTAGAACCAAATTTTTCCGTGGTTACCCAAGCCTAGTTGGGACCCGTGGAAGGGTCACGAGGAGGTGTCAGAGGGGTCTCCAAGGACCATCAGAAAACACAGTAATTTCTGTTGGTCATGGGGGTTCTGTGTGGGAAGTTTGGCCCAATTCTATCATTGCTGGGCTTCAGAATGCTCTTCGATTGTAGGTGAGCTATAAATCCCCGCAACTACAACTCCCAAATGTCAAGGTCTATTTCCCCCAAACTCCATCATATTTGGGCATATGGAATATTCATGCCATGGACATTCTAACGCAAAGATTATCTCAACACAGTAACAGGTCTAAAACAACAGACTGGACTAACTTCCTCCGTTACCTAGACTATTTTCCCCAAACTCCACCAATGTTCACATTTGGGCATATTGAATATCAGTGCCAAGTTTGATCCAGATCCATCATTGTTTGAGTCCATAGTGCTCTCTGGATGTAGGTGAACTATAACTCCAAAACTCAAGGTCGATACCCACCAAACCCTTCCAGGATTTTCTGTTGGTTGTGTGAGTTCTTTGTTCCAGGTTTGGTTCCATTCCATCATTGGTGGAGTTCAAAATGCTCTTTGATTGTAAGTGAACTATAAATCCCAGCAACTACAACTTCCAAATGACAAAATCAATCTTCCCTCAATCCCACCGGTATTCAAATTTGGGGCGTATCGAGTATTTGTGCCTAAATTTGTTCCTGTGAATAAAAATACATCCTGCGTATCAGATATTTACATTATGATTCATAACAGTAGCAATGTTACAGTTATGAAGGAGTAACGAAAATAATGTTATGGTTGGGGGTCACCACAACATCAGGAACAGTATTAAGGGGTCGCGGCATTGGGAAGGTTGAGAAACACTGACGTACTGTATTTGCATCCCCTTGTTCACGTCTCCTTTTTCTTTGGACACCTAAGCAATATTTCTAAAAGCCCAGGCTTTTTGATGGTGCTGCAATGCTAAAAATTTGGGGACTTGAAGGAATATTTATTTTTTCTTTAAGAATTAAATTGTCGTCATTTTGCCGACCCTATAACTTCCCCCTTACTCCCCAATCTTTTAATAACACTAAACCTTGCTGTCCTTTTCTATTTCACGCCTGAACCTGGCATCTGCCATTCCAGCCTGTTTCCCCCAGTTCCTGCTACTGCAGTGGATAATCTGACATTAAGACAAACATAAAAGGCACTTTTCGATGTTCCTAGTGATATTCTTGAAACTGGGGTAGTATTTTGAGGTAGCTCATAAAGTTCGGTCTAAAACCCAGAGCGTATTCTCCACTCTATTAGAGCCACAAGTATGTTTCCTTCTTCCATTTCCCCATAAACATTTAGCTTATGAAAGTTGTCACTCAACATTGTTGGGGATGATCGTGGAGGGTAGGTGACGGTGAACATGTTAGCTGTTCCAGGTCAAAAACTTAGCCTTTTGTTACGTGTGATAAAAATGTGGCTATTAAGAGCAAAATTATGACAAAATCAGATGCTTTCCTATTCTAGATTGTCTTGTATTTTTTTGTCAAGATACTTAGACCGGTATGATCCTTAGTAGGCCATACCCATATTCTCTAAAGAAAATGATTGTGTTCCTGTTTCCCCCGCAGTTCCTTATTTGTACCAAATGTTTTTAGGCTTGTCTGAGATATCTAGGAAGGACTGTTTCTGTCGTACCGCAGTGGCTGTTCATGGTTTCCTTAACATATTTAAATTTGGGTTCAGCTGGAAGGCACTACTATGATGGCGCTAGAACAGTGGTTCTCAACCTGTGGATCCCCAGGTGTTTTGGCCTACAACTCTCAGAAATCCCAGCCAGTTTACCAGATGTTAGGATTTCTGGGAGTTGAAGGCCAAAACATCTGGGGACCCACAGGTTGAGAACCACTGCACTAGAAGATAATGCTGAGGGTTAAGGCACCATACTGACCCCTAGTGACAGAACAATGCCTTTACAGCATCAACAATAAAAAGGTAAAGGTAGTCCCCTGACATTAAGTCCAGTCATGTCTGACTGGGGTGTGGTGCTCATCTCCATTTCTAAGCCGAAGAGCCAGCGTTGTCCATAGACACCTCCAAGGTCATGTGGCCGGCATGACTGCATGGAGCGCCGTTACCTTCCCGCCGGAGCGTACCTATTGATCTACTCACATTTGCATGTTTTCAAACTGCTAGGTTGGCAGAAGCAATAAGGGAGTGGAAATGCAACTGTCCTAAAATTGAGTGGGGGCATCGGTTTCAGCTGAAAACCTATCATTTGTCCCTGATAATCCAATTCATAAATTAATCACAAAGCCACCTCGGCTATTTTGAATCACTTAGGTTTGGATTCAAGAAACTCCATTTCTTCTTTCTCTTCAAACCTCAAAGCCAGACAGGATGAAAGAGAAACTCACAATGCTGACTCCCCCAAATTCAATCCCATCTGCTTCTGCCCGAATCAAAGCAATGCTTTCCAAATGGATTTTTCTCTTCCAGTTGTAAGAATGCCTTGATCCTTTAGACCAGTGGTTCTCAACCTGAGGTCCCCAGATGTTTTTGACCTTCAACTCCCAGAAATCCTAACAACTGGTAAACTGGGAGTTGTAGGCCAAAACACCTGGGGACCCACAGGTTGAGAACCACTGCTTTAGAGCAGTGGCGTCCATCCTTTGGCCCTCTGGGTGCTTGGGACTCCAACTCCCAGAAGCCTTGGTCCAAAATACATGGAGGACCAAAGGTTGGACACCACTGCTTTAGACAAAAGGAAGGCTTTAGTGTATGTCAAGATAGGGGAACTTATGGCATTCCAGATGTTGTTGGCCATGACTCTCCTTATCATCATTTCATCATTGGCTATGCTGGCTGGAGCAGAAGCAAACTGAACCCAATCTGCATCTGGAAGATCTTTCAGACAAGAGAAGTTTTAATGCATGCTATGGTGGGGGAACCTTTGGCATTCCAGATGTTGGGTCACGACTCTCATTATATCCCATCATTGGTCATATTGGATGGGGCAGAAGAGCACTGAATCCAATTTGCATCTGGAAACTCATATCTTCCCCATATTAATATAAAGAGTGTTGGCTCTCCACCCATTGTGTTCCTGATATATTTTGGGCAACTGGTATCTCTGCTGCATCTTACATTAGAAGATCCAGACGATCGTATGCAGAGATGTGTCCAAGCTGACCTTGCATCCAAATGGAAGGCAAGATGAAGCTTGCCTTCTTAAAGGAAGGAGCCTTTTTGTCACGTGTTTTTCCCAGCAGGTGAGGTAGGTCCATTCCACAGACGCCATGGAACAGTGCCTGATTTAGTGAGGTAGCAAGAAACCTCGCCATTGTGGACAAGGACCTGGGGCTCAAGGGTTCAGCCACGATGATTGACCACATGTTCCAACAAGACACAGATGGGCCTGCCCTCTCGGTCCGAGGAAGACCCTCTCAGGCCCTTCTAAGCTGACCCCGTGCCTGGTTCATGGGACAAGGAAGGGGTGGGTGAGTGGAAAGGAAATGATGAGGCCTAGATGTCGCTTCCTTGCTGTGACACCTCCCTCCCAGCTCCATTAGTAAAAATGGGTTAAGAGATTGTCGTGAAATGTAAAGAAAAAACGACAACGGAAGACGGAAGTGATGTCGTGAATGGACATTTATCATGACAGAAATGAGTTAATAGTATTAGCACTAAAAAAAATGCTGACTTCACTGAGCACAAAATCAATACACAACTTTACACTAAAACACACAAACCTACCAAGACATTCAGGTTTTTTTTTGTTGGTTTTGCTATGTAGCCATGATGATGGAGTTGGTTACTTGTTTGCTCCTTTTTTCTCTCCTTTTCTCTCTTTCTGTCTCTCTCTCTCTATTTTTTTTTATTTTACAATAAAACATTTTCAATCATACCTCTCTTGGTTTTCCCTTCCCACCCCCTTTGGCACCATCCCACGCAAATAAATAAGATTGCTGTTAAAAGGAGAGGTTGGATGGAGAACAAAAATCCAGAATGATTGGAGACAGTTGCATAAAAGATAATGGAGGTTTGTGCATTGATCAATGGATGCTGAAAAAGCCTCACCCCAAATCAGACTGTTGGCCCATTGAAGCCAATCTTAGGGCCCTTCTACACCGCTATGTAATCCAGAATATCAAGGGAGATAGTTCACATTACCTGCTTTGGATTGCCTGAGTCTACACTGCCAAATAATCCAGTCCAAAGCAGATAATCTGGATTTTATACAGCTGTGTAGAAAAGGCCTTGGTGACTCTTACTGGCAGCCAAATTTATGGAACCTCAGACATCCTTTGAGGTCCTTTGTGAAAATTTGTAGGATTTCAACACAGATTTGAATCCAGAACTGTCTGGCCACAAAGCCTCTGTTAAGGAACTAAAGGAAGGAAGAGATGGGCATTCCCAAGACATGAGACAAAAGGTATTAAGCTGGCATTGCTGTTCTGGTTTGAAACAGAAAAGCACTCCCTTGGAAGGAGGCACAAATAATGTGAATGCAGCAACATTTAAATTGTCCTCTAATTTTGCTTTTCTCACTCAGGAGGATGCCTCATAGCAAATACGGTTTCAGAACCAAGCTCTATCCTAATGTTTCCAATTCCGAAATGTTCATAAGCAGCAGGAATTGCTGCATTGCCATTTCGCAAAGCTACACATTTTCATTTGCACATTTTCCTAACAAACTATACAGCCACCTCTCAACTTTCATGGGCTATGTATCCACACATTTGATTATTGACAGATTTGATGGATATGTTTTCTCTAGACACTTGTAGGTCCTCCAGAGTGACAATACAATAAACTTCCATTGGAGTCTGGAGGATGAAAAGATACTTACAGAGGTGCCCTTTCATGTTAAAAAATATATTGGTAATATATTTTCCACTTTAACAGGGCTCATAACCCCTGCAAATGTTGTGGGCCAAATGTATTCCCTTTGGACTGCAAAGATTAAATTGAAATATCAGACCTTTGAAAGGTGACAAGGCTTTCTCTCCTTTATCAGAATCTTAGGATGGGAAGTTAAACTTGGCCGTAGTGGACCAAATCTTGCAAATCTCATATCCTGAAAATAAACTTCAGACACCACACCTATCTGAGAAAAAAAATCTTACATTTATGTTTTTAAAGGAGAGGAAATATATTACGGCACCTCTTATTGTCTGCTATATTTACGTAGTATGTGGGAAGGTGGGAGTATTTAGGTGCAACACCTGATCTCTGCAGCCAAGGTGGTCTGGTACGGACCAAAGAAAAACTTTAAATTCTTCCTGATAGCACCATAACTCTTTCTGTTACCTCTCAAAACATTTTGGAATATATTGAGTGATTCTGTCCACCCCCAAAACCCCCAGCACTTTTATGCACCGACACGTCTCTGATGTTTGAGAACACAAAATCAATGGCCTCCCTCTTTTTCCCTTCCCCTCCCGCACCCCGCAAACATGTTCAAACAGAAACAGAGTATTTACAATGAAGCGATGGTGGAGAAACATTTTGCTGTTGTTGTTCACAGTTAAAAGAGAAAAAAATATGACATCAAATCATCTCATTCAGTAGACTAAATTGTAAGAATTTGACAGTCTGTTGCACTTGTCTTTTCCCCTAATATTTATATATTTATATATATAATTTTAATTTGTTTTTCTGTTTTGTTTTTTTGTTTTTTGTTATTTTTTTTGTAATATGGAAGATGAGGAAAAAATCCAAAAAACACAGGTTTTGATGAACACAGAAGGAGGGAGGTTATAAGTTCAAAATGATGGAAGGGTGAAGCTTGAAAGTTCAGAAGACGGGTTGAAACAAGGTGGAAACTGTCCCCGGCAGCAAGAGAATTCGAGATGGAATCCCCCAAAATTCGGATGAAGCAAAGGTTTGACATTTTTTTAAAAAAACAAACAAACAAACAAACGTTTTGAAAGGTGAGTGCTGTATTCCCCCTTGGAAAAAAAAAAACCAACACGCTAGAAATGTTCTCGATGCTGAGAATGATGAAAGTGGATTTGGAAAAAAAAAAAGCAGTCCGGAGGTAGCCAACCATGGTATAAATAGTCCCAATGCTGCTTTAGGTAAGTGTTTTTTTAAAAAATAATAATATATATATGTACTTATATATATATTTATATATAGAAGTTTGTGGCGTGCGAACTTGTTCAAAATGCTGGATGGAAAGGATGCTCCAGAGGATGAGTGTGTCCTGACACAAATAAAAAAAAGGGGCTTTTGGGGAAAAGGGAAGAGCGGCAAAAGGGAAGAATGAGGGCTTGGCACTCAACAACTGGGATGTACACACATGTGGAGGAGGAGAGGACTTTTCGCCCGGAATAGGATCCCATTCAATCTTATCAAATGCATTTCCTTCCTCTTCCTTGTCTTGCTTTGTCTTTTTCTCACCTTGCCACCAAACCCCTTTTTTTATTTTAAACATGGCTGCCTAAAAAACTTGAAAAGAAAAGAGAAGAAAAACAAGAACAGTGATATGGTAAATGCAAAGGGGGTACAGTAAGTGGAGAGGAGATGATAACAAGACGATTCTCGCTCCCCCTCCCCAACTGCTGGGCAAATGTATATGTTTCTTATGAGATATATAGGTGCATATTGGCCCTATGGGACGCTGAATATGTAATAATCCTTTGATTAAGTTACAGCCCCATTCCTGTCTTGCCTTCCAAAGCTTTAATTCGGAAACACTCTTTGAACACACCTTGGATTGGCAGGAGGAGCCTGGAGGGCACGCCTCAAAAGGAGAAAGTTTCCCTTTCGGATAGAAAGTGGAGTGCCAGCAGCAAAGTCCAGCTAGACCATCTCCACGGCTGATTATTATTATTATTTCATTATTTGATTCATAAAAATCTGGCTCATATTTGGCACATTGAGAGCTCATAAAGTCCCGGCTGTCACCAAAGCAGGTTTCGCTGCCACTTCGCTGGAGCAACAGCGTCTCTGTGTGAAGAGGGCAGGAGGTTCAAAGCACCCAGGAATTGCTGCTTTTGAAACTTATTTAAAATGGAGGGAAAGGGAAGCAGGATATACCAAGACAATCCAGAAGAGAGAGGGGAGGCAATTGGAAAAACTCACCCGTTCAAAAACGTGCCCACCGATCTCCAAGGTTCACCATGCATGTCACTCAATACAATATCATTCCCTCCACTTCCCGTCTGGGCACCAAGATCGTAAACTGAGATTATTTTTTCTCAAGGAGGTCAGAGTTTAAAGAGCATCAGGTGAAGAAGGGAGAATGTGCCTTGATCCTTCTCCCTCAAGACTCAACATTGTTGCATCTCATCATGGAAAACAGCCAGAGAGAAACCATGGCTACAAACCAACAAGAAGATAATTCTGGTGGCAACCTCATGGGTAAGTCCGAATGGAATCAGTAAAGCCTAATTTGGACAAAACTGCTTCAGGTTCAAGATGTAACTCCACTGGAAAACAATGAAATGGGCCTTAGGGCTGCTCTAAAATCCCATCAAAAGCCATGTAAAAGAACTTTTGCTGGATTGAGAATTGGGTTTCCAAGCAGAGGCATGTTCTCCTCCCTTCTATTCAACAGTCCAGTTTGGTGGAGGAAATATATCAGCTCAGAAAACACTGGACATGAATCTACAGCATAGGAGTGACTTTAAAATGCCTCCTCCATGGTGTCTGCTTTCCTCTTTTGCACCTTTGCTCCAAAACCAGCATATGTGCAAGGTGATAGTTTTCCCACTAAAGCAAGATTGGGCTTTTCAACATATAGAAATTGGACATGGTTTCACAAAGCAGATTCCCCCTCCCAAAAGGAGTTGGTATACAATCACATGCTCCCTGCCTCCTTGAGTTACGGGGCAAAAGACCCGTGCCTCCATCACCACCATTCAGCATCAAGACAGCTCCAGAGAAAGACAGCTGAGAACAGAACTGAAGGTCTCCCTTTTTTAATAGAAAAAAGTATTATATTTATTTAAAAGCCACTAAAGATCCTGACGTCAGATCCACTAACAAGTCCTAAGCTTCACTTTTTTTTAAAGAACTTTTGTTTTTAAATATCAAAATGCCCCTGCGGTCCCCATTCCCCCAGCCCACCCTCCCCACCCCAACCCCTTTCCTTGTTAAAAATCTGTTTAAATAGCTGCATGTCATCTATAAATAATAGTTTGGCACTTCAAAAATGAGGGAGGGAAAGTGCGTCTTTTTAAACAGGATATGTCAATAATATTCTCGAAACCTGACTGTTCCAAGTTACAGTAATGGCTCCCAAAGTGCAGTGGATACAAACAACTTTACAATGCTGCTCTGATCCCATCCTACTCTGTTTAGCAAGTTTGGTTTCTTCAAAGAGAGGAAAGAGGAAATAGTTTTGTGGGATTTGAAAGAGGGAAATGGAAGAGGTGCTAAGAAATAAGATATAAGGGGCAGTTCTCCTGCCCAGCTCACATTTCAGTGGCTCTGGCCCCCTGGATGTTGTCCTTAGCCCTGATGTCTTTTGGATGAAGGGCAAAGAAGATGACCAGATCCAGGAGTGCTTAACCAAAGCTCCTTTTCGCTCAGGAAAGGAACTTGGCACAAAAGAAACCTATTTAAAATATCCTCAAGCAAGAAACTCCATGTGGAAATCCCATCATCCAAAGAGATCCTGCTGCTTTCTAACACAGTGGCAGGTGAGGTTACCCAGCATGGTCTCACCCAAGGTTTGGAGCACCAATAATTAGTCCTCACCATCATCATCTTGCTGCCCATCATCCTTTTCAGTGGAGGTAACAGGAGTTTGAATCTGGGCAAAATAATGAAGCTATGGGCCGACTGACAAGTTTACGGTATTTCACCAACAAAGCAGAAAAGAAAGGTTTTATCTTTTGGGGAGTGGCATGCCAGCTAGTCACCAGAATGCCTATCTGATATGAGAAGCGCTATTCCTCACTTAAAAGCCAGGATTTTGACTTCTGCCAGTTTTTTAAAAAAGTCTAAAGCGTTCTGCAGAATTGAACACAATCCTGCAATCCAAAGTGTCATCAGCAGGGAGCTGCATTAGTGAAAGCGGTATGCTCACAAACTGTTAAATTGCATTATGTGTCTTCAGGTGTATGAAATTTACAGCACAAACTAGAATTATAAAGGGCTTGGTATCTTTACCATGAATCCTATCTCTTGCCCAACCTGTCCAAAAGGCTATCAGTGGCTCCTGGATGTTTAATGCCAATTTTATGTAAGCCATAACCAGACCTCTGTGAGATATCATGGCAATTAACGGCAGAACTCAGTTTCATAGTTTCATATCTTACAGTTGGGGAGAAAAAAAGGTGAAAAGACAGCAACTGTCTGATCTTTTTGGTTTCAAAAATATACTTGAAAGTATATGAGTGAAAGCATCTCATTTCTACTCCTCATGGCTTTCAGGGGGAGCCAAGATTATTCAATATTACTAAGAAGTTGCAGAAGTCTGCAAAAGAGGAGGAAGGTTTTTTGGAAAAATGGTTTCTTAACATAATTGACCAGGTGGCAGAGTCCGCGTGTGCCTTGGCATGAAACCATGATTCTGAGATCCCAAAGGAAGAAGAGGAGGGCAAAGCAGAGCTGACGGGAAAAAGCAGGAAGGACAGACTGGGAAAATACTGTTAAAATATCTGCAGCATTTCAGAGAAGGCAGGGAACTGGGTAAGGAATATCCCTCTATGTCGTAAGCATCCACAATATTTAAAAAGACGCAGACTGAAGAATTTGGCACATTTTTCCCTTTTATATCCCTCTCCCACCCTTCTGCCCCTAACACAAAAGCCTGATATGCGAGACACACATCTAAAACAGCAGCAATATTTTGTTCATCATTTAAAAAAAAACAAAACCCCAGGAGGCCTGGAATCTACGCCAGTGTAAACAGAGGCCGCCATTCCTTGCTGCCTGTCTCCCCTCTGCTTTAGTTAGCAAGCAAACCTTCCATAGATAAAATGCTGGCTTCAGCAGCTCTCCTCACTCTGTAGGATCAGTGCAAGATGCTATAGAGATATTGCTTCCTTTACATTTTTAATAGTATATAAGATTCACATTTGAGATTTTGCTCCCTAGTGGTTTTAGAGTCTCAAGACTCTCCCCTTCAGTCTAAGAAGGAAAAAACAGAACAAAGATACATGCTACCACGTAATAAGATATTAATTCTCTGCCCCCCTTCCCTATCCCCTTATGCACCCCCAGAGCCTCACTCACATCCAGACACAGAATTGTCCTAAGAACTAGCCTAGCAGTTGGTCAAGCTAACCTAAAAGAAGGATGGAGGGGTGTGTGCAGCTATCTCCCATCCCACCCCCCACCGCAAACACACCCCGTCCACCTCCATGCTTCAGAAGGAGTCAGGAAAGAATTAAAATATTGCACAAGTCCACACGCCTTGAAGCAAGTTGGACATTGACACAGCAAGATAGGAGCTACTGAAGCAGCTGAGGGGTGAAACAGCCCCATAACTCCCTCAGTATCTTTCCCCACCCTAACCCCAAATCTTGGAGCATTGTATGCTCCATTTCCCCCCTATTTGAAACACTTCTGAATGGGATTATCTCAATCTTGGCTCTTCCAAACAGAGAAGTTTCCTATCACCAAACCAACCTACCTATGAAGATAGATGTGTAGTCTAACAGAGATGCCTCACTGTCTTATGCTGGCGAGGGTCTGTATGCACACAGCCTGAAATGTGCCACAGGAAGTTATAGGATGTATCGCAATGAGATTTGGGGCGACGAGGTAGACATCCACTTCGCAATCCAGCATTGGGAGGACTCCATTCTGCCTTGGCTCCTCTGTAGCCATTTAGTTAAAAGGAAAGGGAGAAAGAAAAACAGAGGCAACCCAGTGCTTCACATTGCAATGCAGTGCTATATGTTTTTGGCCTCTGGGCCAATCCTGAACTCTATGTTCTTATTAAAGAGGGAAAACAATATCAGTGCAGCAAGAAAGCTAGGCTCTTATTAAAATGCTGGCACCTTCAGGAGCAAAAAAGAATTAAATACTCTTCATGCCTTAAGAGAAGCTGCATTTATGTAAACATTGCAGGGAGGAACTTTGATTTATTTCATGTTCCTCCTTTCAAGGGTGATGGTTGCATGGGATAGGGGTCACACAGTGTTGATCAATAGAAGGCTAGCAAATAGAGAAAGCTCAGATAAGCAAACAGCAACACACAGCTCTGTGCTTGGACCGTCAACCCAAAAATCCCATGCACCTGGCACTAGTCACCTTCTTCCACTGGAAATTGGAAGCTGCTCAAATGACCCTGGGGCTGAAACCACTAGCGCAAACCTTCAAGGAGGAGGCAAGAAAAAGAACAGGGTAGTAGGATCCCTGCTGCATAATCACTGGGGTAAAAGCTTTCACTCCAGTGTGGGATAATAATACTGCTTGATTACATGTAGAATGTGGATCAAAAAGGGATTCAAAGATGCAATTTTCATGGATTGAATTCTCTTTGCCAATGTTCAGTCCCACTCAAAGCACTAATACTGATAACAAGATGGTTTAGTGGTTTTCTAATGTCAATAGAGGGTCAGGCTGGGAAAGGAATGCTGTGCAACTTTGGGTATCTTACAGAAAGCATCAAGTTTGGCCCCCAGCAAGATAAGAGCATCAGTAGCCAGCATTTCCTGTCCAGCTGTACCATATGGATTTTACCCAAAGGATGGCACTCGTAAGTGAAAGGATGGTTGGGTTTGGCTGTTGTTCTTGTCTTTCAAGAAAACAGGCCTCCACTTTAGATGATAACCCCTGAAAAAAAAACATGGAGAGCTTTCTTCTTGTGAGGATATATGAAGTTTGGTGAAGGAACTTATCTATTCAGGGAGAGACAAAACAGGAAGTAGCCAAACAGACCTCAGGAAGGAGATCATGACTTCATGGCACCATGTGAAGAAGTCACCTCAACTACATCACAGCCATTTCTCACATGTCAGGAGGATCACTGCTTATTTCAGTATTCTCTCTGGGACTATGATGCTCTTACGCTCACTTTGGAATCCAGATTCCCATCAACTCCTGACTTGCCAATATCAAAACTTCCCCAATGTGAACATTCTGATCTCGTCCCCTTGACTTTGCAAAGTGACTTCTCTATCATGCAGGAAAACTCTTCAGCTACAAACCTTCAATCCAAGCACCTCACTTTTTCTGTTATCATAAATAAAGCTGGGAAATGGGGGAAAGAATGCCCACAGACACACTGTTTTTCCCTCCCACATGAAAATATGTGTGGAAGAACCATGCCTTTTTAAATGCCCATCATCTCAAACAAACCTGTGTTCCTGTTTCAAAGCCCTTCCCAGTCCAACCCCTCCTTCTTCGAGGCATTCCTTCTCCCAGAATACCCAAATTAGGACACCAAGAGGAAGAAAATCCACACTCAGCTTCACTACAAACAATGGACCTCTCAGATAACACACAAAGTGGTGTCATTTTCAAGAACTGAAGGTCCTTAGGCAAAGAAACTACCTCCTTGCAAACTCAACCCACGTCTTCCCTCCCCACAAATATGTCTAAACTCAGTTTGAGCATCTGCGGGTGACAATACTCTGCGTGGGCATGAAGGGGGAGTACCAATAGCCTATCAAGAAATCCTGAACTTGATCTATCGACTCGGGGGTGGGGAACAAAGCATGAAGAGATAGACCTTCCTCTGCCAAGATTGTTGAGAAAGAAAACTGGAAAGAAAAGAGGGAAAGAAAGAGGACTTCTTTTTCTTAAAAAAAATGTTTTTCTATTAAAATCCATCAACTCAAAAAAGAAAAGAAAATGTTGCCATATATATAGATATATAGATATATATACACACACACACACATAAATCGCACCATCAGCGAAATAAAGTTCCAGTAGAACAAACGCTGGGCTGCTGCCCAGAGCAGGGGAGTGCATGTGTGAGAGATGGACACTGGACAGGGGCTGGTGTCGGGTAGGTTACCATTTTAATGATTAAAGGACTGATTTCAACTCTACTCCTTCCCCCAGCCTTCTCTCCAGCCTCCTCTTAACCCACTTTCTGTGGGTTGGTGGCCCGGACGCCTTGCTCGTATGTTACTCGCTGGCTAATAAGATACTGCGCTGCTTGGGTTGCAGCTGGAGTGCCTGTGATGGTGACTTTTCGGTTCCTAGTACCCGGAATAAACTCCCCCTTTTTGGAAATCTGGATGCGGGCGCCTGTCAGCTCTTGGTACTCAACCAACGTCTTGCCGCCTTTCCCCAAAATGGCGCCCACTAGGTTCTCCGGCACGGCAATCTCCACCATATCTTTGGTGCTTTCCACAAGCTTCTCTGTGGCTAAGAAGGAGCTAGCCACCAAAGGGGAGGCTGTCCCTAGATAGCCATTGGCCGCCCCGGTGGCAGCAGCTAAGGAACCTAAGGTGAAGGCTCCGACAGCACCGGCTGGGGTAGTGGTGCTAGTGGATGCTTCATTGGCGTAGGAAGCAAGGAGGTTAGCGGCGGCAGCTGCAGCTGGGTTGGCGCCAGCGGCTACGGCGGCCAGCACTCCAGAGGCGGCTGCAGAGTTGAGGCCGAGCCCTAAAGAACTGGTGTTGTATCCGTAGCTGGCTAAGGTGTTGAGGGCTGTGCTGATGGCCAAAAGGTCACTGCCGGAGAAACCCGGCAGGGCGGCTGGGAAGGCCCCTACTCCAGCCAGGCTGGTGTGGCCCAGGAGGCCCGATGCCGTGGCAGCAGCGGCGGCAGCTGGCAGGACGTCCGTGGAGTTGGCATAGGGTGATCCGGTTGGGTTGGAGTTGGCCACCGGGCCAGTAATGTTGGCGTAGCTAATGTTGAGGCAGCTGCTGCTCTGGGGATCTTCCTGGATCTTCTGGACAATGATATCCACGGCTTTGTGGATCTGTTCAGGCTCACCACTGATGGTCACCACTCGTTCCTGAAGGTTGATGCCCTCAGGCTTCTGGCTCAGCTGCACCCATGCTCCAGACTGCTCCATAATGGCCTTCACGGTGGCCCCTCCTTTGCCTATGATCAACCCCGCCGTGCTGTTGGGAACGATCACTTTAGCCTGCATGGAGAGAAATGAGAGAAGCCGTTTTTATTTGCCATTCCACTTACCTTTAAATGGCTGTCTACTTGTACACCTACATGGCTTTCAAAATGACTAAGCTGACCTCGACTACAAGTTGGCCTTTGCTTAACGTCACAGCGAGAAGATGATTAAATCACAGGAGTAAGAGAGGAAGTTGATCTCAAGTGAAGGGCATGGAGCAGAATTATTTCCCATAGCTGTAATTTTCCACCCTCCACAAAGTCCTGCTATGCAGCCTGTTTGTGTTGTAGGTTCTTGAAGACTTTGCCAGTGGAGTGAAAATGTACAGGTCCTATCAAGCTGGGAAAGCTTTGAGTATGGCTCCATCATGAGAGTCTGTTAACTATGGAGAGAGTCATTATCAGAAGGTCACCCACCATGCAACAAATTGTTTACAACTGCAAACGCAACAGAGATGTCAAATAATTCTCTTTGCATCAATAAAACCCCAAATCTCCAAACTATTCCAATTAGGTTGATATGTACACATAATGGCTTTCTTTGTAGCAGCACAAGGTCAAGGAAATTAGGCTGTCCTCATCCCTTTTAAGCTTCCAGCAGGCAGCCTAAACAGTGCTATTTCGTGTGGCTTTTAATGTCTGAAATGGTTGTGTTTTAAGTATGTATTAAAACAGTATACTAACGTTTTAACATATTATTTACTGTGTTTTTAATTGATATTTTTGCTTTTGATTGCTTTTCTTTGTTCATCACCTTGAGAGTCCCCTTGGATTAGGAGGCAATATAGTAACACCTCAAATAAATAAATAAAAGCAGGCAAAATTGTTTTCCATGTCTAAAATGTATATCAGTGGTTCTCAACCTGGGGTCCCCAGATGTTTTTGGCCTACAACTCCCGGAAATCCCAGCCAGTTTACCAGCTGTTAGGATTTCTGGGAGTTGAAGGCCAAAAACATCTGGGGACCCACAGGTTGAGAACCACTGATGTAGATTGTCGAAACTGATGAAATGACAATGCAGGTGTATAACGCCAGTGAAAAAAAACAGTTTCAAAATTGATTAGTTTTCATAGGTGAATATTCTGAATTGTCAAACATATATTTCACACAAGCAAGCACTACCTAAAACTAGTAAAATGAACTCTGATCCCAGACAATATGTCCATAGAGAAGATGATGAAATAGAGTGACTTTCCCCATATGCATCCTTGCCCTCAAGTGAGTCTTCTTCTTCAGAATATATGTCTATCAGAATTAGGACAATGGTAAAGCAGACATTATGCTTTTTCCTGTTTTGTGGCTGAGATATGCTCTAGAACAGTGTTTCTCAACCTGGGGGTCAGGACCCCGGGAGCGGGGGAAATTGTGAGGGGGGTGTCAGAGGTGTCACCAAAGACCATTAGAAAACACAGTATTTTCTGTTGGTCATGGGTGTTCTGTGTGGGAAGTTTAGCCCAATTCTATCATTGGTGGGGTTCAGAATGCTCTTCGACTGTAGGTATACTGTAAATCCCAGCAACTACAACTCCAAAATCTCAAGGTCTACTTCCCCCAGACTCCACCAGTGTCCACATTTCGACATATTGAATATTCATGCCAAATTTGGTCCCAATCCATCACTGTTTGAGTCCACAGTACTCTCTAGTTGTAGGTGAACTACAACTCCCAAACTCAAGGTCAATGCCCGCCAAAACCTTCCAGTATTTTCTGTTGGTGTTGGGAGTTCTGTGTGCAAGTTTGGTTCAATTCCATCATTGGTGAAGTTCAGAATGCTATTTGATTGTAGGTGAACTATAAATCCCAGCAACTACAACACCCTAGTGACAAAACCAACCCCCTGCACCCAACTACACCAGTATTCCAATCTGGGCATACCAGGTATTTGTGCCAAATTTGGTCCAGTGAATAAAAATACATCCTGCATATCAGACAGTTACATTATGATTCATAACAGTAGCAAAATCCCAGTTATGAAGTAGCAATGAAAATAATGTTATGGTTGGGGGTTACCACAACATGAGGAACTGTATTAAAGGATCATGGCATTAGAAAGGTTGAGAACCACTGCTCTAGAAGGCTAGAAATGGTGCCCAGGCTTCGAATGATTTCCTTTGCTACTGCTTGAGATCCTTACAGTTTTGTGGTTATCACAGCCTCCTTAGAAACCCGGCCCTTAACTCCCCTGCCTGTCAGTCATTCCATAAATGCCACCTACTCTTTTCTTTTGTTTTTCTGTTGCCCATTATTACCTTATTCACTGACTAGACTTAATGCATCAGTCTGGAGCAAGTAATATAATGGAAGAAACCACTTCAGCACCGTGGAGAGCAACACACTTCTTACATTCAAGGCCCTAGACTTCATCTCTTTGTAGTTAAGTTTGAATAGGTAACTTGGTATAATGGTGTCAGTATCCTTTCAACAACATCCAAGTTGGGATTTCTTATGGTTGATGATGCAGCCTCTAAACCAGGGCACTGTGTTGGAGATGATCTTTGGGAGACAAACCTTCTAGCCCAGTTGTTCTCAACCTGTGTTTTGGCCTACAACTCCCAGAAATCCCACCCAGTTTGCCAACTGTTAGGATTTCTGGGAGTTGAAGGCCAAAACATCTGGGGACCAACAAGTTGAGAGCCACTTTTCTAGCCAAACCAGGATGGAAATCACATCTTTGAATAGTTAGATCTTGGGTTACAATCCAGAGACCCACCAACCAGCTGCATAACTCTCTGAAGCTCTAGGTGCTCTTACTGCCTACTACAGGGAAAACCAGCTGATCCCCAACCCATCTAAAACACGGACATGTGCCTTTCATCTCAAGAACAGAGAAGCATCCCGAGCTCTGAAGATCACGTGGGAAGGAATCCCACTGGAGCATTGCAGCGCACCTTGGAGTCACTCTGGACCGTGCCCTGACCTACAAGAAGCACTGCCTGAACATCAAGCAAAAAGTGGGTGCCAGAAACAATATCATACGAAAGCTGACTGGCACAACCTGGGGATTACAACCAGATACAGTGAAGACATCTGCCCTTGCGCTGTGCTACTCTGCTGCTGAGTATGCATGCCCAGTGTGGAACACATCTCACCACGCTAAAACAGTGGATGTGGCTCTGAATGAGACATGCCGCATTATCACGGGGTGTCTGCGCCCTACACCACTGGAGAAATTACACTGCTTAGCCGGTATTGCACCACCTGACATCTGCCGGGAAGTAGCAGTCAATAGTGAAAGGACCAAGGCAGAGACATCTCCAGCTCATCCCCTGTTTGGGTATCAGCCAGCATGTCAACGACTTAAATCTAGAAATAGTTTTCTAAGATCTACAGAGACACATTCGTGGAACACCTCAGCAAGCGAGAGTCCAAAAGTGGCAGGCTCAAACCCAGCACCTCAACCAATGGCGGATACCAAATGAGAGACTCCCTCCTGGGCACACAGAAGACTGGGCGACTTGGAAGGCACTGAACAGACTGCGCTCTGGCAGCACGAGATGCAGAGCCAACCTTCAGAAATGGGGGCTACAAAGTGGACTCCACGACATGCGAGTGTGGAGAAGAGCACACCACTGACCACCTGCTGCAATGCAACCTGAGCCCTGCCACATGCACCATGGAGGACCTCCTTGCAGCAACACTGGAAGCACTCCAAGTGGCCAGATACTGGTCAAAGGACATTTAACCAACTACCAAACTCACAAGTTTTGTATTTGTCTGTTTGTTTGCTTTGTTCTGTTAGAAATGTAATATAATAGGCTGGTTGCTCTGACACGACAAATAAATAAAGCTGCAGTAAAAAAAAAAGAAGAAGTCATTTCTCCAGACTTTCAACATGCAAACACACAAGTAATTGAACACGCAAACTTTTCCAAACTTTGGGCACAGAGTGGGGAATAAAAAACATCTCTCTTTATAGTTCTGTGCTATAAAGGGATAGAAATGGATAAAAATTCTGCTTTAAGAGCCAAATCCTGCAGTTTGCATAAGTATATGCAAATGAAGTCCGTTCACCTGATTTCTTCCCTTTATTCACAAGGAAGAACTCTGCTAGGCATGCAAGCCACACACACTTCCAGCCACTAGAAATCTGCCATTCTTCTGGCTTCGGAAATCTCAGCAGGCATTTCTCACCTACTTCTAATAAACCAAGTATATTTTGCACAACCCCGAGGAGCAGAAACTTGATTTATTTTTAAGGTAACAACTACAAAATGAAAGAAGGAGCTTCTGAGGTGGTACAATTTCCATAGGCAACCTTACATTTTGTTCATTTTCTCTCCTACACTGCTCTATTTACAGCATGCTCAGCTTCTACAAGGAGTGTGTAGCAAGGGAGAGAGATGTGATTGAAAGTGATGAGGGGACTTTGTGTATGGAGTAGATCTGTAGGGTGTATCTGAAGCAATTCCTCCAGTGTCTGAGATTTCAGCAGATATTGGCCATTTTTAGGAGCTCTTCTAAGACAACCAAATAGGAGGATGAGAAGAAAGGGAGATGGCTTCAGGGGCTTCGTAATGAAGAGGGAGGGGGCTGCTCCACCCTGCCTTTATATAACCACGGAGAAAGAGAGAGCGATACAGATTTAGCAAGAAAATGCTCTTATGTAATCAAGTCGGAGGCACCTCCCGAAACCCATCACCTCGACCAACCCACAGCGATGGTGCTGGATTAGTGGGAAGGGGGGCAAAAATCAAATGGGAGAGCAGGAGAAAGTCCTTCCGTGCTGGCAGAATGGGTGCTGCATCCCAGATTTAATCTGAGAATTAGCTGTTTCCTCCAAGCTGGCGGAATCGCAACTAAAATCAAGAAATACACTTCTGAGAGAAGGAAGGCCCACGGAAGACAACAGCCTGGCACAGCAGGGGAGCATCCACAGTTTTGTCCATCACATTCACCTCCACAGCAAGAGCTTCCCGCAGTTTTGGGCAAGAAAAGAATAAATACAAATTTGGAGGTGGGGAATGGCTTCTCTTCATGTTGTCAAAGGCTTTCATGGCCAGAATCACTGGGTTGCTGTGAGTTTTCAAAGGTGTATGGCCAAGTTCCAGAAGCATTCTCTCCTGACATTTCACCCACATCTACGGCAAGCACCCTTGGAGGTTAAGGGGTCTGTTGGAAACTAGGCAAGTGAGGTTTACTGCATATACTCAAGTATAAGACTAGTTTTTCAGCCCTTTTTTCGGGCTGAAAAAGCTCCCCTCGGCTTATACTCAAGTCAAGGTTACTTATTATTTTACTCTATTATTATTATTGTTGTTATTATTACATTTATAGGTTAACTATTATTTTATTATTATTGCATTTATTATTTTATTCTATTATTATTGAAAGGATACGTAAACACACGTACATTGAAGAGTAATGGTTTTTGTCAGAGTTGGACAGTCTTATCTTACAGTTTTATGTAAATATTAATAAACATTTAACCTACTGATGTATCTATTTTTATTTTGAAATTGACCAGTAGCTGCTGCATTTCCCACCCTCAGCTTATACTCAAATTAATATGTTTTCCCAGTTTTAGGCACCTAAAATTAGGTGCCTCGGCTTATATTTGGGTCGGCTTATACTCGAGTATATACGGTATATATCTTTGGAATGTTCAGGGTGATAAATACTAATCAAGGTGGCCATTTGCAACATTCACAGGGACAGCTCATCACTTCTCAACAAAGAATTCCCCCAGGCAGTAAGAAGCCACACCTTGAAAACCGCTAGGTCAGCCCACCAGGACCCTAAGATCTTCTGGGGAGGCCCTGCTCTCTATCCCGCCTGCTTCACAGGTGCGGCTGGCGGGGACGAGAGACAGGGCCTTTTCTGTGGTGGCCCCTCGGCTATGGAACGCCCTTCCCATGGAGGTAAGATCAGCCCCCTCGCTGATGGTGTTCCGAAGAAGATTAAAAACCTGGATGTTCGAACAGGCATTTGGTTAATCGGTGCAATGAATGTGATGATTACAGGAATGGTAATATGGACGACGAAACTGGATCACGATTTTAGTCATGAGATGCATTGGGTTGTTATTGTTGTGTCAATATTGTGTATTATGCTTTTATGGTTTTAAATTGTATATTGTTGACTGTACCTTTGTTGTAAACCGCGTTGAGTCGCCTGTTAGGCTGAGAAACTGCGGTATACAAGTAAAGTAAATAATAAATAAATAAATAAATACTAATCAAGGTGGCCAATTGAAACACTGACACCTACCTCCAACAGGCAAGAGTTCTTTCTCCCACCCTGGACATTCCACAGATGTATAAACCTCACTTGTTTAGTTTCCAACAGACCTCACAACCTCTGAGGATGCCTGCCATGGATGTGGGTGAAACATCAGGAGAGAATGCTTCTGGAACATGGCCAGACAGCCTGGAAAATTCACAGCAACCCACATTCTCTTTATGTTGAGCAGTGATTCAAGCAAAATGAAGCATCACCAGAGCAACGCTGGTATTATTTCTCTCCTTTCCAGATCCAGTTGGCACTTGCACTGTGTTTCTGAGTAGAGCTAGGAAAACATTATTTTCGTTCGACTATAACTCCCATGATGCTGAAAACCAGTAAAAACACTGGTTGGGAGAGGAAATGGGAGTACCTTCCCATGCTGTTTTTTGGAGTGGTGCTAAAATGGGTCAAAACTTTGTCCATCTAGGAAGGGATAAGAGGTACATCTTTCTTTATCAATATCGTCTTGGAAACGATCTTCCCTTTTCCTTCTCCTTAATAAAAACAGAAGTGTCACATAAAACCAGGGACCAGCTCCTTTTGCCTTGGCAACCAGGCATTAATCTGTGTTGGCTGCCAAGGCCAGGCAAAATTTGTTGACACTTCTTCTGTCCTTTAAAAAAAAGATATATAATATCAGGTTGCTCACCTTATAAGTATCTCGCATCACCTGTCCCAATTTGTGTCCCATTTCTGATTATTTTAGTACTAAAATTAGTCTTTCACCTTGCTAAGATGTCCTTTAGGCCACTGATTTGGACAAATACCTCACCTTTTTCTTCCCAAATACTATTTTATCCCTTTGTAAGAACCTGTTTCACAGTATAGCTTATATACTGCATGTGTCAGAACTAAGAAAATATATTTGTTTAGACTGTAATTCCCTGAATCCTCCAGCCACCATGGCTACTGGGAGTGTCTCTGGGTCTAGTCCAAAGAAGGGATTTTTCCTCGTTTTCTGCTTCTCCAGAGTTTTGTGTGTTTATGCATGTGCCTTCAAGTAATCTGTTGACTTATGGCAGCTACATTAATTTCATAGGGTTTTCCTAGGTATGACATACTCAGAGGTGGTTTTGTCATTTCCTTCCTCTGAAGAAGAACTTATTTCAGCACCAGGTACTGTATTAGTTAATGATCTCTCATCCAAGTCCTAACTAATGCTGACTTTGTTTAGTGTCTGAGATCAGGCAGAATCTGGTGCTTTTAGCTATACTTACTTATGTTGTGCCTTGTACAAAGGATCTGAGATAAAATCAGAATATAAATCAAATAGACAAACTTCCTATATTCATATGGACATTTCGGAATACAAGCAGTCCCCAAGTTATGAATGAGATAGGTTCTGCAGGTTTGTTCTTAAGTTGATTTTCTATGTAAATTTGAACATTTACACTGAAAATGTTGCTCAAGGTTGTATGCAGAACACATCATGATATGTGCGGGGCTTGAGGAATGCAAGGCTGGGGTGAAAACTGCTGGAAGAAACATTAACAACCTTAGATATGCAGATGACACCACTTTGATGGCCGAAAGTGAGGAGGAGCTGAGGAGCTTTCTAACCAAGGTGAAAGAAGAAAGCGCAAAAGCTGGATTGCAGTTAAACATTAACAAAACCCAAGATTATGGCAACAAGAATAATTGACAACTGGGAGATAGAGGGAGAAAACGTGGAGGCAGAGACAGACTTTGTATTTCTAGGTGCAAAGATTACTGCAGACGCAGACTTCAGCCAGGAAATCAGGAGACGCTTACTTCTTGGGAGGACAGCAATGACCAATCTTGATAAAATAGTGAAGAGTAGAGACATCCCACTGGCAACAAAGATCCGCATAGTCAAAGCCATGGTATTCCCCATAGTCACCTACGGATGTGAGAGCTGGACCATAGGGAAGGCTGAGCGAAGGAAGAGAGATGCTTTTGAACTGTGGTGTTGGAGGAAAGTTCTGAGAGTGCCCTGAACAGTGAGAAGATCCAACCAGTCCATACCAAGAAATAAAGCCTGACTGCTTATTGGAGGGAAGAATAGTAGAGGCAAAGATGAAGTACTTTGGCCACATCATGAGAAGAAAGGAAAGCTTGGAGAAGACAATGATGCTGGGGAAAATGGAACAAAAAAGGAAGAGGGGCCGACCAAGGGCAAGATGGATGGATGGCATCCTTGAAGTGACTGGATTGACTTTGAAGGAGCTGGAGGTGGTGACGACCGACAGGGAGCTCTGGCGTGGGCTGGTCCATGAAGTCTCAAAGAGTCGGAAACGACTGAATGAATGAACAACAACAACAAGGTTTCCCGTTGACATTAAGTCTAGTCGTGTCTGATTCTAAGGGGTGGTGTTCATCTCTATTCCTAAGCCGAAGAGTCGGTGTTGTCCGTAGACACCTCCAAGGTCATGTGGCTGGCATGACTGCACGCAGCACCGTTACCTTCCTACTGGAGTGGTACCTACTGATCTACTCACATTTGCATGTTTTCAAACTGCTAGGTTGGCAGAATCTGTGGCTAACATCGGGAGCTCACCCCACCCCCTGGACTTGAACCACCGACCTTTCAGTCAGCAAGTTCAACAGTTCCGAGGTTTAACCCACTGTGCCACTGGGGGCTCCATATATATATATACACACATACACACAATGTGTGTGCGTATGTAACTTTGTTTAGCATAAGAATGGGTGAACACCCCTGTGGTGTTTGTTTTGCTGTCTGTGCACCTGTTCAGAAGATTTCACTTCACTTTCTGTCCCTGTAACAATTTTTGCAAATTTGGCTTGTTGTGGAAACAAGGATTTAGTGAGAAAGTTTTGGTGGAAACACCTTTTTTGGTGGAAACACTCTTCCAGGAGTGAATTTCTCTTCTGAGGGGTAGATTTCTCTCACTTCCTATTGTCTCATCCACCCCCCCCCCCAATTCTTAACTAGGAGTCATTTATAAATTGGATGTTTGTAACTCAGGGACTGTCCTTCCCCCAAAAGAAGGGAAAGCCCTCCTTTAACTGGCAGGGGGCAGGAATGCACTCTCCATTCATTTCCCTTCACCCTTGCAGCCATGTAAATTCCTCTTCCATACACACTTCCTGACCCACACTCAAAGGTGGCCCTGCCAAGATCCTTGTTTTCGGCTTCCAACCCATAGCTGGCTTTCTTCTGTGCTGCCATAGCGACGGCACAACCGACAGACAATGAGAGAACCTGCCGGCTGGCCCCTTCTTCTGCACACAGCAACCTTGAGTGGAGGAATAGGCAGGCACACCCCTCCACATTTAGCCATCTTTCCTTTGCAATGGAAAAGCAGTGCCAGAGAACAGAAACACCACATATTCCAAACAGTCACCAATCTCTTTGCAAAACAACTGGCATTTTAATAGACATGTCAAGGTTTGCAAAAATATGTTTGCATTGATATAGGTCTTTTATTAGTTTCTATTCTACTGGTGGAATGTCTGAAGGGAAGATGGAGCTAGCTTTCTTTCTGCTGTTCTGGAGGCTAGAACATAAACCTATAGATTCATGTGATGAGAATAGAGATTCAACCTAAACATTAGGAAGGAATTCATTACTGTAAGAGCTGTATGGGAGTGAAATAGATTGCCTTGGAGAGTGGTTGACTCTCATTCTTTAAAGACTGTTTTAGCGCTACATAGCAGGGAGTGGAATAGATGTTCTGTGCAACCCCTTCTAATTCTGCAATTTAATTTGATTGTCAGTTTGTGCCAAAGAGGCTTGCTACAGACACTTGAACAAGCTTATATTGTTAGAGATGTCCTTCCAAATGGAAATATGAGGTTCAAATTAGACAATCTCTCCTTCTACCAAAACATTCAACTATCCACTTGATGAGGTTTATCAAACATGGAACTCCTTCTCAATATCAGAGTGATATGCTTTCCTTGTTTTGTTTGCTTGTTTATCTGATTTCTATACTGCATCTTCCCAAAGTTTGAGTAACTACTGACTGACCCATCCAGTGTTTTCTTCTATTGCTATTGAATTATCAGAGAGAAATGCAAGATTTAATTATCAGAGAGAAACACCACCAAAAAACCACGAAAACCATAAGAACACATGGAATGTCTGTGTTTGGAAGCATATAAAATGTCAGAGGGCTGGACGGGTTCATTTAGGGAGATATGATCTGCCAGACAGAATCATAACCTCATAGTATTTGACAAGCTGGAAGGGGTTCTGGGGCATCCAGCCCAACTCCATTCTGTCATGCTGGAATACACAACAAAAGCACCCCTTAAAGATGCCCACTCAACCTCAATTTAAAGACGTCCAAAGAAAGAAACACTAGGGATTCTGGAAGTTGTGGTCCAAAACAATATGGCTTTCATGCCCTCTGGACTACACCAGAATTTAGACCTCTTCTACACTGCCATATAATCCAGATTACCAAAGCATACAATCTACATTATTTGCTTTGAAAAGGGTTACATAACTTTACACTGCTTTATAATCCAGTTCAAAGCAGATAATCTGGATTTTATATGGCCTCAGCAACCAGGTTTCCTCCAGATGGATTTGTAATAACCCATATCCTAGCTGATAGTGATGTAGAATTGCAATCAAATGAGTGCATTTACACTGCAGAATAAATTCAGTTCCACACCACATGTCTCAATGCAAATGGTAGTTTGGTGGGGCACGGGCGCTATTTAGCAGAGAAGCTTCAAGACAATGTAAATCTACAACTGCCATATTTTAGTGTTGAGCTGTCCTGAGTCCCTCTGCAGAGGTTAAGATAGGATGGGGTATAAATAAATAATACATTAATTCTGCAGTGGAGATGCAATCTAATAGCAAAGGCCACCAGGTTGCAAGATGTTGAATTTGATTGACCTTTCGTCTGATCCAACGATCTTACTTTCTTTTAAAGGGCACTCCAAACTGTACCCTCCTCCTGGGATCCCCCAAAAGAATGAAACACCACGATTCTGAAGCCATTCACCTGCTTAGCACGGTCTGGGTTCATCGTCGTCTGCGGCTGGAGGATGTTGACCGACTCCGGCTTCACTACGGACTGAGGGATCTCTCGGACCTTTTCGGCAATGAAGTTGTGGACCGCATTGAGGGCTTCCGCCGTGCCTTGGACCAGGCAGACCCGCTCCGTGGTTCCTGAAGGGTGCCAAAAAATAAAAGAAGGAGAGTTGGCCATGATGAAGGTGATGATTAATAACTTTTCTCTTGTTAAAGGTCCAAAGTGTTTAAAAAGATGCTCTGGATGTTTGCCTCCTTTAAATTCTCCCCAGCTATTCTTCCCAGCTGCTTTGAGTCTTCTTGTGGAGAGAAAAATCAGGCCATAAATAAACTTTATTATTATTATTGTTACTATTATTATTTTATTATTATGCAAAGGCTCTGGCATAAACCAGTACAGGTGGTCCCAGTGGTAATCGGCACACTGGGTGCCATGCCAAAAGATCTCAGCCGGCATTTGGAAACAATAAACATTGACAAAATCATGATCTTTCAACTGCAAAAGGCCACATCACTTGGATCTGCACGCATCATTTGAAAATACATCACACAGTCCTAGATGCTTGGGAAGTGTTTGACTTTTGTGATATGAAATATCCAGCATATATATAATATCCAGCATATAGATCTCGTTTTCTGTGACATACTGTGCTTTTGTGTCAGTAAAATAACAACAACTACAATAATAATTTATTCCTGTAAGCCTGTACATCTTAACTGCTGAGGAAAAGAACCATATTTCCTCGATTCAGGCCCCTTCTACACTGCCATATAAAATCCAGATTATCTGCTTTGAACTGTAATATATGACTGTGTAGACTCATATAGTTCAAAGCAGATAATGTGGATTATCTGCTTTGATATCTGGATTATATGGCAGTTTAGAAGGGGCCTCCCCCACATAAACATCTCTAAAAACAGGGTGTGTTTTAGAATCACAGGTGCTTTTTATATATAAACTAGCATATATACATTTTCTTTGGGGCTCTTTCTTTCTTTTCTCCCTTTCCCCTTAATCTGGTCCCTCCATTGTGATGCTTCTCCCTCTTTCTTTTCCTTAGCTTGTTTTCTCTCGTAATAATAATAATAATCACCATCACCATCATCATCATCATCATCTTTATTTATATTCCACAACCTCTCCCTGAGGAGACTCATACTTCTTCCTTTATCTTACTTCCTCTCCTTTCTCATCCTTCTTTCCCTTTCCCTTCTTTTTTTCTTCCCTCTCTTTAGCCCTTCTTCCCTTCCTTTCTCTTTCCTTCTTTTTCTTTTTCTCCCCACTCACACTTTCCCCCCTTTCCTTTTTCTTCCTTCCTGTCCTACTTTCTCTTTCTTCCCCTCTCACTTCCTTCCTTCTTCCTTTCTTTCCATTTGTTTCTCTTTCTTTCCCATTCTTTCCCAGTGACATCACAGAGGGACACTTCACCTAGCCACAGCCGATCTGTTTGTTCCTTTTCTTTCCCTCTGCTCTGGGTCCAAAAGGAAAGCATTTTTATATTATTGTTCAACACCTCAATTATTTAAAGTTGGATAATGAAGGGCCTGTGTGCCTTTGTGGTACAAAACCTACAAACCAGTGTGTGTTTGTGTGTGTGTATGTATATATATATATATATATGTATATATATATATACACACACACATACACATACATATATACATACATACATACATACATATATATATAGGTAAAGCTTTTTTCTGTGGGTGAAATTAGTGAAATTAGTGGCCTTCACTATGATCTAGATTTTATTGTAAGCCACTTTGAGTCTATTGTTGTTGTTGTTATATTTATGGCAGTGTGGACTCAGATAACCCAGTTCAAAGCAGATATTATGGGTTATTCTGCCTTGATATTCTGGGATATAGGGCTGTGTGGAAGGGCCCCCAGAATATCAAGGCAGAATAATCCATAATATCTGCTTTGAACTGGGTTATCTGAGCCCACATTGCCATAAATATAACAAGAACAACAACAACAATTGTGAGGAGATCCTATATACCTCCATTGCCATCTTTCTCCTCAAATGATGCAATGATAATATTTATGTACTTGCACTTCTTAAAAGTTATTATTATGTTTATAATGTCTATTATGTTTACTTGAGCCTAGTGTCTAGATCCAGAGAAGTCATGCTCCCCCTCTATTCTACCTTAGCCACACCTGGAATACTGTGTCCAATTTTGGGCACCGCAATGGAAAGGAGATGTTAACAAGCTGGAATGTGTCCAGAGGAGGGCGACTCATATGATCAAGGGTCTGGAGAACAAGCCCCATGAGGAGAGGCTTAAGGAGCTGGGCATGCTTTGAACTGGGGTATATGGCATATGGCAACATGGCAGATGGCTGATGGCCCTTACTTCCACACAGCCCTATATCCCAGAATATCAAGGCAGAAAATCCCACATTATCTGAGTATGAACTGTGATAACCCAGTTCAAAGCAGATATTGTGGATTTTCTGTCTTGATATTCTGGGATATACTGTGTGGAAGGACCCTCAGCCATCTGCCATGCTGCCATATATCCTAGTTCAAAGCAGATAATGTGGATTATTCTCCCTTGATATTCTGGGATATAGGGCTGTTTAGAAGGGCCCCCAGAATATCAAGGCAGAATAATCCATAATATCTGTTTTGAACTGGGTTATCTGAGTCCACAGTGCCATAAATATAACAACAACAACAACAACAACAATTGTGGAGTGTGGAGGTGTGTTTAAGTACAATCCACTGGGGCCCCTTCCACACAGCCATATAACTGTGCTGTTGTTTGAACGCCATCAAACAACAGCACAGCTAATAGCCGCTGCAGTGATGACATGAAAACAAAGTATATTGAAGAATAGAAGTCATAACAATGATTTATTAACCCGAGTTATAAACGATATGTCTTCACATTGCCATCCCCGAACAGCAATGCACTGCTTACATTGTGGAATCACAGCTTCTTGGGTAATTTTATGGATAGTTATGGTGTCTCTCCTCCAGCAAAGGATCACCGCCTTGTCACCTTATTTCTCATGCCAGTAAGGTAATGCTCAAGATCCTGCAAGGAAGACTCCAGCAATACATGGAGCGAGAGTTGCCAGATGTTCAAGCTGGGTTTAGAAAAGGCAGAGGAACGAGAGACCAGATTGCCAATATCCGCTGGATAATGGAGAAAGGCAGGGAGTTTCAGAAAAACATCTACTTCTGCTTCATTGACTATTCTAAAGTCTTTGACTGTGTGGATCATAATAAATTGTGGCAAGTTCTTGGTGGGATGGGCATACCAAGCCACCTTGTCTCTCTCCTGAGGAATCTGTACAAGGACCAAGTAGCAACAGTCAGAACTGACCACGGAACAACAGACTGGTTCGAGATTGGGAAAGGCGTACGGCAAGGCTGCATACTCTCACCCAACCTTTTTAACTTGTATGCAGAACACATCATGGGATGTGCGGGGCTTGATGAATATTGCTGGAAGAAACATTAACAACCTCAGATATGCAGATGACACCACTCTGATGGCCGAAAGCGAGGAGGAGCTGAGGAGCCTTCTCACCAAGGTGAAAGAAGAAAGCGCAAAAGCCGGGTTGCAGCTAAACGTCAAAAAAACCAAGATTATGGCAACAAGAATGATTGACAACTGGAAAATAGAGGGAGAAAACGTGGAGGCCGTGACAGACTTTGTATTTCTAGGTGCAAAGATTACTGCAGATGCAGACTGTGGCCAGGAAATCAGAAGACGCTTACTTCTTGGGAGGAGAGCAATGTCCAGTCTCGATAAAATAGTAAAGAGTAGAGACATCAGACTGGCAACAAAGATCCGCCTAGTCAAAGCCATGGTATTCCCTGTAGTCGCCTACGGATGTGAGAGCTGGACCTTAGGGAAGGCTGAGCGAAGGAAGATCGATGCTTTTGAGCTGTGATGCTGGAGGAAAGTGCTGAGAGTGCCTTGGACTGCGAGAAGATCCAACCAGTCCATCCTCCAGGAAATAAAGCCCGACTGCTCACTGGAGGGAAGGAGACTAGAGACAAAGTTGAAGTACTTTGGCCACATCATGAGGAGACAGCAAAGCCTAGAGAAGACAATTATGCTGGGGAAAGTGGAAGGCAAAAGGAAGAGGGGCCGACCAAGGGCAAGATGGATGGATGGCATCCTTGAAGTGACTGGACTGAGCTTGAGGGAGCTGGGGGTGGTAACGGCCGACAGGGAGCTCTGGCGTGGGCTGGTCCAGATGTATGGATGGATGGCATCCTTGAAGTGACTGGACTGACCTTGAGGGAGCTGGGGGTGGTAACGGCCAACAGGGAGCTCTGGCATGGGCTGGTCCATGAGGTCACGAAGAGTCGGAGACGACTGAACGAATGAACAACAATGGTGTCTCTCATCTTTTTGAGGGTGCACTCATTCTTGTGGGGAAATTGCATCCCAAGAAATCTAGAACGTTATGGGGGGAGACACCATAGTTGTTTGTTTGGCCTGTGTAAAATGTTTTTTTAAGAAGCAGAACCAAGGATACTGGGAGACGGAGTGCTCCCATTCTCCATCTTCTCCCCCAAGTGAGGTTTCTCCATCTTCTCCTTCTCCTTCCTGCCTTCCCCATCAGCTGCGGCTTCAACAATACCCCTCTCTGGCTCTGGGTTGCCATGGCAACACACAGAGGCCTTCCCTTCTTCTCCTCTAGCCTCACTACTACCAGTAGGCCTCAAGGGGTCCGTCGCCGTGGCAACCGGCACCTAGGCAACAGGACGATGCAGGATGGAGGAGGAAGGGGGTCTCCATTGTGCCGATTTGTGATGCTGGAATGTGTGGGAAGTCCAACCTGATTAAAAGATGGGATCAAAAGGGGGGATAATCAGGCGTGGGCAAACTTGGGCTCTCCAGGTGTTTTGGACTCCAATTCCCACATTCCTAACAGCCGGTAGGCTGTTAGGAATTGTGGGAGTTGGAGTCCAAAACACCTGGAGGGCCCAAGTTTGCCCACGCCTGAGCTACACCTTGTGATCTTTGCAGAAGTGTGGCTGGAAGAGCAGGCATTCTCATATTCATATGTCGCACCCCATGGGTGCTATGAAGCCGGCCGAGCCTTTTGTTTGTTGTTTCTGTTTTGTTTGGTTTTTTTGCAGCAGTCAACATCCAGCACCGCTGGGGATATGACTCTTCCGACTGCAGAACAACAACCGAAACAAAAAAGCCACTGCATGCTACTCCAAGGAACAAGCCGGACATGAGCCAGCATTGTGATGCGGCAGCTCAAAAAGCCAATGCGATTCTAGGCTGTAGAAGGTGCCGAAGAAGGAGACGAACAACGTAGAAGGTGATTGCATCACAACATGTGCAAAACCACATATATACACACATATATGCATATACACACACAAAACACATACACAGAAAGGGTGAGTGAGTGAGTGAGGGAGGGAGGGAGGGAGGGAGGGAAGGAAGGAAGGAAGGAAGGAAGGAGGAAAAGAAGGGAAGGAGAGAAGGAAGGAAGGATAAGGGCCCTTCCACACAGCCCTGTATCCCAGAATATCAAGGCAGAAATCCACATTATCTGAGTGTGCATTCAGATATCTGCTTTCAATTTGTTACACATAGATAATGTGGGATTTTCTGCCTTGATATTCTGGGTTATATGGCTGTGTGGAAGGGCCCTAAGGGTCCTTTTACGCAGCTATATAACCTAGAATATCAAGGCAGATAATTCACAATATCTGCTTTGAACTTGGTTATCTAGGGCTCCTTACACACAGCTGTATAAAATCCACATTGAACTGGATTATATGGCAGTGTAGACTTAGATAATCCAGCTCAAAGTAGATATTGTGGATTTTTTGCCTTGATATTCTGGGTTATATGGCTGTGTGGAAGGGCCCTGAGGCCCCATCTACACTGCCATATAATCCAGATTATCCTCCCGCCTTGAGCCATGAGAAGAGGTGGGAAAGAAATAAATATTATTATTATTATTATTATTATTATTATTATTATTATTATTATTATTACTAGTTGTACCCACCACGCGTTGCTGTGGCCAACCTTCCCTCCCTCTTTCTCTCCTTTCTTTCTTTCTCTCTTCCTTCCCTCCCTCTTTCCTTCCTTCCCTCTTTTTCTTTCCCTTCTTCTTTCTTCCTTCTCTACCTGTTTCTTTTCTCGCTTCCTTTGCTCTTTGGTTCCATCCTTCCTTGCCTCAATGTATTGTCGAAGGCTTTCATGGCCGGAATCACTGGGTTGTAGGTTTTTTTTTTGGCTATATGGCCAAGTTCTAGAGGCATTTTCTCCTGTTTATATATCTTCCAACAGACCTCACTACCTCTGAGGATGCTTGCCATAGATGCAGGCGAAACGTCAGGAGAAAATGCCTCTAGAACATTGCCATATAGCCCAAAAAAACCTACAACAATCCAGTGATTCCGGCCATGAAAGCCTTTGACAGTCTTTCAAACAGCTTCATCCAAAGACTCATGCTCATCATTTTGACAGGGTCCCCCTTTTCCTCCCTCCCGCCCTTCCTTTCCTCCTTCTTTCCCTTTCTTCATTTCCTTTCCCTTTATTTCCTTCCCTCCCTCCTTCCTTTCCCTCCTTCCTTCTTCTTCCTTCCTTCCTTCCTTCCTTCCTTCCTTCCTTCCTTCCTTCCTTCCTTCCTTCCTTCCTCCCTTTCTGTGTATGTGTTTTGTGTGTATATATGCATATATGTGTGTATATATGTGGTTTTGAGCATGTTGTAATGTATTTTTTGGGTTTTTTTGCTTTTTATGTCTCTTTTCCTGTGTTTTTCTGTGTTTTTATGAATGATGGTCACTTGTTGGCCTGTGAGGTGTCTTGTGTCCAAATTTGGTGTCAATTCGTCCAGTGGTTTTTGAGTTATGTTAATCCCACAAACAAACATTACATTTTTATTTATATAGATTATTATGATTATGATGATGATGATGATGATTATTATTATTATTTTACTGACACAAAAACACAGTATGTCACAGCAAACGAGATCTATATTCTGGATTTCGTATCACCAAATCAAAAGTCAAACACTTCCCAAATGTATAGGACTGTGTGATGTATTTTCGAATGATGCGCACAGATCCAAGTCAGGTGGTCTTTTGCAGTTGACAGATCATAATTTTGTCAATGTTTATTGTTTCCAAATGCTGGCTTAGATCTTTTGACATGGCACCCAGTGTGCCAATTACCACTAGGACCACCTGTACTGGTTTATGCCAGAGCCTTTACAGTTCAATTTTGAGGTCTTGATAGCAGCTGAGTTTTCCTGTTGTTTTTCCTCAATTTGATGATGATGATGATGATGATGATGAATATTATTATTATTATTATTAAAGCAGATAATCCAAATTATTATTATTATTATTATTTGCTTTATTTCTATACCGCATTTTTCAGCCCTTAACAGGCGACTCAATGCGGTTTACATGGTACAATTATCAAACAGTGTCAGTGCAATTAAAACATAACAATGCAACAACAGGATCAACAGCATCAATCCACAACAATTAACGATCAACAAGACAGATCAACAAAACAAACATAACATAACGCCTCAGTTGAAATCAGATCCGTTCTCATAATCCTTGTGCCATTCCTATGTTCCATTTACCGTCTTCCTATGATTATCTGCTTTGAACTGGATTGTATGGCAATGTAGACTCAGGCCCCTTTACACTGCCATATAATCCAAATTATCAAAGCATATAATCCAGATTATCTGCTTTGAACTGAATTATATGAGTCTACACTTCCATAAAATCCAGTTCAAAGTAGATAATCTGGATTTTATATGACAGTGTAGAAGGGGCCTCATATAATCTAGTTCAAAGCAGATAATACAGATTATCCGATTTCATAATCTGGATTTTATGGATGTAGAAGGAGCCTAATGTTCCCTCCACACAGCTGTATGAAATCCACATCCAGAACTGGATTATCTAGCAGTGTGGACTCAGATAATCCAGTTCAAAGCAGATATTGTGGATTATCTGCCTTGTTATTCTGGGTTAGATGGCTGTGTGGAAGGACTCCATGGGCCCTTCCACACAGCCCTATATCTCTGAATATCAAGGCAGAAAATCCCACAATATCTAATTTGAGCTGGGTTATCTGACTCACTCAGAAAATGTGGGATTTTCTGCCTTCATATTCTGGGATATAGGGTTGTGTGGAAGGGCCCTAAGAGACCATTTCAAATTCCACATCATAATCATCATTCTCAATCCTGCATTTCTTTTTTTCTTTTTGATAGGACAACGTTTGCCTGTTTCTCAAAGTAAAGATATTTATAGAAGTCGGCTGCTTGTTAATGCAAATCAATTCTGTAATTCTAGGGCAACTTTGGAAGCAGGTCATTCAACCATGGTGAGTTCAGAATTGCTTTTAGGCAACCAGGTGTTGCTAAAATGGAAGGTGGTTGCATCCACCTTATATTCCTTTTTGATGCGTCCCAAGTGACTTTAGGTGCATCTACACTGTAGAATTAATTCAGTTTGATACCTCTTTAACTGCCATGTCTCAATACAATTGAGTCCTGGCTGTTGCAATTTGGCGAGGGAGGCACCAGCTCTCTTTGGTAGAGAAGGCAAAGGACCTGGTAAAACTACAAACTACATTGAGCCATTTAATTTAAAGTGGTGTCAAACCGGTTTAATTCTACAGTGTAGATTCAGCCTCAATCTCCAAACAGGATTAGAAACCACAACGCCTGTTTGAGTTGGGCCTTGTTATTTGGAAGGAAAAGCAGCAACATGGAAAGCACCTGATCCAGATTGTGACACACGCCCATTTCCTCTCCAAACAATTTCCATCCACAAATGCTGAGAGTACAATCTGGATCAGGACTCTTTAGGGCTGCTTTCCTTTCAAAATAAAAGCCGCCAAAATAAAAGCTGCCAATTTTTTTTCCAATCTATAGTTGGCTTCTAATGCAGCTGTTGAGCTAGTTAACTTGCTTGAGGACTAGAAGATTGTTAGATGTTTGTGGCAAATCTGGAATAGGAGCCATCTGCATCCTTCAAGCAAGAATTGGGATTTAGGATTTTTGTCCTTGTTATTATGTTTATTTATACACTGTTAAGCTTGATTCAGAAACTGGATTATATGGCAGTGTAGATCCAGCCTGAGTGCAAGCTACTTTTGCAGTTGGTCTCAGGCTTGATCTACATTGTCATAGAATCCAGTTTCAAACGACATTAGATACTGCTCATCGTAGACCAATTATATATGCATTATATATAATTAATATACACCAGGAGCCCCTGGTGGTGCAGTGGATTAAAGCACTGAGCTGCTAAGCTTGTTGATTGAAAGGTCGAAGGTTCGATTCCAGGGAGCGGCGTGAGCTTCCGCTGTCAGCCCTAGCTTCTGCCAACCTAGCAGTTCGAAAACATGCAAATGTGAGTAGATCAATAGGTACCGCTCCAGTGGGAAGGTAACGGCGCTCCATGCAGTCATGCTGGCCACATGACCTTGGAGGTGTCTACGGACAACGCCGGCTCTTCGGCTTAGAAATGGAGATGAGCACCACACTCCAGAGTCAGACATGACTGGACTTAATGTCAGGGGACAACCTTTACCTTTTACCTATATGGGTACACATTGACCATGGTTGGGGGTCACCACAACATAAGGAACTGTATTAAGGGGTCGCGGCATTAGTAAGGTTGAGAAACACTGGTGTAGACTTATATAATGTATGCGGAACAATGACTTCAAACTACAAGAGAGGAGATTCCATCTGAACATGAGGAAGAACTTCCTGACTGTGAGAGCGTTCAGCAGTGGAACTCTCTGCCCTGGAGTGTGGTGGAGGCTCCTTCTTTGGAAGCTTTAAACAGAGGCTGGATAGCCATCTGTCAGGGTGCTTTGAATGCAATATTCCTGCTTCTTGGCAGGGTTGGACTGGATGGCCCATGAGGTCTCTTCCAACTCTTTGATTCTGTGATTCTATGAAATTGAACTGCATTATGTGGTCTGTGTAGGCCAGGCATGGGCAAACTTTGTCCTCCCTACTGGCTGTTAGGGATTATGGGAGTTGAAGTCCAAAACACCTGGAGGACAAAGTTTGCCCATGCCTGGTATAGACCCATATAATGCACTTTGAACTGCATTATATGAGTCAACACTAATGTTTCTCAACCTTCCTAATGCCGCGACCCCTTAATACAGTTCCTTATGTTGTGTTGACTCCCAACCATAACCTTATTTTTGTTGCTACTTCATAACTGTACTTTTGCTACAGTTATCAATTGTAATGTAAATATCTGATATGCAGGATGGATTTTCATTCACTGGACGAAAATTGGTACAAATAAACCCAAATTTGAATACTGGTGGGGTGGAGGGGGGGATTGATTTTGTCATTTGGGAGTTGCAGTTGTTGGGATTTATAGTTCACCTATAATCAAAGAGCATTCTGAACTCCACCAACTGAACTGAACCAAATTCAGCACACGGAACTGCCATGACCATCAGAAAATATTGGAAGGATTTGGTGGGCATTGACCTTGAATTTTGGAGTTGTAGTTCACCTACATCCAGAGAGCACTGTGGACTCAAACAATGAAGGATCTGGACCAAACTTGGCACAGAAACTCTAGATGCCCAAATGTGAACACTGGTGGAGTTTGGGGAAAATAGACATTGGCTTTTGGGAGTTGTAGTTGCTGGGATTTATAGTTCACCTACAATCAAAGCGCATTCTGAACTCCACCAACTATGGAATTGAACCAAATTTGGTACACAGAACTCCCATGACCAACAGAAAATATTGGAAGGGTTTGGTGGGCATTGACCTTGAGTTTTGGAGTTGTAGTTCACCTACATCCAGAGAGCACTGTGGACTCAAACAATGAAGGATCTGGACCAAACTTGGCACAGAAACTCAAGATGCCCAAATGTGGACACTGGTGGAGTTTGGGGGAAATAGTCCTTGACATTTGGGAGTTGTAGTTGCTGGGATTTATAGTTCACCTACAATCAAAGAGCATTCTGAACTCAACCAATGATGGAATTGAACCAAACTTGGCACACAGAACCCCCATGACCAACAGAAAATACTGTGCTTTCTGATGGTCTTTGGTGACCCCTCTGATACCCCCTTGTGACCCCCTCAGGATGAGAAACGCTGGTTTACACTGACCCTATAACGGCAGTGTAGATCCAGCCTATGGTGAGTACAAATGAGGCCACCAAGAAGAGGATAAAGAAACTGGGACATTTCCAAAGAAACTGAAAAAGTGGGACGACAAAGGATTAACTGGGTCTGTCTACGAAACCAGGACAGTTGGAGGATATGGCACCCCATGCCAGACTTTTTTATAGAGCGCATCAGTGATGACACAGAAAGGCTTCTTCCGTTCCTATATCCCCTCTACATTGATGTGAAACATTGCTCCATCCATCCCCTTTTAAAACTTATTTCCAAGAACCTTAGGGCCAAATTTACACTCTAGAAGGGATTCCTTTTGCCTACAGGAGCATTCCCCTTCCTGTTGGGTGCTTCGTGCTTTCCTGCCCCCTTTTTTGAAGAAAAGGGGGGAGAATTCCAGACGTCAGCTCCCAAATCTGGAGTAGGGACAATGCGCACACAAACGGAGCCCCTTTGGCCTGCGTCCTTCTGCTCACCTTATCAGAAAAAAGAGTATTTCCTGCCATTCAATTCATTTCCCTCGCTGGCCAGCCCTGGCTGCCTTTCCTGTTTCCTTTCCTTTCCTTGCACCCAACCCCCAGCCAAAATTTGCAGCCGCAGAACTGAACCAGAATTATTCTCTCATTGCTTTCTGTGAGTAAATCCTGAAGCTCTAGGACATACTTTCCAATATTTCACAGATTTAGACTTGGAACATATGTGAACCAGTAACATCAGAGTATGGTCCAGAAGGCAAAAGTTATTAATGAGGAAGAACACATAAGAAAGGAGAGACTGCAGTGGTTTGTTTTGCCTGAAGCTGGATCTACACTGCCATATAATCCAGATTATCAAAGCAGATAATCCACATTATATGCTTTGAACTGGATTATATTAGTCTACTCTGCCCTATAATCTAGCTCAAAGCAAATAATATGGATTTTATATGGCAGTGCAGAAGGGATCTGAAGACCGGGTTGTTGTAGGTTTTTTCGGGCTATATGGCCATGTTCTAGAGGCATTCTCTCCTGATGTTTCGGCTGCATCTATGGCAAGCATCCTCTGAGGATGCTTGCCATAGATGCAGGCGAAATATCAGGAGAGAATGCCTCTAGAACATGGCCATATAGCCCGCAAAAAAACCTACAACAACCCAGTGATTCCGGCCATGAAAGCCTTCGACAATACATTGAGACAAGGAAGGATGGAACTAAAGAGCAAAGGAAGCGAGAAAAGAAACAAGCGTTCTCTCCTGACGTTTCTCCTGCATCTATGGCAAGCATCCTCAGAGGTAGTGAGGATGCTTGCCATAGATGCAGGCGAAACGTCAGGAGAAAATGTCTCTAGAACATGGTCATATAGCCCGAAAAAACCTACAACAACCCAGTGATTCCAGCCATGAAAGCCTTCGACAATAGATCTGAAGACCCTTCCACACAGCTGGATAAAATCCCACATTGTCAAAGGCTTTCATGGCCGGAATCACTGGGTTGCTGTAAGTTTTTCGGGCTGTATGGCCATGTTCCAGAAGCATTCTCTCCTGACGTTTCGCCTGCGTCTCACAACCTCTGAGGATGCCTGCCATAGATGCAGGCGAAATGTCAGGAGAGAATGCATATGGGACAAGGCCATAAAGCCCGAAAAATTTACAGCAACCTAAATCCCACATTATCTGCTTTGAATTGGGATATATGGCAGTGTGGACTCATATAGCCCAGTTCAAAGCAGATATTGTGGGATTGTCTGCCTTGATATTCTGGGATATAAGGTTGTGTGGAAGGGTCCTTAGATAATGCAGTTCAAAGCAGATATTATTCTGCTTTGATAATCTGGGTTATATGGCTGTGTAAGGGTAGAGAGCAAGACTACAGGATAAAGATTTTGCCTCTCTTCTACCGCTAAAGATCCATCCACACTGCAGAGTTAATGCAATTTAATGCTACATTGACTGATCTGGATCAATGCTATCAAATCCTGGGAATGAAACGGTAGCACTGTTTGATAGATCTTGTAAAAGATCCAAAGATCTTGTAAAACTACAACTCCCATGATGCCATATCACTGAGCCATGGCAGTTAAATTGGCATCAAACTGCATTAATTCTACAGTTTATCTGTATCCTGAGTTGAGTCCACTTTGAGCTCTTTTTTCAGCAATTGAACTCAGGGAACTTCCACACAGCGAAATAAAATCCCACATTATCTGCTTTGAACTGGAATATATGGCAGTGTGGACTCAGATAACCCAGTTCAAAGCAGATATTGTGGGATTTTCTGCCTTGATATTCTGGGATAGAAGGGTTGTGTGGAAGGACCCTCAGTCCAAAAGGGAAAGCGGAAGGAGGGGAAAGAAACTGGGGCTGGATCTACACTGCCATATAATCCAGATTATCAAAATAGATAATCCACATTCTCTGCTTTGAACTGAATTGTATGAGTTTACACTGCCATATAGTCTCGTTTAAAGCAGATAATCTGGATTTTATATGGCAGTGTAGAAGGAGCCCTAGTATGAGATACAGATCTCTAAAATATGGGGAAAAAACAATGCATCAGTCCCTTGAGTCTCGATTTCATTCCTGCTTGCAGCTGCACCGTGACCCAAGCTGGCCTTTCAGCCCTGAAATCCTGCATCTTCAGGCTCAGCAAAGCAACCAATAGCATCCTGCTTCTCCAGAATAAAGCCTCATTGAATGCCCCAGCCGTCCTTCTGCGTAAACATGCATACAGTCTTTGAGAGCTGCACAGTACTTGAACTTGCATTCTCAAAGACAGTGCATTTCCCCCACCTTTTTGAAAGAAAGGCCACCCTACTGGGATCTGCATGCATTATTTGTTGATACAGTCCTAAATACTTGGGAAGTGTTTGACGTGTGATCCAATACAACAGCCAGCAGAGTGATCTTGTTTGCTGTGGACTCATCTTGTTGTGTTTCTAATTATTATTATTATTATTATTATTATTATTATTATTTGTGTGTCAGGAGCGACTTGAGAAACTGCAAGTCGCTTCTGTTGTGGGAGAATTGGTCATCTGCAAGAACCTTGCCCAGGGGACACCCGGATATTTTACCATCCTGTGGGAGGCTTTTCTCATGTCCCTGCATGGGAAGCTGGAGTTGCAGACAGGAGCTCACCCTGCTCCCCGAATCTGAACCACTGACCTTTCAGTCAGCAGTTTTGTCATCACGAGGGTATAATTCTTTGCGCCACTGGGAGCTCATAGTAGTAGTAATAGTACCACCGACCTTTCAGTCAGCAGTCTTGCCGTCACAAGGGTTTAATTCTTTGCGCCACTGGGAGCTCATAGTAGTAGTAATAGTAGTAGTAGTAATAATAATAATAATAATAATAATAATAATACTTTTATTACCCGCCTCTCCTTGCAGCTTGAGGCAGGGTACAACAGGGTTAAAACCAAACTATAAAACATAACATTATTAAAATATGTATACCATAACTCAAGACCACAACATTAAAATATGGTTCGAAATCCCCCCTTTGTTGGTGTGTCCATGTACCTATCAAGTTGCCTATTGGCAACCCCATACATTTTATAGTGGGTTTTTTTTGGTAAGGGAGACCCAGGCCCTTCTACATTGCCATATAATCCAGATTATCAAAGCAGATAATCCATGTTATCTGCTTTGAACTGGACTATCTGAGTCTACACTGCCAGATAATCCAGTTCAACACAGATAATCTGGATTTTATATGGCAATATAGAATGGACTTCAAAAGAGAGTTTGCCAGTCCCTTCCAGTTTACCAGCTGTTAGGATTTCTGGAAGTTGAAGGCCAAAACATCTGGGGACACACAGGTTGAGAACCACTGCTCTAAAATATAGTCAATAGTATCTAGTGTTAAATGGGAGTCTCTCATCCAAATACTAACCAGGGCTGACCCTTCTTGTCTTCCTAAATCAGAAGTATTTGGTTCATTCCTTTTACATTAAGATGATAGGATCCCTCTCCAGTTTTCACTATGGTGATGCTAACCTCTATAAAGCTCTCTCTAATGCTCACACAGATATACTGTACACACATATTGTCATCCAATTGGATCAGGGTACCTTAATTCATGGAAGACACAAGGATGTGTTTGTCTAGGTGCCTCAACCAATAGCCCCTCCATCAATAGAAAGACGGCTCCATTCGAAAGGCATTTCCATCAGACCACCAAACCCCACCATAAATACAAAAGGTTTCCTTTCCCTTGGAGGAGGAGAAGGGGGAGCCAAGCACAGGGAGGGAGAGAAGGGGGGGTCCCTTCCCGGAAGCCACAAACAAACAAGGCACCTGCTCCCCAGTTGCCACAGCAACACAATTCAGGCCGATTTCTCCTTCTTTTTCCTTCTCCTCCCTCCCCCTCTCCATCATTTTGCATCCTCGGCGGGGGATTTGCTGTCCCAGCCCATAATCCCGCAATCAAGACCGCAGGATGTGGATGGGGAAAGCGGCTTAGCCCGGGCCGGTCCCATCGGGGCTTTGTCTGCCCTTCAATCACGGCCAGGATTACGGGGGAAGAGGGGCAAGGCGGTGTTGGAGAGACCCATCCTCCCTTCGCCAGGCTGCAATGGCCACAGGATGTGCCACCAAGTCATGGTTTAAGCTTGAACACCTTTGTCTAGAGAGCCGGCATGATGTGATGATGCTTTGCTCACTGGATTACATTCTGGAGACCCGGGTTCAAATCCCTCCTCGACTGTTAAAGCCCACCTTAGCCTCAGGCAAACTTGCAAAAATATATAATGGAGGACACTTGGCTTGAAAAGGGATCTAGAAGTCATAACAGACCACAAGAAAAACATGAGCCAACAGTGTGATGTGTCAGCTAAAAAGGCCAATGCAATTCTAGGCTACATCAATAGAACTATAGAGATATAGGATGGGAGAGACTTGGTTGGAAAACAGTTCATGTGACGGTGATCTAGGAGTTGCAATAGACTGCAGACTGAATGTGAGCCAACAGTGTGATGTGGCAGTGAAAAAGGCCAATGTGATTCTAGGCTTGGACACTTGGCTGGAAAACCGTCCATGTGAAAGGGATCTTGGGAGTTGTAACAGACCACAAGAAGAACATAAGCCAACAGAGTGATGCGGCAGGGAAAAAGGCCAATGTGATTCTAGGCTACATCAACATAACTATAGTGATATAGGATGGGGGACACTTGGTTGCAGAACAGTTCATGTGACAGTGATCTAGGAGTTGTAGCACTGCAAACTGAATGTGAGCCAACAGTGTGATGCGGCAGCAAAAAAGGCCAATGCAATTCTAGGCTACATCAATAGAAGTATAGAGATATAGGATGGGAGACACTTGGCTGGAAAACAGTCCATGTGAAAGGGATCTTGGGAGTTGGAACAGACCACAAGAAGAACACAAGCCAACAGTGTGATGCGGCAGCGAAAAAGGTCAATGCAATTCCAGGATACATCAATAGAAATATAGAGATATAAGATGGAAGACACTTGGCTGGTAAACAGTTCACGTGAAGGTGATCTAGGAGTCGTAACAAACTGCAAGCTAAACATGAGCCAACAGTGTGATGCGGCAGCGAAAAAGGCCAATGTGATTCTAGGCTACATCAACATAAGTATAGTGATATAGGATGGGAGACACTTGGCTGGAAAACAGTTCATGTGAAGGTGATCTAGGAGTCATAACAGACCGCAAGCTGAATGTGAGCCAACAGTGTGATGCGGCAGCTAAAAAGGCCAATGCCATTCTATGCTACATGCACAGGAGGATAGTGTAGATCAGTGGGCCACTAAGTATTTTGGACTTCAGCTCCCACAGTTCCTAACAGCTGGAAACCTGGCTGGGATTTCTGGGAATTGAAGTCCAAAACACCTAGAGGTCCAAAGGTTGGGAACCACTGGTCTAGATTGAGAGGACCATGATCCCACTCTCTTCTGCTTTGGTTAGGCCTCACCTGGAAGAACCCAGGTCCAAGCAACACAATTCAAAAAGGAGATGCACAAGCTAGAACGTGTCCACCATAATTGCGAAAGTCTGGAACCCATGAATTGCTATGTGGATCAGCTTATGTTTAGCTTAGACAAAAAACCTGGAGAAAAGAAGGGCTAGGCAGGGAGAAGGAAACTCTGCCGGACTCCCAGGCAACATTTTCTGCAAGTGACGTCTTTGAACACTGCTGTTTCCCATTCCCATGTTTAGGATCCTCTTCTACTTTCCAACCATTCACAGATGAAATCCATGACACATATATGACTAACATCAGAATGTGCTCAAGATGGCAAAAGATATTAAAGAAGTAGACAATTCTAAGTCATGTTTTGTCAACATCTCTAAAAATGGGGTGCAACTTAGAATCGCAGGTATATTTTGTTGGTGTCAATAGGACTGAAATTAGGGTGCTTCTTACAGATAATAGTGTCTTACAGCTTTAAAATGCAGCACTGTATGTAGTTTTGCACACTGAATTTCGCTTGCAGCAGTTTAAATGAGCTAAGGATAATATGGGTAAAAGGGGGGAAATTGGGCATTTCAAAACAACTGAAAAAGCAGGTTAGTTTCATTGCTGTTGTGTGCCTTTAAGTTGTTTATGACTTAAAGTAAAGGTAAAGGTTTCCCTTTGACATTAAGTCTAGTCATGTCCAACTCTGGAGGGTGGTGCTCATCATCTCCATTTCTAAGCCGAAGAGCCGGCATTGTCCATAGACACCTCCAAGGTCATGTGGCTAGCATGACTGCATGGAGCGTTGTTACCTTTCCGCCAAAGCGGTATCTATTTATCTTCTATTGACAGAAGACAGTTGCTTCTGTCAAGTAGTAAGTAGAAAAATTAGGAACCGCTTTGTGGGGTGGCTAAATTAGCTGATTTACGAGGCCATAAAAAATCTCCAGGAAGTATGCAAAGAATGAGGAAGCGACAGTTCCCCTGGTGGCCAGAAGCTGGAAAGTTAAATAGCCTCTGAGTGTCTGTCTATATATGTTGTGTTCTACGGCATTGAATGTTTGCCATGTATATGTACATTGTAATCCGCCCTGAGTCCCCTGCGGGGTGAGGAGGGCGGAATATAAATACTGTAAATAAAATTAATAAATAAATACTCACATTTTGCATGTTTTCAGACTGCTAGGTTGGCAGAAGCTGGGCCTAACAGCAAGAGCTTAACCTGCTCCTCAGATTCAAACCACCAACCTTTCGGTCAGCAAGTTCAGCAGCTCAGCGGTTTAACCCACTGTGCCACCAGGGGCACCCGGTTTATGACTTATGTTGACACTAAGGTGAGCTATCAGGGTAAAATTTGTTTAGAGGATGTTGTGTATGTACTTTGATGAGTAAAGGTAAAGCTTTCCCTTGACATAAAGTCTAGTTGTGTCCAACTCTGAGGGTTGGTGTTCATCTCCGTTTCTAAGCCAAAGAGCTGGCGTTGTTCGTATTCACCTCCAAGGTCATGTGGCTGGCATGACTGCATGGAGCACCATTACCTTCGCTGAAGTGGTACCTATTAATGTATTCACATTGGCATGTTTTCAAACTATTAGGGTGGCAGAAGCTGGGCCTAACAGCAGGAGCTCACACCACTCTCCGGATTTAAACTGCCGACCTTTCAGTCAGCAAGTTCAGCAACTCAGTGGTTTGACCCACTGTGCCATCGAGGGTTCATGTACTTGGATACCAGCCGTCATATGTATGAAGCACCTTCTCTGGGTACATCTACATTGCAGAATTAATGTATTGTCGAAAGCTTTCATGGCCGGAATCACTGGGTTGTTGTAGGTTTTTTCGGGCTATATGGCCATGGTGTAGAGGCATTCTCTCCTGGCGTTTCGCCTGCATCTATGGCAAGCATCCTCAGAGGTAGTGAGTGACCTACAACAACCCAGAATTAATGTAGTTTGATACCACTTGAACTTCTATGGTGCAGAGCTATGGAATCCTGGGAGGTTTTTAGTCTTTATCAAAGAGTGCTGGTATCTTACCAAATTACAAAACATAGTATTCCATAACATTGAGCCCTGGTGGTCCAAATGGTGTCAAACTGTATTAATTCTACAGTGCAGATGCACCCTCTGTTTCCAGTTTTGGATGGTCTCCCAGAAAAACGAGAGTTTGGGAAAACATTTCCCCACTTTATCACTTCCCCAAACCCTTTCGCTGACTCTTTCTCACCTGGGTAGAAGTCCTTGGATTTGGAGAGCTTAATGGTGGCCCCAGTTTCCTTCTGCAGTTGGACGATGGTTTGGCCGCCTTTGCCGATGATGGACCCGGCCGCATAGCTGGGGATCAGGACCTTCAGGAAGTATTCGCCGTCCTCTGGAAAAGAAGAAGGCAGAAAAGAGATCTCGTCATCCGAATCCTTGGCCAAATGAAAGCCATGGATCACTCCCACACAGCCTTCCCAGGTTCTGCTGCATGGAGCTGGAAGGCAAAAACAGCTCCCAGAGGCACCGGATCATAAAGAGAATGTGGTGGCTTCTGCAAAATGCAAACCAAATCTTGGCACAGCGACAGAGGCAGGAAGATGCTACTGGAATACAGCAAAGGTAGCTTTTCCCTCCATAATGGGAAATGGCAACACACTTAATTATTTTTGTCTTTGCAGACATTAATAAAAATCAGGCCACATTGTAATCCTGTGTCTCCTTGATGCACTTAATCGATTTAATCTGATTTCTTTTGTTATTTCCAGAAAACCAGGTTTCTGGAGGTATAAAGCCTTACCTTATTCACATTCATAGTAATCAATCTGCAATCACAGTTTTGTATTTTTCCAAATAGAAAACATTCAGAGCTGTGTATTATAGAAGCAGAGAAAATAAGGATCCTAAATATTCCAGTTTAGAGCCAATGACACATTGTATTGTCGAAGGCTTTCATGGCTGGAATCACTAGGTTCTTGTGGGTTTTTTCGGGCTATATGGCCATGTTCTAGAGGCATTTTCTCCTGACGTTTCGCCTGCATCTATGGCAAGCATCCTCAGAGGTAGTGAGGTCTGTTGGAGTTAGGAAAATGGGTTTATATATCTGTGAAATGACTGGGATGGGGCAAAGAGCTCTTCTCTGCTGGAGCTAGGTGTGAATGTTTCAACTGACCACCTTCATTAGCATTTGAAGGTCAGGTTGAGCCTGGGGGAATCTTTTGTTGAGAGGTGTTAAGATGTGCCTGGTTGTTTCCTCTCTGTTGTTTTGCTGTTGTAATTTTAGAGTTTTTAAATACTACAAAATCTGGCTACCAGTATTAAAAAACTCTAAAATTACAACAGCAAAACAGCAGAGAGGAAACAACCAGGCACATCTTAACACCTCTCAACAAAAGATTTTCCCAGACTCAGCCAGGCCTTCAAATGCTAATGAAGGTGGTCAGTTGAAACATTCACACCTAGCTCCAGCAGAGAAGAGCTCTTTGCCCCACCCCAGTCATTCCACAGATATATAAACCCATTTTCCTAATTCCAACAGACCTCACTACCTCTGAGGATGCTTGCCATAGATGCAGGCGAAACGTCAGGAGAAAATGCCTCTAGAACATGGCCATATAGCCCGAAAAAACCCACAAAAACCAATGACACGTTTCTAGTCTTTGTGGCTACAGATGTAAGTTACGCTTGACAAAGACTGGAGCTACATTGCATCCAGACTACATCATATGGGTCTACACTGCATCACATGACCATATAAAGCAGTTTGGAACAGCTTTCTATAGTACCTGTAGACGGGTGTTTCTCAGCCTTGCTAATGCCGAGACCTCTTAATACAGTTCCTCGTGTTGTGTTGACCCCCAATCATAACAGTACTTTTGTTGCTACTTCATAACTATAATTTTGCTACTGTTATGAATTGACATGGAAATATCTGATATGCAGGATGTACTTTCATTCACTGGACCAAATTTGGCACAAATTCCCGATATTGGTGGAGTTGATTTTGTCATTTGGGACTTGTAGTTTCTGGGATTTATAGTTCACCTTCAGTCAAAGAGCATTCTGAACTCAGCCAATGATGGAATTGAACCGCACTTGGCACACAGAACTACTATGACCAACAGAAAATACTGGAAGGATTTGGTGGGCATTGACATTGAGTTTTGGAGTTGTAGTTCACCTACATTCAGAAAGCACTGTGGACTCAAACAATGATGGATCTGAACCAAACTTGGCACAAATCCTCAATATGCCCAAATGTGAACACTGGTGGAGTGTAGGGAAAATAGGCCTTGACATTTGGGAGTTGTAGTTGCTGGGATGTATAGTTCACCTACAATCGGAGAGCATTCTGAACTCCACCAATGATGGAATTGAACCACACTTGGCACACAGAACTCCTATGACCAACAGAAAATACTGGAAGGATTTGGTGGGCATTGACCTTGAGTTTTGAAGTTGTAGTTCACCTACATCCCGAAAGCACTGTGGAGCAAACAATGATGGATCTGAACCAAACTTGGCACAAATACTCAATATGCCCAAATGTAAGCATTGGTGGAGTTTGAGGAAAATAGACCTTGACATTTGGGAGTTGTAGTTGCTGGGATTTATAGTTCACCTACAATCAAAGAGCATTCTGAACTCCACCAATGATGAAATTGAACCACACTTGGCACAACAGAAAATACTGGAAGGGTTTGGTGGGCATTGACCCTGAGTTTTGGAGTTGTAGTTCACCTACATCCAGAGAGAACTATGGACTCAAAACAATGATGGATCTGGATCAAACTTGGCACAAATACTCAATATGCCCAAACGTGAACACTGGTGGAGTTTGGGGAAAATAGACCTTGACATTTGGGAGTTGTAGTTGCTGGGATGTATAGTTCACCTACAATCAAAGAGCATTCTGAACCCCACGACAGAATTGGGCCATACTTCACATAGGGGAACCCACATGACCAATAGAAAATACTATGTTTTCTGATGGTTTTTGGCAACCCCTCTGACACCCCCTTGTGACCCCCCCTGGAGTCCCAACCCCCAGGTTGAGAAACGCTGCTGTAGACCCATATTGAACTGCACTATGTGAGTCTACACCAGGCACAGGCAAACTTTGGCCCTCCAGGTGTTTTGGACTTCCACAATTCCTAACAGCCTATCGGCTGTTAGGAATTGTGGGAGTTGAAGTCCAAAACACCTGGAGGGCCAAAGTTTGTCCATGCCTGGTCTATACTGATTTCCACAAATAAGTCATATTGCTATGCTATTTCAAAGTAGAACACCGAACCCCAACATCCAGAAAAGTATCCATGTAAAACAGTATTTTCCTTCTCAAATTACAGATTTCCTAATGTTATTAGAACTCCAAATAAACGATGGGGTTCTTAATAAGCTGTGGAAAATCTACTACATCATTTGGGGGCAAGTCTCGCACTCTCAACCCCAGAAAAAGAGCCAGAAATGACTGGAAAGAAACACACAACAACAACAATGCAATGAAAGGGAGACCATGTCATCATCCTTGGAGAAAGCTACATGTATAAAGCAATGTTTGTGTCCCTCAGTTGACTACGGCTTTTTGTTTGTTTATTCCAATTAGCTTTTGTCGTTCCTTTTGTTTCCTTTTTTTGTATTGATTTGTTGTTCTTTCTTGTGACAGATAATAAATGTTTACAATATATTAACATATACTTTCCACATTAGGGGGACAAGGCCTTCTCTGCAAAAGTGGAATTTTTAAAATGCTATTATTATTTTACCTAATAATCTCTAGGTCAGCGATTTCCAAACTCTGGGGTTTTTTGGACTTAATCTCCCAGAAGCTACAGTTGCCTTGATCAGGCATTCTGGGAGCTGGAATCCAAAACACTTGGAGGAATTAATGATAATAATAATGATGTGATGATGATGATTGAGAAATGCTGCTTTGGGTCTAGGGCAGTGTTTCCCAACCTTGGGGTAGGGACCCCTGGGGGGGGGGTCGCGAGGAGATGTCCGAGGGGTCACCAAAGATAATCAGAAAACACATTCTGTTGGTTATGAGGATTCTGTGTGGGAGATTTGGCCCAATTCTATCCTTGGTTGGGTTCAGAATGCTCTTTGATTGTAGGTGAATTATAAATCCCAGCAACTACAACCCTCAAATGTCAAGTCTATTTTCTCCAAACTCCACCAGTGGTCACAGATGCCTATATTTGAGTCCACAGTGCTCTCTGGATGTAGGTGAACTAGAACTCCAAGACTCAAGGTCAATGAGTTCCAGTATTTTCTATTGGTCATGGGAGTTCTATGTGCCAAGTTTGATTCAATTCCATTGTCGATGGAATTCAGAATGCTCTTTGATTGTAGGTGAACTATAAATCCCAGCAACTACAACTCCCAAATGTCACGGTCTATTTCCCCCAAACTCCACCATTGTTCATATTTGGACATATTGAGTGCTTGTGCCAAGTTTGATCCAGATCCATCATTGTTTGAGTCCACAGTGCTCTCTGGATGAAGGTGAACTACAACTCCAAGACTCAAGGTCAAGGAGTTCCAGTATTTTCTCTTGGTCATGGGAGTTCTGTGTGCCAAGTTTGGTTCAGTTCCATTGCTGGTGGAGTTCAGAATGCTCTTTGATTGTAGGTGAACTATAAATCCCAGCAAGTACAACTCCCAAATGTCAAGTCTACTTTACCCAAACTCCACCAGTGTTCACAGTTTCTCATGTTCGGACTGTGTGCCAAGTTTGATCCAGATCCATCATTGTTTGAGTCCACAGTGCTGTCTGGATGTAGGTGAACTACAACTCCAAGACTCAAGGTCAATGAGTTTCAGTATTTTCTATTGGTCGTGGGAGTTATGTGTGCCAAGTTTGATTCAGTTCCATCCTTGGTGGAGTTCAGAATGCTCCTTGATTGTAGGTGAACTATAAATCCCAGAAACTACAACTCCCAAATGTCAAGGCCTATTTTTTCCCAAACTCCACCAGTGTTCACATTTGGGTATATTGAGTATTCATGCCAAGTTTGGTCCAGATCCATCATTGTTTGAGTCCACAGTGCTGTCTGGATGTAGGTGAACTACAACTCCAAGACTCAAGGTCAATGAGTTTCAGTATTTTCTATTGGTCATGGGAGTTCTATGTGCCAAGTTTGATTCAATTCCATTGTTGGTGGAATTCAGAATGCTCTTTGATTGTAGGTGAACTATAAATCCCAGCAAATACAACTCCCAAATGTCAAGTCTATTTTACCCAAACTCCACTAGTGTTCACAGTTGGGCATATTGAGTATTTGTGCCAAGTTTGGTCCAGATCATCATTGTTTGAGTCCACAGTGCTCTCTGGATGTAGGTGAACTACAACTCCAAATCACAAGGTCAATGCCCACCAAACCCTTCCAGTAGTCTGTGTGCCAAGTTTGGTTCAATTCCATCGCTGGTGGAGTTCAGAATGCTCTTTGATTGAAGGTGAACTATAAATCCCAGAAACTACAACTCCCAAATGACAAAATCAATCCCACCCCAACCCCACCAGTATTCAAATTGGGGCATATTGGGTATTTGTGCCAAATTTGGTCCAGTGAATGAAAATACTTCCTGCATATCAGATATTTACATGACGTTTCATAACAGTAGCAAAATTACAGTTATGAAGTAGCATCGAAAATAATGTTATGCTTGGGGATCACCACTATAAACATGAGGAACTGCATTAAGGGGTTGCAGCATTAGGAAGGTTGAGAACCACTGGTCTAGGGATTTCCCTTCGAAGTCATAATGGAGGGTTGCATCCTGGCCCTGTTGTGCGTGTAGGCTGCTGTGCTTCTTTGCGCATGCTTGGTGCCATAAAGGGAGAAGGGCACTGGGAATTCAGGGTTATTTCCAGCAGTTTGATGGGTTTTCACTCCTGAGGTTGCTGCTCCAGAGCTGCCCGGCCTCACCGCAATTTAATAAGTGCGGCCATAAGCCATTGCTGTTGCTGCTCCTTCTCCCAACTACTCAGAATCAGAGCTTTCCCTGGTTTTTTTCTTTCCTAAAAGCACACACCACACACACTTTACAGAGGAAAGGATAAGAGCCGGCTCACCTGGCTGCCTGAATTGCTCTGCTTCAAGATTTATTTTTAGACTGAACTGATTCGGTTAGCCTGAGCGACTCCCTTGGGTTCTCCAAAATGGCAAGCGTTTGGATGTAGTTTAAGGGAGGAACCCTTTCATCTCAGTATATGCTCACAAAGACATGCATTCGGTACATCCCTTTATCACAGGGCAATCAATTTTTATCTGTCTATCTATCTATCTATCTATCTATCTATCCATCCATCAATTCGTCTATCTTTCCATACTACAAAGGATGTTGCTAGGTAGAGTGGCCCTCTGTGACGTCATTGGGAAAGAGCCACAAACACACCCATGTTGGCATGGAGACCTTGTGTGGGAGGCCCTCTCAGAGCCAGAGAAGGGAGTAAAGAGAGTGGAAGGAAAGGAAGAGGAAGATAAGGGAATGGAGAAGGAAGGAATAAGGGAAGGAAGAAAAAGGAGGGAGGGAGTGAAGAGAAATGAAAGGGGGAAGAGGAATGTGGAAGGAAAAGGAAGAAAGATGAAGAAGAGAAGAGGAAGGAAGGGAGGAAAGAAGAGGCAAAAGAAGGAAGAGGTGAGAGGAAAAAGATGGGGAGGGAAAGGAAAGAAAAGAAAAGGAAGAAAGAAAGAAGAGGTGTGGTGTATGAGGGGAAGCAAAGGTAAAAGAAAGAAGAGAAGAGAAGGTGTATGAGAGGAAACAAAGGTAGAAGAAAGAAAAGAAAGGAAGGAGGAAAGGAAAGAAGAGGAGAAGGTGTATGAGGGAAAGCAAAGGTAGAAGAAAGAAAGAAAGAAAGAAAGAAAGAAAGAAAGAAAGAAAGGAGAAAAGGAAAGGAAAGAAGAGGAGAAGGCGAATGAGGGAAAGCAAAAGGTAGAAGAAAGAAAAAGAAAGGAGGAAAGGAAACAAGGGGAAAACTTATATGAGGGAAAGCAAAGGTAGAAGAAAGAAAGGAGAAGGTGTATGAGGGAAAACAAAGGTAGAAGGAAGGAGGAAAGGAAGGAAGGAGGAAAGGAAAGAAGAGAAGAAGGTGTATGAGGGAAAGCAAAGGTAGAAGAAAGAAAGAAAGAAAGAAAGAAAGAAAGAAAGAAAGAAAGAAAGGAGAAAAGGAAAGGGAAGAAGAGGAAGAAGGTATATGAGGGAAAGCAAAGGTAGAAGAAAGAAAGAAAGAAAGAAAGAAAGAAAGAAAGAAAGAAAGAAAGAAGAAGGAAAGGAGAGAAGGAATGAAACAGAAAAAGAGGGAGGAGGGAAGGAAGGAAGGAAGGATGGAACCAAAGAGGAAGGAAGTAGGCAGAAGAAAGGAAGGGAGGGAGAGAGAAAGAATGAATGAAAGAAAGAAAAGAAAGAGGAGAGGGAAGAGGGAAAGCAAAGGTAGAAAAAAGGAAGGAATAAGAGGGGTAGGTATATGAGGGAAAGCAAAGGTAGAAGAAAGGAAGAAAGAGAAAAGAGGGGGAAAGGTATATAAGGGAAATGGAGGAAAGAAAGGAAAGAAAAAGTGTGTGGGAGAAAGAACCAAAAAAAGACAAGAAGGAAGAGAAAGGGTAGGGGAAAAGATATGAGGGATAGGAGGGTGTGTGAATACAAGAGAATAAAAGTAATCCTGCTGTTTGGATAGATAGGGCATCGTTCCTTTCTCCCTCCATACCTGACTAACAAGAAGACCAAGGTGGGCAAAAACCTATAAGGGAGGACTTCTTGTTATTGTGTACCGTCAAGACAACATGTGGCCACCTTATGATGTTTTTTTTTTTGAGGCTGAGGGTGTGTGGCTTGTCCATGATCACCCAGTGAGTTGCAATGGCTGAGTCGGGAATTGAACCCTGGACTCCAGAGCCATCAGCTGCAAGAGAGTTTGGAGAACCAGGCCCCATCTACACTACCATATAATGCAGTTTGAGAGTTCTGGATGCAATGATTATAATCCATATACACAGAGCACCTATTTTTATCTGGGCCCTGGCTGGGTTGCTGCTACAGACCTGACCTACTTATGCTTTGCTACATCAAAAGGACCCTAAGAGATGGATGGATAGCAAGGCATAGAAACTAAGGCATGTATGAATGTCTATTTGAATCGTAAAATCCTAAACTCAGAAGGGACCCCAAGGGCTATCTAGTCCAACCCACTGCTCCATGGGAAGACACCATCAAAGCCCTCTTGACAGATGCCCATCCACTCTATCATACACACTTTATTCCTTCCAACTCATCAGCTATTAATTGGATTAATCCTCTACCACTCTACTTTTCTAGCTGCAGTTAAAATGTCCCAGTTTCTCTCTTGGCTTCTTTCTTCGGCCTCTGCAAAAGTCGCAGTGACCTATGAAATTTAATAGATTTCTTTAATGGTTTTGACAATGTATTTTTTTAAAAAATATTTCTAGGTTTGATTCTATTTTGATGTTTTTATATGCATTAGGTTTTAATCCACACATTGTTATGGTTTTTAGTGTTGGCCACTTTGAGCAATCAGCCAGGTTTTGAAGCTACAAGGCCATTAAATGCTAATCAAGGTGCCCAATTGCAACATTCACACTTGCCTCAAGGAGATAAGAGTTCTTTCTCCCACCCTGGACATTATTCCACAGATATATAAACCTCACTAGTGTAGTTTCCAACAGACTTCACAACGTCTGAGGATACCTGCCATAGATGTGGGTGAAACGTCAGGAGAGAATGCTTCTGGAACATAGCCAGACAGCCTGGAAAACTCACAGCAACCCAATATTGATGCAGTTTGCACTCAGAGAATTGAGCAGGAGCGAGAAATGGCTGCAAAAAACATTCATTATATATATCAATATATGATACATATACATTATATGTATCATTTGTAAAAGTCATTCTTTTGAACTCGCAAAATCCTCCAGTCAACCTTAGCCATATAGTCTATATAGGATTCTGGGAGTATCAGTTCAAAAAACTAACTTTGCTGACTCTGATACCGAGAAACATTATGAAGCCTGTAAACACTGTGAGCTTCTGAGTTTAGCATATTTAATGCTGTTGTTTAATAAATAATACATGATAATAAAAGCCATATTTATGTCTGCGCTAAGTGAATCATTCATCAATATGCTTGGCATGCTATACCCCTT
>NW_026847771.1:7441090-7508590 GCF_025583915.1 Anolis sagrei ordinatus | reverse complement strand
AATCTACAAACCCACCAAGAAAATCCAACCAATGCTACGTTCAGCAAAGGACAAGAGGGATCCTCTCACCTCTGCAGGAGTCTACCATGTACCATGCAGCTGTGGACAAGTCTACAGAGGGACCACCAAACGCAGCATTGCGCCAAACACGAATCAAGGAACATGAAAGGCACTGCAGACTACTTCAACCAGAGAAGTCAGCCATAGCAGAGCACCTGATGAACCAGCCTGGACACAGTGGGACGGTAACAGTGCTCTGTGCAGTCATGCTGGCCACATGACCTTGGAGGTGTCTACGGACAACGCTGGCTCTTAGCCTTAGAAATGTAGATGAGCACCAACCCCCAGAGTTGGACACAACTGGACTTAATGTCAGGGGAAAACCTTTACCATTATTATTATTATTATTATTATTATTATTATTATTATTATTCAACAGTATAGGTAGCTTCAGGTTGCCTCGAGCCATTGGGAGAAACAGATAAATTATTATTTTCATTATCATCATTATTATTATTCTATAGTCTAAGTAGCTTCAGGTTGACTCAAGCCATTGGGAGAAACAGATAAATAATAATAATAATAATAATAATAATAATAATAATAATAATAATAATAATAATTATTATTCTACAGTAAAAGTAGCTCCAGGTTGCCTCGAGCCATCAGGAGAGGCAGATAATAAATAACATTATTTATTTGTTTGTTTATTTATTATACTACAGTATAAGTAGCTTCAGGTTGTTGGTCAATTTATGGTGGTCTCCCATGAATTTCGTAAGGTTTTCTTAGGCAAGGAATCCACTGAAATGGTTTTGCTAGTTCCTTCCTTTGAAATTATCTCCAGCAGCACCTGGCATTATTCATTGGTGATCTCCCATCCAAGCACTAACCAGGACAAACCCTGCTTAGATCACAAGATTAGATGGGTTCCAGTACCTTTTAGGGTCTTTTAGAGACAACGTGGAATATAACTAGCAGAAAGTACAATTCCACGGTCCCTCTATTTATAAGCAGGATCAGCCAGTCAGGATCCTTGATTCCCACCATCCAATCATGTGCCTGAAATGCTGATCATTTTTATCCCTTTTGGAGCCTGAAAACACATTGTCCCAGGTAGATCAGGACACAGATTTTCAGTTCCCTGCCAGACTGGCTCAGGGCCATCTTAATGGCATACGCTTATTTATGCCATTCACTCTCAATTACAGTAGGACCTCAGTATCCACTGGGTTTGGGTCCTGGACCTCCTGTGGATACCGAAATCCATATATGTCCCATTATATATACAGTGGCATAATAAATATGGTATCCTTTATACAAAATAGCAAAATCAAGGTTTGCATTTTAGAATTTTAATTTTTTAAAATAGTTGGTATTCTTTTATTTTTGTATTTGCAAGACTTCAATGGTTGAATTTGTGGATACAGACTCCACGGAGGACGAATTGTATGGGACACTAGTTGTCCCCTGCCACGCATTGCTGTGGCCCAGTCTGTGTATATGTGTTTTGTGTGTATATATGTGTGTGTTTGCATATATATGTGTGTGTGTGTGTGTGTGTGTGTGTGTAGTTTTGCACATGTGTTGTAATATATTTTATTATTTTTTGGATTTTAAAGTCTCTTTTGCTGTTTTTTTCAGTGTTTTTATGAGTGATGGTCACTCGTTGGCCTGATACTTATATTGCATCCAAATTTGGTGTCAATTTGTCCAGTGGTTTTTGAGTTATGTTAATCCCACAAACGAACATTACATTTTTTAAATTTATATTTATTTATTACTAGCCGTACCCTGCCACGCGTTGCTGTGGCCCAGTCTGGTGATCTCAAAAATAAAGTAATGTGAAAGTGTGGGTTTCTAATATATGTAATTTCTTTTGCTTGTGGGTAAACAGTATTTCTTGATGTTTCTTTGTCATTGTCGATGTGGAGTGTGTCTGGTTTGCCTACTCTGGAATATGCAACATATAATTGTCCTTCTTTAGGAGTCCCTTTCAAATCTATGATACTATATCTCTCTCTGTGTGTGAATCATATCTATATCTATATCTATGGGTGGGTGGCTCTTTGTCAGGAGGGCTTTGATTACATTTTCTTGCCCTGGTGAAGCAAGTTGGACCAGATGGCCTTACGTATTTTCTGTTGGTCATGGGGATTCTGTATGGGAAGTTTGCCCCAATTCTCTCATTTGTGGGTTCAGAATGCTCTTTGATTGTAGGTGAACTATAAATCCCAGTAACTACAACTCCCAAATGTCAAGGTCTATTTCCCCCAAACTCCATCTGTGTTCATATTTGGGCATATGAAATATTTGTGCCAAGTTTGGTCAGATCCATCATTGTTTGAGTCCACAGTGCTCTCTGGATGTAGGTGAACTACAACTCCAAAACTCAAGGTCAATGCCCACCAAACCCTTCCAGTATTTTCTGTTGGTCATGGGAGTTCTGTGTGCCAAGTTTGGTTCAATTCCATCATTGGTGGAGTTCAGAATGCTCTTTGATTGTAGGTGAACTATAAATCCCAGCAACTACAACTCCCAAATGACAAAATCAATTTTTTTGGAGTGAAGGACATACATTGGGTTGTTAGGTGTCTTGTGTCCAAATTTGGTGTCAATTCGTCCAGTGGTTTTTGAGTTATGTTAATCCCACAAACGGGCATTACATTTTTATTTATATTTATATAGATTTATTTACTGTATTTGTATACCACCCTTCTCAGCCCTCAGGCAACTCAGGGCGGTTTACAATGGCAATGATTCAGTACCCAAAAACACCATAAAACATTTGAAAACATTAACACATAATATAAAATCATAATAAGAATATTAAAAAATTAGATCATTTGTGTCTCTTAATAAAAAGCATTGACCCATCTTGTCGTCCAGTCGTTCCAATTCCTATGTCTTTTACCTTATACAGATTAACGTCTACTCCTGACCTTAAACCCTGAAAATTATAATACTTATTATTATTTCCCCGTATTAATTAAACCCAAAATAAACACAGGGAAGTGTCTGCTTCGAAGAGCCAGCCTCATTTTTGACCAGGGAATCATAGAATCATAGAATCAAAGAGTTGGAAGAGACCTCATGGGCCATCCAGTCCAACCCCATTCTGACAAGAAGCAGGAATATTGCATTCAAATCACCCCTGACAGATGGCCATCCAGCCTCTGTTTAAAAGCTTCCAAAGAAGGAGCCTCCACCACACTCCGGGGCAGAGAGTTCCACTGCTGAACGGCTCTCACAGTCAGGAAGTTCTTCCCAATGTTCAGATGGAATCTCCTCTCTTGTAGTTTGAAGCCATTGTTCCGCGTCCTAGTCTCCAAGGAAGCAGAAAACAAGCTTGCTTCCTCCTCCCTGTGACCTCCTCTCACATATTGATCCATGGCTATCATATCACCTCTCAGCCTTCTCTTCTTCAGGCTAAATATGTCCAGCTCCTTAAGCCGCTCCTCATAGGGCTTGTTCTCCAGACCCTTGATAATTTTAGTCCTAAATAGTGCTGTATTGTTAATATAGAGGCCTAAATACCTAAAGAGACCAAATCTCATCTGATTTTTCGAAGCCAAGCAGAGTCAGACCTGATCACCAATGAATATCAGGTCTATTTTAGAGGAAGGAACTGTCCAAACCATCTCTAGCCTAAGAAAACCCTATAAATTAGATTTGGAAGAACTTCTGGATCATAAGAGCTGTTCAAGGGTGAAATGGACTGCTCTAGACCAGTGGTTCTCAACCTACCTAATGCCATGACCCCTTTAATATGTTGTGGTGACCCCCAACCATAACATTACATATCTGTAATTTCGCTGCTGTTATGAATCCTCATGTAAATATCTGATATGCAGGGTGGATTTTCATTCACTGGAGCAAATTTGACAAAAATACCAATATGTCCAAATTTGAATACTGGTGAGGTTGGGGGAGATTTATGTTGTCATTTGGGAGTTGTAGTTGCTGGGATTTATAGTTCACCTACAATAAAAGAGAATTCTGAACTCCACCAAATCAGACCTGGCCACACAGAACTCCCATGACCAACAGAAAATGCTAGAATGTCTTGGTGGGCATTGACCTTGAGTTTGGGAGTTGTAGTTCACCTAAATCCAGAGAGTGCTGTGGGCTCAAACAATGATCGATCTGGGCCAAACTTGGCATGAACACTCAATATGCTCAAAGGTGAACTCTGGTGGACTTTGGGGAAAATAGACCTTGACATTTGGGAGTTGGAGTTGCTGGGATTTATTGTTCACCTACAATCAAGAGCATTCTGAACCCCACCAATGATAGAATTGAACCAAACTTTCCACACAGAACCCCCATGACTAACAGAAAATATTGTATATTCTGATGGTCTTTGGGGACCCCCTCAGGTTTCCTGACCCCCAGGTTGAGAAACACTGCTCCAGACAGTGGGCAGAATTTGGATCACCATCTTTCAAAGTTCTTTAGATGCATATTTCTGCATTGGCAAGGGTTGGACTAGATGGCCTTTGAGATCCCTTCTAACATAATGGTCGTATTCTAACCAATAGACTTAACCTGTTCAGGCCCTTTTAAACGAACAATAGGCATAAGTGGGAAGAGATCAGAGCGAAGGCTCATCTGCACTGGCCATTATTTAATGTGGTTTCATACCAGGATTGAAGTAAGTGGTTTCGTTGTCCAGACAATGTCATAGGAATCAAGTTTGAGGATTGCACAAGGTGGAGGAGAACAGAGCTAAGGCTCCATCCACACTGACTATTTAATGCAATTTCATACTTGAAGATAGTGGTTTCATTCTGCAGACAGTGACATAAGAATCCAGTTTGATGGCGATTCCACAAACCCATAGAGTACCGGTGCGCATTAAGGGCTTCCTTTTGCATTTGTGGGAGTTTATTGTCTGACCACTGCAGTATTAAATGGCCAGTGTAGATGGGGCCTAAAGACGGATCTATACTTTCGAAGCAGCACAGACCCATATAATGCAGTATAGATGGGGCCTGGGTCTACCACACTGACTCTACGATGCATACATTGAGCAGATGGGGTGGGAAAGGCAGGTGCATAGGCGCCGGCGCATGCAACCCTTGTCTGATTTTGTCAGGTCTCCCTCCAGCTCCTCTCCGCCCCTCTCCTTCTCCAATGCGCAAAAGTAGGTCAGGTTCAGGCCCTCGTCTTCGCCAGGCCCCCGACCGGACCCGATGACCAGCTGCGGGAACAGGGTGATGCCGCTCACGTCGCCGGCTGCGTGCGTGTGAAGGGATGTATGCGGGACAGTTTGGAACAAGACCTGTTATGTCTAAGCTGAGGCTGGATTATCAGGCTGCCTCTCCCCCCGCTTCTCCTCCCTTTCCCCCAGACAGAACAGCTGTAAACAGCTGCAAAAGCTCTGCTCCGAAATGACAAATCCCGAGATCAAGAATTATAACCCTTTGGCCCCTTCTGCTGCCCCATTTCCATCCACCGACATGATCAAAATGCTCAATATGCACCCTCTGAATGCCCCAAATTGCCCCATTAATCCTCTGCCGTCCCATTTTCCCAGCTGCTTTTAAAACGTCCCGGTTTCCTCCCACTGCCCCATCTTTGTCCTCAGCTTACTTTGATTGCTGCAAACTTGAGTTTGATGGGCAAAAGGTAATTTGGATTCAACTAACTGTATATAGGAAGGGCAATACCCTTTCTCAGTGTGTATACACTGTAGAAATAAAACAGTTTGACACTGTTGAACCACCATGGCTCAATGATATGGAATCCCGGGAGTTGCAGTTTGGTGAGGCACCAGCACTCTGTGGCAGAGAAAGCTATAGGAGGCTCCTTCTTTGAAAGCTTTTAAACAGAGGCTGGATGGCCATCTGTCAGGGGTGATTTGAATGCAATATTCCTGCTTCTTGGCAGAATGGGGTTGGACTGGATGGCCCATGAGGTCTCTTCCAACTCTGATTCTATGATTAAGTCCAGTTGTGTCCGACTCCAGGGTGTGGTGGTCATCTCCATTTCTAAGCCAAAGAGCCGGCGTTGTCCGTAGACACCTCCAAGGTCATGTGGCTGGCATGACTGAATGGAGCACCGTTACCTTCCCGCTGGAGTGGTACCTATTGCTCTACTCACATTTACATGTTTTCGAACTGCTAGGTTGGCAGAAGCTGGGGTTGACAGCGGAAGCTTACGCCGCTCCCCGGAATCGAACCTGTGACCTTTTGGTCAACAAGCTCTGCAGCTCAGCGCTTTAACACACTGTGCCACCGGGAGCTCCTAGAGAAAGCTATAGGCCTTGTCAAACTATCGCTTCTGTGATTCCATAGCATTGAGCAATGCAATTAAAGTGGTGTCATACTGTATTAATTCTACAGTGTAGAAATACATCCCCCAGTAGGTTTGGGCAAAAGCAAACTGCTGCAGTCACTCCTAGTTTGCCTCTATTTTCTGTTTTGATTACTTTTTCATATCATCACCATACTGCGATGTTTCTAAAAGGTTGGAAGACTTGAAAGGGAAAAGACAGGCAGCAAAATTAAGTCTCAGAACCCATCTTTCTGTAGGAAAACATTGGATTTTGATTACTTTTCTGTCTTGATAGTCTTGGGGAGAAAGGGCTTTCTGGCCAGGGACGATGGGCATTCTCATGCAATCACTGGAAGCCTACAAACATACCCTTTAACTTTTTATTTTATTTTTTAGCAGAGGCTGGGCATAGGTAAAGGTAAAGTTGTCCCCTGACATTAAGTCCAGTCGTGTCTGACTCTAGGGTGTGGTGCTCATCTCCATTTCTAAGCCAAAGAGCCGGTGTTGTCCATAGACACCTCCAAGGTCATGTGGCTGGCATGACTGCATGGAGCGCCGTTACCTTCCCACCAAAGCAGTACCTATTGATCTACTCACATTTGCATGTTTTCGAACTGCTAGGTTGGCAGAAGCTGGGGTTAACAGTGGGAGCTCACGCTGCTCCCCGGATTCGAACCTGCGACCTTTCGGTCAGCAAGTTCAGCAGCTCAGAGCTTTAACCCACTATTCAAAGGTTGGACATACCTGGCCTATTTCTGCAAAGTCTATGGATCCCATGTCACCTCCAGGAATATTTTGGGATGCCAAAAAGTGTCATAGAAGGTGTTTAGGATATTTGGTAGCAAAAATATTGAGGGGTTTTGTGCAATCAATGAGGATGTAGCTTGGAATACATTTGGGGATATAGTGTGCTCCAAATCCCTAATTTTCCCAAGCTCTGGATTGTACCCAACACATCTATGGGCCACCTCACACTACACAATGGCAGGACTATTATTCCAACCTAAGTGCTACTATTTCATCTTATAGAATCCTGTAAAATGCAGTTAGATATTTCGGGCAAAGTGGTCCATTGCTTCAAAACCAAACAAAGCCCAGAAATATAACCCTGGCATTAAAAGTGGAATAATAGCACTATATTAGTGTGATGTGAATGGGCCCCATACCTTTCCCCCCTTTAGGACAATTCTAATATGCAATGCAAGTAAAATAAGAAATATCTCAAAATATATGGAAGCTTGTCATTACCTTCCCACTATCTTAAGGTTTCTTTCCATATCTCCTGACCAGTATCAGAACTGGAAACTCACTATACTGAGTATGTCCAAATACCCCCAAGCCATAATCCTCTCCCTGCAAGCAAACAAATAAATGGCATCGCACTTCAGTGCAAAAGAGTGAGTCATTCCCATGGACTTGCTAGATTGCCCATTTTATTTGGGTTTTGATCATCTGAGGTGCTTCCCTGATGCCAGGAGCTATTTTTTTCTCTAAGGCCTTTTACATGCCCTCTGCCAAGATTTGGCTTAGAGAGTTCCAATGCATCATCTGCCATCCCATTTATTCCTGTGGTTGAAAAAATGTCCCAGTTTTTCTCCCCTCTTTCCTCCTTTGCTCTCAGCTTACTTCAATTGCTGCAAACAGAGCTAAAAGTGCTAAGGTAGCTTGAACCCAATAAACTCTTTAAGTGGGGAAAGAATAAGACGTGGAGGAATTGTGCCTTTCCAGGAGGCTCATGCAAAAGCAAACTGCTGCAAACAGCATCAATAGCCTTTTTCTATCTTGAACATCTTCTGATGCTGCTTAAGATGGTGAAGGAGGATGAAGAAAGAGGAGGAAAGAGCAACATTTGTATTAGATGTCTCAGGCCCTACCTACACTGCCATATAATCCAGTTTCTGAATCATGTTTCTGTGCTTAGAACTGGATTATATGGCAGTGTAGACTCGGGGCCCTTCTACACTGATGATCAAATCAGATAATCCACATTATCTGCTTTGAACAGGATTATATGAGTCTATACCGCCATATAATCCAGATCAAGGCAGATAATCTGGATACAGAAATTGGATTATATGGCAGCGTGGATCCAGGCTCAATCTGTTTCCTGACTCACACAGGTGTGTAACTCACCTGGCTCCCTCCTTTCCTTTCCTTTCCCTCCCTTCCTTTCCTCCCTTCCTTCTTCTCTTCCTCTCTTGTGATGCTTTGTTGCAAGGTTTCCCTTGTAGCCATAAACCTGCATGAGGTTTTACTTCCTTCCCACTTGTGCCTCATTCCTCATTCATCCCATGGAGCACAAACCCTCTTTTTCGGTGCTTGCAAATGGCCTACGATGGGCCTGCTTTCGCCCCCACCCGTCGAAAGGAGAGCCTAGCAAAAGAGCCGCTTTTGCAGCCATTTTGGGGAAAAAGAGGCACTCCTAAGCAGGAGAGAGGCCGTTGCAAAAGTAAAGCCAGAGGAGCGCTTTTGGGGGGAAAGGAGAACGGCAATGGCTGCGCCAAGGTCACCGAAGGGAGGTCGGGAGCCGGACCTGAGCCTTCCAACCTTGACTTTGGGGCTGCCTATGCTAAGGCTGGGGAATGGAGAAGGATGTGTTTGTGTGCATCCTCTGCAACACAACCCTGACAATGGCCACCCTGGTGCTGACCACTCCACGATGATGGGGATCCCACAAAAGCCGACAGTCGCGGAGGAGACAGCGGGGGGCTTTATGCTCCTCTGGCCAAGGCTCCTGCTGTCGGGTGACGTCGGCTCTTCCCACGGCCGGCCGGGAAAGGCCTGGAGCCCAAAGGGGACGTCCTGGTCTCGGTGGAAGTCCCCAAGAGGCACAACAATCTGCCCCTTTCCTTCGCCGTCACATCGGATCACACAGACGCCACGTTGGAGATGTGGCCTCCCTTGCTTCCCAGCCGTCGCCCTCCCTTTCGCCGGTCCCACCCCGTTTGACCTTCACCCGAGATATGACACAAAGGCAGACCGACTACGGCAGATGCACACATACGTATATATGGCAGAAACACACAGACGTGTATGTATATATATACACCCATATGCACAAGGAGAGACTGGGACCCCCCCTCCCCAAAGCACTAACCTGCCGTGGGGCCTGCATGGTGTGTCCTCCCGGCCATTGGTGCCTCCTTTTGGGGCGACGCGCACCAGGTACCACTAAGGCGTCCCCTCCATCTCCGTCACACTCCTTCTCCCACGTCCCCCCCCTTTCTTTTCCCTCCCGCAGCACCATCAATGCTTCTTCCCCCTTCTTCTCCCTCCCCCAAATCCATCACTGGAAGCAGCCCAAAAAAAGGGCCAATCCTCCTCAACCCCAACCTGTCACCGCTGGCGAAGGAAAACAAGCCGGGGACACATAAAGGGGGATAATCGAACCATCATAAGAAGCAAAGGCAGGCAGGAGATTTCCGTACCTCTATACATACCGTACATACATACAGACACATATACATGCATAGTCTATCCACACCCACCAGATCTTCCTGCCATCTCCTTCCCAACGCAGCCAGTCTCCTAAGAAGACATGCTTAGCATATTTCTAGATCTCTCTCTCTCTCTTTCTCTCTCTCTCTCTTCTGCTTCGCTCCCGCCCTGCTTTCCTCAAACTATACAACCGCAGACACACTTTGGATAAAACCCCATTTTCCTCATAAATAGGGGAGATCCCCCCCCCCAAATGGATGCTCTTTCGGATGCAACACTTATGGCTTCTCCAATGCTGAGCATCCCCAAATGTTAATGACATCTGGAGGGTGAGTGTATGTGCATGAGGGACAGAGAGAGAAACCGCTCATGTGTGTCCATCTATTCTCTCATCATTCCAAGCCATGAAACCGAAAGACATCCGATAAGTATAATTTGATCATAAAGATGATGAGAACCGGACGGGGACAGAGAAGGGGAATGGCGATGGGTAGCGATTGCTATGTTTTCAAAGGCAACGAAGGAACCAAAATCTGGCACAAGAGAGATAGAACGTGGCACATTATAAACTATCTCAGTATCAATCTCAGTATCAATTGGAATTCAAATGCAAGGAAGCACCAATCTGAATTTTTCATACATATACATACATACATATGCATATCTAAAGCTCGGAAATGCTTCCAAGCCCTGAGTATTTGCATTCAGCCCACTATCCACCATCTCCCACTAATCCCTGGATCTGCACAACGGCCCTTTTCAACATCCCGGCCGATCTGGCGTCCCCTTTTTCACGTTCAGCCTTTCACATCCTTCCCGTCTCCATTTCCTTAGACAGATGGGAAGGCGGGGTAGACTGCTTTTCCATAGTCTATATGTGGGAAGAGGGGGGGGGGGATTTTCCACCCTTCACCCCCCCCCCTCCTCGTTCCGCGAAATCGTACATTTATTCCAACCGACTCCATTTTGACAGAACAGGCAGCATAGATACAGACTATGGAAAGCTTTCGTGTCAAAGGGATGGAGGATGGGATGGAGGCAGGATATACATTTTATCCTCCTTGGGAGAAATAAAATGGTGCATTTGATAGGAGTTGGGTTGAGCCAGATTTAGGACAGTTTGTGGGAGGAATGGTGACGAAGACATGCACTGAATCGCCGAAATCTTAAGGGACCGAACCAGAAAGGATTTGCACCTAGCTCTTGAATCCTACAAAGGAATTGTTATATTATTTTTTGTAGGAGGATATGAAAGATAAGAAAGAGGAGTACATTCATAGGCTCTGGTCCTGACAAGAGAGTGGATGAGAGAGAGAAAAAGAACGAGAGATGGTTGCAAAGGGATGAAAGAAAGGACAGATGGAGGCAGGAGAGATATAGGGTCCACACAAGGGGGTCGGTTTTGGTGCAGAGATGGAAAAAACAGTCTCTGTTTAGCACACAAGAGGCAGGGATGGAGCCAAGGGGATATTTATGGGGTGGATAAAGGGGTCCCAATGCCCATGGGATGGCTTTGTGGCCAGATGAAAAGACCAGGCCTTTCAAGGGACCCGTTTGGAGAGCCAAACAAAAAGGAACACAACTATCTGTCATTTTTGTGATTCCGTCTTCACCATATTTGAGGGATACAAAGAGGATGCTGGATAGATTTGAAGGGCCAAATTGACCCAAAGGAAACAAAGAAGAGAAATATCTCTACTTTGCAAGGGAAGCATTAGGAGGAAAGTCAACACTGAGGGAGGCCTCTCCGCCATCACATTCGACCAAAGAAAAGGAAGAAAATTGCTATCCTCGCCTTGCAATGGAGATATTTATTTGGAAGGAAGTCGGCAGCAAGGGTAGCATTTGGGAACCTATCCCCATCATCACAAAATATTTCAAATCCAGTCTTTCTCCCCTCTATGTGCCATCACTTAAAGGAGGAAACGGATATATGTGAAAGGCCAAATGTCCAGCAGGAACTAAATGGAAACATCTACGATGCTATGCTTCCATTTCTACCCTTGGAAGTGAGATATTAAGAGTGAGGATGACAAAGGGAAAGGAAAATCATATTTGTGAGATTCACATTCTCATGGGATGGCTTTGTGAGGGAGGTTTTGGACAGAAGAAAGGGACAGGCCTTTGGAGAGAGAGGGGGGGACCTATTTGAAGGGTCAAAGAAAGGGAAACATCTGCCATTCTATTCTTTCACCTTGCAAGGCAAGAAAGGCAGCAGCGAGGGTGGCATTTGGGACTCTTTCTCCATCCCATTATATCTAACCTGAACCCAGCCTTTCTCCTCTTGTTTGTGCTATCCATCACTCCCCTCCTTGAAAGAGGAGGAAGCAATATTTGAAGGGCCCAAAGAAAAGAAACAAGAGATCTCTCTAATGCCTTCCACCTTAGAAACAGAGATCTCTACGGATCCAAGGCTTCCATTTCCAGCTTGGGAAGGAGATATTCGGAGCGAGGGTGACAGGGGCAAAAGGGGAAAGAGAGAGAATATTGGGGGGGGGGGAATAAATAGAGAGAATATTTGTGGGGTGGATAAAGAGGTCCACAAGTCCATGGTTCTGGGGAAATTTTGGACAGGCCTATCTGGGTGGGGGACCTATACAAAGGGGTGAATGGAAAGAAAGAGAAATCTTGGCCATTCTTGGTAAGGAGATATTCGGAGCGAGGGTGACAGGGGCAAAGGGGGAAAGAGAGAGAATATTTGGGGGGGGGGGATAAAGAGAGAGAATATTTGTGGGGTGGATAAAGAGGTCCACAAGTCCATGTTTTTGGAGAGATTTAGGACAGGCCTATCAGGGTGGGGGACCTATACGAAAGGCTGAATTGAAAGAGAAATCTCTGCCATTCTTGGGAAGGAGATATTCAGAGCGAGGGTGACAGGGGCAAAGGGGGAAAGAGTGAGAATATTTGGGGGGGGGGGATAAAGAGGTCCAAAAGCCCATGGTTTTGGAGAGATTTTGGACAGGCCTTTCAAGTGAGGGGGAAACCTATGTGAAGGAGTAAATGGAAAGAAAGAGAAATCTCTGCCATTCTTGGGAAGGAGATATTCGGAGCGAGGGTGACATGGGCAAAGGGGGAAAGAGAAGAGAATATTTATGGGGAGGGGGGATAAAGAGGTCCACAAGTCCATGGTTTTGGGGAGAGATTTTGGACAGGCCTTTCAAGGTGAGGGGGAATCTATATGAAGGGCTGAATGGAAAGAAAAAGAAATCTTTCCCATTCTTGGGAAGGAGATATTCGGAGATATTCGGAGTGAGGGTGACAGGGACAAAAGGGGAAATAGAGAGAATATTTATGGGGAGGGGGGATAAAGAGGTGCACAAGTCCATGGTTTTGGAGAGATTTAAGACAGGCCTTTCAGGGTGGGGGACTATGTGAAGGGTTAAATGGAAAGAAAGAGAAATCTCTGCCATTCTTGGGGAGGAGATACTCGGAGCGAGGGTGACACAGCCAAAGGGGGAAAGAGAGAGAATATTTATGGGGAGGGGGATAAAGAGAGAGAATATTTGTGGGGTGGATAAAGAGGTCCACAAGTACATGGTTTTGGAGACATTTTGGACAGACCTTTCAAGGGAAGGGGGGAACATATATGAAGGGCTGAATGGAAAGAAAGCGAATTCTCTGCCATTCTTGGGAAGGAGATATTCGGAGCGAGGGTGACACGGACAAAGGGGGAAAGAGAAGAGAATATTTATGGGGAGGGGGATAAAGAGGTCCACAAGTCCATGGTTTTGGGGAGAGATTTTGGACAGGCCTTTCAAGTGAGGGGGGATCCTATGTGAAGGACTAAATGGAAAGAAAGAGAATTCTCTGCCATTCTTGGGAAGGAGATATTCCGAGCGAAGGTGACACAGGCAAAGGGGGAAAGAGAAGAGAATATTTATGGGGAGGGGGATAAAGAGGTACACAAGTCCATGGTTTGGGGAGAGATTTTGGACAGGCCTTTCAAGTGAGGGGGGATCCTATGTGAAGGACTAAATGGAAAGAAAGAGAATTCTCTGCCATTCTTGGGAAGGAGATATTCCGAGCGAAGGTGACACAGGCAAAGGGGGAAAGAGAGAGAATATTTATGGGGAGGGGGATAAAGAGGTCCACAAGTCCAGGGTTTTGGGGAGAGATTTTGGACAGGCCTTTCAAGTGAGGGGGAAACCTATGTGAAGGACTAGATGGAAAGAAAGAGAAATCTCTGCCATTCTTGGGAAGGAGATATTCGGAGCGAGGGTGACAGGCAAAGGGGGAAAGAGAGAGAATATTTATGGGGAGGGGGATAAAGAGGTCCACAAGTCCATGGTTTTGGGGAGAGATTTTGGACAGGCCTTTCAAGTGAGGGGGAAACCTATGTGAAGGACTAGATGGAAAGAAAGAGAAATCTCTGCCATTCTTGGGAAGGAGATATTCGGCACGAGGGTGTCACAGGCAAAGGGGGAAAGAGAGAGAATATTTATGGGGAGGGGGGGTAAAGAGGTCCACAAATCCATGGTTTTGGAGAGATTTAAGACAGGCCTTTCAGGGTGGGGGACCTATGTGAAGGGCTGAATGGAAAGAAAGAGAAATCTCTGCCATTCTTGGGAGGGAGATATTTGGAGCGAAGGTGACACAGGCAAAGGGGGAAAGAGAGAGAATATTTATGGGGAGGGGGATAAAGAGGTCCACAAGTCCAGGGTTTTGGGGAGAGATTTTGGACAGGCCTTTCAAGTGAGGGGGAAACCTATGTGAAGGACTACATGGAAAGAAAGAGAAACCTTTGCCATTCTATGCATCCATCTCCACCTTGCAAGGGAGGTAGATGGTGATGGTGGTGATGGTAATGGTGGTGGTGATGGTGATGTGATGGTCATGGTGGTGGTGATGGTGATGATGATGATGATAATAATAATAACAATAACAGTATCCATATTTGGAGTGACATTTCAACCCCGGCTCGGCTCCCACTCACCGCCAGTGTTGCTCCTCTTGGTGCTGATGGCCTCGGTGGGTGTCTCCAGAGGCCTCTTCCTGGAGTCGGGGGGCTCCGAATCCATGTGGGGAGCCTGCGAAGGGGCCTGTGGGCTGGTGTGGCTCTGGGCCTGGGCCTGGGACCCTCCGGGGGCCTGCGGCGGAGGCTGCGGCGGCTGTTGCTGTGGCGCCGGAGGGAAGAGGCCGTTCTGATGCACCGATCCGCCTGCCATCATCTTCATCCCGAGGGCGCGGAGGACTTCCCCTCCGCGGTACCCGAGAAACTCCAGCAGGGGGAGGAGGGAGCCAGGAAAGAGGGAGAAAAAAACACACAGAAAGAAAGAAAAAAGGGGGAAAAGGGGGAGAAAGATGGGGAGAAAGATGCTCCAAAAGGATGCTGGTGGGTCTGGACAAAAGTGCCCTAGAGGTCAGGCCTTGGAAGGGGTCAGGCCTGGGCTCTTGTCCTGAGCATCCCTAGTTTTGAGAGGCAAGGACAACAAAGCAAGAAGGGAAGAAGAGGAAGAAGAGGAGGAGGAAGAGAAAGAAGCAAAGGGAGGGATGGATTGGAGGATGCTGATACCCGAAAGAAGCCAAGGGAAGGATGGAGGATGCTGATACCCAGCTTGGGTTGGGAAATGTGCAAAGAGGGTGATGGAGGGATGGCTTGGAGAGGGATCGTAGGAAGGGAAAGGGTGCAAAGGAGGGCAAGCGAGGGTCCAGGGAGAGGAAGGGGAGCTGCGGCCGGCCTCAACGCTTGCTTCTCCTCCTCCTCCTCCTTCAGCGCATCCCTCTTGTAGCCTGTCCTGGATGGCAATGGAGCCCAGAGCCCAGCCCAGCCCCTGACGTTGGAGGAAAGAGAGAAAGAGAGAGACCCACCTCCCTCCCTCCTTCCCTCCCTTTGAGCAGATTTGCAGCCCAAGCTGACAAGGGGGGGAAAGGGGGAGGAAGAAGAGGAAGAGAGAGGAGCTATTCTTTCCCTTTGGGGGCTTGGCAGAGAGGAGGGGGAAGCAGGTGGGAGGGAATGAAGGAAGGAGAGAGAAAGGGAGGAAGAGGAGAGAGGCAGCTGGGCGCTTTGGGGCAAAGGAAAGGGGGTTCCCAGCCCCCTTTTTTATGGCCTAGGCACCTCTAAAACGCCTCCCCCCTTGTGACATATCATTATTCTTATTCTTCCAGAAGGGAACTCCTATTCATTCACGTGGAGGAAGCCTCAGAAAGGCCATCCGCTTGGTCTGAAGCTTCCAAAGGACCCGGCAAGGGTGAAAAAGAAAAGAAAGGACAGTTAAAGTACCAAAGAAACCACTAAGACAGCAACACAAACAACAATAATCATAACAACAACTATAAATAAAGCTTCCAAACATATTTGAGTCTACTGCGTAGGATTCGGGAGGGTCCAACTTTGGTGTCCAACTTCATGGCAAAGTGTCTTTCTTTGCTGAAGTCGGCGAGAGTAATATCCTGTCGCCTGACTTTGATTTTCTCGCGGCTGATCCTCTTTTCATTATTTTGCTTTCATTGGCAGCAGCTGGACACCGGGCACATTCTGGTTTTAATTTTCAAAATGGGTACATTGGCATAGATAGATAGATAGATAGATAGATAGATAGATAGATAGATAGATATACTGTATATGACATATACAGTATATCAATGGATTCTATGGATTTTCTAGAGCCATAGAAAATGCAAACAAACTCACTATTGTATTGTCAAAGGCTTTCATGGCTGGAATCACTGGGTTGTTGTAGGCTTTTTCGGGCTGTATGGCCATGGTCTAGAGGCATTCTCTCCTGACGTTTCGCCTGCATCTATGGCAAGCAACCGTCAGGAGAGAATGCCTCTAGACCATGGCCATACTGCCCGAAAAAGCCTACAACAACCCAATTCACTATTAATAACTCTTTCTTGAATTGCCCCCCTTCGAATTGTCCTATATTATATTAACTGATCCTGTTAATTTGCTCTGTTTCCATGATATTTCCTATGCCGTTATACATTGTTATCCACCTTACTAAACCACCTTATCCTTTAACCAGTTCACGTGGTGGTTTTCCTCCCCCCTCCAAAATTAGTCTGCTGTTATTGTTGTTGCTAGCTATTATTGTTATGTTGTTTTACGCTGTTTTATGCTGTCTTAATTGTTTTGCTTTGTTTTTAATTGTATTCTGCCTTGGGCTTGGGCCCCATGTAAGCCGCCCCGAGTCCCTTCGGGGAGATGGAGGGGGTAGAAAAATAAAATTCTTATTCTTCTTCTTCTCTTCAAAATCAAATGGCTGGGAGCAGGGGAATAGACAGGGGGTGGGAAAGGGATGGGGGACACACACAAAGCCTATCCTTCTATTATATCCTTCTATCCCTCTTTTCTCAGTCTACAATGGACTCCAGGGCATCCCATCGCAAACACATCAGATATTGTCCAGCTTCTGAATCCTACCTAAAACTAAACTAGAAGGGAATCCAAAGTCTAAAGGAGAGTGTTGGCTATGGCCTTGGAAAGCAGTTGGTCAAGATCAAAGTTCCAATAAGCTTGTTCTCCTTCTCTTTCTACTTACTTCTCCTTCTTTCCTTTTCCTTCTCCTTCTCCTCTTTGTATTTCTTCTCCTTCTCCTTGTACTCCTCCTCCTCCTCCATGTAATTCTTCTTCTCCTGCTTCTTGTACTTCTCCTCCTTCTACTCCTCCCCCTCTCCTTCTCTTTTTACTTTTATCCTTCTCCTGCTTGTACTTCTCCTTTTCCTCCTCCTTCTTTTACTTCTCTTCCTTCTCCTTTCTCTTTGTACTCCCCCCCGCCCTCTGCCTTGTACTTCTTCTCCTTGTACTCCTCCTCCTCTTACTCCTCCTTGTACTTCTCTTCCTTCTCCTTGTACTTCTCCTCCTTCTCCTTCTCTTCCTCTGCCTTGTACTTCTTCTCCTTGTACTTTTCCTCCTCTTCCTCCTCCTTCTTCTTCTCCTTGTCCTCCTCCTCCTCCTTGTACTTCTCTTCCTTTTCCTTGTACTTCCCCCACTCCTCCTTGTATTTCTCCTCCTTCTCCTCTTCCTCCTCTTTGTGCTTCTTACTCCTCTTCCTCCTCTTTGTGCTTCTCCTCCTCTTCCTCCACCTTCTCCTTGTACTCCTTCTCCCCTTCCTCCTTGTACTTCTTTTCTTTCTCCTTCTACTTCCCCCACTCCTCCTTGTATTTCTCCTCCTTCTTCTCTTCTTACTCCTCTTCCTCCTCTTTGTGCTTCTCCTCCTCCTCCTCCTCCTTCTCTTTGTACTCCTTCTCCCCTTCCTCCTTGTACTTCTTTTCTTTCTCCTTCTACTTCCCCCACTCCTCCTTGTATTTCTCCTCCTTCTTCTCTTCTTACTCCTCTTCCTCCTCTTTGTGCTTCTCCTCCTCTTCCTCCACCTTCTCCTTGTACTCCTTCTCCCCTTCCTCCTTGTACTTCTTTTCTTTCTCCTTCTACTTCCCCCACTCCTCCTTGTATTTCTCCTCCTTCTTCTCTTCTTACTCCTCTTCCTCCTCTTTGTGCTTCTCCTCCTCCTCCTCCTTCTCTTTGTACTCCTTCTCCCCTTCCTCCTTGTACTTCTTTTCTTTCTCCTTCTACTTCCCCCACTCCTTGTATTTCTCCTCCTTCTTCTCTTCTTACTCCTCTTCCTCCTCTTTGTGCTTCTCCTCCTCCTCCTCCTCCTTCTCTTTGTACTCCTTCTCCTTCCTTCTTTTCTTCTCCTCCTCCTCCTCCTTCTCTTTCTACTTGTACTTCTCTTCCTTCTCCTTGTACTTCACCTCCTCCTTCTTGTACTTCTCATTCTCCTCCTCCTCCTCCTCATACTTCTTCTTTGTCCTTTTCATCTTCCTTGTACTTCTCCTCCTCCTTCCTTCATTTTTTTACTGATAATTTTGTTTAAAAAATATTTTTATTCAAACATACCAAGAAAAAAACATACTTGCAAAACAAAATTGAATTTGAAGTCCATTGAAGACGGCTTAGAAAGCTATACTTGGAAAACAAGGACTGGAATTATTTACTTCTCTAATTTCAGTGGCATACAATGCACCCAAGAAGCTCACTTGCTTTGTTGTTATTGTTACATTTCATTATATAGGTAATGTATAGGTAATACATATTATTACTAGTAGTAGTTCGGGTAATACATTTTATTGTATATGTATGAGTAATACATATAATAATAATAATAATAATAAGAAGAAGAAGAAGAAGAAGAAGAAGAAGAATTACCATTATTATTATTATTATTACTATTATTACTATTATTATTGCTATTACATTTTATTTTATATGTAGAGTATGGGTAATCATACACTACATGTGTTAATATGTATTACTCGTATTACTACTACTAATATGTGTTACCTGTACATTACATATGCAATAAAATGTAGTAATAATAATAATAGCAAATAACGTGAGCTTCTTGCATGCACTGTATGCCACAGAAAGGACAATAATTCCATTATTATTATTATTATTATTATTATTATTATTGCATTTTATTGTATATGCAATGTATGGGTGATACATATTATTATTATCATTACATTTTATTGTATATGCAGCATATGGGTGATACCTATTACATTTTATTGTATATGCAGCGTATAGGTGATACCTATTATTATTATTATTATTATTATTATTATTATTACATTTTACTGTATATGCAATGCATGGGTGATGCATATTATGATGATTAGTATTATTACATTTTATTGTATATGCAGTGTATGGGTGATACATATTACTATTGATAATAATATGTATCACCCATGCGTTACATATACAATAAAATGTAATAATAATGCATAATAATAATTGCATTATTACTACATTTTATTGTATATGCAGTGTATGGGTGATACATCTTACTAATAATAATAATAGTAATAGTAATATTTTTGTGTCAGAACCAACAGTCGCTTCTGTTGTGAGAGAATTGGCCGTCTGCAAGGACATTGTCCAGGGTACGCTCAGGTATTTTGATATTTTACCATCCTTGTGGGAGGCTTCTCTCATGCCCCTGCATGGGGAGCTGGAGCTGACAGAGGGAGCTCATCTGTGTCAGGAGCAACTTGAGAAACTGCAAGTCGCTTCTGGTTTGAGAGAATTGGCCGTCTGCAAGGACATTGTCCAGGGGACGCCCAGGTGTTTTGATGTTTTACCATCCTTGTAGGAGGCTTCTCTCATGCCCCTGCATGGGGAGCTGGAGCTGACAGAGGGAGCTCATCTGTGCTCTCCCTGGATTCAAACTTTCAACCTGTTGGTTTTCAGTCCTGCCAGCACAAGGCTTTAACCCATTGCACCACCACGGGCTCCATAATAATGATGATGATGACCTACCTCTCCTTGTTGCTTGAGGCAGGACACAACGTTGTTACAGCAAGGAGATCAAGTACTACTAAAATGCATATAACAAGATACACCACGTTAATATTCACTGATAGATGCAGATTAAAAATCACAAGTTAATTGGGCTACAGAAGGACCTCCTGATGAATTACTCCAACAAGGAAACTATGAGGATTCTTCCTGGCCACTAATGTGAAAACTACAGCAAGGAGACCTTGCAAAGGTCCTTCTGGTGAGAATCCAACAGCATTATAAGTTCTCCTTTTAGCTTACCTTGTAAGTTCACCTGCCTTTGCCTATTCCTAGAGGGATCTGCTTCCTTAGTCAACCATGTATTATTTGATTGTTTTCCTCCCTTTCTGCCAGAGTGGAGGACAGCATTGCCATAGATCTATGGGGGGCCACCAAGTAATGGGATCTGCCTAGGCTTCCTCACAATATGGGCCTTAGACCTGAGTGTCCCTTACAATAAAGCCAAGCAACACAATAGTGCCACCTGCTGACTCTTAGAAAAGCCCTTTTGTTGTTCATTTGTTCAGTCACTTCCAACTCTTCGTGACCTCCTGGACCAACCCAGGCCAGAGCTCCCTGTCAGCCCATCACCACCCCCAGCTCCTTCAAGGTCAATCCAGTCACTTCAAGGATGCCATCCATCCGCCTTGCCCATGGTCGGCCCCTCTTCCTTTTTCCTTCCCTTTTCCTCAGCATCATTGTCTTCTCTAAGCTTTCCTTTCTTCTCATGATGCGGCCAAAGTCCTTCATCTTGGCCTCTAGTATCCTTCCCTCCAATGAGCCGTCGGGCTTGATTTCCTGAAGTATGGACTGGTTGGATCTTCTCGCTGTCCAAGGCACTCTCAGCACTTTCCTCCAACTCCACAGTTCCAAAGAGCCTCTCTTCCATCACCCAGCTTTCCTTCTGGTCCAGCTCTCACATCCATAGGTTACTAAAGGGAATGCCATTGCTTTAACTATGCGGATCTTCGTTGCCAGTGTGATGTCTCTACTCTTCACTATTTTATCGAGATTGGTCATTGCTCTCCTCCCAAGAAGTAAGCGTCTCCTGATTTCCTGGCCACAGTCTGCATCTGCAGTCATCTTCGCACCTAGAAATACAAAGTCTGTCACGGCCTCCACGTTTTCTCCCTCTATTTCCAAGTTGTCAATCAGTATGGTTGCCATAATCTGATGTTTCACTGCAACCCGGTTTGTGCACCTTGGTTGGAAGGCTCCTCAGCTCTTCCTTGTTTTTGGCCATCAAAGTGGTATCATCTGCATATCTAAAGTTGTTAATGTTTCTTCCAGTGATTTTAACCCCAGCCCTGCACATCGCATGATGTGTTCTTGTGCTGGTACGGCTGTACCAGGAGCTCCAAACTCCCTTTCGTTCTTTGAGTGTTTGCATGTGCTTGTTCTGGCCATGCATTTTGCAGTTGGATGGTTCCTGCTAGGCTGCAGTCATGGGGCTAGCCACCTGTCTATCATCGCTAAGTTTTAGTTCCGCCCTTTTTCCCAGGTTCAGGAGGGAAAGGGAACCATTTTTATTTCAGTCTTACAGTTGGAAGCTCAGCTACAGGATGTGAAAGTTTCTACCTGTAGAGAAGCTTCGCTCCTTACAAAAGTCCGGGGGGAAACAGTCCCAAAAGCTCTGGCTGGGGAATTTACAGCCTCACAGCTTTAAGAATAGTCTCTAAAGAAAGGCTTTTAAGAGAAACAGTTTTACAGCACAACCCTTGTTGGGGTTGGAGAAACGGACCTACAACTTTCGTGGGAAAAATCCCAAGGACTCCAGCTGGAAATTCTTCAGAGCCTTGCCTGGTAGGTCTACTCGGGTACCCAAGAAGCAATTTGGAGCCGGGAGTAGGGCCCACACCAGCAAAGCCTAGAAAGCAGATTGCCCAGGTAGGGGTCAAAAAGGGTTTTCCTCGTAAAGGAAAGAAATAGTTCTCCAAGCAAGTTGCCTGTCCATTGTAGACAGGCAATTTGTTTGATTTGTTGAAGATCAAAGATTGTTTGTTGAAGACCTAAGCAATAATGAAGAACTTTGTTAAACTTTTAAGCTTCTAAAGACTTTCTATAGGAAAACCCATAGGGCCTCTCATCCGAGGCACCCTGGCTTCCCGCTGGGCACAAAGAACACGTCCTGTTCAAAAGCCAATTGCTATAGGCCCAACTTGTTCTGCATACAAGTTGAATAGGTTGGGTGAGAGTAGACAACCCTGCCGTACGCCTTTCCAATCTTGAACCAGTCTGTTGTTCACTGGTCAGTTCTTCCTGTGGCTACTTGGTCCTTATACAGATTCCTCAGGAGAGGGACAAGGTCATTTGGTAAGCCCATACCACCAAGAACTTGCCACAATTTATTATGATCCACACAGTCCAAGGCTTTAGAATAGTCAATAAAACAGAAATAGATGTTTTTCTGAAACTCCCTGCATCCCTACATCCTCAAAAAGGGCCTTAGCGAAAGGTAGGAGGGACTCACCACCATTTCTATAAGTAGGGATATAAATAGGGTTGTAAACGTGGGAAGGAGACCTGTGTGTTTGGATGCATCACAGTTGCAGAATTTGCCTTCCTAAGGATATTTATCGTGTCAAAAGTGAATTGAGAATAGTTATAATGCATACAAAAACCACAAACAAAGTTAAAAGCTTGGCATTGTACTTAATGCCCTTTGACTCTGGAAGAGGTGAAAGCATCCCATTCGAAGTGCAAGGCTTGTGGTGTGCTTGTGGTGTCACTGTGAGGAGGTCCTCCTTTGTGCATTTGGCAGAGCTCAGGCTGCATTGTAGTAGGTGGTCTGTGGTTTACTCTTCTGTGCACTTGCATGTCGTGGACTCCACTTTGTGGCCCCTTTCTTAAGGTTGGCTTGACATCTTCTGTTCTTAGGAGGGAGTCTCTCATTCGGTCTCAGCTACTGATTGAGGTTCCAAGTTTGAGCCTGCCACTTTTGGACTCTTGCTTGCTGAGATGTTCCTGTGAGTATTTTTGTAGATATTAGGAAACTCTTGATTTAAGGCATTGGTTTACTGGCCAATATCCAAACAAAGGATGGGCTGGAGATGTCACTGCCTTGTACCTTTCATTATTGGATGCTACTTCCCAATGGATGTCAGGTGGTGCAATACTGGTTGACCAGTATAATTTCTCCAGCAGTGTTGGGCGTAGATATCCTGTAATAATGCGGCATGTCTCATTAAGAGCCATATTCACTGTTTTAACATGGTGAGATGTATTCCACATTGAGCCTGCTTGCTTAGCAGCAGAACAGCAAAGCGCAAGGGCAGATGTCTTCACTGTGTCTGGTTGTGATCCCCAGGTTGTGCCAGTCAACTTTTGGATGATATTATTTCTAGCAACCACTTTTTGCTTAATATTCAAGCAGTGCTTCTTGTAGGTAAGAGCACGATCCAGAGTGACTCCCAGGTGTTTGGGTGCACTGCAATGCTCCAGTGGGATTCCTTCCCAGGTCATCGTCAGAGCTCGGGATGCTTGTCTGTTCTTAAGGTGAAAGGCACATGTCTGTGTTTTAGATGGGTTGGGGATCAGTTGGTTTTCCCTATAGTAGGCAGTAAGAGCACCTAGAGCTTCGGAGAGCTTCTGTCCTACCATCTCAAAGCTCCCTGCTTGGGTGGTGATGGCATGATCATCAGCATAGATGAAACTCTCTGTCCCTTCTGGCAGTGGCTGGTCATTTGTGTAGGTGTTGAACATGGGTGGAGAAAGCACGCTCCCCTGAGGCAGGCCGTTCTGTTTCCGCCATCTGCTTCTCTGGCCCTGGAACTCAACAAAAAAGCTCCTGTTTTGTAGCAGGTTTCCTATGAGGCGGGTGAGGTGGTCGTCCTTTGTGATATTATACATTTTTTTCAGGAGGAAGCAATGATTTACGGTATCATAAGCTGCTGACAGGTCTATGTAATCTGTCTTTCAAAACCATCTTCAGTGTGCTGAGTCAGGTTCAGCACTTGTGATGTGCATTCATAAGGATGATGGGTTATTTAAAACTAAGTTTCTAGTCCCTAAGTTTCCATTTCGGAAGCCAAAGGGATCCCAAAATGTCATTGCCATATTCATAGTAAGGACACAATATCGAGCATAGAAAGCTGCTTTACACTGACCGTCCAGTTCATTATTGTTTACTTTTCATCATACAGCTCTTTACATTCAATTACTACTGTATTTTAATCTTTGTACCATATGTTTTGATATATACTTTTTATAGTAATCCTTTAATTTATGTATTTTGTTGTACCTACTGTATCTTGATGAGTTTTGAATGCGCTGCCTCCTCTTCTGCAGCCACATTTACACTTGACGCAGCGAAGGGCGTTTTGCAAGCCTTTCAGATCCATCCGTGGAATTCTGCCTCTTTTCCACGCTCCGTGGATCCCGTCTCCCACAGAAACAAATGAACTGACTTCCTGAGGAGCTCAGCATCTTGTGAAACAGAGCCTGGAAAATGGGATTGCTGAGCTCTTCTGAAAAATCCTGGCTGGGCGTAAAGTTGGCCCCGATTTTTGCTAACGCTAAGAGACGTTTCCAGTACAAGGAACTGGTTACAAATGCCTCCCAAATTATTGTATATAATAAAACTAGTGTATATACTTACCATTGTCTAGGTATGCATTTTTTTATGGCCCTTCCTTTCTTCTTTCCCTACTTCTTTCCCCCCTCCCTCCTTCCTTTCTTTCCCCCCTTTTCCTCATAAACCTTCCTTCCTTCCTTCCTTCCCTCTTTCTTTCTTTTCCTTCCTCTTTCTTTCTTTCTTTCTTTCTTTCTTTCTTTCTCTTTCTCTCCTCCCTTCCCCTCATAAACTTTCATCTTCCTTTCTCTTCCTTCCTTCCATCCTTCCTTCTTTTTCTCCCTTTTGCTCCTAAACCACCTTCTGTCCTTCCTTTTCTTCATAAATCTTCTTTCTTTCTTTTTCTTTTCCTCCCTTTCCCTTTTCTTTCTTTACTTCCTTTCCCTCATAAACTTTCATCTTTCTTTCTCTTTCTTTCTTCCTTCCATCCTTCCTTCTTTTTCTCCCTTTTCCTGCTAAACCACCTTCTTGCCTTCCTTTTCTTCATAAATCTTCTTTCTTTCTTTTTCTTTTCCTCCCTTTCCCTTTTCTTTCTTTACTTCCTTTCCCTCATAAACTTTCATCTTTCTTTCTCTTCCTTCCTTCCATCCTTCCTTCTTTTTCTCCCTTTTCCTGCTAAACCACCTTCTTTCCTTCCTTTTCTTCATAAATCTTCTTTCTTTCTTTTTCTTTTCCTCCATTTCCCTTTCCCTTTCCTTTCTTTCCTTCCTTTCCCTGATAAACCTTCCTCCTTCCTCCCTTCTTTCCTGCCTTCCTTTTTCTTTCTTTCCTCCCTTTTCGACATAAACCTTCCTCCCTCTTTCTCTCTTCTTTCTTTCTTTCATTCATTCTTTTCTCCCCTTTCCTCTTAAACTACCCTTTTCCTTCCTCTTTCTACTTCTTTCTTTCCTTCCTTTCCCTCATAAACCTCATTCCTTCCTTCCTGCCTTCCTGCCTGCCTTTTTCTTCCTTCCTTCCACACTTTATTGTCATAAACCCCCTTCCCTTTTTCTCCCTTCCTTCCTTCCTTCCTTCCTTCCTTCCTTCCTTCCTTCCTTCCTTCCTTCCTCTTTCTTTCTTTCTTTCTTTCTTTCTTTCTTTCTTTCTTTCTTCCCTTTCCTCTCTACCTTCCTTCCTTGCTTCCTCTTTCTCCTGCTTCCTTTCCTTCCTTTCCCCCTTCTTCCTTCCTCCTTCTTCCCTCCCTCCTTCTTTCCCTTCCTTTTCTTTCTTCCTTTTCCTCCCTTTTCCTCTCCTCCCCTTCCTTCCTTCCTTCCTTCCTTCTTCCTTCCTTCCTTCCTTCCTTCCCTCCCTCCACTCCCTCCCTCCCTCCCTCCTTCCTTCCCTCTCCCTCCTTCCTTCCTTCTTTCCTTCTCTTCCTTTTCCTCCCTTTTCCTTCCTTCCCCTTCCTTCCTTCCCTCCTCCCTCCTCCTTCCTTCCTTCCTTCCTTTCCTTCCTTTCCCTCTCCTCCCTCTTTCCTTCCTTCTTTCCCCTTCTCTTTCCTTTCCTTTTCCTCTTTCCCTTCCTCCCTTCCTTCTCCTCCTTCTTCCTTCTTCCCTTCCTTCCTTCCTCCCTCTCCCTTCCTTTCCCTTCCTCCCTTCTTTCCTTCTTCTTCCTCCTTTTTCTTTTCTCCCTTTTCCTCTTCTTTCCCCTTCCTCCCTTCCTTTCTTCCTTCCTTCCTTCCTTCCTTCCTTCCTTCCCTTTCCCTCCTCCCTCCTTCCTTCCCTCATAAACCTCCCTCTTCCTTCCTTCTTCTCCCTTCCTTTTTCTTTCCTTTCCTCCCTTTCCTCTTCTTCCCCTTCCTTCCTTCTTCCCTCCTCCCTCCTTCCTTCCTCCTTTCCTCTCCTCCTCCCTCCTTCCTTTTCCTACCTTCCTTTTCTTTCTTCCTTTCCCTTTTCCTTTCTTCCTCTTTCCTTCCTTCCTTTCTTTTCTTCCTTTTCCTCACCCTCCCTCCCTCTTCCTTCCTTCCCTTTTCCTCATAAACTTCCTTCCTTCCTTTTTCTTTCTTCCTTTCCTCCTTTTCCTTATAAAGCTTACTCGTTCCTTCCTTCCTTCCTTCCTTCCTTTCCACCTTTTCCTCTCCTTCCTCTTTTTCCTCTCCTTCCTTCCTTCCCCCTCCTCTTCTTTCTCCTCTCCTTCCTTCCTTCTTCCTCCTTCCTTCCCTCCTTCCCCTTTCCTTCCTTTCTTCCTTCCTTCCCTGCCTCTTCCTTCTTCCTTCCTTCCTTCCTTCCTTCCTTCCTTCCTTCCTTCCTTCCTTTCTGCATTATATGGCAGTCCAGACCCAGACTACAATGCTGGCCATAATAAAGGCTCCGGTATCTTTCATAGAAGCAAGGCACTGAAGTATAATTCCCAGGATCCCATATCTATGAATCATGGTGGTTAAAGTGGTGTCAACCTGCATTAATTCCTCCGTGAAGATTCACCCCTAGTAACCAAAGTGGATCTGTGGATAGTGAAAGGCTGGACGCTTCCAAATTAGGGAGCATCTGGCTTCCACACACCCAGAAATACCCCATAATTTTTGTTTTTCTTTAAAGAAAAGAAGAAATGACTCTCCCAAAAACCAATTTTTTAATATTTTTAAAAAGAGGTTGGCTGGCCATCTGTCGGGAGGGCTTGGGTTGTGCCTTTTTGCCTGCAGAAGGGGGGGGGGCTGGATTGAACGATTTCTCTTCTTTCATGTCTACTTCTCATTTTACTGATATTCTTAAGCAGAGGCTAGCTGGCCATCTGTCGGGAGGGCTTGGATTGTGCCTTCTTGCCTACAGAAGGGGGAGAGACTGGATTGAATGATTCTCTCAACGTCCTCCCTTGCAGGAAATGGAAGGAAATGAAAAGAAACACAATTTCTCTTTTTTCATGTCTGCTTCTCATTTTACTGATATTCTTAAACAAGAAGTTGGCTGGCCATCTATCGAGAGGGCTTGGATTGTGCCTTCTTGCATGCAGAAGGGGGACGGACTGGATTGAATGATTCTATCAACGCCCTCCCTTGCAAAAGTTGGAAGACAATGAAAAGAAACGTTGTCTTCTTTTGTGTCTGCTTCTCATTTGATGGAGATTTTTAAACAAGAGGGTGTCTGGCCATCTGTCGGGAAGGCTTTGATGGTGCCCTCCTGCCTGCAGAAGGGGGACGGACTGGATTGAATGATTCTATCAACATCCTCCCTTGCAGGAGACGGAAGGAAATGAAAATAAATACAATTTCTTTTCTTTCGTGTCTGCTGCTAATTCTACGGATATTCTTAAACAAGAGGCTGGCTGGCCATCTGTCAGGAGGGCTTCAATGGTTGCCATCTGTTGGGAGGGCTTGGATTGTGCCTTCTTGCCTGCAGAAGGGATACAGACTGACTTGAATGATTCTATCAACGTCCTCCCTTGCATGAGATGGAAGGAAATGAACAGAAACACAATTTCTCTTCTTTCGTGACTGCTGCTACATTTATGGATATTCTTAAACAAGAGGTTGGCTGTCCATCTGTCAGGAGGGCTTCAATGGTGGCCATCTGTCGGGAGGGGTTGGATTGTGCCTTCTTGCATGCAGAAGAGGGATGGATTGTATTGAATGATTCTCTCAACGTCCTCCCTTGCATGAGATGGAAGGAAATGAAAATAAATACAAGTTATCTTCTTTCGTGACTGCTGCTAATTTTACGGATATTCTTAAGCAAAGACTGGCTGGCCATCTATCGAGAGGGCTTGGATTGTGTCTTCTTGCCTGCAGAAGGGGGACGGACTGGATTGAATGATTCTATCAGCGTCCTTCCTTGCAGGAGATGGAAGGAAATGAAAAGAAACACAGAGTTGTCGTTTTTTTCGGGCTGGAATCCCCGGGCGGCTGTGAGTTTTCCAGGCTGCCTGTCCATGTTCTAGAGGCATTCTCTCCTGACGTTTCGCCTGCATCTATGGCAAGCATCCTCAGAGGTAGTGAGTGTTGGAAGTAGGAAAAAGGGGGTTATATATCTGTGGAATGACCAGGGTGGGACAAAAGACTCTTGCCTGCTGGATCTGGGTGTGAATGTTCCACTGACCACAATTTCTCTTCTTTCGTGTCTGCTTCCCATTTGATGGAAATTCTTAAACAAGAAGCTGGCTGGCCATCTGTCGGGAGGGCTTGGATCGTGCCTTCTTGCATGCAGAAGAGGGATGGATTGTATTGAATGATTCTATCAACGTCCTCCCTTGCATGAGATGGAAAAAAGCAAAAGAAACACAATTTCTCTTCTTTTGTGTCTGTTGCAAATTTTATGGATATTCTTAAACAAGAGGCTGGCTGGCCATCTGTCAGGAGGGCTTCAATGGTGGCCATCTGTCGGGAGGGCTTGGATTGTGCCTTCTTGCCTGCAGATGAGGGATGGGGACTGGACTGAACGATTCTATCAGCGTCCTCCCTTGCAGAAGATGGAAGGAAATGAAAAGAAACACATGGTTGTTGTAGGTTTTTTCGGGCTATATGGCCATGTTCTAGAGGCATTCTCTCCTGACGTTTTGCCTGCATCTATGGCAAGCATCCTCAGAGGTAGTGAGATCTGTTGGAACTAGGAAAAAGGGTTTATATATCTGTGGAATGACCAGGGTGGGACAAAGGACTCTTGTCTGCTGGAGCTAGGTGTGAATGTTTCAACTGACCACCTTGATTAGCATATAATGGCCTGACTGTGCCTGGAGCCAACTTTTGTTGAGAGGTGATTAGATGTCCTTGTTTGTTTCCTCTCTGTTGTTGTGCTGTTGTAATTTTAGAGTTTTAGAAAAGAAACACAATTTCTCTTCTTTTTCGTTTGCTGCTACATTTACGGATATTCTTAAACAAGAGGCTGGCTGGCCATCTGTCAGGAGGGCTTGGATTGTGCATGCAGAAAAATTGGTTCCAGTGCTTTCCTCAGTTGGAAGGAGTAGATCAGAAAGGCAGCCTTGGCTTCTCTGTGGCAAGCAAGGCCGGGCTTCCCAGTGGTGGCAGTGGGTGGAGTGGGGGAGGCCGTGGGGAGCGTGGGCCGGGAGCAGATGGGCTTGGGCAAGCAGGAGGAGGAGGAGGAGGAGGAGGCCCTTTCATCCGGGCAGGCAGCCTTGGGCCCGGCTCCATGGCAGGGGGAAGGGTGGCTCTGAGTCGGCCGCGCACGGCTCCTGCATGCTAAGCGGGCGGCCCATTGTGTCCGCGGCCCATCTGTCTGCCCTCTCCCTCCCCACCGCCCTCTTAGGGTTCGCTATTAGGATTATTATGGGCCAAGGCGGGCGCATCTGGCCCTTTGCCACCGGGTTGGGGGACCCCATTGCCTCCTGTACCCACAAAGGGAAGGCCCACACACCCCACTGAGGGACGAAGGGCCACCCCAAAGGGGAAGAAGCTGGCCCATTAGTTTTTCAAGTTGTACGGCTATGTTCCAGTAGCATTCTCTCCTGACGTTTCACCTCAATCTGTGGCTAATGCAAGCATGGGCAAACTTTGGCCCTCCCATTGTTTTGGACTTCAACTCCCATAATTTCTAACAGCCACAGGCCCCTTCCTTTTCCCCCTCAGCCGCTGTATGGCTATGTTTCGGTAGCATACTTTCCTGACGTTTCGCCTGAATCTGTGGCTAATGCAAACATGGGCAAAGTTCGGCTCTCCCAGTAGCATTCTCTCTGACATTTCGCCTGAATTCCTAACAGCCTCAGTACCCTTCCTTTTCCCCCTCAGCCACCGTATTGCAATGTTCGAGTAGCATTGTCTCCTGACATTTCGCCTGAATCAGTGATTAATAGAGGCATGAGCAAACTTTGGCCCTCCAGGAGTTTTGGACTTCAATTCCCACAATTCCTAACAGCCTCAGGACCCTTCATTTTTCCCCTCAGTTGCTGTCTGGCTATGTTCCAGTAGCATTCTCTCCTGACATTTCGCCTGAATTCCTAACAGCCTGAGCACCCTTCCTTTTCCCCCTCAGCAGCTGTATGGCTATGTTCCGGTAGCATTCTCTCCTGACGTTTCGCCTGAATCTGTGGCTAATGTAGCTATGGGCATACTTGGGCCCTCCTGGTGTTTTAGACTTCAACTCCCACCATTCCTAACAGCCTCAAGACCCTTCCTTTTCCCCCTCAGCTGCTGTATGACTATGTTCCAGTAGCATTCTGTCCTGACATTTCACCTGAATCAGTGACTCATGCAAGCATGGGCATACTTCGGCCCTCACAATGTTTTGGACTTCAACTCCCATAATTTCTAACAGCCTCAGGCTCCTTCCTTTTCCTCCTCAGCCACTGTAAGGCAATGTCCTAGTAGCATTCTCTCCTGACATTTTGCCTGAATTCCTAACAGCCTCAGCACCCATCCTTTTACCCCTAAGCTGCTGTATGGTAATGTTCCAGTAGCATTCTCTTCTGATGTTCCACCTGAATCTGTGACTAATGCAGGCATGGGCAAACTTGGGCCTTCCTGGTGTTTTGGACTTCAACTCCCACAATTCCTAACAGCCTCATGACCCTTCCTTTCCCCCCATAGCAGCTGTATGGCAATGCTCCAGTAGCATTCTCTCCTGACGTTTTTCCTGAATCAGTGATTAATTGAGGCATGGGCAAACTTTGGCCCTCCAGATGTTTTGGACTTCAATTCCCATAATTTCTAACAGCCTCAGGACCCTTCCTTTCCCCCTTCAGCCACTGTATGGCAATGTTCCAGTAGCATTCTCTCCTGACATTTCGCCTGAATTCCTAACAGCCTCAGCACCCTTCCTTTCCCCCTAAGCTGCTGTATGGTAATGTTCCAGTAGCATTCTCTTCTGATGTTTCACCTGAATCTGTGACTAATGCAGGCATGGGCAAACTTGGGCTCTCCCAGTGTTATGGACTTCAACTCCCACCATTCCTAACAGTGTCAGCACCCTTCATTTTTCCCCTCAGCTGCTGTCTGGCTATGTTCCGGTAGCATTTTCTCCTGACGTTTTGCCTGAATTTGTGGCTAATGCAGATATGGGCAAACTTGGGCTCTCCTGGTGTTTTGGACTTCAACTCCCACAGTTCCTAACAGCCTCAGGCCCTTTCCTTTTACCCCTCAGCTGCTGTATGGCAATGTTCCAGTAGCATTCTCTCCTGACATTTCTCCTAAATTTGTGAAGGGCCCTGAGGCTGTTAGGAATTGTGGGAGTTGAAGTCCAAAACAATGGTAGGGCCCAAGTTTGCTCATGCCTGGGCTAATTGCATCGTCAGAGGAAAGCAAGAGGAGTGTATATATAATATAATATAATTAATATAATAATATAATATAATATGATATAATATATATTTGTGGAATGAAGTCCAGGGTGGGAGAAAGAACCTGTGTCTGTTTGAAGCAAGTGTGAATGCAAGCTTGATTAGCATGGAGTAGCCTTGCAGCCACAAAGTCAACCAGTGAGGACATTTACATTGAGGGAGCGTGGCTGTTATTGCTTGGAGACATCCTCTCTTTGGGAGGTGTGAACCGGTGCTTGATTTGTGCTGTCAAAGGCTTTCGTGGCCGGAATCCCCGGCTCGCTGTGAGTTTTCCAAGCAGTCTGGCCATGTTCCAGAAGCATTCTCTCCTGACGTTTCTCCCACATCTATGGCAGGCATCCTCAGAGGTTGTGAGGTCTGTTGGAAATTAGGTAAATTGGGTTTTATATATCTGTGGAATGATGTCCAGGATGGTTGAGGCAATTGTGAATGTTGCAATTGAATAGACTTGCAGTTTCAAAGCCTGGCTGCTTCCTGCCTAGTGGAATCCTTTGTTCATTTTCATGGTTTCCTCCTTTCTGTTGGAATTTGTTGTCAACCCTTCCTCAGGTTATCTTGAGCAACCTTTAAGGGGCACTAAACGAGCAAAACAGGTCCCAAACAACCCTAAACTGGGGCTGAACAACACTTAAAAGGGACCAAATGGTCCAAACTGGTCCTAAACTGGCCAAAACAGGCCCTGAACAAGCCCTAATGGCCAATCTCTTTGGTGCCCTCTTGTGGATATAGGAGTATTGCACTTGCCTTGATATTCTGCTCTATAGCGTTTTGCTGCCATCAAGTTTCCAAATTGGGAAGTGCACCCTTGAGCAGTGGAGGGCGCCTCTATGCTGCCATCATGTGGGCAGAGTGGAAAACTGCGCCTATATTATATTATTATTTCCCTCCAAAGGGAGGAAAGCTAGAAAAAACAATTAAGCAGGAGCCTTTGACAATATAGTTTCTGATCCTGGAAGGTCTAGTTTTACAAGGGTTCGAAGCAGATAGTGCTGGTGCCATGCCAAACTACAAGTCCCAAGGATCCCACAATTTAGACAGATATGACTTTGGTTCAGATAGTTTTCCTTTGCTGCCTAGAACCCATGGCTCAGTGCTACGAAATCCTGGGAATTATAGTTTTGCAAGGCCTTCTCTGCTGAATCATGTCGGTGACTCACCCCACTGCAATGCTACGATGAAGGCATACTTTGGGTGCACTTCAAATTGCCGTCGTTCCGTGCTGTGGACCCCTGGGATTTATAGTTTGCCGTGGTTCCATCGTTCTCTGATAGGGAGAATGTAGTGGGACGCCACTTGAACTTCCATAACTCATTCCTATGGAATAATAATAATAATAATAATAATTGTCTTTCACCTCATCTTCCCAAGAGTGCAGATAACTCGCCAAACTACAACTCCCATCATCCCATACAACTCTGTAACTAAAGTGCACCTTTGCCACAGCTCAAAGCTATGGGAGCCTGGGAGGTGTAGTTTTGCAAGGCCTTTGACCTCCTCTGCCAAACTACAGCTTTCAGGATTTCATAGCATTGAACTACGGAAGTTCGAGTGGGGTCGCACTGCATTTCCCCTATCAGAGAACAATGGGACTACAGCAAACTATAAATCCCAGGGGTTGGAATCCCAGGGGACGGTAATTGGAAGTGGGGCCAGAATATGACTTCATTGTACAGTTTCATTGGGGTGAGTTGCTGACAGGATTCAGCACAGAAAACCTTGCAAAACTATAATTCCCAGGATTCCGTAGCATTCAGCTATGGTTCCTAGAGGATTCAGCACAGAAGGCCTTACAAAACTATAATTCCCAGGATTCCGTAGCATTCAGCTATGGTTCCTAGAGGATTCAGCACAGAAGGCCTTGCAAAACTATAATTCCCAGGATTCCGTAGCATTCAGCTATGGATCCTAGGCAGCAAAGGAAAACTATCTGAACCAAAGTCATGTCTGTTTACATTGTGAGATGCTGGGATTTGTAGTTTGACATGGCACCAGAATTAACTGCTTTGAACCCTTGTAAAACTAGACCTCCCAGCGTTCCATAGCAAAAGTATATTTTCCAAGGCGGCGGGACAGACTGGGTTTATTTCTTTTATTAGGCTATTTACAATGATATTTTTAATTAATAATGTCTACAACGATGACATAATCTTCTGATTTCCTAATATAGTAAAATAATTCTTCAAAGAAGATATATTTATTAATATAATATAATATAATATAATATAATATAATATAATATATAATATAATATAATATAATATGTTTTGTTGTTCATTCGTTCAGTCGTCTCCGACTCTTCGTGACCTCATGGACCAGCCCATGCCAGAGCTCCCTGTCGGCCGTCACCACCCCCAGCTCCTTCAAGGTCAGTCCAGTCACTTCAAGGATGCCATCCATCCATCTTGCCCTTGGTCGGCCCCTCTTCCTTTTGCCTAATATAATAATATAATATAATATAATATAATATAATATAATATAATATAATATAATATATATAATATAATATAATAATATAATATAATATAATATAATATAATATAATTAATATAATATAATATAATATAATATAATATAATATAATATAATATAATGAGGTGCAGTTTTCCACTTTGTCCACATGATGGCAGCATAGAGACGCCAGCCACTGCTCAAGGGTGCACTTCCCTATTAGACCACTTGATGGCAGCAAAGGGCTGCAGGTCAGAATATCAAGGCCAGTGCAATATTCCTGTATCCACAAGAGGGCACCAAAGGGACTGTCCATTAGGGCTTAACCTGCCTTATGGAAATAATAATAATAATAATAATAATAATAATAATAATAATAATAATAATAATAATAATAATAATAATAATAATAATATAATAATAAGGAGCCCCCGTGATGGCACAATGGGTTAAACCCTTGTGGCAGGACTGCTGACACGAAAGTCGGCGGTTCGAATCCAGGGAGGGTGAGCTCCTGTCTGTCAGCTCCAGCTTCTCATGTGGGGACATGAGAGAAGCCTCCCACAGGATGGTAAAACATCCAGGTGTCCCCTAGGCAACATCCTTCCAGATGGTGGTTCGAATCCGGGGAGCGGGGTGAGCTCCTGTCTGTCAGCTCCAGTTTCTCATGCAGGGACATGAGAGAAGCCTCACACAGGATGGTAAAACATCCAGGTGTCCCTTGGGCAACATCCTTGCAGACGGCCAATTTTCTCACACCAGAAGCGACTTGCAGTTTCTCAAATTACTCCTGACACAACAACAACAACAACAGTAATAATAATAATAATAATAATAATAATAATAATAATAATAATAATAATAATAATAATATCACCCTGGGAGTTATAGTTTTGCAAGGCTTTTCTCCTCCTCTGCTCAAGAGTGCTGGTGCCTCCCCAAACTACAACTCCCAGCATCCCATAGAACTCTGTAACTAAAGTTTAACAGTGTAGATCGGGGTGAGCTCCTGTCTGTCAGCTCCAGCTTCTCATGTGGGAACATGAGAGAAGCCTCCCACAGGATGGTAAAAAATCCAGGTGTCCCTTGGGCAACATCCTTGCAGACAGCCAATTCTCTCACACACACACACACACACACACACACAAAATAATTTGGCCCTGGAACTTTTTTTCCCGTGTCAGGAGCGACTTGAGAAACTGCAAGTCGCTTCTGGTGTGAGAGAATTGGCTGTCTGCAAGGATGTTGCCCAGGGGACGCCGGGATGTTTTTGATGTGTTACCACCCTAATAATAATAATAATAATATCGCTCTGGGAGTTATAGTTTTGCAAGGCCTTTCTCCTCCTCTGCCCAAGAGTGCTGGTGCTTCACCAAACTACAACTCCCAGCATCCCATACAACACTGTAATTGACATTAAAGAGTGTAGATCAGGCCTGGGCAAGCGTCGACCCTCCAGATGTTTTGGATTTCAACTCCCACAATTCCTGTTAGGAATTGTGGGAGTTGTAGTCCAAAACACCTGGAGGGCCGTTTTGGATTTGGAGATGTTTTTGATTTCAGCTCTCATAATTCTTGTTATGAATTGTGCTAGTTGTAGTCCAAAACACCTGGAGGGCTGTTTTGGATTTGGAGATGTTTTGGATTTCAGCTCCCATAATTCCTGTTAGGAATTGTGGGAGTTGTAGTCCAAAACACCTGGAGGGCCGTTTTGGATTTGGAGATGTTTTCGATTTCAACTCCCATAATTCTTGTTATGAATTGTGGGAGTTGTAGTCCAAAACACCTGGAGGGCCGTTTTGGATTTGGAGATGTTTTGGATTTCAACTCCCATAATTCCTGTTAGGAATTGTGGGAGTTGTAGTCCAAAACACCTGGAGAGCCGTTTTGGATTTGGAGATGTTTTGGATTTCAGCTCCCATAATTCCTGTTAGGAATTGTGGGAGTTGTAGTCCAAAACACCTGGAGGGCCGTTTTGGATTTGGAGATGTTTTGGATTTCAACTCCCACAATTCCTGTTAGGAAATGTGGGAGTTGTAGTCCAAAATACCTGGAGGGCCGACGTTGGCCCAGGCCTGATGTAGAATATGAAGACTGCCCAAACTCTAGGTATTTGTAGACTCCAGCTCCCAGAAGCCACAACTACCTGGCCCAAGGATCAGGGATTCTGGGAGCTGTAGTTCAAAACACCTAGGAGGCCAGAAAGGCTGCTGCAATCTGAGATGGAGAGAAATAGAGATATTCCCATAAGCCTTTGGAGTTGTACGCAAAGCGGGGAGGAGATGGAGACCTCACGCGGTTGCTAGGGCAGTGCGGCTAAGCAGTGAGCATGCCCAAAGATGAAGAGGAGGAGGAGAAGGAAGAGGAGGAGGAAGCCAGGAGCAGCTTCCTAAGCATTTGGAGAGGCTTTGCGATGCGCCAAGGCGGATGAGCGGGCGCAGGAGAGGACTGGAGGAGCCTTGGATGCACCTTCTGCAAAAGCAAAGCCATGCTGGCAAGGTGCCTGCTTTGCCCGGTGCAACCCGCAGAAGCAGCAGCAAGCAGTGCCAAGGAGAAAGCAACCCTTCCTCCTCTTTTGGGACTCATCGCCGTGCCTTTCGCCCCTTTCTGATGGAGATGCCAGCTTCCTAAAGGAGTCCAGAGGTTGGCACCAGCAGAAACCAAAAGCCTGGCTCTGGAGAAGCTCGTTCCACGGTGCTAACTGTAAAGGAGTCGATCAGCGGAGACCAAATCTTTGTGCCTTGCTTCTGAGCCCTGTGCGGTGGAGGTACCAGCTTCGTGGTGCCAAATATAAGGAAATCCAGAGGTTGGTACCATCAGGACCCAAATCCTATTGCTTTGCCTCTGAGCTCTGGATGATGGAGAATGAGATGCCACCTTCACAAGGAGTCCAGAAGTTGGGACTGGACCAAATATCTCAATGCTCCGTATGATGGAGATGCCAGTTTCACAGTGCCAGGCATCAGCGTGAACCGAAAACCAGTGTCTTTTCTGTATGATCGAGGTACCGGCTCCATGGTGCCAAGCATAAGGGAGTCCAGAGATTGGCACCATCAGGACCCAAATCCCATTGCCTTGCCTCTGAGCTCTGGATGATGGAGATGCCAGTTTCACAGTGCCAGGTACCAGCGTGGACCGAAAACCAGTTTCTTTCCTCTATGATCGAGGTACCAGCTCCATGGTGCCAAGCATAAGGGAGTCCAGAGATTGGCACCATCAGGACCCAAATCCCATCTCCTTGTCACTGGATGATGCAGATGCCAGTTTTGCAGAGCCAGACGTAATAAGAAAGTCCAGAGGTTGGCACAGGAAGGGACCCAAAAACAGTGCCTTGCTTCTGGTCCCTGTATCATGAGGTCTCCAGATTCTTGGTGCCAGGCATGAGGGAGTCCAGAGGTTGGCACCATCAAAGCAAGCTATGCTGAGAAAAAAGCATCCTTCCTCCTCTTTCAGGACCCAAAGCCAACTCTTTGCATCTTCCTCTTGCATGATGGAGGTACCAGTTTCACAGTGCCAGGTGTAAAGGAGTTTGAGGTTGGCACCAGAAGGGACTAAAACTCAACATCTTATCTCATTGCCTCTGAGTTCTGTGCAACGGAGATGGCAACTTCATGGTGCTTGATGTAAGGTTGGCACCGTAAGGCAAAAATATCATCACCTTGCGTCTGAGCTCTGTGTGGTGAAGATGCCAACTTCATGGTGCCAGGCATAAGGGAGTCCAGAGCGTGGCACCATAAGGACCAACATCTCATTACCTTGCCTCTGAGTTTTGTCGGATGGAGATGGCAACTTCATCTTGCTTGGCGCAAGAGTCCAGAGGTTGGCATCATAATAACCAAAATCTCATTCCTTTGCCTCTGAGCCTTGTATGATGGAGATGCCAACTTCATGGTGCCAGGCATAAGAGAGCAACATAAAGACCAACGTCTCATTACCTTGCCTCTGAATTTTGTGCAACAGAGATCACAACTTCATGGTGCCTGGCATAAGAGTCCAGAGGTTGGCACCATAAGGACCAAAATCTCATCGCTTTGTCACTGAACTCTGTGTGATGGAGATGCCAACTTCACGGTGCCAGGCATAAGGGAGGACAGAGTGTGGCACCAGAAATACCTAAATCTAATTACCTCGGTTTTGTGTGATGGAGATGGTGACTTCATAGGGCCAGGCATAAGGGAGTTCGGAGCGTGGCACCATAAGAACCAACATCTCATTACGTTGCCTTTGAGCTCTGTGCGATGGAGATGGCAACTTCATGGTGCTTGGTGTAAGAATCCAGAGGTTGGCACCATAAGGATAAAAATCTCATTGCCTTGCTTCTGAGTTTTGTGTGATGGAGATGGCAACTTCATGGTGCCTGGTGTAAAGTTGGCACCAGAAAGACGAAAATCTCATCACCTTGCGTCTGAGCCCTGTGTGATGGAGATGCCAACTTCATGGTGCCAGGCATAAGGAAGTCCAGACTGTGGCACCATAAGGACCAACATCTCATTGCCTTGCGTTTGAGCTCTGTGCAACGGAGATGGTAACTTCATGGTGCCTGATATAAGGTTGGCACCATAAGGGCTAAAATCTCATCACCTTGCTTCTGAGTCCTGTGTGATGGAAATGCCAACTTCATGGTGCCAGGCATAAGGGAGTCCAGAGTGTGGCACCACAAGGACCAACATCTCATTGTCTTGCATCTGACCTCTGTGCGACGGAGATGGCAACTTCATGGTGCCTGTCGTAAGAGTCCAGAGGTTGGTACCAAAAGGACCAAAATCTCATTACCTTGCCTCTGAGTTTTGTGTGACAGAGATGACAACTTCATGGTGTCTGGTATAAGGTTGGCACCATAAGGACGAAAATATCATCACCTTGCGTCTGAGCCCTGTGTGATGGAGATGTCAACTTCATGGTGTCAGGCATAAGGGAGTTCAGAGTGTGGCACCATAAAGACCAACATCTCATTGCCTTGCCTCTGAATTTATGCAACAGAGATGGCAACTTCATGGTGCCTGGTGTAAGAGTCCAGAGGTTGGCACCAGAAGGACCAAAACCTCATCACCTTGCTTCTGAGTTTTGTGCAACGGAGATGGCAACTTCATGGTGTTTGGCGTAAGGTTGGCACCATAAGGACTAAAATCTCATCACCTTGTTTCCGTATGATGGAGATGCCAATTTCATGGTGCCAGGCATAAGGGAGTCCAGAACTTGGTGCCATAAGGACCAACATCTCATTGTCTTGCGTCTGACCTCTGTGCGATGGAGATGGCAACTCCATGGTGCCTGGCGTAAAGGTCCAGATGTTGGCACCAGAAGGACCAAAACCTCATCACCTTGCTTCTGAGTCTTGTACAATGGAGATGCCAACTTCATGGTGCCAGGCATAAGGGATTTTGGAGTGTATGATGGAGAGGCCAGCTTCGTGGCTCCAGGTGTAAGCGAATCCAAAGATTGGCACAGAACAGAACCAAATGGTGCCGGGCATAAAGAACTCTTGCTGTTGCCCAGAGGTTGGCATCATTGAAAATCAGCAAACCAGGAATGCCCGGGGACAGCGAGGAGATCATCCGCCTGCGTAAGCCGCGCTTCTCATACGAGGAGAACCAGATCCTGATCCAAGAGGTGCGTGCCAACTACGGCAAGCTCTACGGCACCCAGAGCCGGCGGGTGACGGTGGCCGAGCGCCGGCGAGTCTGGGAGGGCATCGCCGCCAAGATCAACAGCATCACCAGCTGGAAGCGGACCGGGCAGGAGGTCCAGAAGCGGTGGAATGACTTCAAGCGGCGCACCAAGGAGAAGCTGGCACGGGTGCCCCACTCCACCCAAGGGGCCGGTGCCACCGCCTGCGATGAGAACTTCTCAGCGGAGGAGGAGACCATCTTTGCCATCCTTGGGCCTGGCGTGATGCTGGGGATGGCCAACGGTCGGGCAGAGCCTTGCCAGAACGCAGGGCCAGAGTTTGGTGCCCACAGTTACCACGTGGAAGCAGAGCCGGGCACAGGTGAGTGATATGGGGAATGGGTTCACATGTTGGTAGGTTTCTCCAATATGGGCAAATAGTAGCAACTGTGAATGTGGCACTTTTGGTGCCAACTTGTGAAGACAGAAGAGTGTTGTCATATGTCAGCAGCAGAGACCTTTGCATCTAGGGCAGGCATGAGCAAACTTGGGCCCTCCAGGTGTTTTGGACTTCAACTCCTACAATTCCTGTCTGGTTCCTCCTGGCACGATAAATAATTAATTAACCAGTTCTGAGATCCTCTTTGCAGCTTGAAAGGGAGACCAGGGGTGTGAATGGACAGAGGCATGGCCAATGAAGAAATATAGTTTGTGTGGGGCAGGACAGTGCGGCATTTGAGCCACCAGCCAAAGTACTGCCTTTGCATGTAGACCTTTTTATAGATGCGGCGAGAACAGTGTGTCCTTCTTTGAAAGCGTTCCTTTATGAGAAGAGGGATTCATAAACTCCCACGTTTGGACGTCTGAACGTGCTGCGTACCTGCACAATGAACTCTTAAATACATCACTGGTCTTCTTCCTTCCTTCCTTCCCTCTTTCCTTCCCTTCCCTCCCTCCCTCTTTCCTTCCTTCTTCTTCCTTCCTTCTTTTCTTTCTTCCTTCCTTCCTCCTCTTTCTTCCTTCATTCTCTCCTTCCTTCTTCTCCTTCCTTCCTTCCTTCCTTTTCCTTCCTTTTCCCCTCTTCTTTCTTCCTTCCCTCCCTCTTTCTTCCTTCTTCTCCTTTCTTCCTTCCTTCCCCCTCTTTCCTTCCTTCTTCCCTCCCTCTTTTCTTTCTTTCTTTTCCTTCCTTCTTCTCTTTCCTTCCCCCTTTCTTTCTTTCTTCTTCCTCCTTCCTTCCTCCCTCTTTCTTTCTTCTTCCTTCCTTCTTTCCTTCCTTCCCTCTCTCCTTCCTTCTTCTTTCCTTTTCCTCCTCTTCCTTCCTTTTCTTCCTCTTCCTTCCTTCCTTCGCTCTCTCTTTCCTTCCTTCCTTCCTTCCTTCCTTCCTTCCTTCCTTCCTTCCTTCCTTCCCTTACCAGCTGTTAGGAATTGTGGGAGTTTATGTCCAAAACACCTGGAGGGCCAAAGTTTGCCCATGCCTGCTATATACTCGGTTATACATCTAGAAGTGCTTGTCAAAAGTCAACCTAAAAAAATTACAGACACTTTGTAGAGCCTGGCTGCCTGGCCATCTGTCCAGACAGATTTGGTTGTGACATCAAACAACAGAGTGCTGTTCCTGGGTTCATAAACAAGAGTGCTGTTCCTGATTGTTCTTCTTATGAAAAGATGTACATGGACTTGGGGGCCACAACTTTGTCCTGGCCAGAGTAAATGTGCCCTCAGAGGCGGCCCTAGGTAATTTTCAATGGTAAGCAAACAGTATTTTGGTGCCCCCCCCCCCACCAATCAATCATTGATATATATTTTCTGTTTATCGTGGGAGTTCTGTGTGCCATATTTGGTTCAATTCCATCATTGGTGGAGTTCAGAATGCTCTTTGATTGTAGGTGAACTATACATCCCAGTAACTACACTTGCCACATTGCTCCCTTGCCTGGCCTGCTTTGGGTCTGGAGGCGTGCCTGAAGACCCCGGCGTGTGCACCAAAAGTCACCTCTTCTCCTGACTTTCTCCTCAGCCATTGGGACCAAGAGAGAGAGAGAGAGAGAGAGAGAGGTGGAGATGCCCACCTTTCCTGAAGGTAGGCACAAAAACAAAGGAGGGAGCGGAGGTGGGAGATACCTCCAGCCGGAGGGGCTCTCTCTCTCTCTCTCTCTCTCTTGGTCCCAATGGCTGAAGAGAAAGTCAGGAGAAGAGGCGACTTTTGGTGCGCACGCTGGGGTCTTCAGACACGCCTCCGGACCCGAAGCGGGCCAGGCGCGGCGGCTCCGCCCCTTGGCCCACCGGATTGGGGAGAGGAGAGGAGGCGGGTGGAGCGCCGGGGGATCGGGAAAGGGAGCCGGTCATGGGGAAGGGATCGAACGCGGAGAACGATTGAGCGCCGGCTCTGCTCGCGCACCCGGTGGCCGGGTGGAGCAGGAACGAGAGGGGCTAGGCGAGGCTCAAGGGCCCGGCCTTTGGGAAGAGGATCGCCCGGCAGCGAGGCAAGAAAGCCGAGGCTCCCCCCGGACTGCTAGGGCTGTTGTGAGCTGAGGGGGCGCTCCTCAAGTGGCAGTCGAGGGGCATTTACAGAGGCGCCTCTGCGCCCCTGGCAAAAAAAAGTGTTCTGCGACCGCTTACTTCACGTAATGGACGAGCCGCCCCTGTGTGCCCTCCACATGTTTCATGAGGTTTCTGGCACACAAAGTTTTTGCCTTCTACTCAAGTGTCACCTTATTTTTTAGGAACTGGCTGATCAGGAACAAATGTCTGAAACCAAGGAACAAACCCAGATTTTCAAAATCCTGTATTTTCCAATTGTTGGGACATACAGATATGCGAAGATCTGCATATTTGGCTCAAATCCGTTATATTCCCGCACTGGGAAATCTCGCGATTGTAGCAATTGCTTCCGTGTTTACAGGGAACGGTGTCTGGCCACCCTCCTCTTTGCTGCGGAAGCTCCTGGGATAAAGGCATATTCTGGATGGGCCTCAAGGCTTGGCGTGTTTTCTAAGAACCTAACAAAACGCAGGGAGGTGGATTTCCAAGTATCCGTGTGGTCACTCTTTCCCCTTCCTCACCCTTACAGATATGCCAACCAGAAGCCACCTATCCTGCAGTCCGGAGACACCTGCGCATCACACATCCTGCTGCGCTCTGGACGGAGGCTTCCTGCGGCCCAAGGAGCGTGATTCACCAGAACCCCCTTTGGCACGGTCCGTGGTCCACTTGGCACCTTCTCCGGCCACTTTGGGTTGCATCCGGCCACATCTTGCACACTCCCCCGGTGAGCAACTGAGCACCACCTCGTGCCCATCGTCCTCACCACCCTTGAGACGTCGGCGCACCCGCCTTGATGCGCCCATCTGCGAGACCCCTCTAGATTTCCTCCAGGCGCAGAGGGAGACGGCCGATGCCATCCGCGAGCTGAGCTACACCTTGCGGCAAGGTTTGGAGCGGCTCACCGAAGTGGTGGCCACCTTGCTGCCCCTGCTTCCGGCACACACGCAACATCACCTATCGCACGCACAGGAGGGAATGTGTATGTCTCGTGGTGAGACCCTTCCACCCAGAGAGACCTTTGCTACCAAACTAGAAGCATCCTCAGAGCAAAGTGAGAGCGAGGCGAGACTTCTTCCGCAAGATGTGCCCGAAACGGGGCCACCCCTGAGCAGGCCCCAGAAACGGAGGAAAGGCATCCCCACTCGCAAACGGAGAGGTCGCTGGAAGAACTAATTTGCAAGCATGCTCAGAAGGGGCTGAGCATGCCATCCTTGTGATTGGCATCTCAATGACTTCTCTTACCCCCCCTCCCCAAAGATATTCCCTTCCTCATATAGATAATGCAAGTTTGAATCGTTTACGGCACATGGACCCGCTCTCCCTGCCCTTGCTTATTGCCCAAGTTTGGGAAAGTCACGTTTGGCTCCTAATAATGATCCCCAAAAGTGACTTTCCCAGGCTGTGGTTGTTGCTCCAAGGTTTGTCGCAGCTCCGCACACCTCATTGCTCAGCAAACACAGCTCCCGGCTTCTTGCTTGTAGTTGTTTGCGGTCTCAGGAAGGCCGCCAAATCAAAAGGCTTCGATCGCATTCCCAAATTCGACTGCCACACCCCTACCAGGTCCTTGCAAATTTACATGCATATATATTACCCGTATTACCCGTATTTAATGCGCCATCGAATCTAATGCGCACCCCAATTTTCAAGACCTTGGAACCAAAATAAGTATTTTACTTTTTGTTCCTTTTCATTGTCTTACGAGACCTCAAGCCTTCTCTGCCAAAGGATGTTGATGTGTCACCAAACTACACATCCCAGTATTGCATAGCACTAATCTATGGCAGTGTTTCTCAACCTGTGGGTCAGGACCCCTGGGGGAGGTCGTGAGGGGTGTCAGAGGGGTCACCAAAGATGACGGAAAAAACAGTATTTTCTTTTGGTCATAAGCTTTCTGTATGCCATGTTTGGTTCAATTCCATCTTTGGTGGAGTTCAGAATGCTGATTGTAAGTGAACTACAAATCCCAGCAACTACAACTCCCAAATGCCAAGGTCCATTTTCCCCAAGCTCCATCAGTGTTCACATTTGGACATATTGAGTTTCTTTACCAAGTTTGGTCCAGTTCTATCATTGTTCGAGTCCACAGTGCTCTATGGATGTAGGTGAACTACAATTCCCAGCAACTACAACTTCCAAATGTCAAGGTCTATTTCCCCCAAACTCCACCAGTGTTCACATTTGGGCATATTGAGTTTCTGTACCAACTTTGGTCCAGATCCATCATTGTTTGAGTCCACAGTGCTCTCTGGATGTAGGTGAACTGCAACTCCCAAACTCAAGGTCAATGTTTCAAGGTCAAACCCTTCCAGTATTTTCTGTTGGTCATGGGAGTTCTGTATGCCAAGTTTGTTTCAATTCCATCTTTGGTGGAGTTCAGAATGCTCTTTGATTGTAGGTGAACTATAAATCCCAGCAACTACAACTCCCAAATGTCAAGGTCTATTTTCTCCAAACTCCACCAGTGTTCACATTTGGACATATTGAGTTTCTTTACCAAGTTTGGTCCAGTTCTATCATTATTTGAGTCCACAGTGCTCTCTGGATGTAGGGGAACTACAACTCCCAAACTCAAGGTCAATGTCCACCAAACCCTTCCAGTATTTTCTGTTGGTCATGGGAGTTCTATCTGTCATGTTTGGTTCAATTCCATTGTTGGTGGAGTTCAGAATGCTCTTTGATTGTAGGTGAACTACAAATCTCAGCAACTACAACTCCCAAATGCCAAGGTCTATTTTCCCCAAACTCCACCAGTGTTCACATTTGGGCATATTGAGTTTCTTTACCAAGTTTGGTCCAGATCAATCATTGTTTGAGTCCACAGTGCTCTCTGGATGTAGGTGAACTGCAACTCCCAAACTCAAGGTCAATGTCTCAAGGTGAAACACTTCCAGTATTTTCTGTTGGTCATGGGAGTTCTGTGTGCCAAGTTTGGTTCAATTACATCATTGGTGGAGTTCAGAATGTTCTTTGATTTTAGGTGAACTACAAATCCCAGCAACTACAACTCCCAAATGCCAAGGTCTATTTTCCTCAAACTCCACCAGTGTTCACATTTGAGCCTATTGAGTATTCGTATTGAGTTTGGTCCAGATCTATCATTGTTTGAGTCCACAGTGTTTTCTGGTTGTAGGTGAACTGCAACTCCCAAACTCAAGGTCAATGCCTCAAAGTCAAACCCTTCCAGTATTTTCTGTTGGTCATGGGAGTTCTGTGTGCCAAATTTGGTTCAATTCCATCGCTRGTGGAGTTCAGAATGCTCTTTGATTGTAAGTGAACTATAAATCCTAACAACTACAACTCCCAAATGTCAAAATCAATTCCTCCCCCCCCCCCCACAAAAAAACCCTTCCAGTATTTCCTGTTGTTCATGGGGGTTCTATCTGTCATGTTTGGTTCAATTCCATTGTTGGTGGAGTTCAGAATGCTCTTTGATTGTAGGTGAACTACAAATCCCAGCAACTACAACTCCCAAATGACAAGGTCTGTTTTCCCCGAACTCCACCAGTGATCACATTTGGACATATTTTGTTTCTTTACCAAGTTTGGTCCAGAGCCATCATTGTTTGAGTCCACAGTGCTCTCTGGATGTAAGTGAACTACAACTCCCAAACTCAAGGTCAATGTCCACCAAACCCTTCCAGTATTTTCTGTTGTTCACGGGAGTTCTGTGTGCCAAGTTTGGTCCAATTCCATCTTTGGTGGAGTCCAGAATGCTCGTTGATTGTAGGTGAACTACAAATCCCAGCAATTTCGCCCAAAACAAGGTGAGCGTTAGATTCGAGTAAATAAATATTTAAAAGCATAGGCTTCAAAAGGCAAAGAGGAAAAATAAACATCCCGGTGGAAACTCAATAAACTATTTTTTCATACTAGATCTCCCTTTGCGTTTGTCGAATCTTGACGTCACAGTGTCGGAGAGACGAAGTGCAGAATCGCAGGGCTTCTTTTTACAAGCAAGCATGCACTTACCACATTTATGAAGGTACACAATACGAGGGTTGAATGAGAAGTAATGCCTCCACCTTCGTAACTCCTCAACAGATGGCAGTACTGGTATGCGGCAGGTACTGGCTTGTTCAGTAGACTCTCCTCTACAGTTCCATATTGGTGGGAAGCTTTATCATTGAATGGTTGTGTTGTTAAAGTGCAAGTAGAAAAGAGTTCTTTTCCCCACCCTGAACCTTTCACATATCTTGAAAGAGAAGTCTCTCATACAAGGGTTGAATGAAAAGTAATGCCTCCACCTTCGTAACTCCTCAACAGATGGCAGTACTGGTATGCGGCAGGTACTGGCTTGTTCAGTAGACTCTCCTCTACAGTTCCATTTTGGCAGGAAGCCTTAGCATTGAACGGTTGTGTTGTTAAAGTGCAGTACTGGTATGTGGCAGGTACTGGCTTGTTCAGTAGACTCTCCTCTACAGTTCCATTTTGGCAGGAAGCCTTAGCATTGAATGGTTGTGTTGTTAAAGTGCAAAGGATGGAACCCTGCGCATATGATTGGTCAATGTGACTTAAGCAACGCGCAGATATTGAATTCTTGACAGCAGAAGGTGTCACCCCAAAGGAGATTCATCAGAGAATGCAAGCTGTTTATGGTGATTGTGTTGAGGTGAGTACTGTGCGTTGTTGGGCTAGTAAGTTTAAAGTTGTTGAGGTGGGAACATCTGACTAGTGTGACAAACAAAGAGTTGGATGTCCTGTGACAGCAACCACCGAGTTTCACAAGCCAAAGGTTGACAGATTGATTCAGGACGATCGTCGTATCACTCAGAGAGAAATTTCAAGCATAATCGGCATTTCACAAGAATGTGTGGTTCTCATTATTGCTTTGCTTGGCTATCGGAAGATCTGTGCACGATGGGTACCCAGCATGAGAGAACTGTGAGACGCAAGTTGCGGAAGCAAGAGTGTCGACTTCTTCCGTGACGGCTTCAGAAGTTCATTGTTGGCAGAAATGTATCCAATTGTCTGGTGATTATGTGGGAAAGTGAAGAGTGGTAGTTAAAGAGCACATTCTAAGGATTATTTCTGCATTTGATTTATTAAAATATTCCCATCCAAACCCAAGTAACGAAGGTGGAGGCATTACTTTTCATTCAACCCTCATAGATCTCCCTTTGCGTTTGTCGAATCTTGACATCACAGTGGCAGAGAGACGAGGTGCAGAATCACAGTTGGGTTTTTTTGCAAGCAAGCATGCACATTTATGAAGGTACACAATACATTTATTTGTGTTCGGAGTGGTGACTAGCTGGCCCTGATTGTACTAATCACCTCTAAACAAAGTAAGAAGCCACCCCTTGAAACTGCTAGGCCATTAAATGCTAATCAAGGTGGCCAACTGAAACATCCACACTGACCACCAACAGACAAGAGTTCTTTCTCCCACTCTGGACAATCCAGACATATAAACCCCATTTTCTTAGTTTCCAGCAGATCTCACAACCTCTGAGCATGCCTACCATAGATGTGGGCGAAACATCAGGAGAGTATGCTTCTAGAACATGGCCACACAGCCCGAAAAATGTACAACAACCAAATGATTCCGGTCATGAAAGCCTTTGACAATACAATATTGACATTGATCCTAAACATATGAATCGATACTCAACTGTATAGTACAGTGTTTCTCAACCTGGGGGTTGGGACTCCTGGGGGGGGGGGTTGCAAGGGGGGGTCAGAGGGGTCGTCAAAGACCATCAGAAAACAAAGTATTTTCTGTGAGTCACTGGGGTTCTCTGTGGGAAGTTTGGTTCAATCCCATCCGTGGTGGGGTTCAGAATGCTCTTTGATTGTAGGTGAACTATAAKTCCCAGCAATTACAACTCCCAAATGTCAAGTCTATTCCCCCCAAATTCCACCAGAACTCACATTTGGGCATATTGAGTCTTCATGCCAAGTTTGGTCCAGATCCATCATCGTTTGAGTCCACAGTGCTCTCTGGAGGTAGGTGAACTACAACTCCCAAATTCAAGGTCAATGTTCAACAGAACCTTTTAATATTTTCTGTTGGTCATGGGAGTCCTGTGTGCCAAGTTTGGTTTAATTCCATCGATCGTGGAGTTCAGAATGCTCTTTGATTGTAGGTGAACTATAAATCCCAGCAACTACAACTCCCAAATGCCAAGTTCTATTTTCCCCAAACCCCACCAGTGTTCACATTTGAGCAGTTTGAATATTTATGCCAAGTCATATTGAGTATCCGTGTCAAGTTTGGTCCAGATCCATCATTGTTTGAGTCCACAGTGCTCTCTGGAGGTAGGTAAACTACAACTCCCAAATTCAAGGTCAATGCCCACCAAAACTTTCCAGTATTTTCTGACGGTCATGGGAGTTCTGTGAGTCAAGTTTGGTTCAATTCCATCGTTGGCGGAGTTCAGAATGCTCTTTGATTGTAGGTGAACTATAAATCCCAGCAATTACAACTCCCAAATGTCAAGTCTATTCTCCCCAAATTCCACCACTGTTCTCATTTGAGCAGATTGAATATTTATGCCAAGTTTGGTCCAGATCCATCATTGTTTGAGTCCACAGTGCTCTCTGGAAGTAGGTAAATTACAACTCCCAAATTCAAGGTCAATGTTCAACAGAACCTTTTAGTATTTTCTGTTGGTCATGGGACTTCTGTGAGGCAAGTTTGGTTCAATTCCATTGTCGGTGGAGTTCAGAATGCTCTTTTATTTTAGGTGAACTATAAATCCCAAATTCAAGGTCAATGTTCAACAGAACCTCTTAATATTTTCTGATGGTCATGGGCCCTTTGATTGTAGGTGAACTATAAATCCCAGCAACTACAACTCCCAAATGTTAAGTCTATTCTCCCCAAATTCCATCATTCACATTTGAGCATATTGAATATTTATGCCAAGTTTGGTCCATATCCATCATTGTTTGAGTCCACAGTGCTCTCTGGAGGTAGGTGAACTACAACTCCCAAATTCAAGGTCAATGTTCAACAGAACCTTTTAGTATTTTCTGTTGGTCATGGGACTTCTGTGAGGCAAGTTTGGTTCAATTCCACCCGTGGTGGGGTTCAGAATGCTCTTGTTCAACAGAACCTTTTAGTATTTTCTGTTGGTCATGGGACTTCTGTGAGGCAAGTTTGGTTCAATTCCACCCGTGGTGGGGTTCAGAATGCTCTTTGATTGTAGGTGAACTATAAATCCCAGCAATTACAACTCCCAAATGTCAAGTCTATTCTCCCCAAATTCCACCAGAGTTCACATTTGAGCAGATTGAATATTTATACCAAGTCATATTGAGTATCCGTGCCAAGTTTGGTCCAGATCCATCATTGTTTGAGTCCACAGTGCTCTCTGGAGGTAGGTGAACTACAACTCCCAAATTCAAGGTCAATGTTCAACAGAACCTTTTAATATTTTCTGATGGTCATGGGAGTCCTGTGAGCCAAGTTTGGTTCAATTCCATCGTTGGTGGGGTTCAGAATGATCTTTGATTGTAGGTGAACTATAAATCCCAGGAACTACAACTCCCAAATGTCAAGGCCTATTTCCCCCAAACTTCACCAGTCTTCCCATTTGGGCATATTGAGGATCCGTGCCAAGTTTGGTCCAGATCCATCATTATTTGAGTCCACAGTGCTCTCTGGAGGTAGGTAAACTACAACTCCCAAATATCAAGGTCAATTCCCACCAAACCCTTCCAGTATTTTCTGTTGGTCATGGGAGTTCTGTGTGCCAAGTTTGGTTCAGTTCCATCGTTGGTGGAGTTCAGAATGCTCTTTGATTGTAGGTGAACTATAAATCCCAGCAAGTACAACTCCCAAATGACTAAATCAATACCCTCTCCAAACCCACCAATATTCAAATTTGGGTGTATTGGGCATTTGTGCCAAATGTGGTCCATTGAATGAAAATACATCCTGCATATCAGATATTTATGTGACAATTCATAACAGTAGCAAAATTACAGTTGCAAAGTAGCAACGGAAATAATGTTTCCCCCTTGCTTGTCAATCACCCGCTTAGTCCCGCCCCCAGGATAAGGAAGGGGAGGGGCTTTGCAGAAGAGAAAGAGGGCAGGAAATGCGCAATGACATCCGGGACTTCTGTGCGCAGGGCGACTTGGGAAATGTATTTCCCTCCCCTTCCAGGCGAGGAGCAGAATTAACCCTTTCGCTTCCCTTTGGAGGAAGGATTTAAGGAGGAACGGAGGGAATGAAAGAGGGAGATGGAAGGAGAGGAAAGAAGGGCAGGGGAGAGGGCTGGGGGTCTCCCTTTTGGAAGAGAGCCTTCAAGCACCCCCTCGGTCTCCCACCCAATTCCTAACCAGGGCTGGCCCTGCTTAGCAGCCAAGCTCAGGCTGGATATAAGATTCATACATTTTATCATTATATTTATATCGTAAAAAACTCAAAAATTACCACAGCAAAACAACAGAGGGGAAACAAACAGGCACATAAAATCACTCTCAACAAAAGATTCCCCCAGGCACTTCCAAGCCATTGAATGCAAATCAAGGTGATCAGCTGAAACATTCACATCTAGCCCCAGCAGACAAAAGTCCTTTGTCTCACCCTGGCCATTCCACAGATATATAAACCCATTTTTCCTACTTCCAACAGACCTCACTACCTCTGAGGATGCTTGCCATAGATGCAGGCGAAACGTCAGGAGAAAAATGCCTCCAGAACATGGCCATATAGCCCGGAAATCCTACAACAACCTATATTGTATTTATTTATATATTAGAGTGTTTAGGCAAGAAAAGAACTCAAATAGGTCAAAAATATAAAGCAATTACTGTTCTTTTTGCAATTATTATTAATATTATTATTTCTGCAATTATTATATATGGAGGGTGTTCAGGCAAGAACTCAAATAGGTCAAAAATATAAAGCAATTATTGTGCTTTTTGTAATTATTAATATTATTTCTGCAATTATTATTATATTTAATATATATATAGAGAGTGTTTAGACAAATAGGTCAAAAATAAAAAAGCAATTATTGTTCTTTTTGCAATTATTATTATTTCTGCAATATATATATATATATATATATATATATATATACATACACACACACACGAGTGTTTAGGCACAAAAGAAACTCAAATAGGTCAAAAATTAAAAAAGGAATTATTGTTCTTTTTGCAATTATTATTAATATTATCATTTCTGCACTTATTATGATATTTATTATATTATGATTATGTTTCTATTGAGTGTTTAGGCAAGAAAAGAACCCAAATAGCTCAAAAATATAAAGCAATTATTATTCTTTTTGCAATTATTATTAATATTATCATTTTTGCACTTATTATGATATTTATTATATTATTATTATGTTTCTATTGAGTGTTTAGGCAAGAAAAGAACTCAAATAGGTCAAAAATATAAAGCAATTATTATTCTTTTTGCAATTATTATTAACATTATTATTTCTGCAATTATTATATTTATTATGTTATTATTGTTATATTTATATTTTTAGGATATTTTGGCAAGAAAGGAACTCAAATTGGTCAAAAATAAAAAAAATCAATTATTGTTATTTCTGCAATTATTATTAATATTATTTCTGCAATTATTTCTCCCATTATTATTAGTGTTATTATATCTATTATAATTATTATTACTATATTTATTTTATATTTATAAGGAATTTAGGCAAGAAAGGAACTCATATTGGTCAATAATAAAAAAAAGCAATTATTATTTCTGCAATTGTTATTATTATATTTATTATAATTCTACTTATTATATTTATATGCCACTCGTTTTCCCCCAATGCTTTTATGGGTGCATTCTGATTATGGTGTACCTTACCTTGAGCCGTAAGAGCCGAGAGGCAGGCAATAAATTAAAATTATTATTATTATTGTTATTATTACTATTATTATTATTATCAGTCTCTATATATCTATCTGTCTATCTACCTACCTACCTGTCAATCAATATCTACATATCTATCTGTCATCTCCATAAATGGTAAGATATATGTAAATATTGGTATTGCTTTAGGGTTGCCTTGAAGAGCCAGCTTGGATATTATTCTGTCTGTCTATCTATCAACTGTCATCTATCTCTATCTATCTATCTATCTATCTATCTATCTATCTATCTATCCACCTACCTACCTATCCTTTCTTCCTTTTATCTATCTATACATCCATTCCTCCTTTTATCTATTATTTATTTACTTAATTTCTATCCCGCCTTTCTCTACCCCAGAGGCGACTCAAGGCGGCTTACAAATCTGGCAAAAATTCAGTGCCGCACATGTAAACAATAAAACACGTCTCATCAAAATCTAAACATATAGCAATTAAAATACATATCAATCAAACAAACAGATTAAAAACCATATAAAATGCTGAGTCATTGTCTCATATGTCTCATCTATCCATCCTTCTGTCTTTCCTTTTATCCACCCATTCTTCTTTCCTTTTATCTATCCTTCCATCCATCTTCCTATCCATCCATCCATCCTTCTATCTGTCTTTCTTCCTTCCTTCCTCCTATCCATCAACCCATCCTTCTATCTATCTATCTATCTATCTATCTATCTATCTATCTATCTATCTATCTATCTATCTATCTATCCTTCCTCCTATCCATCAATCCATCCTTCTATCCTCCCTCCCTTCCTCCTATACATCAACCCATCCTTCTATCCATCCATCCATCCATCCATCCATCCATCCATCCTTCCTTCCTTCCTTCCTTCCTTCCTTCCTCCTATCCATTCATCCATCCATCCATCCATCTATCCTTCCTTCCTTCTTTCCTTCCTCCTATCCATCAATCCATCCTTCTATCTATCTATCTATCTATCTATCTATCTATCTATCCTTCCTTCCTTCCTTCCTTCCTTCCTTCCTTCCTTCCTTCCTTCCTCCTATCCATCCATCCATCAATCCATCCTTCTATCTATCCATCCATCCATCCTTCCTCCTATCCATCAACCCATCTATCTATCTATCTATCTATCTCTCTATCTATCTATCTATCTATCTACCTATCTCTCTTTCCCTTCCTTCCTTCCTTCCTTCCTTCCTTCCTTCCTCCCCCTCCTCTTTCCTTCCTTCCCTCCCTTCTTTCCTTCCTTCCTTCCTTCCTTCCTTCCTTCCCTTCCTTCCTTCCTTCCTTCCTTCCTTCCTTCCTTCCTTCCTTCCATCATTCTTTCCTTCCTGCCGCCACAGACCTCCTTCCATCCTTCCTTCCTTCCTTCCTTCCTTCCTTCCTTCCTTCCTTCCTTCCTTCCTTCCTTCCCTCCCTCCATCTCTCTCTTTCTTTCTTTCTTTCTCTTTCCTTCCTTCCTTAACTTCCTTCTATCCATCAACCCATCCATTCTTTTAGCCATCCTTCCTTCCTTCCTTCCATCGATCCATCCACCTCTCCCCCCCCCCTATCCATCCGCTCCATGCAGTCATGCCGGCCACACGACCTTGGAGGCGTCTATGGATAACGCCGGCTCTTCGGCTTAGAAATGGAGATGAGTACCAATACCCAGAGTCTGTCTGTCTGTCTACCTACTTGCCTACCTATCTGCCTATCTTTCTATCTGCCTATCAATCTATCTGCATATCTATCTCTCTCTCTCTATTTATTCCATGCCTGAATGGAGGGCTCCTGCCTGCCTGCCTTGGGCTGCCTGCAGGTCCGCCTTTAAGAGCCATGGGGGAGCCCCTCCCTGGCAGCCCCGCCCCCGGCTGCCCCGAACTACATCTCCCAGCGCGCCTTGCAGCGGAGTTATGTAAGTTTCTCCCTGGAAGAGGGCAGGCGGGCGAGAAGAAGAGAAAGAGAGGAGGGGGGAAGAGGAGGAGGAGGAGAAAAGAAAGCCAGGTGCCCCCCTCTTTCCCCCCGGTTGCTTCCTTCCTTCCTTCCTTCCTTCCTCCCTGGCCTTGGGAGAGTTCTCCTCCGCGTCCTCGTCTTCCTCCTCCTCCTCCCGCGCCAAACCCGCATTAGGGGCGGGATTCCCGTCCGCACGCTTTGCAAGAGAGAGAGAGAGAAGGGAAGGCCCTCGTTGTGATCCTCAGAGGCTGGCTGCTGCTGTTTCCTTGGCCTGGGCTGCCTTGGCTGCACCAGTTGCATTCTTGGCCCCCTGTTGGAGCTCGGCTGCATCGGTTGCCTCCGGCCTTGGACGGGCCTTTCCTCCAGGATGTCTTCCTCGGGGCAGACGTCACGCCGGCAGTGGTGCTACCTGTGCGACTTGCCCAAGATGCCCTGGGCCATGATCTGGGACTTCAGCGAAGCCGTCTGCCGGGGCTGCGTCAACTTCGAAGGCGCCGACCGCATCGAATTCCTCATCGAGACCGCCCGGCAGCTGAAGAGGAACCACGTCTTGCAGGAAGGCCGCTCGCCGGGGCCGCAAGGTGCCAAGCATGCCAAGGACGGTGGAGGCGGTGCCGGCGGAAGCGGCAGTGGCATGGCATCCTTGGAAAGATACGAGCGGGGTAGTGGGCGACTCTCCGGAGGCGAATACGCCCTCAGCCCGCGCTTGCCCAACGGTTTGGCCCGCGGCTCCGGCTCCGACGAGGGCGAAGGAAGCCGGCAAAGTCCCACGGCACGCCGGGCACTGCTCGGCCCAGTGCCCCCCAATTTGGTGCCGCAAGGGCTGATGGCCGGACCCCAAGGTCTCTTAGCCGCCGTGTCCGGATTGGGGGCTCGTCCGGGAATCATGGCGTCGCCGATGCTAGGTGATTTAGGCAAGCCGGCGAGGTTAGTGTACGGCGACTACGAGAAGGAGAAACAGCGCAACAGCGAGTGCCTGGCGGAGCTGAACGAGGCTATGCGGGGCCGGGCAGAGGAGTGGCACGGCAAACCCAAGGCGGTGCGCGAGCGGCTGATGGCGCTCTACGGCTGCGCCCCCTTCAACGTGCGCTTCAAGAAGGACCACTCACTCGTCGGAAGGATCTTCGCCTTCGACGCCACTCCTCGGCCCAGCTACGAGTACGAGCTCAAGCTCTTCACCGAGTATCCGTGCGGCTCCGGCAACGTCTACGCCGGCGTTTTAGGAGTGGCCAAGCAGATGTTCCAGGATTGCCTCAAGGAGCCCGGGAAAGTCATCTCGTCGGGGTATAAGTATCTCGAATACGAGAAGTGCCACGGCTCCAATGAGTGGCGTCTCCTCGGCGAGCTGTTCACCGAAAACGTCCGGTTCTTCCGAGAGCCGCCCTCGGCAGAGACGATGCCGCAGCAGTACCTCGACAGCAACTGCGCCATGCCGCCCAGCCTCCTGCTCAGGGCCGTGCCGCCCTCGCGGGCCGTGATGCGCAGGCGCAAAGCCTCTCCCGAGCCGGAAGGGGAGCTGTCCGGAAAAATGACCGGCGAGGAGCAACAGCAGAGGCAGCACTGGTTGGCGCAAAGCTCGGCCGGCGGCATGTATCCCTCCGGCATGGCACACTTGCCAACGTCGGCGGTGTCGGAGGGCTCATTGCGCAACGACCCCTCACCCATCACGGCTCTGAAGAACGTGGCTGACACCTTGGGGAATAAAGAGGTCAATCCGGTGCACTCCACCACCGCCCGGCAAAACAGCGCCAGCCCGGCTTCGCCCGCCGCATCCGGCCAACACCGCTTGGTGCCCCGCAACGGAGAGCCGGGCCAAGCGACTACCACTTCCTCCTCCTCGTCTTCCTCTTCTTCTTCCTCCGGAGCCCACTCTTCCGGGGGAGTAGAGCCGAGCGGCACCCAGAGTGCCCCCGATTCCTCGGGCGGCGCCAGCAGCGCCCCGCTGTGCTGCACCATCTGCCACGAGCGCCTGGAGGATACCCACTTCGTCCAGTGCCCTTCGGTGCCCGGGCACAAGTTCTGCTTCCCGTGTTCCCGGGATTTCATCAAAGCCCAAGGAGCCGCCGGTGAGGTGTATTGCCCCAGCGGGGAGAAGTGCCCCTTGGTGGGCTCCAACGTCCCTTGGGCCTTCATGCAAGGCGAGATCGCCACCATCTTAGCCGGAGACGTCAAAGTAAAAAAGGAGCGCGACCCCTGAAAAAAAAAAAAAAAGAGCGGCGTCCGCCCGCCCACCCATCCTCCGGGACCGTGTGCTGGGGCTCAGCCCCCTTCCGTCGCCCTCTCCGATTCCACGGTGGCTGTGACTGGAATTAGTAACTTATTCCGCGCCACACGCTGGCACCCTTTGCTTGACACCCACGGTGGACTGGGGCCTTGTATATAAATCTATTTTTTAAATAATAATAATTTCCATAGCAAGCTGATATATGAAGCCACGTCTTATGTTTAACCTACTTATGGGGCAATCATTTGTGCTGTTCCGTCGGGGCGAAAAGACGCCGCCGGCGAATCCGGAGAGTTAGAAAATACGATTATTGTTGTCGAGGGCTTTCATGGCCAGAATCACTGGGTTGTTGTCGTTTTTTGGGCTATATGGCCATGTTCTAGAGGCATTCTCTCCTGACGTTTCGCCTGCATCTATGGCAAGCATCCTCAGAGGTAGTGAGGTCTGTTGGAACTAGGAAAATGGGTTTATATATCTGGAATGACCAGGGTGGGACAAAGAACTCTTGTCTGTTGGAGCTAGGTGTGAATGTTTCAACTGACCACCTTGATTAGCAGACCTCACTACCTCTTAGGATGCTTGCCATAGATGCAGGCGAAACGTCAGGAGAGAATGCCTCTAGAACATGGCCATATAGCCCGAAAAAAAACTACAACAACGACGCATCCGGAGAGTTAGAAAATACGATTATTATTGTCGAAGGCTTTCATGGCCGGAATCACTGGGTTGTTGTAGTTTTTTTCGGGCTATATGGCCATGGTTCTAGAGGCATTCTCTCCTGACGTTTCGCCTGCATCTATGGCAAGCATCCTCAGAGGTAGTGAGGTCTGTTGGAACTAGGAAAAGGGTTTATATATCTGTGGAATGACCAGGGTGGGACAAAGGACTCTTGTCTGCTGGAGCTAGGTGTGAATGTTTCAACTCACCACCTTGATTAGCATATAATGGCGTGACAGTGCCTTGAGCAAACTTTTGTTGAGAGGTGATTAGATGTCCTTGTTTTGGAGCTAGGTGTGAATGTTTCAACTGACCACCTTGATTAGCATATAATGGCATGACAGTGCCTCGAGCAAACTTTTGTTGAGAGGTGATTAGATGTCCTTGTTTTGGAGCTAGGTGTGAATGTTTCAACTCACCACCTTGATTAGTTCCAACAGACCTCACTACCTCTGAGGATGCTTGCCATAGATGCAGGCGAAACGTCAGGAGAGAATGCCTCTAGAACATGGCCATATAGCCCAAAAAAACCTACAACAATCCAATGATTATTATTATTTTTTTAAGGGCAGCTGTTTTGTTTATCCAAGTACCTGACCCCATACGATAGGATGCCCTATCGTTCCTTATATCCCCAAACCAAAACACCCTTCCTCTCGTATCCGTATGTTTCCCCCAACGTTGTCTTTTCCTGTATTGTCGAAGGCTTTCATGGCCGGAATCACTGGGTTGTTGTAGGTTTTTTCGGGCTGTATGGCCATGGTCTAGAGGCATTCTCTCCTGACGTTTCGCCTGCACTTTGGCAAGCATCCTCAGAGGTAGTGAGGATGCTTGCCAAAGTGCAGGCGAAACGTCAGGAGAGAATGCCTCTAGACCATGGCCATACAGCCCGAAAAAACCTACAACAACCCAGTTGTCTTTTCCTTCCCTTATCCCATCGGGTCCATTGCCCACCATCCTAAATACCAGTGTCTCCATTCTACTGTGTGTTTTGTGTGTGTGTACATAGATATATATATATGGGACAGCCCTAAATCTGTGCAGCATTTATATATATATTCTATATATATATAAAAAAGAGTCCGGATTTCAGTACTAGCCAGTTTTGATTCTCTGAGCAGGAAGAAGAAAGGAAGACGAGTCGGATGGGAGATGGGAAAAAGACGGGAAAAGTGCCTCTTGTGTAGATTTTTTATGTCCGAAAGCGGAAGGTGGGTGGTTTCCTTTCCCCCCATACCAAAAGACTTCAGCATGCACACCAAAAACAGGAAAAATCAAAAATATAAGTGGGAGAAATGAGAAGGAACAGAGGAGCGGTTGGATAGGGAAGCACATCCACAACCTTTTGAGCTTGGTGTGTCAAAATTTGCCAAAAACCTGAGCATAACTTGGGTGGGGTGTCACTTCGAGAGAAAAAAACACATAATTTTGCAATATTTATAGTTTAAATAAGAAAAAATGTATAATCCATGCTATGGAGTGAACAATGCTCAAACGTGCAGATGTTAAATTTAAGGATGGAATTAGTTTGGCTCTTGTAAGGTGTATTTCTCTGTATGTGGCCGCATGTCATCAAAAATAGCCATGCGCGTCAGTGCTGATACACGTGTCATAGGTTCACCATCATGGCATAAGAAAAATGTATAATCCGCGCTGAGTTATGGAGTAAACAATGCTCAAATGTGCAGATGTTAAAATTTAAGGATGGAATTAGTTTGGCTCTTGTAAGGTGTATTTCTCTGTATGTGGTCGCATGTCATCAAAAATAGCCATGAGTGTCAGTGCTGACCCGCGTGTCATAGGTTCACCATCATGGCGTTATAGGGTTCCCAATCCATTTGGGATGCCGCACTGTCGTTGAATCGGAGAGCATCGTCCATTCATTTCAATGCAATATAATTTCTGGCCTTCTATATGTTGGAGTTCCGACTCACAAAATCAATAGATTTGGGTCTTCTAGGAACCGAAATTGGCCACCAATTGGTTACCAATACAATCCAGAAGCCAAATTTTCATCACTGGGGACAGTTCCCTAACTGGAACCTAACACAACATGAGGTTATTAGGCATGGTTATAAAGTACTTGCAAAAGTAAAGTTCTGGTGGTGAAAACTAGGGGGCGCTGGTGCTTTGTTTCTAAAGTGTTGCTAAAGTTCTGGTGGTGAAAATTTCAGAACTACTTCCAAAATTTCATTATTATTTCATTATTGGCGATTTTTTATGACAGAACGGCCATTTATAACAAAATTTTGAAAGTTTTGTTAGAGTTCTGAAATTTTCACCACCAGAACTTTAGCAACACTGTAGAAGCAAAGCACCAGCGCCCCCTAGTTTTCACAACCAGAATTTGACAGAACCAATTAGGAACTGCCATTTATAACAAAATTTTGAAAGTTTTGTTAGAGTTCTGAAATTTTCACCACCAGAACTTTAGCAACACTGTAGAAGCAAAGCACTAGCGCCCCCTAGTTTTCACCACCAGAACTTTAACTTTGTAAGTACTTTAGAAACATTTAGAACCATGTATTTGCCCATGCCTAGAGGTTATATATCTTTGTATTGTCGAAGGCTTTCATGGCCAGATCTCTGGATTGTTGTGAGTTCTGGCCAGAAGCATTCTCTCCTGACATTTCGTCCACATCTATGACAGGTATCCTCAAAGGTTGTGAGGTCAATGTATTGTCGAAGGTTTTCATGGCTGGAGTCACTGTGTTGTTGTTTGTTTTCTGCACTGTATGGTTATGTTCCGGAAGCATTCTCTTCTGACGTTTCGTCCACATCTATGACAGGTATCCTCAAAGGTTGTGAGGTCAATGTATTGTTGAATGCTTTCATGGCCGGAGTCACTGGGTTGTTGTGTGTTTTCTGCACTGTATGGCTATGTTCTGGAAGCATTCTCTTCTGACGTTTCGCCTGCATCTATGGCAGGCATCCTCAGAGGTTGTGAGGTCATCACAAGCTCTTGAGGATGCCTGCCATAGATGGAGGTGAAACATCAGGAGAGAATGCTTCTGCAACATGGCCATACAGCCCGGAAAACACATGACAATCCACGTTGTGAGGTCAGTTGGAAACTAGGCAACTGGGTTGTTGTGTGTTTTCTGGGCTGTATGGCCATGTTCCCGAAGCATTCTCTTCTGACATTTCGCCTGCATCTATGGCAAGCATCCTCAGTGGTTTTGAGGTCATCACAACCTCTTGAGGATGCCTGCCATAGATGGAGGTGAAACATCAGGAGAGAATGCTTCCACAACATGGCCATACAGCCCGGAAAACACACGACAATCCACGTTGTGAGGTCAGTTGGAAACTAGGCAACTGGGTTGTTGTGTGTTTTCCGGAATGTATGGCCATGCTCCCGAAGCATTCTCTTCTGACATTTCGCCTGCATCTATGGCAGGATGCTTGCCATAGATGCAAGTGAAACGTCAGGAGAGAATGCTTCAGGAACATGGCCAAACAGTCTGGAAAGCACACAACAATCCATGTTGTGAGGTCAGTTGGAAACTAGGCAAGTGGGATTTATATATAATTGTGGAATAATGTCCAGCATGGGAGAAAGAACTCTTGTCTGTTGGAGGCAAGCGTGAATGCTGCAATTGATCACCTTGATCAGCCTTGAATAGCCTTGCAGTTTCAAGGCTTGGCTGCTTCCTGCCTGGGGGAATCCTTTGTTGGGATTCCCCCAGGCCCAGATAAACTCTTGCCTCAAACAGACAAGAGTTCTTTCTTCCACAGATACATAAACCTCACTTGCCTAGTTTCCAACAGACTTCACAACCTCTGAGGATGCCTGCCATAGATGTAGGCAAAACGTCAGGAGAGAATGCTTCTGGAATATGGCCAGACAACCCGGAAAACTCACAGCAACTCAGCTTAATTCCTAACCCCAAGCAAAATCAAAGCCTTGTAAGGGATGGGGGGGGGGGGGGGGGGGGGTGGTCTATCGCAATAAATCAATAGGGATTTCGATTAGGGAGGTGTACATAAATAAACGTGATTCGGAGAGGCGGAGGGATCGGAGACAGACATATATCTGTATAAAAGTCTGGCTTGTGTGGTCCTCAAACTCTTTTATGCATCGAGAAATGGCTCTGTGTATTTTGAGTATTGCGACGGTGGGGTTCAAGGCGACGCAAGAAGAAGGAGCGGATTTCCGCATTATGGGGAAAAGAGAATGTTAAGTTTGGGGGATTTTTTTGTATTTCATTTACTTGTCTCTGTCAATAAACTTGATTATCTCTTTTTTTTCTCAATTTACCATGCGTCAATTTACCACCATCTCCCCAAAGGGGACTTGGAGCGGCTTACAGTATTATTATTATTATTATTATTATTAGCAATTTATGTTTTTCTTTCCCTTTAAGAGTTCAGGCCAGCATATAGCATGACCCCCGTATCCATGGGGCAAATACTTCACTTAGGACATCCTATACAACAATAATAATAATAATAACAATAATAATAATAGTATTTTGTTTTTGGAGCTTTCATGACCGGAATCACTGGATTGCTGTGAGTTTTCAGGGCTATATGGCCGTGCTCCAGAAGCATTCTCTCCTGACATTTCACCTACATCTATGGCAGGCATCCTCAGAGGTGTAAGGTCTGTTGGAAACTAAGCAAGTAAGGTATATATATGTATGGAATGTCCAGGGTGGGAGAAAGAATTCTTGCCTACTTGAGGCAGTAGATGGCCACCTTGATTAGCCTTGCAGCTTCAAAGCCTAGCTGCTTCCTGCCTGGGGGGGGGTCCTTTGTTGGGAGGTGTTAGCTGGTCCTGATTGTTTCCTGTCTGGAATTCTCCTGTTTTCTGAGTGTTGCTCTTTATAAACCACCTTGATTGGCCACCTTGATTAACCTTGCAGCTTCAAAGCCTAGCTGCTTCCTGCCTGGGGGGGTGGGTCCTTTATTGGGAGGTGTTAGCTGGCCCTGATTGTTTCTTGTCTGGAATTCCCCTGTTTTCAGAGTGTTGTTCTTTACTTACAGTCCTGATTTTAGAGTTTTTTAAAATACCGGTAGCCAGATTTTGTTCATTTTCATAGTTTTCTCCTTTCTGTTGAAATTCCCCACGTGCTTGTGGATTTCAATGGCTTCTCTGTGTAGTCTGACATTATGGTTGTCAGAGTGGTCCAGTATTTCTGTGTTCTCAAATAATACGCTGCGTCCAGGTCGGTTCACCAAGTGCTCTGCTATGGCTGACTTCTCTTGTTGAGTCTGCAGACCAGGTTATAAAAGCTCTAAATAATAATAATAATAATAATAATAATAATAATAATAATAATAATAATGTTCCTTGACTCCTGTTTGGGCATTGCTGCTGCATTTGGTGATCCCTATGTAGACTTGTCCACAGCTACATGGTTTACGGTAGACTATACCGCATGGTATACGGTATAGATAAAAATAGGGGAAGTCCAGACAGGAAACAATCAGGGCCAGCTAACACCTCCCAACAAAGGATCACCCTAGGCAGCAACCAGCCAGGCTTTGAAGCTGCAAGACCATTCAATGCTAATCAAAGTGGCCAATTGCAACATTCACACTTGCCTCAAGCAGACAAGAGTTCTTTCTCCCACCCTGGACATCATTCCACAGGTATATAAACCTCACTTGYCTAATTTCTAAYAGACCTCACAACATCTGAGGATGCCTGCTGTAGATGTGGGTGAAACGTCAGGAGAGAATGCTTCTGGACCATRGCCAAACAGCTCGGAAAACCTACAGCAACCCAATAAGAATATTAATAATAATTTATATGTTCCTTTCCCTTTAAGAGTTCAGGACAGTATAGAGTATGATCCCTGTATTCACAAAGCTAATATTTTCCATTTCATTTATCCATAGTTTTATTTATTCACTTAGGACCTCCAATAATAATAATAATAATTATTATTATTATTATTATTATTAGTAGTAGTAGTAGTAGTAGTAGTAGTAATTATTGGGAAGGGTCCTAAGTGTGATCCAATACAACAGCCAACAGAGTGTCTGCTGTGGACTCATCTTGTTGTGTAGTCCATTTCCATAGCGAATTGTCATCATTGCCATTGTCATTATCAGCGTATTACCCGAAGGCCTGTTCCCACAACCACGTTTTTAACTTCTTTCTGAAGGAAAGGAGGGATGTGGATAAGCTAATTTCGCTAGGGAGTGAATTCCACAGGCGGGGGGCCACCACCAAGAAGATCCTGTCCCTTGTCCCCACCAAGCGTGTTTGCAACAGAGGCGGGGCCGAGAGCAGGGCCTCCCCAGAAGATCTTAAACTACGAGATGAGACGTAGAGTTAGAAGTTTATTAAACTTCAAAACCTGGGTTGTTGTGTGTTTTCCAGGCTGTATGGCCATGTCCAGAGGAGGGCGACTCAAATGATCAAGGGTCTGGAGAACAAGCCCTATGAGGAGCGGCTTAAGGAGCTGGGCATGGTTAGCCTGAAGAAGAGAAAGCTGAGAGGAGATATGATAGCCATGTATAAATATGTAAGAGGAAGCCACAGGGAGGAGGGAGCAAGTTTGTTTTCTGCTGCCCTGGAGACTAGGACGCAATGGAGCAATGGCTTCAAACTACAGGAAAGGAGATTCCATCTGAACATGAGGAAAACCTCCTCACTGTGAGAGCTGTTCAGCAGTGGAACTCTCTGTCCCAGAGTGTGGTGGAGGCTCCCTCTTTGGAGGCTTTTAAACAGAGGCTGGATGGCCATCTGTCGGGGATGCTTTGAATACAATTTTCCTGCTTCTTGGCAGAATGGGGAAGGACTGGATGGCCCACAAGATCACTGTTCAGCAGTGGAACTCTCTGCCCCGGAGTGTAGTGGAGGCTCCTCCTTTGGAGGCTTTTAAACAGAGGCTGGATGGCCATCTGTCAGGGGTGCTTTGAATGCAATTTTCCTGCTTCTTGGCAGAATGGGGAAGGACTGGATGGCCCGCAAGATCACTGTTCAGCAGTGGAACTCTCTGCCCCGGAGCATGGTGGAGGCTCCTTCTTTGGAAGCTTTTAAACAGAGGCTGGATGGCCATCTGTCAGGGGTGATTTGAATGCAATATTCCTGCTTCTTGGCAGAATGGGGTTGGACTGGATGGCCCACAAGATCACTGTTCAGGAGTGGAACTCTCTGCCCCGGAGTGTGGTGGAGGCTCCTCCTTTGGAGGCTTTTAAACAGAGGCTGGATGGCCATCTGTCAGGGGTGCTTTGAATGCATTTTCCTGCTTCTTGGCAGAATGGGGTTGGACTGGATGGCCCACAAGATCACTGTTCAGCAGTGGAACTCTCTGCCCCGGAGCGTGGTGGAGGCTCCTCCTTTGGAGGCTTTTAAACAGAGGCTGGATGGCCATCTTTCAGGGGTGCTTTGAATACCATTTTCCTGCTTCTTGGCAGAATGGGGTTGGACTGGATGGCCCACAAGATCACTGTTCAGAAGTGGAACTCTCTGCCCCGGAGTGTGGTGGAGGCTCCTTCTTTGGAAGCTTTTAAACAAAGGCCGGATGGCCATCTGTCGGGGGTGCTTTGAATGCAATTTTCCTGCTTCTTGGCAGGGGGTTGGACTGGATGGCCCATGAGGTCTCTTCCAACTCTTGATTCTATGATTCTAGGTTCCTGAAGCATTCTTTCCTGACATTTTGCCTGCATCTATGGCAGGCATCCTGCTATAGATGCAGGTGAAAACATCAGGAGAGAATGCTTCTGGAACTTGGCCAAACAGCCTGGAAAACACACAACTGAGTGATCCTGGCCGTGAAAGCTTTTGTTTTTTGCAGGAGGGATATCCTGAAGCACATTTTGCGCTAGTTCTTCAATGAATCTCTCAACGAGTCTCAACCAATTCAAGTAGGTTCTTGTGGGTTTTTCGGGCTATAGGGCCATGTTCTAGAGGCATTTCTCCTGACGTTTCGCCTGCATCTATGGCAAGCATCCTCAGAGGTAGTGAGGTCTGTTGGAATTAGGAAAATGGGTTTATATATCTGTGGAATGACTGGGGTGGGGCAAAGAGCTCTCTGCTGAAGCTAGGTGTGAATGTTTCAGCTGACCACCTTCATTAGCATTTGAAGGCCTGGCTGAGCCTGGGAAAATGCTCTGTTGAGAGGTGTTAAGATGTGCCTGGTTGTTTCCTCTCTGCTGTTTTGCTGTTGCAATTTTAGAGTTTTTTAATACTGGTAGCCAGATTTTGTTCATGAAGGTGGTCAGTTGAAACATTCACACCTAGCTCCAGCAGAGAAGAGCTCTTTGCCCCACCCCAGCCATTCCACAGACATATAAACCCATTTTCCTATTTCCAACAGACCTCACTACCTCTGAGGATGCTTGCCATAGATGCAGGCGAAACGTCAGGAGAAATGCCTCTAGAACATGGCCCTATAGCCCGAAAAAACCTACAAGAACCTAGTGATTCCAGCCATGAAAGCCATACAATTCAACGTAGTGTGTGGCACAAAAACGAAATTCCTGGAGGATAACAACTACTTTCAAAGCAAGGATTGCCCAATTAAACAGGAAATAACACTTTCAAACCAGGAACAGAAAGTTTTCCAAACTTAGTTACATGGTGTAATAGCAATAATAATAATAATTCCTGCAATTATTACAATAGTTGTGAAAAGGGAATGAACGAGACCCAACCTTTTTGAAACTCTTGTTCTTGTTGTTATTATTATGTATTTTTTTTCTCTCTGCCAAGGGAAAGTGGATGTCTTTTTGGTTGGCCAGTTCCCATGTTGGACAGCTCTCTTCCACCAGATGGCAATGATACCTATGGCATTGGATGATGGAACTCACCTAAGGCCAAAAAAAATCCTTTTTGGGGCGGAGTATTGGGAGAAGTGTCTCACTTTATAAAGACTTGCTTCTCTCTTCCAAAGGACCAGCCCTTTTTCCTGCAGAGACCAAGCTGGTTGGGCCTCTGAGCGACCAAAACGCATCACACCCAATGCGGCGTCCCAAGATTGGACCCATCGTCCGCATCCATGGAAGCCTGTTGAGTCCAATTGGCTTCTAGGTGGGAAAAGTTGCATTCCCAATTGGGACCGAGTCCGAAACAGGCGCCCGTCCAGTGGTCAGACTCGAACCCGTTGCTCCTTTGGGTGGACGCCATTGGTCCGGAAAGAACACCTATTTTCTTTAAAGAAGAGGAAGGACCCAGAAGAAAGTGATTCCAGGATTTTTGAATATCTATCTATCTATATATTTCTAACAAATCTCCATCCTATTCCTTTATTTTAATTTCCTTCCCTCTCGACGGGATTTTTGGAATGCTGGGCTCCGTCAAAATGGAATCGCACGATATTTCGGAATGGACTTCGTACTACAACGACCCCACAGAGGTGAGTCGGAGTGAAATGCTTCGGAATAGATCTATGTTGGTTTGGGATATATATACATATACATGTGTAAATGTATGTGTCCATGTGTGTGTGCATATATGCATCTGTGCAAATATATGTGTTTGCGTATATATCTATACATATATATATCCATGAGGTCACGAAGAGTCGGAGACGACTGAACAAATGAACAACAATATATCTATCACAGACACATATATACATACACCACAGAGAGACATATATACATTTATTTATTTATGTATTTATTTACGACAATTATATATACATATACATGTGTAAATGTATGTATATATATATATGTGTCCGTGTGCGTGTGCATATGTACGTCTGCGTAAATATATGTGCTTTCGTATATATCTATCACAGACACATATATACATACACACAGAGAGACACACGTACATTTATTTATTTACGGCAATATATATGTGTTTTCGTATATATCTACCACAGACACATATATACATACACACAGAGAGACACACATTTATTTATTTATTTATTTGTTTACGGCAATATATATGTGTTTTCGTATATATCTATCACAGACATATATATACATACACCACAGAGAGACACATATACATTTATTTATTTATTTATTTATGACAATTATATATACATATACATGTGTAAATGTATATGTATATATGTGTCCGTGTGTGTGTGCATATATGCATCTGTGTAAATATATGTGTTTTTGTATATATCTATCACAGACACATATATACATACACACAGAGAGACACATATACATTTATTTATTTATGACAATTATATATACATATGCATGTGTAAATGTATATGTATATATTTGTCCGTGTGTGTGTGCATAAATATATGTGTTTGTGTATATATCTATCACAGACACATATATGCATACACACAGAGAGACACATATACATTTATTTATCTATTTATGACAATTATGGATACATATACATATACATATGTAAATGTATATGTATATATGTGTCCGTGTGTGCACGCATATATGTGTCTGTGTAAATATATGTGTTTGTGTATATATCTATCACAGACACATATATACATACACACAGAGAGACACATATACATTTATTTATTTAT
>NW_026847771.1:7273590-7436090 GCF_025583915.1 Anolis sagrei ordinatus | reverse complement strand
ACAAGAAGATTAGTACACAGTAAACAATCACTATGCTGGCTGTACTATTATTATTATTATTATTATTATTATTATTATTATTATTATTGCTATTACTATTATTGAATAGGAAGTCCTAAGTGAAGCAATGCAACCATGAATATATTAAACAGAAAATATTGGCTCCATGGATATTTGGGGGGGGGGGGTCATAGTCTAGACCAAATAACACAGATACCCAATATGCCCAAATTTGAATACTGGTGGAGTTGGGGTGGGGGATTGATTTTGTCATTTGGGAGTTGTAGTTGCTGGGATTTATAGTTCACTTACAATCAAAGAGCATTCTGAACCCCACCAACGATGGAATTGATTCCCACACAGAACCCCCCATGACCAACAGAAAATGCAAGAACGGTTTGGTAGGCATTGACCTTGAGTTTGAGAGTTGTAGTTCACCTATCCAGAGAGCACTGTGGACTCAAACAATGATCGATCTGAACCAAACTTGGCACGAACACTCAATATGTCCAAATGTGAACTCTGGCGGAGTTTGGGGAAAATAGACCTTGACATTTGGGAGTTGTAGTTGCTGGGATTTATAGTTCACCTACAATCAAAGAGCATTCTGAACCCCACCAACGATAGAATTGGGCCAAACTTCCCACAGAACCCCCATGACCAACATAACATACTGGGAGGGTTTGGTGGGTATTGACCTTGAGTTTGGGAGTTATAGTTCACTTATATCCAGAGATCTCTTTGGACTCAAACAATGATCGATCTGGACTAATTTTGCTACTGTTATGAATCATAATGTAAATATCTGATATGCAGGATGTATTTTCATTCACAAGACCAAATTTGGCACAGATAACCAATGTGCCCGAATTTGAATAGCAGTGGGGGGGAGGGGAATTGATGTTGTCATTTGGGAGTTGTAGTTGCTGGGATTTATAGTTCACCTACAATCAAAGAGCATTCTGAACCCCACCAATGATGGAATTGGGCCAAACTTCCCACACAGAACCCTGTGACCAACAGAAAATATTGTATATTCTGACGGTCTTTGGCGACCCTTCTGATACCCCCTCGCGACCCTCAGTTTGAGAAAAACTGGTCAAGACAGAACTCTTAAAGGGACAGAAACACACTTATTATTGTTACTACTACTACTACTACTACTACTACTACTACTATTATTGTGTTATGGGGTCGTATATGTATATTTCAATGGCAACATTTAGTCAGTTGGAAATAGATGCAACATATCAACATATAACTTGGTTGCAAGGAGTTCTCTTTGAATTACTTCCCCAAAAAGTCCATACTAGTGACAGGCCTTCAATACACAAACAAAAGGTGTGTTGATGGGCTTGGGGTTTCCCATAAAGATTAGGCAAAACTTTGACAAAGTGGGAGCAGATAACATCTTGGCGCCAATAATAAAAGCTTGAAAACAGGACGTATTTGTAGCTAAGGAACACCTTTTAAAATTAGTTACTATAAGGAAAAAGTGTCTCATAATGCCAGGAAAGGTATTATATTTTAAAGGGCACGTTTTCTCATATCATTGACCTATCTCTTGCTGGATCCACACTGCCATGTCATGAAATCCAAACTGTATTATATAGCAGTGTAGATCTGACCTCTTTCTAACCAGACATTTCCAACATTAAGCTTTATCTTTGGGGAAATCTTTCCTCCTAATTTTCTGGAAATAAGGATATGTGTTTATAGTCATTCCCTTGGCAAACAGGAGCCAGCAAAGGGGTGGTCCGTGATGCCATGTACGTCATTTCAATTCGCTGGGTGACTATTATTTATTTAGAGAGTTCTGCCACGCGTTCCCAAACAGGCGCAACGCAGCTCACAGAAGTATGATGGCCATTTATTTATTTATTTACTTACTTTATTTTTATTTATTTATTTATTTACTTTGCTTATATACCGCTGTATCTCAAGCCCGAAGGCGACTCACGGCGGTTCACAAACAGTAAAAACAGTAGAAACAGCAGTGGTTCCATACAACATATAACAATTGACTTAACACATTATCCATAAATTACCAATAAGCAGTTACAATGCACAATTATTACAAAAAACAACCGTACCCAATCTTCTCATCATCCAAGCGTAGTCCATATTATTCTATCATGCATATCATTACTTCATTATCCAAGTTTGGCTGGAGAGAAGAAATAATAATAATAATAATAATAATAATAATAATAATGTCAATACCTAAATACTAAAAGTTTGGCTAGAGAGAAGAAAAAGATGACGGCGATGAGGATGATGTCAATGCTCAACTTTAAAATTTTGGCTGGAAATAATAATAATAATAATAATAATAATAATAACTCAAATGCCCACTTTTTGAAAGTTTGGTTGGAAATATTAACAACAACAACAACAAGAATTCAAATTCCCAATGTTTAAAGTTTGGTTGGAGATATTATTATTATTATTATTATTATTATTATTATCATTATTGGGTTGTATAGGTTTTTTGGGGCTATATGGCCATGTTCTAGAGGCATTCTCTCCTGACGTTTCGCCTGCATCTATGGCAAGCATCCTCAGAGGTAGTGAGGTCTGTTGGAACTAGGCAAATGGGTTTATATATCTGTGGAATGACCAGGGTGGGACAAAGGACTCTTGTCTGTTGGAGCTAGGTGTGAATGTTTCAACTGACCACCTTGATTAGCATTTGATAGCCTGGCAGTGCCTGGGGCAATCTTTTGTTGAGAGGTGATTAGATGTCCCTGATTGTTTCCCTCTGCTGTTTTCCCTTCAACAGTACATTATCATTGTTATTATTATTTTGCTGATACAAAAACACAGTATGTCACAGCAAATGAGATCTATAAGCTGGCTTTCGTATCACAAAATCACACGTCGAACACTTCCCAAGCGTCTAGGACTATGTGATGTATTTTTGAACATTATTATTATTATTATTATTATTATTATTATTATTATTATTATTATTATTATTATTTGATACACAACAAGATGGGTACACAGCAAACAAGATCACCATGCTGGCTTTTGTATTCAGTGTGGATGTAGCTTGTGTATTATTATTATTATTATTTGTTATTTGCCTCTTCTCAAAGCTTGAGGTGGGGTGCAACATAATCAAAATACATAGATAAAGCAAAGGACCATGAAAATACATATATTTAAAACATAGAAGATGAACACACCAATATTCATAAAATGTATTTTTCAAAATCATAGTTTAAAATAGTTAATGAAGTCATTGTTTTCTTAAGTATAGAAATTTTAATCCTATTATTGATTATCAATCAATCAATCAATCAATCTATCCATCCATCCATCCATTCTATCATCTATTTATCTAGCCATTCTATCATCTGTCTATATATCTATCTATCTATCTTTCTATCTATCTATCTATCATCTATCTATCTCAGGTATGAGCAAACCCTTTATGGGGCTAGATGCAGATCCTTGGACTCTTTTCTAACTTCTCTCTTTCCTTCTTCCTTCCCTCCCTCTTTCTCCTTCCCTTTCCCTTTTCCTTCCTCTCTTTCCCCTTCCTCCCCCTTCCTTCCTTTGTTCCTTCCTTTTTTCCCCCCTTCCACCCTTTCATCCTCCCCTCCCTTTTGTCTTTCCTTCCTCCTTACTTCACTCCTCTTTCTCCTTCCATCCCTCCTGTCCACCTTTTCGTCCTTCCTTCCTTGTCTCTTTCCTCTGTCTCTCCCTTTCCCCTTCCTTCCCTTTTGTCTTTCCTTCCTTTTCTCTTTCCTTTATCCTTCCTCTCTTCCTTCCTCCTTTCTTCTCTCTTTCCTTCTCCTTCCCTTCCCTCCTTTATTCCCCTTCCCCTTTCTCCTCTTCTCCTTCCATCCTTTCCTTCCACCTTTTCGTCCTTCCTTCCTTTCTCTTTCCTCTTCTCCTTTCTCCTTCCTTCCCTTTTGTCTTTCCTTCCTCTCTCTTTCCTTTATCCTTTCCTCCCTCCTTCCTTCCTTCTCTTCCTCCCTCTCCTCCTTCCTCTCTCTTTCCTTCTTCCTCTTTCCTTCCCTCCTTTCTTCCCTCCCACCCTTTCCTCCTCTTTCTCCTTCTCCTTCCCTTCCACTTTTGTTCTTCCTTGCCTTTCTCTCTCCCCCTTCTCTCCTTCCTTCCCTTTTGTCTTTCTTTTCTTCTCTTTTTCCTTTTTCCTTTGTTTCCTTCATCCATCCTTCCTTTCCCCCTTCCTTCCTTTCTTCTTTCCTCCCTCCCTCCCTTACTTCTCTCCTTCTCTCTTTCCTTCCTCCTTCCCTTCCTTCCTTCTTTCTATCCTTCCCTTGCAGCCTTTCATCCTTCCTTCCCTTTTGTCCTTCCTTCCCTCTTTCCTCCCTCCTCCCCTCTCTCCCTCTTTCTCTTTCCATCCTTCCCTTCCTCCTTCCATTCTCTCTATCCTTCTTCCTTCCTTCCTTCCCTTCCTTCCTTCTATCCTTTCCTTCTACTCTTTAGTCCTTCCTTCCCTCTTTTCTCCCTCTTCCCTCTTTCTCCTTCCATCCTTCCCTTCCACCCTTTTGCCCTCCCTTCCTTCCCTTTTGTCTTTCCTCCCTTCCCTCTCTCTCTCTCTTTCTCCTTCCATCCTTCCCTTCCTCCCTTTCGTCCTTCTTTCCTTCCAAGTTAGAAAGTTTGCCCAGGCCTGATCTAATCTATCACCTTTATTCAATCTCAATAAATAGTAAATACAAAATACATTTTTAAAAACCAGCACAAACTCCCCTTTAAAAATTATTGTAAAATCACCAAGTTTTCAAAGTTGAAAAGACGTCTAATTCTAACACTCCCAAATGTATTTACTAAATCCTGATGGAAATAACATGAATTTACACATCTGCGGGAAACTTACAAGAAACGGAGCCAGGCTTTACAGAAATTTAATATCATTTCAAGATTTAAACTGTAAAATCAAACACAAACAACAACAACAACAACAACAACAAACAATAATATAAGTGGAGTATCCCAAAAATATTTTGGACCAGAAGTGCATTACATTCTCAAGTATCAAATTGTATTTATTCTACAGTGTAGATGCATTTAAACCAATATTAAGCTGAATTTCCCAATGGAAAACTGTTGCTCTATATTTGCAGACTTGACAAACAATGGCTTGAATTCAGGCTGTGGGTCACTGCGGCGGTTGGAGCGGCCCCTCCTATAGATTAATATACGTTTATTGTATGGCTGAAGATTTTACGATTGGGCCGCTCTCTTTCTCTCTGAGTCACTTGAAAGATCGGGATTAATAAATAACTTTTGCCTCCCTTTTTTTTTTCTTCGTTCTGGCTGGTTCTGCGCAAAGGTAAAAAGTTTGCAAAGTAGGTCATCAATTCAATCTGTTAGAAAGAAAATCGTTGAGAGCGTCTTCAGCCAGCCAACAAGCCTCCTATGTTGATGTCTATGTGTTCTTGACACTTAAACATTAGGAAAAACATTAGGATTAGACCTATTTGATAGTAGAATACAGTACTCCTTAATTGGAGGTTTTTAAGCAGAGGCTGGATGACCATCTGTCAGGAGGGATCAGGTTGTGTCTTTCTTCCTGGCAGTATAGGGTTGGATTGGATGGCCTTTGGGGCTCCCTTTCAACTAGTGTAATATAGACTGCCTTGGAATCTGGTAGAGTCCCCTTCTATGGACATTTTGAAGCAGAGGCTGGATGGCCATCTGTTAGGAGGGGTCGAATGGTGTCTTCCTGACTATCAGAAGGGGGTTCGATTGGATGGCATTTGGGTCTCTTCCAACTCTAGTGTAATATAGACTGCCTTGAAGTGTAATGGAGTCTCCTTCTCTGGGTTTTTTTTAAATAGAGGTTGGATGATCATCTGTTAGGAGAGATCGAATGGTGTCCCCCTGACTATCCAAAGTGGGTCGGACTGGATGGCATTTTGGGTCTTTTCCAACTCTAGTATAATATAGATTGCCTCGAAGTCTAATGGAGTCTCCTTCTCTGGGTTTTTTTAAGTAGAGGTTGGATGGCCATCTGTTAGGAAGGATCAAATTGTGTCTTCTTGACTATCACAAGAGCGTTGGGTTTGATATCATTTTGGGTCTCTTCCAACTCTAGTGTAATATAGATTGCCTTGAAGTCTAATGGAGCCGCCTTCTCTAGGTTTTTTAAAGCAAAGGCTGGATGGCCATCTGCCGGGAGAGATCGAATTGTGTCTTCCTGCCTATCAGAGGGGGTTGGACTGGATTGCCTTTGGGGCTCTCTTCCAATGAGTGTATAATAGACTGCTTTGGAATCTGGTAGAATCCCCTTCTCTGCGTGTTTTGAAGCAGAGGCTGGATGGCTATCTGTTAGGAGTAATCGAATGGTGTCTTCCTTCCTATCAGAAGGGGGTTGGACTAGATGGCATTTGAGTCTCTTCCAGCTCTAGTGAAATATAGACTGCCTTGAAGTCTAATGGAGTCTCCTTCTCTGGGTTTTTTTAAGCCGAGGTTGGATGGCCATCTGTTAGGAAGGATCAAATTGTGTCTTCCTATTACAAGGGAGTTGGGTTTGATAGCATTTTGGGTCTCTTCCAACTGTAGTGTAATATAGACTTCTTTTGGAGTCTATTAGACTCCTTCTCTGGGGGTTTTTAAGTAGAAGCTGGATGGCCATCTGTCAGGAGGGATCGGATTGGGTCTCCCTGCCTATCAGAAGGGGGTTGGACTGGATGGCATATTGGAGCCTCTTCCAACTCTAGGATTCTATGAACAATGCAGTCGATAATGGTTGGCTTCCCCCGTAACTGACGTGCGAAGGATGCCTATATTATGACAAGGTGTGCATCCCACACCCAGCTCTATGACGAAGGCGCAAATGCACGAAAGTGCGCCAAGCCTTCGATATGTGATTGCTTGATGGGCGCGCCAAGGAAGTGGGAATAATGTATAGCGCATGAATTTCCCCATTCATGCGCTATACGTGTGTGTGTGTGTGAATGCATATAGCGGAGGAAAGGAGAATATTTGCAACAGCATTTGTTCAAAAGGAAGGTGATACAGGAAACTCATGGGGATTGGCTAGACGCCGGATAAATGAAGTTTCTGGTTGCTTGAGAGTTACTATTAAAAATAGCCCAAACGAATACTAGAGCCCATACTAGAGGCTGTTAGGAATTGTGGGAGTTGAAGTCCAAAACACCTGAAGGGCCCAAGTTTGCCCATGCCTGGTCTAGACTGTCAAATTAATCCAGTTTAGCATCACTTTAACTTCCATGACTCGGTGCTATAACATCCTGGGAGTTTTAGTTTTCTAAGGTCATGATTCTACAGTGTAGACGCAGCCTTAGAGCTGCTTCGTATATTATATGGTGAGCATCGACGCATGTAATACCTTTCAAGGTAGTGAAACCCTATGACATTATTGGAGGCTCCATAAGTCGGCAAGCGATATGAAAACACACTTGCATATCTGCATCTTATATTGAGTGTAGACTCATATAATGTAGATAAACCCTATGAAATTATTGGAGGCTCCATAAGTCGGCAAGCAACATGAAAGCACACTTGCATATCTACATCAGATAGTGAGTGTAAACTCATGTAATGTATATCTGCATCATATGGCAAGTGTAGACTCATATAAATGCCTATTAAATTACTGGTCTCCATAAGTTGGCAAGTGACATGAAAACACATTTGCATATCTGCATCTTATATTGAGTGTAGACTCATATAATGTATATAAACCCGATGAAATTATTGGAGACTCCATAAGTCGGCAAGCAACATGAAAGCACACTTGCATATCTGCATGTTATGTTGAGTGTAGACTCATAAAATGTATATAAACCTGATGAAATTATTGGAGACTCCATAAGTCAGCAAGCAATATGAAAGCACACTTGCATATCTGCATCTTATATTGCGTGCAGACTTTTATAATGTATATAAACCTGATGAAATTATTGGAGGCTCCATAAGTCGGCAAACAACATGAAAACACACATATATCTGCATCATAGGGCAAGTGTAGACTCATATAATGCCTATTAAATGATTGGAGTCTCCATAAGTCGGCAAGCGACATGAAAATACACTTGCATAACTGCATCTTATATTGAGTGTAATCTTATATCATGCATGTAGGTAAAGGTAAAGGTAGTCCCCTGACATGAAGTCCAGTCATGTCTGACTCTGGAGTGTGGAGTGTGCTCATCTCCATTTCTAAGTTGAAGAGCTAGCATTGTCCGTAGACACCTTCTAGGTCATGTGGCCAGCATGACTGCAAGGAGCGACGTTACCTTCCCGATGGAGCGGTACCTACTGATCTACTCACATTTGCATGTTTTCGAACTGCTAGGTTGGCAGAAGCTAGGGCTGACAGCGGAAGCTCACGCCGCTCCCCGGAATCGAACCTGCGACCTTTCGATCAACAAGCTCAGTAGCTCAGTGCTTTAACCCACTGCGCCACCAGGGGCTCATGCATGTAAACACTATGAAATTATTGGAATCTCCATAAGTTGGCAAGTGACATGAAAACACACATGTTTCTGCATTATATGGTGAATGTAGACTCATATAATGTATATAAATCCTATGAAATGATTGGAGGCTCCGTTAGTTTGCAAATGACATGAAAACACACATTGCATACCTGCATCATATGGTGATTATAGACTTATATAATGTATATAAACCCTATGAAATTATTGGAGACTTCATAAATTGGCAAGCGACATGAAAGCACACTTGCATATCTGCATCTTATATTGAGTGTAGACTTATATAATGCATGTAAACCCTATGAAATAATTGGAGGCTCTGTAAATTGGCAAATGACATGAAAACACACTTGCGTATCTGCATCATACGGTGATTGTAGACTTATATAATGTATATAAAGCCTATGAAATTATTGGAGTCTCCATAAGTCGGCAAGCGACATGAAAACACACTTGCATATCTGCATCTTATATTGAGTGTAGTCTTATATCATGCATGTAAACACTATGAAATTATTGGAATCTCCATAAGTTGGCAAGCAACATGAAAGCACACTTGCATATCTGCATCTTATATTGAGTGTAGACTCATATAATGTTTATAAACCCGATGAAATTATTGGAGGCTCCATAAGTTGGCAAGCGACATGAAAACACACTTATATATCTGCATCATATGTTGAGTGTAAACTCATATAATACATATAAAGCCTATGAAATTATTGGAGTCTCCATAAGTCGGCAAGCGACATGAAAACACACTTGCATATCTACATCATATAGTGAGTGTAGTCTTATATCATGCATGTAAACACTATGAAATTATTGGAATCTCCATAAGTTGGCAGCAACATGAAAGCACACTTGCATATCTGCATCTTATATTGAGTGTAGACTCGTATAATGCATGTAAACACAATGAAGTTAATGGAGGCTCCATAAGTCGGCAAGCTACATGAAAGCACACTTATATCAGCATCATATGGCAAGCGTAGACTAATATAATGTATATAAACCGGATGAAATCATTGGAGACTCCATAAACTGGCAAGCGTCATGAAAGCACACTTGCATATCTACATCTTATATTGAGTGTAGACTTACATAATGCATGTAAACCCTATGAAATAATTGGAGGCTCTGTAAATTGGCAAATGACATGAAAACACACTTGCGTATCTGCATCTTATATTGAGTGTAGACTTATATAATGCATGTAAACCCAATGAAATTATTGGAGACTCCATAAATTGGCAAGCGACATGAAAGCACACTTGCATATCTGCATCATATGGTGAGTGCAGACTCATACAATGCATGTAAACACTATGAAATTATGTAAACACTATGAAAACCAGGCACAGATTAACACCTCCCAGCAACAGATTTTCCCAGGCTCAGGCAAGCCTTCAAATGCTAATGAAGGTGATCAGCTAAACATTCACACCTAACTGCAGCAGGGAAGAGCTCCTTGCCCCACCCCAGCCATTCCACAGATATATAAACCCATTTTTCCTACTTCCAACAGACCTCACACCTCTGAGGATGCTTGCCATAGATGCAGGCGAAACGTCAGGAGAAATGCCTCTAGAACATGGCTCTATAGCCCGAAAAAACCCACAAGAACCTAACTATGAAATTAGCTCCATAAGTCGGTGAATGACATGAAAGCACACTTATATATCACTGTAGACTCATATGATATAGTGAAACCTTAAGAAATGAATGCAGTCTCCATATGTTTGCAAGTAATATGAGAGCACACTCACAGATCTGCATCATATAGTCAGTGTAGACTCATATCATGCAGTTCAAGCCTGTGAAAGTATTAATAGGCCGATTGCAAGCTCAGGTTGACACCGTTTGCCCCCCTTTTTGAAAAGACAAGGGCTCTTTTCTCTCCCAGCTCCCAGATTATTATTATTTTTCTCTCTCCAAAGTTTCCCTCCTTTGCAAGTTAAAAAAGCGACTTAATTTTAGCCCCGTCTGTGGTCTGGGTGGAAAGGGAGCAAACAGAAAACCTGCAAAGCAGGATATGCTGTTTTTGCCTGGGAACCAATGGCTGCCCATCGGAGGAAGGGCAGGACAGGATATGGCCAAAGGTGGAACAAATAGGTGGTCACAGAGGAGGAGGAGGGCGTCGTTTTGTTTTGGGGGGCAGAAACTGATTTTTTAGAAGTCCAAGGTAGAATTCTGCAGAACGGTCGGAAGATTTTGTTCAAGCCAGGTTTCGGACCAAAAGGGTGCGCAGTGGGTTAAAGCGCTGAGCTGCTGAACTTGCTGACCGAAAGGTCGCAGGTTCAAATATGGGGAACGGGGTGAGCTCCCGCTGTTAGCTCCAGCTTCTGCCAACCTAGCAGTTCGAAAACATGCAAATGTGAGTAGATCAATAGCTACTGCTCCAGTGCGAAGATAACAGCGCTCCATGAAGCCATGCTGGCCACATGACCTTGGAGGTGTCTATGGTCAACGCCGGTTCTTTGGCTTAGAAATGGAGATGAGCCGGACACAACTGGACTTAATGTCCAGAATCGGACACAACTGGACAATGTCAGGGAAAAACCTTTACCTAGGGTGTATACAGAGATTTAATAACATATGAAAATGATAAATACAGAAGTACCGAAGGATGCAAGACTTGACCTACAGTGGTACCAATATAGCCAACAGCAAGAAAGATATATTATTATTATTATTATTATTTATATATATAATTATTATTAATTATTATATATAGGATTTGAAAGGATCCAATCAGAACTGGAAAGGAACTATATACTAATGAAGACCATCTTATTGGAAAAATATATAACGTACTAGCTTGGGTACCCGTCGTTACCTGAGTTATTTGAGAAACAATGCATACATAAGGTTTTGGGTGAACTACAACTCCCATCATGCCAGGTGAACCGCACAATCTCCATCAGTAATTAAAGTTTGTTATGTTGGGCAAGTTTGCTCTAGATGCATCATCAATGGGGTTCAGTGTGCTCTCTGGCTGTAGGGTAAACTACAACTCCCACTATGGTGAGCCAGTCCCTTCAAACCGCTCCAGTAGGTTGTGTTAGTCAAGGGGGTTCTGTGTGCCAAGTTTCGACCAGGTCTATCGTTAATGGAGGTTACAGTTTCTCTGGCTGTGGGTGAACTACAACTCCCAGAAAGGAAGGTCAGTTTTTCCCAAACCCTTCCAGTAATCAAATGTTGGCAATGGCACATCACCTATGTGTGCTAAGTTAGGCCCAGATGTATCAGTCTTTGGATTCACTGTGTGCTCTGGAAGTAGGTGAACTACAACTCCTATAAATCCCTCTAATATTTTTGTTGGTCATGGGGGTTCTGTGTGCCAAGTTTCGACCAAGTCTATCATTAGTGGAGGTCACAGTTTCTCTGGTTGTGGGTGAACTACAACTCCCAGAAAGGAAGGTCAGTTTTTCCCAAACCCCTCCAGTAATCAAGTGTTGGCAGTGGTACATCAGGTATGTGTGCCAAGTTTGGCCCAAATCTATGGGTCTTTGGGTTCACTGTGTACTGTGGATGTTGGTGAACTACAACTCCCCCAAATCAAGGTGATTTTCCCCTAAAGACCTCCAGTATTTTTTGCTGGTCATGGAGGCTCTCTGTACCAAGTTTGGTCCAATTATATCTTTGGTGGATTTCAGAGCACTCTTTGATTGCAGGTGAACTATAAATCCCAGTACCTACAACTCCAAAATGTGCAAGCCAATTCCCCTCTAAGACTCACCAGGATTCAAATTTGGGTGTAATGGGTATGCACGCCAAGTTTGATCCAGATCCATCTTTGTTTGGGTTGTTAGTGCGCTCTGGAAGTAGGTGAACTATAACTCCTATAAATCCCTCATATATATATATATATATATATATATATATATATATATATATATATATCTATAGTCACGGGGGTTCTGTGTGACAAGTTAGGTCCAGGTCCTTCATTGGTGGAGTTCAGAGTGCAGTTCTTAGATTGCAGGTGAACTATACATCCCAGTACCTACAACTCCTACAAATCATGGTGAATTCTCCCCAAACCTCTCTAGTATGTTCCATTGCTGATCCATTCTTCTGTTTGTTGTGTGCCATAGAAAAGAATAAGAAAGGCTTAAAGGAGAGGCAGTGGGCGGAGTCATGCAAATTCCACACCGATGGGGAGAGTAAGAAACACTGGGATGTCTGTGGTGGAGGAAATACATAAAATCTAAGATGGAATTGTCCCTGTATGAAAGCCTTCACTTGGGTGGTGGGCAGTATGGTGTTGGTGGAGGACATTGGCAGTGATTTTGGACATGTTTATGGCACCCCCTGTAACCTGTAATATCATTGGAGGGAGGGCTGTTGGTGTCTCCTGAGCAGTGGGAGCTATAGTTGTTTGTGGAGGCAGGAGTTGTGTCTGTAAGTCAGTGTTTCTCAACATGGGGTTGGGAGCCCGGGGGGGGGGGGGTCACAAGGGGGTGTCAGAGGGGTCGCCAACGACCATCAGAAAACATAGTATTTTCTCATGGGGGTTCTGTGTCATTCCATCATTGGTGAAGTTCAGGATGCTCTCTGATTGTAGGCGAACTAGAAATCCCAGCAACTACAACTCCCAAATGTCAAGGTCTGTTTTCCCCAAACTCCACCAGTGTTCACATATGGGCATATTGGGTATCTAAGCCAAGTTTGGTCCAGATCATCATTTGAGTCCACAGTGCTCTCTGGATGTAGGTGAACTACAACTCCAAAACTCAATGCCCACCCACTGCTCAGGAGTGGGTGGGCATCTTTTCTGTTGGTCATGGGAGTTCTGTGTTCCAAGTTTGGTTCAATTCCATTGTTGGTGGAGTTCAGAATGCTCTTTGATTGTAGGTGAACTATAAATCCCAGCAACTATAACTCCCAAACGACAAAATTAATCCCCTCCCCAACCCCACCAGTATTCAAGTTTGGCTGTATCGGGTATTTGTGCAAAATTTGGTCCAGTGAATGAAAATACATCCTGCATATCAGATATTTATATTACGATTCATAACAGTAGCAACATTGCAGTTATGGAGTAGCAACGAAAATAATGTTATGGTTGGGGGTCAACACAACAGGAGGAACTATATTAAGGGGTCACGGCATTAGGAAGGATGAGAACCACGGCTGTACGTGGACACCCCAACCACACACATACATATTTTTATAGGAAGGAATGGGAAAATATGAATCAGACCTTAATTGGAAAGTTGTCAAGAGATGGATGAAGGAAAGAGGTGAAAACCTGATAAGGCTTTGATGGGAAGGTGGGAAGAAAGAGGACAAAAGACACCAAAGGGTGCATCTGCACTGCAGAATTAACACAGTTTGGCACCACTTTAACTGCCATAGCTTAATCCTGTGGGATCTTAGGAATTGTGGTTTGGTGAGGCAACAACCCTCTTTGGCAAAGAAAGCTAACAAATCCATAAAACGACACCTCCCAAGATTGTATAACACTGAACTATAGTGTTCCGTCTCCCAGGAGCCTGATTTGCCTTACTTTACAGTTGCCTGAGGTTGCTCCCTCTTGCATTTTCTCCCAGGGCTGCTGCAGCTTTGCAAGAGCCTTGAAAGTTAACAGTATCAGAGTCTGCAGAGCCAGCCTGCAGGCCTCCTTTGCAGCTATTGGTTCAGAAAGGTATCTTTTGAGTCTAGGGACCGCCTTTTCTCCCAGGGAAGAGATCTCCATTTTGGAATCTCCCCTGCCTTTTCAGTTTAGAGGAAAGACTTCAGACGTGCTGATGGTTAGGCAGGTAGCTCTGGGGAAAGCATTGCAAAAACTAAATCGAGTAAGCTACAGTATATTCTGGCATATAAGACTACTTTTTAACCCAAGAAAATCTTATCAAAAGTCAGGGGTCGTCTTATACACGGGTGTAGTCTTATGCATGGGAGTCGTCGTAACTCTATTTTAACTGGAAAAGTTGGGGGTCGTCTTATATGCCCAGTCGTCTTATATGCCGGAATATACGTATATTAAACTATAGATAGTGTATTATACATTATATATTGAGTGACAATATAAAAACACCAATAAAATACACATAAAACGATAATAAATCTATATATATAAAAATGCTCTGTGCATAATGAGTTCCTTAAAAACAAAAGAACCAATGAACGAAATCACACCAAATTTGGCAACAAAACGTCTCACAACACAAGGAGTGACCATCACTCAAAAAAATATGATTTTGTCATTTGGGAGTTGTAGTTGCTGGGATTTATAGTTCACCTACAATCAAAGAGCATTCTGAACTCCATCAATGATGGAATTGAACCAAACTTGGCACACAGTTCTCCTATGACCAACACAAAATACTGGAAGGGTTTGGTGGGCAGTGTCCTTTGGTTTTGGAGTTATAGTTCACCTACATCCAGGCAACACTATGGACTCAAACAATGATGGATCTGCACCAAACTGTACAAGAATACTCAATATGTCCAGATGTGAACACTGGTGGAGTTTGGGGAATATGGATCTTGACATTTGGGCATTGAAGTTGCTGGGATTTATAGTTCACCTACAATCAAAGAGCATTCTGAATCCCACCAATGATAGAATTTGGCCAAACTTCCCACAGAGAACCCCCATGACCAACAGAAAATACTGTGTTTTCTGATGGTCTTTGGTGACCCCTTTGACACCCCTCATGACCCCCCCCCGGGGTCCTGACCCCCAGGTTGAGAAACACTGGGCTATAGCACTACTCTTGTGAAGCACACAAATTAAATTATTATTATTACTACTATGCCCAAATTTGAATACTGGTGGGGTTGGGGGGGGGGGGGGAATAGATCTTGACATTTGGGCATTGAAGTTGCTGGGATTTATAGTTCACCTACAATCAAAGAGCATTCTGAATCCCACCAACAATAGAATTGGACCGAACTTCCCACACAGAACACCCATGACCAACAGAAAATATTGTATATTCTGATGGTCTTCGGGGACCCCTCTGACACCCCTTCATGACCCCCCCCCAGCAGTCCCGACCCCCAGGTTGAGAAACACTGATGTAGATGCAATCGAAGGCCCCTTTTACATTGCCATATAAAATACTCAGGGCTCATTGTTTTCCCTTTCCTTTACTGCTTAAGGGTCTGATGCTGTTAGGAATGGTGGGAGTTGAAGTCCAAAACACCTGGAGCGTCCCAAGTTTGCCCGTGCCTGGTTTAACTGCATTGCGTTGCATGATATGAGTCTATGTTGATCATACAACACAGCTTTCAATTGCATTATGTGGCAGTGTAGATAGGGCCTCGAGGCAAGGAATATGCAGAAGTGCATTGCCATTGTTTTCCTCTGAAATAGAGCCGCCCAGCCCCTTGTTTCCATTGGTGGTCTCCCATCCAAGTGCCAACCAGGACCAGCCCTGCTTAGCTTTCAAGATCGGCCACAAGCTGGTGCCATTAGGATATTTAGACTCTGAAAAAAGTCACTCTTGTGAAAAGACTTGCAGGGTTTGAGACACAGGTTTGGAAAGTGAGAGGTCATTATTCCAGGTTAGCTATGCTGGAACAGACAGGCATAATGTCTAACCCTGTTCAAGCCCTGAATAGACTGGAATCATCTTGCTCCGATAGCGGAAAAGGCTGGATTTTTTGTTGTTTAACCTCTGCTGGTCTTGATATTATGAGTCACCATGCTTTATGGGGGGCAATATAAGCCAGGGAGATTCCGGTGGCGCACCATAAATACATCCCAAGCCGGATGACAGAGGCGAAACAATTGGTTCGAAAGAATAACATATACTGACTCTTTCATAAGACTCGTCTGGCTTACATTCAATTAATGCGACTTCTGCAATGTGGTTCCAGTCCTGAATGAGCAACCGGAGCCTCTGTGTGTACCCATCATAATGGCACAATGTAAATACACTAGACTCTCACGCCCCTTCTACACTGCCATATAATTCAGATTATCAGAGCAGATAATCCACACGATCTGCTTTGAACTAGATTTTATGAATCTACAGTGCCATATAGACTCATATAATCCAGTTCAAAGAAGATAAATTAGAACAGCACAACAACAGAGAGGAAACAATCAGGCACATCTAATCACCTCTCAACAAAAGATTGCTCCAGGCAATCAAATGCTAATCAAGGTGGTCAGTTGAAAAATTCACACCTAGCTCCAGCAGACAAGAGTTCTTTGTCCCACCCTGGTCATTCCACAGATATATAAACCCACTTTCCTAGTTCCAACAGACCTCACTACCTCTGAGGATGCTTGCCATAGGCACTGCCAGGCCATCAAATGCTACTCAAGGTGGTCAGTCGAAACATTCACACCTAGCTCCAGCAGACAAGAGTCCTTTGTCCCACCCTGGACATCATTCCACAGATATATAAACCCTTTTTCCTAGTTCCAACAGACCTCACTACCTCTGAGGATGCTTGCCATAGATGCAGGCGAAACGTCAGGAGAAAATGCCTCTAGAACATGGCCATATAGCCCGAAAAAACCTACAACTCAATAATGGGGATTATCTATTTCATAGCAAAAGCATTGCATAAATTAGTATAAACCTGATAAAAATAGAAGGAGCACAGGCGGCTATATCTTTTGACCAAAAACGGGCAACAGCAACAACATTGTCTGTAGCCTCCAACAATTCCGTACATGAGGCAGGGCATAGTGGACAAGCATACAGATGCGGAGTTGTCTGTTCTACTCCACAGTCACACAAGGTGTGGGATTCTTTTAGGTCATGCCATTTTGCCAGGTTGCCATATAAAATCCAGATTATCAACTTTGAAATGGTTTATATGGCAGTGTAGACTCACATAATCCGGTTCAAAGCAGGTCATGTGGATTATCTGATTTGATAATCTGGATTATATGGCAGTGTAGACGGAGCCTCGGATTGTTGCCTTGTTCATCCATCTATAGTTCCTTCTACTGTGCCAAAACAATCTGGATTATGTGCTTTGAGTTGGATTTTATGGCAGTGTAGACTCATATAATCCTCTTTTGGAGCAGATCATGTGGATTACCTGCTTTGATAACCTGGATTATATGGCAGTGTAGACGGGGCCTCGGATTGTTGCCTTGTTCATCCATCTACGGTTCCTTCTACAGTGCCAAAACAATCCAGATTATGTGCTTTGAGCTGGATTTTATGGCAGTGTAGACTCATATCATCCTCTTTCAGACCAGATCATGCAGATTACCTGCTTTGATCATCAGGATTATATGGCAGTGCCTCAGATTATTGCCTTGTTAATCCATCTATAGTTCCTTCTACAGTGCCATAAATTCCAGATTATCTGCCTTGAGCTGGATTTTATGGCAGTGTAGACTCATAATCCTCTTTAGCAGCACATCATGTGGATTACCTGTTTTGATAATCTGGATTATATGACAGTGTAGATCCAGACATAGTCATAGAATCATAGAATCAAAGAGTTGGAAGAGACCTCCTGGGCCATCCAGACCAACCCCATTCTGCCAAGAAGCAGGAAAATTGCATTCAAAGCACCCCTGACAGATGGCCATCCAGCCTCTGTTTAAAAGCTTCCAAAGAAGGAGCCTCCACCACACTCCGGGGCAGAGAGTTCCACTGCTGAACAGCTCTCACAATCAGGAAGTTCTTCCTAATGTTCAGGTGGAATCTCATTTCTTGTAGCTGTTCAAGGTCTTTCGCCTTCTCTGCTAAAGAGGGCTGGTGCCTTACCAAACTGCAAATCCCAACATTACCTAGCATTGAGCCATGGAAGTTAGGATCCCCCGGTGGTGCAATGGGTTAAACCCTTGTGCTGGCAGGACTGAAGACCGACAGGTTGCAGGTTCGAATCCGGGGAGAGCATGGATGAGCTCCCTCTGTCAGCTCCAGCTCCCCATGCGGGCACATGAGAGAAGCCTCTGACAAGGATGGGAAAACAACAAACATCTGGGCAACATCCTTGCAGATGGCCAGTTCTCTCACACCAGAAGCAACTTGCAGTTTCTCAAGTCACTCCTGACATAAAAAAAGAAGTGCCGGCTTAATGTTATACAATCCATGAGCAATTCTCAATTTGGCAATTTTAGTGATTTTTTGTTTGTTTGCAAAATGCCTCTTTCTCCCTTTGTATTCATGGATTGGCAGGAATGGGGTGACACAGGGAGGTTTGGCGCATGGTTTCCCAATGGAGGGGTGGGTTGCAACGTCTCCACCGCCGTTGTCATGTTCCAAAGGTCTTTTTTTGCGCACGGCGTAAAAGGAGAGTTCCCTCTGTCCTTTTGGGAAAAGGCCAGGCACGCCAGAACCCCCTCCTTGCAAACAACAGGGTTCGAATGTCCAAGGCTGGCCTGCTTTGCACAACCCCAGAGTCTGCTCTGCTGTTTGGAAAGGATTTGGGGCTATCTGGGAGAGGAGGGGGGCCACGGACAAAAATCCATCCTCGGGCCCCTCAAGCTGCGGGATTCCTCCTCCACGGGCTTGCAAAACTTGCCGTGGAAAATGTGCCTTTGCACCAATGGAGCAAGACTTGCAAAACCTACATGCTCCGGATCTAGTCGGTGGCATTCCCAGGAAACCGGTCTCTGCTTTGATCCTGATTGGAGTGCAGAATAAATGCTTCAGATAATAATAATAATAATAATAATAATAATTCGAAAATACATCACACAGTCCTAGACGCTTAGGGAAGTGTTCAACTTGTGATTTTTGTGATACGAAATCCAGCATATAGATCTCATTTGCTGTGACATACTGTGTTTTTGTGTCAGATAATAATAAAAATAACAACAACAACAACTCTGGCAATCAACCTAATTACATTGAGAAATTTTCTCCTGGTGGGACACTTCAGCCCTATTCCGCCTTGGTTAGAGCACACCTGGAATATTGTGTCCAATTCTGGGCACCACAATTCAAGAGAGATATTGACAAGCTGGAATGTGTCCAGAGGAGGGCGACTAAAATGATCAAGGGTCTGGAGAACAAGCCCTATGAGGAGCGGCTTAAGGAGCTGGGCATGTTTAGCCTGAAGAAGAGAAGGCTGAGCGGAGATATGATAGCCATGTATAAATATGTGAGAGGAAGCCACAGGGAGGAGGGAGCAAGCTTGTTTTCTGCTTCCCTGGAGACTAGGACGCAAAACAATGGCTTCAAACTACAAGAGAGGAGATTCCATCTGAACATTAGGAAGAACTTCCTGACTGTGAGAGCCATTCAGCAGTGGAACTCTCTGCCCCGGTGTGTGGTGGAGGCTCCTTCTTTGGAAGCTTTTAAACAGAGGCTGGATGGCCATCTGTCAGGGGTGATTTGAATGCAATATTCCTGCTTCTTGGCAGAATGGGGGTTGGACTGGATGGCCCATGAGGTCTCTTCCAACTCTTTGATTCTATGATTCTATGATTTATATACATGTGACACAATATGAGGATTTAAAGATCGAACTGCAAAGACTCTGGTGCAAGCCAGTCAAGGTGGTCCCAGTGGTGATCGGCACACTGGGTGCAGTGCCTAAAGACCTTGGCCTGCACTTAAACACAATTGGCGCTGGAAAAATTACCATCTGCCAGCTGCAAAAGGCCACCTTACTGGGATCTGCACACATTATTCGCTGATACATCACACAGTCCTAGACACTTGGGAAGTGTCCGACGTGTGATCCAATACAACAGCCAGCAGAGTGATCTTGTTTGCTGTGGACTCATCTTGTTGTGTTTCAAATAATAATAATAATAATAATAATAATAATAATAATAATAATAATAATAGTAATGTTTATTTTTACCCACCATTCTTTATGACTTGAGGTACAACACAAGACACATCCCCAACGATGGTGAGCGTAATAATGATGATGATGATGATCAGCACACTGGGTGCAGTACCTAAAGACCTTGGCCTGCACTTAAAAACAATTGGCGCTGGCAAAATAACCACCTGTCAGCTGCAAAAGGCTACCCTACTCGGATTTGCAAGCATTATTTGCGGATACATCACACAGTCCTAAATACTTGGGAAGTTTCCAGCGTGTGATCAAATACGAAATCCAGCATAGTGATTTTGTTTGCTGTGTACTAATCTTGTTATGTATCAAATAATAATAATAATAATAATAATAATAATAATAATAATAATAATAATAATACATCACACTGTCCTAGATGCTTGGGAAGTGTTCGACTTGTGATTTTGTGATACGAAATCCAGCATATAGATCTCGTTTGCTGTGACATACTGTGGTTTTCTGTGAGAATAATAATAATAATAATAATAATAATAATAATAATAATAATCAGTGTCTGACGTGTGATCCAATTCAACAACCAGCAGAGTGTCTGCTGTGGACTCATCTTGTTGTGTTTCTAATAATAATAATAATAAACTTCAACAACAACAACAACAACAACCCACCAATCCTTATGGCTTGTGGCAGGGAACAACACAGTCAAAATACATCACCATACAATACATACGATAAAATACATATCTTTAAACACACTGCAGATACTAAAACACATGGAAAACTCATATAATGCAAATAATTGCATTATATGAGTCTGCACTGACAACATAATGCAGTTCCAAACTGCATTGTGTGGCACCGTAGATGGGACCGCAATTAAAAATGCAGAGATGAAACACAATACCATTAAAGTATACATATATTAAATACATAGGGAAAAGATATTTAGCAAAGGTAAAGGTTTTCCCCTGACAATAAGTCCAGTTGTGTTTGACTCTGGGACTCTGGTGCTCATCTCCATTTCGAAGACGAAGAGCCGGAGTTGTCCATAGACACCTCCAAGGTCATGTGGCCAGCATGACTTCATGTAGCACCTATGGCCACCTACACTGCCATAGGTAAAGGTAAAGGTTTCCCCCTGACATTAAGTCCAGTTGTGTTAGACTTTGGGACTCTGGTGCTCATCTCTATTTTGAAGACAAAGAGCCGGCGTTGACCATAGACACCTCCAAGGTCATGTGGCCAGCATGACTTCATGGAGTGCCTATGGCCATCCACACTGCCATAGGTAAAGGTAAAGGTAAAGATTTTCCCATGACATTAAGTCCAGTCGTGTCCGACTCTGGGACTCTGGTGCTCATCTCCGTTTCTAAGCTAAAGAGCTGGCATTGACCATAGACACCTCCAAGGTCATGTGGCTAGCATGACTTCATGGAGTGCCTATGGCCATCCACACTGCCATAGTAAAGGTAAGTAAAGATTTTCCCAGACATTAAGTCCAGTCATGTCTGACTGGGGTCTGGTGCTCATCTCCATTTCTAAGCCGAAGAGCCAGGCTTGTCCATAGACACCTCCAAGGTCATGTGGCTGGCATGACTGCATGGAGCGTCGTTACCTTCCTGCCGGAGCGGTACCAATTGATCTACTCACATTTGCATGTTTTCGAACTGCTAGGTTGGCAGAAGCTGGGGCTAACAGCAGGAGCTCACCCCCGCTCCCCAGATTCGAACCTGTGACCTTTCGGTCAACAAGTTCCACAGCTCTGCGCCACCGGGAGCTCCATAAAACACATATAATCCAGTCCAAAGCAGTTAATCTGGATTTTATATGGAAGTGTAGAAGAAGCCTTAGCTTACACCATTGGAAAAAGTTGGAAGAATATACAAATAGTGGAAAGATAACATCTCCATTTACTTGTGAGGAAGATGCAACTACATCTGGTCCCAGATTATCTGTTTTGAACTGGATTATATGAGTCTACATGGCCAGACAATCTGGGAAAACAGATAATTGGAATCAGATCCTGGGTTATAGGGCAGTATCGATCCAGCCTATATGAATAAATGTGTTTGACCCAAATCACAAGTTATGTTTGATATGTACACATGATCTTGTAGCAGTCAACACCATAAAAGCATACAGCATTGCTGAGTCTCTGCAAATCCCAGGAGGAGAGCAGTGTTGTCAATCTGCATTAATGCTACAGTGTAGATGCACTCCAAGTCATTGCCACCCCTTCCCTATAAACCATTAATTTGTAAGTCCTGGCCAAAGGCTGTCAGCTCAAATGGAGGGAAAGTTTCTGATGGGACTCCGAAATAAATTCCAAGGGAGTTTCAGAACCGGCCCTGAAATAACTCCCTCTAATCCCAGATAATGAAAGAAGGTTCAAAAGCCATGAAGACAATAGGGAACCGGCCTTGGTTGGGAGTGGGGTAATCTTCTTCGCTCATCCAAGGAGGGTTTTATAATGTTTGGCTCACAAAACCCAGCGGCAGGGCAGAGGGACAAGGACGGATCAGGGAGAAGGACGAGATGAAAGCAGATCTAGTGGTTGGAGCAAAGGACCATCTCATGGTATAGTGGTTGGAGCACTCTGCAGACCTAGGTTCGAGTCCCTGCTCAGCCATAGAAACCCACTGGGTGACTTCCTTTGTCATTATCCTCTACATCAAAGGTCCCCAACCTTTGGCCCTCCAAGTGTTTTGGACTTCAACTCCCAGAATTCCTGACAGTTGGTTGGGGTTGAGTTAAAATCCCAAAATCTGGAAGACCAATGATTGCAGACATCTAATCTACGTCATGTTTCCCAATTGGCTGGGGCTTCTGGGAGTAGAAAATTATTAGTATTATTCCCCAAATGTGGAGGAACAATAGTTGGAGACATCTAGTCTTCACCATTATTATTCCCCCAACCCCCAAAAAGTTTGGAGGATCACTAGTTGAAGACATCTAGTCTACACCATGTTTCGTTGTTGTTGTTGTTCCCCAAACTTGAACTAACAGTTGAAGACATCTAATCTACACCATGTTTTCTAGTTGTAGTAGTAGTAGTTGTTATTCTCCAAACTTAGAGAACGAACAGTTGGAGACATCTAATCTACATCATGTTTCACAGTTGGTTGGGACGTCTAGGAGTAGAAAATTATTAGTATTATTCCTCAAATGTGGAGGAACAAGAGTTGGAGACATCTAGTCTTCACTATTATTATCCCCCCCCCCCCAAAAAAAAAAGTTTGGAGGATCAGTAGTTGGAAGACATCTAGTCTTCACCATGTTTCCCAGTTGTTGTTGTTGTTCCACAAACTTGGAGAATTAACAGTTGAAGACATCTAATCTACACCATGTTTTCTAGTTGTAGTAGTAGTAGTTGTTGTTATTCTCCAAACTTAGAGAACGAACTGTTGGAGACATCTAATCTACATTTCCCAGTTGGTTGGGACGTCTAGGAGTAGATAATTATTAGTATTATTCCTCAAATGTGGAGGAACAAGAGTTGGAGACATCTAGTCTTCACCATTATTATCCCCCCCCCCCAAAAAAATCAGAGGATCAGTAGTTGAATACATCTAGTCTACACCATGTTTCACCATGTTGTTGTTGTTGTTGTTGTTATTCCACAAACTTGGAGATCTAACAGTTGGAAACATCTAATCTATACCATGTTTTCCAGTTGCTGTAGTAGTAGTAGTAGTAATAGTAGTAGTTGTTGTTATTCCCCAAACTTAGAGAACTAACAGTTGGAGACATCTAATCTACATCATGTTTCCCAGTTGGCTGGGGCGTCTAGGAGTAGAATTTTTTTTATTATTATTCCCCAAATGTGGAGGGACAACAGTTGGAGGCATCTAGTCTTCACCATTATTGTCCCCCCCCCCCCCAAATAATTTTGGAGGATCAGCAGTTGAAGACATCTAGTCTACACCATGTTTCCCAGTTGTTGTTGTTGTTGTTGTTCCACAAACTTGGGGAATTAACAGTTGAAGACATCTAGTCTACACCATGCTTCCCAGTTGTTGTTGTTATTCCCCAAACTTGGAGAACTAACAGTTGGAGACATCCAGTCTTCACCATTATTATGATATTATTATTATTCCTCAAGTGTGAAGGACCAACAGTTGGAGACATCTGGTCTTCACCATTATGGTTATATTATTATTATTATTATTCCCCAAATGTGGAGGACCAACAGTTGGAGACATCTAGTCTTCACCATTATTATGATTATATTATTATTATTCCCCAAATGTGGAGGACCAACAGTTGGAGACATCTAGTCTTCGCCATTTTTGTTGTTGTTGTTATATTATTATTCCTCAAATGTGGAGCACCAACAGTTGGAGACATTTAGTATTCACCATTAATATTATTCCCCTCCACCCAAATTCGGAGGATCAGCGGTTGAAGACATCTAGTCTACACCAAGTTTCCCTGTTGTTGTTGTTGTTCCCCAAACTTGGAGAACTAACAGTTGGAGACATCTACTCTACACCATGCTTCCCAGTTATTCTTATTATTCCTCAAACTTGAAGGATCCGTGTTTGGAGACATCTAGTCTGCACCATGTTTCCCACTTGGAGTTTCTGGGTGTTGATGTCCCAAAACATGGAAGAGCAATGTTCTAGGACATCATGTTTCCTTCTCAATCCAACACTGTATTGCTGTGGGAAGATCCTCACATGCAGGAACATACAAATTTCAGTCAGTTGCATGGGAAGAACATACAGAAAGGACTACCAAACCCAACACTCATATTGAATGATGACAGTCCTGGTGGTCTTTCCACGTTTGTATATGTCTCATGTTGACTGCATGATGACCCCATGGGTTTTGTAGGGTTTCTCAAGGCAAGGAATCATCTGAGGGGAGGGAGGGAGTTGCCAGTTCCTGGGTTTTGTAGGGTTTTTCAAGGCAAGGTATCATCTGAGGGGAGGGAGGGGGTTGCCAGTTCCTGGGTTTTGTAGGGTTTTTCAAGGCAAGGTATCATCTGAGGGGAGGGAGGGGGTTGCCAGTTCCTTCTCCTGAAATATAGCAAACAGAAACTGGGATTCACTGGTGGTCTTCCATCCAGGTACTCACCTGACTGGAATATCAGCTTAGCTTCCAAGACAAGGCGGGGTCTGTCAAGTAATACCTAGGGCAATTTGAGAAGAGTCTTCCTTCAACCTGGTTATCTTCAGGTATGTTGTCACCCAGCATAAACAGCTGTAAGGTCACACATCTGGAGGACCACAAATAATAATGGATGGAGATGGCTACCTTAGAAGATCAGAACATGAAGTCTTCCTAAACCAGACTGAGCTAAAACAACAATCTGGCGGGGACATAGTTATTCATACTGATCAGGTGGAGATCCTAGATTTAATTGGGGTGGACTGATCCAAGAAGATCCTTGAAGGAATATCAGGAGGGTCTTCCTTCTTTCTGCAAGGAACAAGGGCATTCGGCCAAGCCATCTGGCGGGCTTCCCGCCTCGCCACCCTCAACGGCAAGGCTGCTGGGGTGGAGCAAGGAAATGGGTTGTATAAGGCTGCCTTAGACAAACATATGAGTGAGTGGCTTTAGGTGGATTCAGTCCGTGAAGCGAGAGGGAGGAATGAGCTGTCGCGGCTGGAAAATCCCCAGTTCACATCCCTGAAGAACACGGTGGCTTGTAAGCCTTGCAGACAGATCCTAGGGCTGGGTCAACACGGCCTCAAACAGAAGACCAGATGGCTACCGAAGCCTTATATTGATCGGCATCACCCAACACCAATGGCAACCAACAGCTTTATCAATTAAGTCCCTATCTTATGTAGACAGGTCCTGTCTTTCTCTTCTCTTCAGCCTCGGGTTCACCTCTGATGAGCAAACAGAAGTTTGGTCAACAAAAAATGGCATCCTGAAAAAGAAATGCTTGATTCCATCAATCACACACCTCCCTCTTTATAAGGCAAGGGAAAACGTCAGCAGCATAATCTTTGCAAAAGGATAGGTTCTGTAGGTTTGTTCTTAAATTGGATTTGTATGAAAGTCGGAACAGGTACATTTCATAGAATCATAGAATCAAAGAGTTGGAAGAGACCTCATGGGCCATCCAGTCCAACCCCATTCTGCCAAGAAGCAGGAATATTGCATTCAAATCACCCCTGACAGATGGCCATCCAGCATCTGTTTAAAAGCTTCTAAAGAAGGAGCCTCCACCACACTCTGGGGCAGAGAGTTCCACTGCTGAATGGCTCTCACAGTCAGGAAGTTCTTCCTCATGTTCAGATGGAATCTCCTCTCTTGTAGTTTGAAGCCACTGTTCCGCGTCCTAGTCTCCAAGGAAGCAGAAAACAAGCTTGCTCCCTCCTCCCCCCTGTGTAACTTTTTTGAAGTGTAATTCCATATATATATATATAGTAAAGGTTTTCCCCTGACATTAAGTCCAGTCGTATCCGACTCTGAGGGTTGGTGCTCATCTCCATTTCTAAGCCGAAGAGCTGGCGTTGTCCATAGACACCTCCAGGGTCATGTGGCCGGCATGACTGCATGAAGTGCCGTTACCTTCCCGCCAAAGTGGTACCTATTCATCTACTCACATTTGCATGTTTTTGAACTGCAAGGTTAGCAGAAGCTGGGGCTAACAGCGGGAGCTCACCCTGCTCCCTGGATTCCAACCACCAACCTTTCAGTCAGCAAGTTCAGCAGCTCAGTAGTTTAATCTACTGTGCCACCGGGGCCCCCCTATATGTATGTATATATGTGTATGTGTGTGTGTGTATTTGTATGTATGTGTGTGTATTTGTATGTATGTATGTGTGTGTGTATATATATATATGTGTATGTGTGTGTGTATATATATATATACACACACACACACACACACACACACATACACACACATATACACACATACACGCACACATACATACATACATACACGCCCCCGGTGGTGCAGTGGGTTAAACCACTGAGCTGTTAAATTTGTTGACCAAAAGGTTGCCGGTTCGAATCCAAGGAGTGGTGTGAGCTTCCACTGTCAGCCCCAGCTTCTGCCAACCTAGCAGTTTGAAAACATGCAAATGTGAGTAGATCAATAGGTACCACTTTGGCGGGAAGGTAATGGCATTCCATGCAGTCATGCTGGCCACATGACCTTGGAGGTGTCTATGGACAACACCGGCTTTTCGACTTAGAAATGAAGGTGAGCACCAATCTCCCAGAGTCGGACACAACTGGACTTAATGTTAGGGGAAAACCTTTATCTTACTATGTGTGTATATATGTGTGGGTATGTACACAAAGAGAGAGTTTTGGATAGCATAGGGAAGGGTTAACATCCTTGTGGTGTTTCTTTTGCTGTCTGTGCTCCTGTTCAGAATATTTCCCCTCACTTTCTGTCTCTGTCAGAATTGGATTTTGCAAAATTTGGCTTGTTGTGGAAACAAGGATTGGAGATAAAGCTTCAGTAGAGACCCCTTTCTTGCATGATAATAACTCTTTCAGAAGTGAATTTCATTCCCAATGGTAGATTCCTCTCATTTCCTTAACTATGAGTCATTTGTAGGTCCTTTATCTGAAGGAAATGTTGAGAAGTTCCTACCTTGTTCTTCTTATTTGTTCAATACGCTTTCATAGAGCAATGGGTCTCAAACTTTGGTCCTTCCAGAAGTTTCCCAACTCATGATCGTCATGACTGGTTGAGGTAGTGGGAATTGAAGTCCAAAGTATTTGTAGGAGCAAACATTGAGAATTATCCATCATTGAGTCATGCTGGAGGATCTTGAGTAGAGTTTTCCAAACTTTCCATGTTGGAGACACTTTTCATGTTGGAGACATGCATCGTTTTGCAACACAGCCATTCAGTTTTACTAGCCATCCAGAGGAGATATATATATATAGTACTAGCCGTCCCCTGCCACACGTTGCTGCGGCCCACATGGGCATTCTGTGTGGGAGATTTGGCCCAATTCCATCGTTGGTGGGGTTCTGAATGCTCTGTGATTGTAGGTGAACTATAAATCCCAGCAACTACAACTCCCAAATGTCAAGATTCTATTTTCCCCAAACTCTACCAGTGTTCACATTTGGGCATATTGGGTATTAATGTAGAGTTTGGTCCAGATCCATCATTGTTTGAGTCCACAGTGATCTCTGGATGTAGGTGAACTACAACTCCAAAACCAAAGGACACTGCCCACCAAACCCTTCCAGTATTTTCTGTTGCTCATGGGAGAACTGTGTGCCAAGTTTGGTTCAATTCCATCGTTGGTGGAGTTCAGAATGCTATTTGATTGTAGGTGAACTATAAATCCCAGCAACTACAACTCCCAAATGACAAAATCAATGTTTTTGAGCGAAGGGCATACATTGGGTTGTTAGGTGTCTTCGTGTCCAAATTTGGTGTCAATTCGTCCAGTGGTTTTTGAGTACTGTTCATCCCACAAACAAACATTACATTTTTATTTATATAGACTAACAAAATATATTGGGACCCAACATATCTTATGAAAAACATGCATTTTATGTTTTTGAAAATGTATGATCCATAAGATAATAACACACATTTTGATCATCTCTCCATATGTTTGCGTGACATGCTCCAACCAACACACTAATGTGTCATGACACACAGTTTGGAAAGCTCAGATCTACAGATTCCTATAGTACAGGTAAAGGTTTTCCCCTGACATTAATTCCAGTCGTGTCCGACTCGGCGGGTTGATGCTCATCTCTGTTTCTAAGCTGAAGAGCCGGCGTTGTCCGTAGACACCTCCAAGGTCATGTGGCTAGCATGACTGCATGGAGTTAGGTACCTAACTTCAGCAGTTAGGTACGCCAGAGCAGTACCTAACTGCTAAGCTGGCAGGAGCTGGGGCTAACAACATGAGCTCACCCTTCTCCCCAGATTCAAATTGCCAAACTTTCGGTCAGCAAGTTCAGCAGCTCAGCAGTTTAATCCACTGTGCCACTGGGGCCCCCTATATGTGTGTGTGTGTATGTGTGTGTGTGTGTGTGTATATGTGTATATGTGTGTGTATATATATATATATATATAGGGGGCCCGGATTCGAACAGCCAACCTTTCGGTCAACAAGTTTAGCAGCTCAGCGGTTTAACCCACTGCACCACCCTATATATATGTGTGTGTTTGTGTGTGTGTGTGTGTGTGTGTGTGTGCGTGTGTGTATATAGCAGCTGAGCTGCTGAAGTTGCTGACAGAAAGGTTGGCAGTTCGAATCCAGGGAGCGGTTCCTATAGATTCCTACAGATTCCTATCGCGAGGAATCTGTATTAATCAAGTCCATGAGTAACACTATGGGACCTTCCACACAGCCATATAACCCAGAATATCAGATCAGATAATCCACAATATCTGCTTTGAACTGGATTATCTGAGTCCACACTGCCATATAATGTGGATTTTATACATCTGTGTGGAAGGGGTCTGAGTAACAAAATTTGAATTTTTTTCCCTGGCTTGAAGGTGTTATTTCCTGTTTAAATGTGTGGTACGTACTTTGCAAGTAGTTGTTATCCTCCAGAAACTTTGTTTCTATGGCAGCTCACAAACTTATGTTGGAATGAAAATCACACGTAGTTCACGTTTTACCAGTCCACATATTGTCTTTATTTATTTATTTACTATATTTGTATTCTGCCCTTTTCAGCCCTTTTGCCAGATAAAAAATATGCTTCACAGATGATCAGTACAGAACAGAAAGTTTACTCTTTAAAAAGCAGAGCAACATATATACAACCATATGAACAGTTGTGTTGACTCACACAATGTCCTTTGAGAGAGATACAAAATGGTCTTTAGGTGTGTCCATGTGGAAGATCTTCTTCCAGCAGCTTAGAAGCATGAACACAAACTGTCTCTCTGTAAGCTTCTGTACAGCTAACAGCCTAAATATGTAACTGTTGTCAAAACTCCCAGGCTCAGCTAGCCTCTTAGGAATGGCCCAGCCAATCTGCTTCATGTTTTGCATTTTCAGTTAACACACACACCAACTGATTTTACTGATTTGGTTGAGACTCGATGAGATATGCATTGAAAAGCTACAGGAAAATGTGCTGCAGGATGTTCCTCCCACAAAAAAAGTTTTTTTCAGTTAAATAAACATTTTTCCATTTTTTTTATTTTTGGTAATAGAATCTATTAGGAAATGATATAACCCAGGAACAAAAATTGTGTTACGTAGTGTAAGGAATACTGTGATTTTCCTACAAATTCTTTGTCTGTAGAATATTTTTAAAGCAATTCAAGCCTCGTAAATGGCCTCCAATACAGTGCATATCGGACCCCTTTGTGGCTTTTGCCTCACTCTTACAAACCCAATATTTCTTCCTTTTTTAAATGGGACCGTTCTTGAAGGATTGAGGGACAATATCCCATTTTAAGGATCCCACGAGGGTGGGAGAAAGAACTCTTGTCTGTTGGAGGCAAGTGTGAATGCTGCAATTGATCGCCTTGATTAGCATTGAATAGCTTTGCAGCTTCAAGGCTTGGCTGCTTCCTGCCTGGGGGAATCTTTCGTTGGGAGGTGATTAGCTGGCCCTGGTTGACACTTGCCTCCAACAGATAAGAGTTCTTTCTCCCACCCTGGACATTTCACAGATATATTAATCTCACTTGCCTAGTTTCCAACAGACCTCACAACCTCTGAGGATGCCTGCCATAGATGCAGGCGAAATGTCAGGAGAGAATGCTTCTGGAACATGGCCACACAACCTGAAAAACTTATAGCAACCCAAAGCTGCTAAAGTCAATTTTGCAATTGTAGAAGGTGTATGAATTTTGTTAATATGGATGTATTGTTGTTGTATTCGGGCATTGAATGTTTGCCTTTTATGTTTGGAATCTGCCCTTCGGGAAGATAGAGCAGAATATAAATAAAGATGATGATGATGATGATGATGATTGTTGTTGTTGTTGTTGTATCTCTAAACAGCCTCTCTTTGCTTCCTGTAGGTATTTCCTTCCGTGAGCACGATGACCTCCAGTTTGGGGCCCATGAATCCGATAAATTCCTACGTGACGTTGAACCCACTGACGTCCCCCAGCTCCATGAACATGGCGTATCCCAACAGCGGCTTGAGCAGCCCATCTCTCACCGGACTGACCAACGCTGCCAGTCCTATCGGCCTTCCGACCGTGGCTTCTCCGGTCAGTCCGGTGCTGACTCCGCTGGGCGGCCAGTCCTCGGGCCTCAATTCCCTCTCACCGTACCAAAACGTCGGCCAGGCGATGACCCCGCTGGGCTACTCTCCGTCCAGCATGAACCGGCCCAAGGAGATCGGCAAGTCCTACCGGCGCACGTTGACCCACGCCAAGCCGCCCTACTCGTACATCTCCCTCATCACCATGGCCATCCAGCAGGCCCCCAGCAAGATGCTGACCCTCAACGAGATCTACCAGTGGATCATGGACCTCTTCCCCTACTATCGTGAAAACCAGCAGCGCTGGCAGAACTCCATCCGCCACTCCCTCTCCTTCAACGACTGCTTTGTCAAGGTGGCCCGCTCCCCAGACAAGCCCGGCAAAGGCTCCTACTGGGCCCTGCACCCCAATTCGGGAAACATGTTTGAGAACGGCTGCTACCTGCGGCGCCAGAAGCGCTTCAAAATCGAGGACAAGGCCAAGAAGGTCAACACAAAGTCTTCCGGTGGCCAAGACCCGGCTTCCAAGGTTTCGGATGGGCTGCAGGAAGGGCAGAGTCCCAACACCGGATCGGAAGGGGCCGAGTCGGGCCACTCCGACACCTCTCACGGCTCGGAGGAGCAACGGGGCTTGGTCCAGCTGGATTGTTCGGGGGGTCAGGGCTCGTCCCCGGCTTCCGAGGCCTCCCCGGCCCCCATTTCCCAGTCCTTGAATAGCCACTACTTTGCCACCTCCATCACCAACCTAGATCTCCCCAGTGACCTCAAAATGGACCCTCAGTTCAACTTCAACCACCCTTTTTCCATCACCAACCTGATGTCAACAGAGCAGAGTCAGAAGGTTGACCTCAAGTCCTACGAGCAAGCCATGGCGTACAGCGGTTATGGCTCCCCACATTCGGTGGAAAGCAAACATCCCTATGAGACCTCCACCTCCCTCAGCGAGACCGGCTCCTACTACCAGAGCCTCTACAACCGCTCCTTGCTCAACGCTTCGTAGGGTTGTCTTGTTGCAATGCAGACAAAAAAATAAAATAGGGGAGAAGGAGGCCAGAAGTATAAGAGATGCTCTTCCTGGTGCCTTCATCATCAAGACCTTCCCAGTGCCAATCTCTTGCCACAAGGCCAATGGAAAGGAGTATCAAAGCCATCATCATCAAGAGACCTGATCTACTGGACTCTTATATTTTCCAGACCAACATTGTCTCATAGTGGTCAACGGCCTGTCATTTCAATAGACTCATTTGCCCATAATGATTAGGAGAGCAGCAAGGAAGAAAAAGTCCGTGTCTTACTGCAACCCGCCAACCGCCGCATGGATATGAAGGATTGGATTTTGGACTTGGAAGCCTCCAACTCAATGATCCTTCCATCTTCACCTTGGCCTGGTTGCTAGATCCTTCCATCTTCACCTTGGCATGGTTGCACTCTTCCCAAGAGCAAATCCCACCATCTCCAACGGATCAGCCCCACTTGTTGATATGGTCACCAGTGGAGCGTTGATGGGAATCCATGCATACGTGAGAAGGAACATATAGGAAAGGTCATTCTGAAAGACAGACCGATCTGAGGACCATCCCTTGGTCCAGAACAGGTTGACTTTCCAGCTCCAACGCAGATGTTACAGTCAATGATCGAACTCTCATTTTCAGCTTCTCGAACCCACCATTAGGTCAGAATCACGCTTGGCAAACTCTGTTGTTACACGCAAAGGGGTTTGGTTACACCAAAGACATTTTAGGTCTACGACTAAAGAGGAGCAAGAAGAATACAGTTCCGATATTATTATTATTTTTGTAAATGCGGCTTTGTATTTAAATATTTGTGCCTTCTGTCAGGGGAAAAGGGTCAGAGTTGATTTAATATATCGTACTTTAGAGACAATTCAGGGGGGTGCCTTTTGTTCCTGTCTCTCTTTTTGGTATTATCAATCATTAAAACCCACGGTATCCAGTGCCCACCTCCTTGTTATCACTCTGATCTTGTGCAAAGAAATATCGTTCCCAAGACACACAAAAATATACTTCGTTGGGTTGAAAACAAACCCTATTCCAAGAAACAGATGGTTCAGTCCAACTCATTGGCAGACTGGACATCTGTCCAAAGCCATATTTGTGACACTATATTTATTTTAATATTTATATGTTATTTTAGTAGTGTTACATTCCAGGACCACCCGCAAAAAGTGAAAATTCACAAAATAGGGACCTGCGAAAAGTGAAAATCCACTAAGTAGGGACACTATATTTATTTTAATATTTATACATTATTTTAGTAGAGTTACATTCCAGGACCACCCGCGAAAAGTGAAAATCCGCAAAGTAGGGACGCTATATTTATTTTAATATTTATACATTATTTTAGTAGTGTTACGTTCCAGGACCACCCGCGAAAAGTGAAAATCCGCAAAGTAGGGACCCTATATTTATTTTAATATTTATACATTGTTCTAGTAGTGTTACTTTCCAGGACCACCCGCAAAAAGTGAAAATCCACAAAGTAGGGACACTATATTTATTTTAATATTTGTACATTATTTTAGTAGTGTTACTTTCCATGACCACCCGCAAAAAGTGAAAATCCACAAAGTAGGGACACTATATTTATTTTAATATTTGTACATTATTTTAGTAGTGTTACATTCCAGGAACACCCACAAAAAGTGAAAATCCACGAAGTAGGGACACTATATTTATTTTAATATTTATACATTATTTTAGTAGTGTTACGTTCCAGAACCACCCGTGAAAAGTGAAAATCCACAGACGCTATATTTATTTTAATATTTCTACATTATTTTAGTAGTGTTACATTCCAGGACCACCTGCAAAAAGTGAAAATCCGCAAAGTAGGGACGCTATATTTATTTTAATATTTATACATTATTTTAGTAGTGTTACGTTCCAGGACCACCCACTAAAAGTGAAAATCCACGAAGTAGGGACGCTATACTTATTTTAATATTTATACATTATTTTAGTAGTGTTTATATGTGTATATGTATATTGTGTATACGTGTGTGCCTGTGTATATGCATGTTGTTGTTCATTCGTTCAGTTGTTTCCGACTCTTCGTGACCTCATGGACCAACACACACCAGAGCTCACTGTGTATATGCATATATGTGTGTAAATATGTGTGTATGTATGTGTATATTTGTGTGCTTGTGGATATAGATGTGTGTCTGTCTGTATGTGTGTATGTGTATATTTCTGTGTTTATATGTGTATATGTATATCTTGTGTATGTGTGTGCTTGTGTATATTCATATATGTGTGTTTATATGTGTATATGTATATAGGTGTAAATGTATGTGTGTATATGTGTATATGTATGTGTGTATATGTGTATATTTGTGTACTTGTGTATATAGATGTGTGTCTGTATGTATGTGTGCATGTGTATATTTCTGTGTTTATATGTGTATACATATTGTGTATATGTGTGTGCTTGTGTGTATGTATGTGTATATGTATATAGGTATATATGTATGTGTGTATATGTGTATATTTGTGCGTACTTGTGTATATAGATGTGTGTCTGTATGTATGTGTGCATGTGTATATTTCTGTGTTTATATGTATATATACATATTGTGTATATGTGTGTGCTTGTGTGTATGTATGTGTATATGTATATAGGTATATATGTATGTGTGTGTATATGTGTATATTTGTGTGCTTGCGTATATAGATGTGTGTCTGTATGTATGTGTGCATGTGTATATTTCTGTGTTTATATGTGTATATGCATATTGTGTATATGTGTGTGCTTGTGTATATGCATATATGTGTGTTTATATATGTGTATGTATGTGTATATGTATATAGGTGTATATGTATGTGTATGTGTGTGTATGTGTATGTGTATATGTATATGTGTGTATATTTGTGTACTTGCGGATATAGATGTGTGTCTGTAAGCATGTGTGCATGTGTATATTTCTGTGTTTATATGTGTATATGTATATTGTGTGTATATGTGTGTTTGTGTATATGCATATATGTGTATTTATATGCGTGTATATATGTGTATATGTATATACATGTATATGTATGTGTGTATATGTGTATATTTGTGTGCTTGAGTGTATATATGTGTGTGTCTGTATGTATGTGTATATGTATATGAATGTATGTATATATGTTTTATTTTGGGGGGTTTTAAAGTCTGTTCTGCATGGTTTTTGTGTGTGTGTTTTAGAGGTGATGGTCACTCATTGGCCTGATAGGTGTCTTGTGTCCAAATTTGGTGTCAATTCGCCCAATGGCTTTTGAGTTATGTTAATCCCACAAACAAACAGTACATTTTTATTTATATAGATGAACCCAGTTTTCCTAGTTTCCAACAGACCTCACAACCTTTTGCCACAGATGCAGGCAAAATGTCAGGAGAGAATTTTTCTGGAACATGGCCATACAGCCCGAAGAACCTACAACCCAAGATACTATAGGCCACTTTGACCTTCAGTAAGTTAGAATCAGATGGGCAAAGCTACATGGTCCTCTTGTATCCAATTTCAAGACACGTTAAAGGTACAAATCCTACAAAGCCTGGGTCAATAAAGGCAATATAGTGTGATCGGGGTTGTTAATGTCATGAAAACCTGAGAATTGCTATGATGGATCCCATCCAAAGATCTATTCCTGGAATCCCGCAAGTAGGGCGTGAATGGAAAGAAATGCTTCACTTCTCCAGCAACTGGAATGGAGACGCAAGTATCTGATAATAGTAGGAGTTGCTTGAGGACATCATGACTGGTAGCCATCTCAGATAGCTTTATCCTCTGTTGATAGGCTTATCCTTTTGGAATACATATCTACGAGGGTGCCTTTGAAACCCAGCTCTTGATTTCCCCATTTCGTCCTGTGCTGCTGTCACCGACTCAGGTGACAATCGTCAGCCTTCCTTGTTTCGCCTTTAACGTGTCCATAGTTATGCTATGCATGCCGTGAAAACAGGAAGAGCAACTCTCCTGCATACAAATGCCAGTAAGCAATGCTTTTAGTGTACTATAGATCCCATAATCCCCCAGATCTCACTTAAGCACTCCTAGAACAGTATTCCTCAAACCCTAACATTTCCAAGCTCTGCTTCATCAAATGGAAGAGACCTTGTGAGCCATCAAGTCCAACCCCATTCTGCCAAGAAGCAGGAAAATCACATTCAAAGTGCTCCCAACAGGTGGCCTCTGCTTAAAAGCCTCCAAAGAAGGAGCCTCCACCACACTCCAGGGCAGAGAGTTCCACTGCTGAACAGCTCTCACAGTTAGGAAATTCAACCCCATTCTGCCAAGAAGCAGGAAAATCGCATTCAAAGCACTCCCAACAGATGGCCATCCAGCCTCTGCTTAAAAGCCTCCAAAGAAGGAGTCTCCACCACAGTCCAGGGCAGAGAGTTCCACTGCTGAACAGCTCTCACAGTTAGGAAGTTCAATGTGTTGTTGAAGGTTTCATGGCTGGAATCACTGGGTTGCTGTGAGTTTTCCGGGCTGTCTGGCCATGTACCAGAAGCACTCTCTCCTGACATTTTGCTCACATCTATGGCAGGCATCCTCAGAGGTTGTGAGGTCTGAAACCAGGTAAGTTTGCCCATGCCTGCATTAGCCACAGATTCAGGCAAAACATCAGGAGAGGATGCTACTGGAACTTTGCCATACAGCATCTGAGGGGGAAAAGGAAGGGGCCTGAGGCTGCTAGGAATGGTGGGAGTTGAAGTCCAAAACACTGTGAGGGCCCAAGCTTGCCCATGCCTGCATTAGCCACAGATTCAGGCGAAATGTCAGGAGATAATGCTACTGGAACGTTGCCACACAGCGGCTGAGGGGGAAAAGCAAGGGGCCTGAGGCTGTTAGGAATGGTGGAAGTCCAAAACACAGGGAGGGCCCAAGTTTGCTCATGCCTGCATTAGCCACAGATTCAGGTGAAACATCAGGAGAGAATGCTACAGCGGCTGGGGGGGGGAGGAGGAAGGGGCCTGAGGCTGTTAGGAATGGTGGGAGTTGAATCCAAAACACCTGGAGGGCCCAAGTTTGCCCATGCCTGCAATAGAGGGTTGCACTAGGAAAAAAATCCCAAACATATCCTGGCCCAAGTATTTCGGATATGAGATACTCAACCTATAGTAAAACCAGTCCTAGACATTTCTGACTCATGGAGAAGGAGTTGTGGTCACCTGGAGACAGACCCCTTAAAAGACCAGCTCTTTCTCAAAGTTTTGAAGTCCCTCCCTTGTATCCCAATGGCCATCTAACCCTTATGCCCTCCTCTCAGGGCCCTAAACTTTGCCCTCCGGCCCTGCAACACCCGCCCACGATAGTCCCTGACCGTTGGGTTTGTTTACTCATCAAACACGGTGCCCACACGCTTCTGCGGAAAGGCCGGCCAGAAGTGTCCGGACCCCTTCGATCCCACCCACCAATGCTGCCCTTGCAATAAGGATTAATCACTAACTGGCTCTTTGGCACAAGGATCACGCCGGCAACAATGCGGCGCACGCCAGAGCACGTCTTCGTTGTATGTCTCCCGCAACCGATGCTGAATTACAGCGGATGAAGTTCCCAAAAAAGTGCAGTTCTCATCATTTTGGGTACAATTGGGAACTGGTAGTCCCTTTGCTAGTGTTGTAGCCGGCACCGCCAAGGCCAGGGTCCTATGTGACTGTTACATGCCTTTGAGTCATTTCCGGCTCATGGCTAACCTACTGAACAGTTGACTTGGCAAGACCTTTCCTAGCAAGGTTCATCTCTGAGGCTGAGAGTGTGTGACATGCCAATAACACCCATATCCAAACAGGGATGTGAACCCTGCTCTCCAGAGTTCTAGCACAACACCCGAAGCTCTCTAATACTTACTTACTTACCTATGCGATACCTTGTTGTCCAAGTAAGATTGTCCTCCAAGTGTGGTGTCCTTGTGGTCGGTCCGTAGGTGACTGTGGAGCCCTATTCTTGATCCGCATGTTCTCCCACAGTGAGGGCATCGGTTTCCAGGTGGAAGGCGGTTCCAGTTAGGATTGGCTTGACGCACCTTCCTCATGGCACATTTCTCTCTTTCGCCCTCCATCCGTGCCTCTTCAAATTCTACAGCACTGCTGGTCACAGCTGACCTCCAGATAGAACGCTCAAGGGCCAAGGCTTTCCAGTTCTCAGTATCTATGCCTAAGATTGGCTTTGAGCCCGTCTTTAAATCTCTTTTCCTGTCCTAGTTTCTAGTTTCCTGTCTCTACTTTCTTCAGTATGGTTATTGTGATTTTGTGTGTCTTCCCAAGAGATTTGCAGGATTTTTTGGAGGCAACGCTGATGGAATCGTTCCAGGAATTGCATGTGACGTCTGTAGACAGTCCATGTTTCGCAGGGTTGGGAGGACAATAGATTTATAAACACGCACCTTGGTCTCCCTATGGATGTCCCAGTCCCCAAACACTCTGTACTTCATTTGGAAAAATACACAGTTTCCTGCGTTGGGTGAAAGGCAGGAATGGAGTTTATTCCATCAGCAGCTTCTCTGTTGTCAATAGTTGGAAATCAGTGAGGTTCCTCAATGGGTTGAGCCCATTTTACAGATAGAATGGCTCTATGTTTCCTCTTTGGAGAACAAAAAAGAAAAAGGTCGGTATCCCAGGTGGAAGAGCTCAGCTCCTTCAAGTGCCTCCCCATCTGTGCTAACGGAGCCGGTAGGATTCATAGTATCTTTGGGACAAATCAAGGGCAATGGAGCTCTCCACAATCATAAGGCTCTTGCACACTCCATAATAATAGCACTATCATTCCAGTTCAACTGTTACAACTGCATCATACAGAATCTTGGGAGTCATAGTTTGGATAGGCACTAGGGTTCTTTGGCCGAGAAGTTACAGGGCTCTTCCACATTGCCTTTTAACCCAGGATCTGATCCCAGATTATCTGCTTTAAAGTGGGATATATGAGTCCCCACTGCTTTGTAAACAGATCCTGGGATATAGGGCCAGTGTGGAAGGAACCCTAATTTTAAATGGACCCAGAATTAGGCCCCTTTTCAGGGTTTTTTTTTTTTTGTTGTTCCCTGTTGAAATTTATACAACTTTTCTATCAGGCAGGACAGTCTTATGCAAAAGTATGAGCCATCACAGTCGCGCTTGGTGAGAACGAGAGACAGAGCCTTCTCGGTGGTGGTACCTCAGCTGTGGAACTCCCTCCCTAATGAGATCAGATCTGCCCCCTTCTTCATGACCTTCCGGAAGAAGCTCAAACCCTGGTTATGGGATCAAGAGTTCACAGAATAGATGGTTTTAATGGACTTTTCGTTGATGACAATAGATTGATTTGGAGGACGACATGAAACAGCGAACTGTTTTAATGTATCTATAATTGTTTTCAATGTAGACTAATTGTATATTAGGTAAAGGTAAAGGTTTTCCCCTGACATTAAGTCCAGTCGTGTCCGACTCTGGGGTGTGGTGCTCATCTCCATTTCTAAGCCGAAGAGCTGGCGATGTCCATAGAAACCTCCAAGATCATGTGGCCGGCATGACTGCATGGAGCACCGTTGTATATTATGCTTGTTTTATTGTTTGGCACTGAACGGTGCCTGTTGGTAGCCGTCCTGAGTCCCTCTTCCAAGGCGAGAAGAACGGGATAGAAATGCTACTAATAAATAAATAAATAAAATAAATGCCTGGGTACAGAATTGGGCACTTTTTTGGTTTTTTTATTTCGTTCCCTGTTGAAACGTATGCAACTTTTCTAGCAGGCAGAACAGCCTTGATGCAAAAGGTATGATCAGGGGCGGCTCGTCCATTACGCGAAGTAAGCGGTCGCAGACACTTTTATTTTGCCAGGGGCACAGAGGCGCCTCTGTAAATGCCCCTCGACCACCACTTGAGGAGCGCCCCCTCAGCTCACAACAGCCCTAGCAGTCCGGGGGAGCCTCGGCTTTCTTGCCTCGCTGCCGGGCGATCCTCTTCCCAAAGGGGCCGGGTCCTTGAGCCTCACCTAGCCCCTCTTGTTCCTGCTCCACCCGGCCACCGGGTGCGCGAGCAGAGCCGGCGCTCAATCGTTCTCTGCGTTCGATCCCTTCCCCATGACCGGCTCCCTTTCCCGATCCCCCGGCGCTCCACCCGCCTCCTCTCCTCTCCCCAATCCGCGGGTGGGCCAAGGGGCGGAGCCGCCGCGCCTGGCCCGCTTCGGGTCCGGAGGCGTGTCTGAAGACCCCAGCGTGCGCACCAAAGTCGCCTCTTCTCCTGACTTTCTCTTCAGCCATTGGGACCAAGAGAGAGAGAGAGAGAGAGAGAGCCCCTCCGGCTGGAGGTATCTCCCACCTCCGCTCCCTCCTTTGTTTTTGCGCCTACCTTCAGGAAAGGTGGGCATCTCCACCTCTCTCTCTCTCTCTCTTGGTCCCAATGGCTGAGGAGAAAGTCAGAAGAGGTGACTTTTGGTGCACACGCCGGGGTCTTCAGGCACGCCTCCGGACCCAAAGCGGGCCAGGGAAGGGAGCAAGTGCGGCAAGTGTAGTTACTGGGATGTATAGTTCACCTACAATCAAAGAGCATTCTGAACTCCACCAATGATGGAATTGAACCAAATATGGCACACAGAACTCCCATGACAAACAGAAAATATATATCAGTGATTGGTTGGGGAGGGGGGGCCGCCAAAATACTGTTTGCTTACCATTGAAAATTACCTAGGGCCGCCTCTGGGTCAAGGGGACAGAATTGGCCCCCCCCCCCCCCCCATTTTTGCTTCCTTCCCTGTTTGTAGTACTACTAAAACCTATAATGCTTTTCTAGCATGTAGAAAGGTCTTAATGCAAAAGGTATGACACATGCATGGCATTGGGCACAGAATTGGGCACATATTTTTTCCACTCTCTGTAGTTCTCTTGAAACATATACAACTTCTCCAGCATGGGGAAAAGTCTCTATACAAAAAAGCATGAGCCATGCCTGGGTACAGAATTGGGCACATTTTTTGTCCTGTTTTTGTTTCCTTCTCTGTTCATAGTACTGTGAAAACCTATGCCACTTTTCTAGCATGCGGAAAAGTCTTAATTTAAAAGCATGTGTTCCTCTCTCTCTCTCTCTCTGTGGGCTCAGAGGTGTGCCACTCTCAGGGCCTTGGATCCGGTGCCCAAAGGGGTGCCAAGCCAAGCCCGCCGGGGCCTGAATGGAGCCAGTGTGCGCACGGACGCGCGTGTGGCTCCGCCGGCTGGCCGGACGCCGGGCGATTCCGCACATTTCTGGAAAAAACAACAGTACCCACCCCCTGGTTGGAGGCAGGCAGCAAAGGGGGCTTTCTGTGCCCAGGTGGAAGCCCTGCCCAGGGACTTCAGGCAAGCCTCCGCCTTTTCCTCCTCTGCTCAGATAGCCAGGAAAAAAAGGATCCCAGAGAATCCACCTTGGAAGACCGGCAACTGACTTATTTTTTGGCTAGGGTTGGCATGCCCTTTGGCAAGCAAGGTCTCCACCCAGCAAAGCTGCTTCTATCCCTGTGGCCGAACCCATCATACTATCATAGGGCCTTTCCACACAGCCAAATATCCCAGAATATCAAGGCAGATAATTCACAATATCTGCTTTGAACTGGGTTATCTGCATCCAAACTGCCATATAATTCAGTTCAATGTGGATTTTATACACCTGTGTGGAAGAGGCCAAAGGGTTCTTTCTCCCACCCTGGACATTCCACAGATATTTATATACACCCAGTTTGCCTCATTTCCAACAGACCTCTGAACAAATTTCTGAGGACGCCTGCCACTGATGCAGGTGAAACATCAGGAGAGAATGCTACTGGAATATGGCAATACAGCCCAGAAAACTCACAGCAACCCTATTATCATAGAATCAAAGAGTTGGAAGAGACCTCATGGGCCATCCAGTCCAACCCCCTGTCAAGAAGCAGGAATATTGCATTCAAATCACCCCTGACAGATGGTCATCTATTATTGTTGTTGTTGTTGGTGGTGGTGTATTTATTTATTTGTTTGTTTGTTTGTTTACTGTATTTGTATACCACCTTTCTCAGCCAATAGGCGACTCAAAGCGGAGGCCCTGCTTATGTATACTGATTTCCAACAAATCAGTATACATAAAACATAATAGATAAAAACATTAAACAGTATAAGAACATCACAAAAACAATAAAAGCAACATAATCAGTGTCTCATTATTCTCAAGCATTGTCCAATTACATTGTCAGGTCATTCGATTTCCTATATTAGCTACTCTGTATTTGTAAACGCTTGCTCGAATAGCCACGTTTTAACTTGCCTCCGAAACGTCAAGAGGGAGGGAGCAGATCTGATTTCCCTAGGGAGGGCGTTCCATAGCCGAGGGGCCACCACTGAGAAGACCCTGTCTCTCGTCCTTGCCAAACGTGCTTGTGACAAAGGCAGGACCGAGAGCAGGGCCTCCCCAGATGATCTTAAAGTCCTCAGTGGTTCGTAAGGGGAGATACGTTTGGACAGGTAAGTTGGGCCAGAATCGTTGTTGTTGTTATTAAGCGAGATCTCTATGCTGGATTTCATATCACAAAATCACAAGTCGAACACTTCCCAAGTGTCTAGGACTGTGTGATGTGTTTTCAAATGATGCATGCAGATCCAAATAAGATGGCCTTTTGCATTATTATTATTATTATTATTATTATTATTATTATTATTATTTGAAACACAACAAGATGAGTCCACAGCAGACAAGATCACTCTGCTGGCTGTTGTATTGGATCACACGTCGGACACTTCCCAAGTGTCTAGGACTGTGTGATGTATCGGCAAATGATGTGTGCAGATCCCAGTAAGGTGGCCTTTTGCAGCTGGCAGTGGGTAATTTTGTCAGCACCGATTGTGTTTAAGTGCAGGCCAAGGTCTTTAGGCACTGCATCTAGTGTACCAATCACCACTTGGACCACCTTTACTGGCTTGTGCCAGAGTTTTTGCAGTTCGATCTCATATCGTGTCAGCTTTTCCAGTTGTTTTTCTTCAATCCTGCTGTCATCTGGGATTGCAACATCAACAATCCACACTTTGTTTTTTAACACAATCGTGAAGTCAGGAGTATGTGCTCCAGAACGCTATCAGTCTGAATTCAGAAGTCCCAGAGTAGTTTGACATGTTCATTCTTTGTAACTTTTTCTGGCTTGCGATCCCACCAGTTCTTTGTCACACGCAGATGGTATTTGTGGCTCAGGTTCCAATGAATTATCTGAGCAATGTTGTTATGCCTCTGCTTGTAGTCTGTCTGTGCGATCTTGCAGCATTTGAGGATATGATCTATTGTTTCATCTGCTTCCTTGCAGAGTCGACACTTGGGATCTGTCATCGACTTTTCAATTCTGGCTTTGATGGCATTCGTTCTAATGGCTTGTTCTTGGGCCTTATTATTATTATTATTATTATTCTGACACAAAAACACAGTATGTCACAGATCTCTATGCTGGATTTCATATCACAAAATCACAAGTCGAACACTTCTCAAGCATCTAGGACTGTGTGATGTATTTTCAAATGATGTGCACAGATCAAAGTCAGGTGGCCTTTTGCAGTTGACAGATCGTGATTTTGTCAATGTGTATTGTTTCCAAATGCGAGTTGAGATCTTTTAGCACGGCACCCAGTGTGCCGATCACTACTGGGACCACCTGGACTGGTTGATGCTAGAGCCTATGCAGTTTGATTTTGAGGTCTTGATAACAGCTGAGTTTTTCTTGTTGTTTTTCCTCAATGCGACTGTCACCCGGTATGGCGACATGAATAATCCAAACTTTTTTCTTTTCCACAATCGTGATGTCTGGCGTATTATGTTCCAAAACTTTGTCCAAAAGTCCCACAGCATTTCTGCGTGTTCATTTTACACTCCCTTTGCAGATTTATGATCCCTTTAGCAGTTCTTTACTACTGGCAGATGGTACTTGTGACATAAGTTCCAGTGAATCATTTGGGCCACAGAGTTGTGCCTCTGTTTTTAGTCCGTCTGTGTGATTTTCTTGCAGCAGCTGAGGATTTTTTTTTGTTGTGTCAGGAGCGACTTGAGAAACTGCAAGTCGCTTCTGGTGTGAGAGAATTGGCCTTCTGCAAGGACGTTGCCCAAGGGATGCCCGGATGATTTGATGTTTTTATCATCCTTGTGGGAGGCTTCTCTCATGTCCCCGCATGAGGAGCTGGAGCTGATAGAGGGAGCTCATCCGCCTCTCCCCGGATTCGACCCTGTGACCTATCGGTCTTCAGTCCTGCCGGCACAGGCGTCAGCTGAGGATATGATCCATGGTTTCATCAGCTTCCTTGCACAGTCTATATTTTGTGTTATCAGCTGATTTTTCAATCCTGGCCTTGCAGCAGCTGAAGTGATAATCAATGGTTATTAATAATAATAATAATAATAATAATAATAATAATACATTTATTACCCACCTCACCTTGTGGCTCAATGCAGGATACAATATGGCACCCTTCCACACAGCCGTATAACCCAAAATGTCAAGGCAGACAATCCACAATATCTGCTTTGTCCTGGGTTATCCGAGTCCACATTGTCATATAATCCAGTCCAATATGGATTTTATATAGCTGTGAGGAAGGGGGTCATGGTTGAATGAGCAAGGTAAACCAAAATACTATCAAAATACATACAACAAGTATACACAGCTAAAATGCATCAATAAATGCAGGTTCAAATGGAAGGAAAGCTTGCTAGCAATCTGTTGCTGGTGACTGGCAATCTTTTGCCTTCTGCATTCTCGGACACACAATCTTTCGAGGTCAAGTCAGTAATCTGGCCGCATTGTCCCCAATCTGATTTTCCACCAGCGAGATAGCGGAGATATTTACAAGCAATGTCAGAAAGAGTGCTAAAACAACGTACCAAAGGAAGCTTGAAAGGCATTGCACCAATGTCACCTCCTGGCCAAAGGATAGTTGCATTCATCTGTCCCACCATCCCAGAAAAAATACCTTTGGAGATCTACAGATAAAGTCTAGGGAGTCTTAAAGCACTGTTTCTCAACCTGAGGATTGGGACCCCGGGGGGGGGGGTCACAAGTGGGTGTCAGGGGGGTTGCCAAAGACCATCAGAAAATACAGCATCTCTGTGTGGGAAGTTTGGCCCAATTCTATCACTGGTGGGGTTCAGTATGCTCTTTGATTGTAGGTGAACTATAAATCCCAGCAACTACAACTCCCAAATGTCAATATCTATTTTCCCCAAACTCCATCAGTATTCACATTTGGACATATTGAGTATTCATGCCAATTTTTGTCCAGATCCATCATTGTTTGAGTCCAAAGTGCTCTCTGGATGTAGGTGAACTACAACTCCAAAAGTCAAGGTCAACAGAAACCCTTCCAGTACTTTTTGTTGTTCATGGGAGTTCTGCGTGCCAAGATTGGTTCAATTCCATTGCTGGTGGAATTCAGAATGCAATTTGATTGTAGGTGAACTATAAATCCCAGCAACTACAACTCCCAAAAGTCAAAATCTATTTTCCACAAATTCCTCCAGTGTTCACAATTGGATATATTGAATATTCATGCCAAGTTTGGTCCAGATCCATCATTGTTTGAGTCCACAGTGCTCTCTGGATGTAGGTGAACTACAACTCAAGGTCAATGCCCACCAAAACCTTCCAGTATTTTCTGTTGTTCACGGGAGTTCTGTGTGGGATTTGATTCAATTCCATCATTGGTGGAGTTCAGAATGCTCTTTGATTGTAGGTGAACTCTAAATCCCAGCAACTACAACTCCCAAATGACAAAATCAATTACCCTCACAGTATTCAAATTTGGGGTATCGGGTATTTGTGCCAAATTTGGTACAGTGAATGAAAATACATTCTCTACCTGTTTCTTTTCTCGCTTCTTTTGCTCTTTGGTTCCATCCTTCCTTGTTTCTTTCCTTCCTTCCATCCATCCCTCTTTCTCTCTTTCGTTCCTTCTCTCCTTCCTTCCCTCTTTCACTTTTTATTTCCTTCTCTCCTTCCTTCCTTCTCTACCTTTCTTTCCTTCTCTCCTTCCTCTCCTTCTTCTCTCCTTCTTCCTTGTAGAGTTGAATTAAAGCATTCAGGCACTTCCTTAATTAATCGGTCAATTTCACAGTATAGAATTCTCTCCTTCCTTCCTTCCTTCCTCCTTCTTTCCTTTCTCTCCTTCCTTCCTTCCTCTTCCTTCCTTCCCTTCCCTTCCCTTCCTTCCTTCCTTCCTTCCTTCCTTCCTTCCTCTTCCTTCCTTCCTTCTCTCCTCTTTCTTTCCTTCTCTCCTTCCCTCCTTCTTTCCATCTTTCTCTCCTTCCTTCCTTCCTTCCTTCCCTCCTTCCTTCCTTCCCTCCTTCCTTCCTTCCTTCCTTCCCTCCTTCCTTCCTTCCTCTCCTTTCTTTCTTTCCTTCTCCTTCCTCCTTCTTTCCCTCTCTCTCCTTCCTTCCTTCCTTCTCTACCTTTCTTTCTTTCCTTCTCTCCTTCTCTCCTCTTTCCCTCTCTCTCTCCTCCTTCTTCCTTCCTTCCTTCCTTCCTTCCTTCCTCCTTCCTCCCTTCTCTACCTTTCTTTCTTTCCTTCTCTCCTTCTCTCCTTCTTTCCCTCTCTCTCTCCTTCCTTCCTTCCTTCCTTCCTTCCTTCCTTCCTTCCTTCCTTCCTTCCTTCCTTCCTTCCTTCCTTCCCCCTTTCTATGTTTGTGTTTTGTGTGCATATATGTGGGTATGTGTTTTTTGTGTGCATAAGTGTGTATTTCTGTATATATTTGTGTATATGTGTATATATATGCATTTGTGTACATATCTGGTTTTGCGCCTGCGTTGTAATGTATTTTTTTGGTTTTTTGCTTTTAAAGTCTGTTCCACTGTATTTTTCCATGTTTTTATGAGAGATGGTCACTCGTTGGCCTAATAGATATGTTGTGTCCAAATTTGATGTCAATTCGTTCAGAGGTTTTTGAGTTATGTTAATCCCACAAACGAACATTACATTTTTATTTATATAGATTATTAGTAATATTACATGTAATATAAATATATAATTATAATATCATATTATTATTAGTAGTAGTAGTATATTGCATTACACTATAATATTATAAATATTATATGTATATACAATATATTATATTATATTTCTCTCTCTCTCTCTCTCTCTCTCTCTCTCTCTCTCTATATATATATATATATATATATATAATTTTAGGATTATATGACTCACTGGAAAGGGGAATGGAATTGGGAAAGAGGAAGACAGCAATATGGGTGGGCTGATTCAATCAATGTAAGCAATTGAAACATCGATGACCAGGGGTCTTATAAGTCTCTTGCTCAGGGGGTCACCACAGCTGTCATTGTTTCCAGGGATTGGCAGATGATCACTTCTGGACTGGCAACAATTTGCAGATCAATACCTTGAGTGGCACTGCATACAAAGTCTTCTCTATCAATGGATAGAATCTTAGAGTTGGAAGAGAGCTCATGGGCCATCCAGTCCAACCTCATTCTGCCAAGAAGCAAGAAAATTGCATTCAAAGCACCCCCGACAGATGGCCATCCAGCCTCTGTTTAAAAGTCTCCAAAGGAGGAGCCTCCACCACACTCCGGGGCAGAGAGTTCCACTGCTGAACGGCTCTCACAGTCAGGAAGTTCTTCCTCATGTTCAGGTGGAATATCCTTTCTTTCCTATGAGGAGCGGCTTAAAGAGCTGGGCATGTTTAGCCTGAAGAAGAGAAGGCTGAGAGGAGACATGATAGCCATGTATAAATATGTGAGGGGAAGTCACAGGGAGGAGGGAGCAAGCCTGTTTTCTGCTTCCCTGGAGAATAGGACGCAGAGCAAGGGCTTCAAACTACAAGAGAGGAGATTCCATTGGAACATGAGGAAGAACTTCCTGACTGTGAGAGCTGTTCAGCAGTGGAACTCTCTGCCCCGGAGTGTGGCGGAGGCTCCTTCTTTGGAAACATTTAAACAGAGGCTGGCTGGCCATCTGTCAGGGAGCTTTGAATGCAATTTTCCTGCTTCTTGGCAGAATGGGGTGGAACTGGATGGCCCACAAGATCACTGTTCAGCAGTGGAACTTTCTGCCCCGGAGTGTGGTGGAGGCTCCTTCTTTGGAAACTTTTAAACAGAGGCTGGACGGCCATTTGTTGGGGGTGCTTTGAATGCAATTTTCCTGCATTGGACTGGATGGCCCACAAGATGACTGTTCAGCAGTGGAACTCTCTGCCTCGGAGAGTGGTGAAGGCTCCTTCTTTGGAAACTTTTAAACAGAGTCTGGATGGCCATCTGTCGGGGTTGCTTTGAATGCAATTTTCCTGCATTGGACTGGGTGGCCCACAAGATGACTGTTCAGCAGTGGAACTCTCTGCCCTGGAGTGTGGTGGAGGCTGGAGGGCCATCTGTCGGGGGTGCTTTGAATGCAATTTTCCTGAATTGGACTTGATGGCCCACGAGATCACTGTTCAGCAGTGGAACTCTCTCCCGCGGAGTGTGATGGAGGCTCCTTCTTTGGAAACTTTTAAACAGAGGCTGGACGGCCATCTGTCGGGGGTGCTTTGAATGCAATTTTCCTGCATTGGACTGGATGGCCCACAAGATCACTGTTCAGCAGTGGAACTCTCTGCTCAGGAGTGTGGTGGAGGCTCCTTCTTTGGAAGCTTTTAAACAGAGGCTGGATGGCCATCTGGGAGGGGTGTTTTGAATGCAATATTCCTGCTTCTTGGCAGAATGGGGTTGGACTGGAAGGCCTGTTCAGCAGTGGAACTCTCTGCCCCGGAGTGTGGTGGAGGCTCCTTCTTTGGAAACTTTTAAACAGAGGCTGGATGGCCATCTGTCGGGGGTGCTTTGAATGCAATTTTCCTGCATTGGACTGGATGGCCCACAAGATCACTGTTCAGCAGTGGAACTCTCTGCTCAGGAGTGTGGTGGAGGCTCCTTCTTTGGAAACTTTTAAACAGAGGCTGGATGGCCATCTGTCGGGGTTGCTTTGAATGCAATTTTCCTGCATTGGACTGAATGGCCCACAAGATGACTATTCAGCGGTGGAACTCTCTGCCCCAGAGTGTGGTTGAGGCTCCTTCTTTGGAAGCTTTTAAACAGAGGCTGGATGGCCATCTGTCGGGGGTGCTTTGAATGCAATTTTCCTGCTTCTTGGCAGAATGGGGTTGGACTGGATGGCACACAAGACCACTGTTCAGCAGTGGAACTCTCTGCTCCGGAGTGTGGTGGAGGCTCCTTCTTTGGAAGCTTTTAAACAGAGGCTGGATGGCCATCTGTCGGGGGTGCTTTGAATGCAAAGTATGGAAAAAAAGAGCTCTGACTCGCCTATTGCTGGGAGACAGTCTGATTCCTTCTTTCCCTCCTTCCGTGTCCTTCCCTACCCAAGCAATCTCTCTCTCTCTCTCTCTCTTTCTCTCTATTTCATTCCCTTCTTTCCTTCCTTCCTTCCTCCTGGAGCTGTTTTTAACAGTTTCCAAGGCAGGCCAGAGTGAGAAGGCCGTGTCCAGAAAGGGCTCTTTATTCCCAAGGTCTGGGCAGTCAAAACGTCATTCCACCAACACCTTCTTAATGAAAACACCGCAGGCTGCTCTGGGAGAAGGTCAGCCATCCGCAGGCGGCCTCTGCCCCCTTTTCCCCCCATGGAAAAAAGAAGGGAGGACACCAAATAGGGGCAGAAAAGTGTGCCAAGGAGACCCACTCGGATGCGGAATTCGAATCAAGAACAAGCTTTGGGTGGGCATCTAGACCAGGAATGGGCCAACTTGGGCCCTCCAGGTGTTTTGGACTTCAACTCCACAATTCCAAACTACCGGCTGTTAGGAATTGTGGGAGTTGAAGTCCAAAACACCTGGAGGGCCCAAGTTGGCCCACGCCTGGTCTAGAATGAATGCAGCTTGGCACTGCCATGGCTCAATGCGCTATCATAGCGGGAGTCGTAGTTTTCCTAAGTCTTTAGCCATCTCTGCCTAAAAGAGCTGGTTCCTAAGGGTTTTTTTCTGTGTTTGTGTGTGTCAGTAGCGACTGAAACTGCAAGTCGCTTCTGGTGTGGGAGAATTGGCCGTCTGCAAGGACGTTGCCCAGGGGACGCCCGGATGATGTTTGGAGACGTTCCTAAGGGTTTTTTGTGTGTGTTTGTGTGTGTCAGGGGCGACTTGAGAAACTGCAAATCGCTTCTGGTGTGAGAGAATTGGCCATCTGTAAGGACGTTACCCAGAGGACACCCAGATGATGTTTGGAGAGGTTCCTAGGGTTTTTTTTTTTGTGTGTGTGTGTATTTGTGTGTGTCAGGGGTGACTTAAGAAACTGCAAATCACTTCTGGTGTGAGAGAATTGGTCGTCTGCAAGGACGTTGCCCAGAGGACGCCCGGATGATGTTTGGACTGGTTCCTAAGTGTTTTTTGTGTTTGTGTGTCAGGAGTGACTTGAGAAACTGCAAATCGCTTCTGGTGTGAGAGAATTGGTCGTCTGCAAGGACATTGCCCAGGGGACGCCCGGATGATGTTTGGAGAGGTTCCTATGTGTTCTTTTGTGTGTGTTTGTGTGTGTCGGGCGACTTGAGAAACTGCAAATCACTTCTGGTGTGAGAGAATTGGCCGTCTGTAAGGACGTTGCCCAGGGGACGCCCAGATGATGTTTGGAGAGGTTCCTATGTGTTCTTTTGTGTGTGTTTGTGTGTGTCAGGGGCGACTTGAGAAACTGCAAATTGCTTCTGGTGTGAGAGAATTGGTCGTCTGCAAGGACGTTGCCCAGGGGACGCCCGGATGATGTTTGGAGAGGTTCCTAAGGGGTTTTGTGTGTGTTTGTGTGTGTCAGGGGCGACTTGAGAAACTGCAAATCGCTTCTGGCGTGAGAGAATCGGCCGTCTGCAAGGATGTTGCCCAGGGATGCCCGGATGATGTTTGGAGAGGTTCCTAAGAGGTTTGTGTGTGTGTGTGTGTGTGTGTGTGTTTGTGTGTGTCAGGGGTGACTTAAGAAAGTGCAAATCTCTTCTGGTGTGAGAGAATTGGCCGTCTGCAAGGATGTTGCCCAGAGGACACCCGGATGATGTTTGGAGAGGTTCCTAAGGGTTTTTGTGTGTGTGTGTGTGTGTTTGTGTGTGTCAGGGGTGACTTGAGAAACTGCAAATCGCTTCTGGTGTGAGAGAATTGGCCGTCTGCAAGGATGTTGCCCAGGGGACACCTGGATGTTTTACCATCCTGTGGGAGGCTTCTCTCATGTCCCTGCATAAGGAGCTGGAGCTGACAGAAGGAGCTCATCCGCGCTCTCCCCAGATTCGAACCTGGACCCTTTCAGTCTTCAGTCCTGCTGGTGCAAGGGATAGTAAGCTAGGCTTAACAGGCGGGTGACAGCTTTGGACCAAACTTGCCACACAGATCCAACACAGCCAACTTTGTATACTGGCAGTGTTTGGGAGTGATTGGCATTGGCATCAGGGAGTTATAGTTCACCTGTATTCAGAGAACACTGCATCCAGCAAGTGACAGATCTGGACTAAACTTGGGATACAAATTCATCATGGCCAACTGTAAATACTGGTGGACTTTAGGGGCGATTGACCTTGAACTCTGGGAGTTATAGTTCACTTATATTCCGTGGGCCCTCTGAACCCCACCAGTGACGGCTCTGGACCAAACTTGCCACACAGACCCAACATGACCAACAAAAAATACTGGCAGAATTTTGGGATGATTGATCTTGAATTCTGGGAGTTGTAGTTCACCCATATTCAGAGAATACTGAACCTGACAGATGATGGATGTGGACCAGACTTGCCACACAGACCCAACATGGCCAAGTGTGCATACTGGCGGTGTTTGCAGAGTTGACCTTGGAATATGGGAGTTGTAGTTCACCACATCCAGAGAGCACTGAACCCAGAACAGATGCATCTACATCATAGAATTAATGTAGATTGGCCTCACTTGAACTGCCATGACTCAGTGTTATGGAATCCTGGGAGCTGTAGTCTGACAAGGGTCTACCACCTTTGCTGGCAAAAGATGCTGGCGGCTCAGTAAACTACACGTCCCAAGTGTTCAAGAGCCCGCTGTATTCATATTCAATATGAAGCGGCACATTTTGGACTTGTTTATTCTATAGATATAGATAAAGCAGTTTAGTGAATCCAAGTTAAAAATCACTGGCTTCCTAACACGCTCTTAAGAGGGATTCGTAGTTTCCAGACCTTTGACCACTTTGGCTGCTCTTCTCTGGATGTATTCCATATAGCCAATGTCCTTCTTGAATGGCTTGGCCCAGAACTGGACACTCCAGGTCATTCCAGGTGAGATCTGACCAAGCAAATGAGAGTGGGGTTATTATGTCCCTTGATCTTGACACTAGACCCTTATTGGAATCGCATTGGCCCTTTCCGCTGTTGCATCACACCGTTGGCTCATGCCCATGTTGAAATCAACCAAGGCCCCTTCTGCACAGCCATATAAACCATATTATCAAAGCAGTTAATCCACATTATCTGCTTTGAACTGGATTATATGATTATATGGATTATACAAGTCCCTTCAGGGAGAGGGAGCAGGATATAAATAAAACATTATTACTATTATTATTATTATTATTATTATTATTTTACTGACACAAAAGCAAAGTATGTCACAGCAAATGAGATCTATATGCTGGATTTCGTATCACAAAACCACAAGTTGAACACTTCCCAAGCGTCTAGGACTGTGTGATGTATTATTATTATTATTATTATTACTACTATTATTATTATTTTACTGACACAAAAGCACAGTATGTCACAGCAAACGAGATCTATATGCTGGATTTTGTATCACAAAACCACAAGTCGAACACTTCCCAAGCGTCTAGGACTGTGTGATGTATTTATTATTATTATTATTATTATTATTATTATTATTTTTACTGACACAAAAACACAGTATGTCACAGCAAACGAGATCTATATGCTGGATTTCGTATCACAAAATCACAAGTCGAACACTTCCCAAGCATCTAGGACTGTGTGATTTTTTATTATTATTATTATTATTATTATTATTATTATTATTATTATTATTATTATTATTATATTATTATTATTATTTATTATTATTATTATTTTACTGACACAAAAACACAGTATGTCACAGCAAACGAGATCTATATGCTGTATTTCGTATCACCAAATCACAAGTCGAACACTTCTTTAAATTCTCGTATTGTATAGTGATTATTATTATATTATTATTATTATTATTATTATTATTATTATTATTATTATTATTTTACTGACACAAAATCACAGTATGTCACAGTAAACGACATCTATATGCTGGATTTCGTATCAAAAAAATCAAAAGTCGAACACTTCACAAGCATCTAGGACTGTGTGATTTATTATTATTATTATTATTATTATTATTATTATTATTATTATTATATTATTATTATTATTATTATATTATTATTATTATTATTATTATTATTATTATTATTATTATTAGAAACACAATAAGATGAGTCCACAGCAGACTCTCTGCTGGCTATTGTATTGGATCACACGACAGACACTTCCCAAGTTGTTGCTGTTGTTATTATTATTATATTTTGTATTATTATTATTATTATTATTATTATTATTATTATTTGAAACATAACAAGATGAGTCCACAGCTGACTCTCTGCTGGCTATTGTATTGGATCACATGCCAGACACTTCCCAAGTTGTTGTTGTTGTTGTTGTTGTTATTATTATATTTGTATTATTATTTTATTTTATTTTATTTTATTTTGTATTATTATTATTATTATTATTATTATTATTATTATTATTATTAGAAACATAACAAGATGAGTCCACAGCTGACTCTCTGCTGGCTATTGTATTGGATCACACATCAGACACTTCCCGAGTTGTTGTTGTTATTATATTTTGTATTATTATTATTATTATTATTATTATTATTATTATTATTATTATTGGAAACACAACAAGATGAGTCCACAGCAGACATTCTGCTGGCTGTTGTATTGGATCACACGTCAGACACTTCCCAAGTTGCTGTTGTTGTTGTTGTTGTTATTATTATTATTATTATTGCTTTTCATACATAACAAGATTAGTACACAGCAAACCAGATCACTTTGCTGACTTTTGTATTGGATCACACGTCGGACACTTTCCAAGTGTCTAGGACTGTGTGATGTATCAGCGAATATGTGCAGATCCCAGTAAGGTGGCCTTTTGCAGCTGGCAGATGGTAATTTTGTCAGCGCCGATTGTGTTTAAGTGCAGGCCAAGGTCTTTAGGCACTGCACCCAGTGTGCCGATCACCACTGGGACCACCTTGACTGGTTTGTGCCAGAGTCTTTGCAGTTCGATCTTTAAATCCTCATATCGTGTCAGCTTTTCCAGTTGTTTCTCTTCAATCCTGCTGTCACCTGGGATTGCAACATCGACGATCCATACTTGGTTTTTTAACACAATTGTGAGGTCAAGAGTCTTGTGCTCCAAAACTCTGTCAGTCTGAATTCAAAAGTCCCAGAGTGTTCATTTTGCATAACCTTTTCAGGCTTGTGATCCCACCAGTTCTTTGTCGCAGGCAGATGGTATTTGTGGCACAAGTTCCAATGAATCATCTGAGCAACGGTGTTGTGCCTCTGCTTGGAGTCTGTCTGCGCAGATCTTCTTGCAGCAGCTGAGGATGGGATCGATTGTTTCATCTGCTTCCTTGCAGAGTCTACACTTGGGATCTGTCATCGACTTTTCAATTCTGGTGTTGTTGTTGTTGTTTTTATGAGCCTACACTGCCACATAATCCAATTCAAAGCAGGTTATAATTTGGATTCTATATGGGACAATGTTTTTATTAGGAGATGCAAATGATGTATGCTTTTAGTATTCTTGTTATGGTTTTATATTATGTGTTAATGTTTTCAAATGTTTTATGATGTTTTTGGGCATCGAATCGTTGCCATTGTAAACCGCCCTGCATCACCTAAGGGCTGAGAAGGGCGGTATACAAATATAGTAAACAAACAAACAAACACGGCAGTGTCTGGGAATGCGTTAAACCACTGAGCCTATTGACCTAAAAGTCGCAGGTTTGGATCTGGGGAGTTTCATAAGTTTCCGCCACAAGCCCTAGCTTCTGCCAACCTAGCAGTTCGAAAACATGCAAACATGAGTAGATCAATAGGTACTGCTGCAGTGAGAAGGTAACGGTGCTCCATGCAGTCATGCCGGCCACATGACCCTGGAGGTGTCTACGGAGCAGCATAAGTTTCCACTGTTAGGCCCAGCTTCTGCCAACCTAGCAGTTCGAAAACATGCAAATTTGAGTAGATCAATAGGTACTGCTTCAGTGGGAAGGTAATGGTGCTCCATGCAGTCATGCCAGCCACGTGACCCTGGAAGTGTCTACAGAGCGGCATAAGTTTCCGCCGCAAGTCCCTAGCTTCTTCCAACCTAGCAGTTCGAAAACATGCAAACGTGAGTAGATCAATAGGTACTGCTTCAGCGGGAAGGTAACGGTGCTCCATGCAGTCATGCCGGCCACATGACCCTGGAGGTGTCTACAGAGCGGCATAAGTTTCCGCCGCAAGCCCCAGCTTCTGCCAACCTAGCAGTTCGTAAACATGCAAACATGAGTAGATCAATAGGTACTGCTTCAGCGGGAAGGTAACGGTGCTCCATGCAGTCATGCCGGCCACATGACCCTGGAGGTGTCTACGGAGCAGCATAAGTTTCCACCGCAAGCCCTAGCTTCTTCCAACCTAGCAGTTCGAAAACATGCAAACGTGAGTAGATCAATAGGTACTGCTTCAGCGGGAAGGTAACGGTGCTCCATGCAGTCATGCCGGCCACATGACCCTGGAGGTGTCTACAGAGCAGCATAAGTTTCCACCGCAAGCCCCAGCTTCTGCCAACCTAGCAGTTCGAAAACATGCAAACATGAGTAGATCAATAGGTACTGCTTCAGCGGGAAGGTAACGGTGCTCCATGCAGTCATGCCGGCCACATGACCCTGGAGGTGACTACAGACAACATAGGTTTCCGCCGCAAGCCCTAGCTTCTGCCAACCTAGCAGTTCAAATGTGATGCCATCTCAATGCAAATGACAAATTGCAGCAAGTGAAGTAAGCTGAGGACCAAAGTGAGAGGAAGAAAGAGAAACCGGGACATTTTAAAAGCATTTGGGAAAAGTGGGATGGCAGAGAATTAATTGGGCTGATTCTCCCCAAATGGGGACATTGGAGGGTACCTATATAGGCCCTAAATGTGCATTGTGATGCCCCTCAAATCCAAAACACAATAGAATATGACAAACTGGCCCTCGTTTTGGCCTGATGTTGACTTCATTCAGGTGGATATATTGATTTCCTGGTTCCGTCTTCCCTTTCTCTGGTGATAAAGCAGGTGTGGCTGCAAAAGACCTGGCTGAACAGGATACGGTTTCCTGGTTCGGGATTTACAGTTCTCAGTAGTAAAAAAGAAAAGAAAAGAAAACCCCAAAGGGTGATGACTATCTTCCACATTCGCTTTGGGAGGGTGCCAGCGCGCCAGCTCCACCTCAGCCGAAAGGAGGTCAGAAGGCTTGCTTTCCGAAATGGAGAAAAGAAGGCACACCTGGATTTCCCAAACAGGTGACTTCAGAAAGGCCTCGCCACAGGTTAAGCCCTGTAAAACCTGCCCAAAGGTGCCAGCCAAACAGTGGAAAGGGTTGCTCAGGGCTATAGTTGTACCTGCCTTTGGTGTTTAAATATTTACACTTCCCAAAGGGTGCATCCACACGGTCGAATTGATGCAGTTTGATTCCGCTTTAATGGCCATGGCTCAGTGCTATAACATCCCGAGAGCTGTCTTGGGGAGGCACTGATATGGAAGAGAAGGCTAAAGGCATTGTCAAATAATAAAATATATAAAAATATATTTGTTTTTAGGGTGCTAAAAGGCTCTTTGTTGCTTGTTTAGTCCCTATACAGCCACCTTGGGACTCTGGACCCATCTATATTACCATATAAAATGCAGTTTATCTTCTTTGAGCTGGATTACATGGCAGTGTAGACTCAGATAATCTAGTTCAAATAAAATAATCTGGATTATCTGCTTTGAACATTTGGATTATGTGGCAACGTAGATCCAGCCCTTATAATCCTTTCTGCACTGCCATATAAAATTGAGATTATCTTCTTTCGACTGGATTATATCTCTGTGTAGACTCATAAAATTCCGGTCAAAGAAGATAATCTGGATTATATGGCAGTGTAGATCCAGCCTCTATGGCCCTTTCTACATTGCCATATAAAATCTAGATTATCTTCTTTGAACTGAATTATATGTAAGTGTAGACTCATATAATCCAGTTCAAAGAAAATAATCTGGATTATAGGGCAGTGTAGATCCAGCCTCTGTGGCCTTCTACATTGCTATATAAAATCGAGATTATCTTCTTTGAACTGGATTATCTGGCAGTGTAGATTCATATAATCCAGTTCAAAGCAGATAATGTGGATTATCTGTTTTGAAAATCTGGATTATATGGCAGTGTAGAAGGGGTCTATATCAAGAAAGAAGCAGGATAAAAAATAAAGTAAATAAATAAAATTAGTTTAAAGAGTTGCATGGCTTGAATGTCAGGAGGTGCTCATCTCCATTCTAAGCCAAAGAGCCGGCGTTGTCCAAAGATGCCTCCTAGGTTATGTGGCCAGCATTAACAAATTGTTTTAATTGCTTTTATAATTTATTACTGTTGTTAGCATTGAATGAATGTCTCTTGTGAAGCCGCCCTGAGTCCCTCTCCGGGGGTGAGAAGGACAGGATACAAATATGAGAAATAAATAAATTACCTTGCCGTCGAAGCGGTACCTATTGATCTACTCACGTTTGCATGTTTTCAAACTGCTAGGGTGGCAGAAGCTGGGGCTAACAGCAGGAGCTCACCCTGTCCGTGGATTTGAAGTTCTGCAGCTTAGCGGTTTAACCTGCTGCGCCACCGCAGTCCATGTAGACCTGAATAACATGATTTAATTGCATTATATGTGTCTACACTGCAGTTTCAAACTGCATTGCTTGCATGTTTTCGAACTGCTAGGTTGGCAGAAGCTGGGGCTAACAGCGGGAGCTCACCCCAGCCACACACTTGAAGTTCTGCAGTTTAGCGGTTTAACCCGCTGTGCCACCACAGCCCATGTAGACCTGTATAACATGGTTTAATTACATTATATGCATCTACACTGCAGTTGCACACGTTTTCGAACTGCTAGGTTGTCAGAAGCTGGGGCTAACAGCGGGAGCTCATCCCATCCACAGATTTGAAGTTCTGCAGTTTAGCGGTTTAACCCGATGTGCCACCGCAGCCCATGTAGACCTGTATAACATGGTTTAATTGCATTATATGCGTCTACACTGCCGTTTCAAACTGCATTGCACGCCAGTGTTGATCTAACTATATAATGCTGTTTCATATTGTGGTTTAACAACATTGAACTGCATTATATGAGTCCTCACTGTGACAGAATGCATTGTGTAAAGTTAGTCCTTCCCATGAAGAACCTGTAAATACTAAAACCGCAGAGCCAGTCCTGGGCCTGGCAAGTTGAAGTGGGGTCAAACTGCTTTGATTCAACAGTGTGGACGCATCCCCCGGTCTTGGAAAAAGGAGCCCTGTGTTGCTCCAAAGTTGATGCCAAACCCTTTCTGGAAACCTCTTTTGGTCTCATAAAGACTCAGTCCAGGTCTTGGAGCCCTTTGATGTGAGCAAGTGGCGCACATGGGGCCCAGGTGAGCACCGCTCAATGCCTCCTTTTTTGCAAGGGGGGCTTTTGCAATATATATAAGACACCCGCCACGTGGCTTCCAAGTGTGTCTAAATTTATCTGCCAGAGGCCCACGACCTGGCTTCACCCGCCGTTCCTCTCCAAAAGTGAGAAACGCTCTCTTTCTCTCTTTTTTCCCTGAGCAAAGCGGGTTTATTCTGAGTCTCGGCGTGCCCACCGGGCTTGACCACAGCGCCCGCATGGAACCTGCAAACACACACACACACATACAAAATCCCAAAGCCAGCCCTGGGCCTGGCACTGGAGAGGTGGGCAATGCGGGGAGATTGGAATGGAGGAGGGCGAGGAGGAAAACAGGAGTGGAAAAGTACTGGGGAAAGAGAGCAGGTAGGCAGCAGAGTCCTGCAGGTGGGAAGGGAAAGAGGTATTGAGACTGAGCTTCTGCACAGGTGACGACAAAATTACTCTGGAAGTAAAGTGCTCTCTTTATTCACGGCACAGGACATTATTATTATTATTATTATTATTGGGTTTTTGTAGGTTTTTTTTGGGCTATATGGCCATGTTCTGGAGGCATTCTCTCCTGACGTTTCGCCTGCATCTATGGCAAGCATCCTCACTACCTTGCCATTGATGCAGGCAAAACGTCAGGAGAGAATGCCTCTAGAACATGGCCATATAGCCCGAGAATGCCTCTAGAACATGGCCAGGTGATCAGATGTCCTTGTTTGTTTCCTCTCTGTTGTTGTGCTGTTGTAATTTTAGAGTTTTTTTAATACTGGTACAGATTTTGCTACAGATTTTGTTCATTTTCATGGTTTCCTCCTTTCTGTTGAAATTGTCCACATGCTTGTGTATTTCAATGGCTTCTCTGTGTAGTCTGAGTTTTGTATCAGTAAAATAATAATTATTATTATTATTATTATTATTATTATTATTTGAAACACAACAAGATGAGTCCACAGCAGACACTCTGCTGGCTGTTGAATTGGATCACACGTCGGACACTTCCCAAGTGTCTAGGACTGTGTGATGTATCGGCGAATAATGCGTGCAGATCCCAGTAAGGTGGCCTTTTGTAGCTGGCAGATGGTAATTTTGTCAGCGCCAATTGTGTTTAAGTGCAGGCCAAGGTCTTTAGGCACTGCACCCAGTGTGCCGATCACCACTGGGACCACATTGACTGGCTTGTGCCAGAGTCTTTGCAGTTCGATCCTTAAATCCTTCATATCGTGTCAGCTTTTACTGTTGTTTCTCTGCAATCCTGCTGTCACCTGGGGCGAACAGACAAGATACTTGTTAGAATAAGATGAATGTAGATAAATGGGAGAGTCTTTGCAGTTCGATCCTTAAATCCTCATATCGTGTTAGCTTTTCCTGTTGTTTCTCTTCAATCCTGCTGTTGCCTGGGATTGCAACATCAACAATCCATACTAGTTTTAACACGATCGTGAGGTCAGGAGTATTGTGCTCCAAAACTCTGACACTCTGGATTTGGAACTCCCAGAGTAGCTTGACATGTTCATTTTCTGTAACTGTTTCCAGTTTGTGATCCCACCAGTTCCTTGTTGCAGGCAGATTGTGTTTGTGGCACAGGTTCCAATGAATCATCTGAGCAACGGTGTTATGCCTCTGCTTGTAGTCTGTCTGCGCAATCTTCTTGCAGCAGCTGAGGATGGGATCTATTGTTTCATCTCCTTCTTTGCAGAGTCTACACTTAGTATCTGTCATTGACTTTTCAATTCTGGCTTGGATGGCCTTGGTTCGAATGGCTTGTTCTTGGGCTGTCAGAATCTGGCCTTCCTTTGTCTCCTTTTTCAGAGTTCCATTTGTGAGGCACTTCTATGTTTTTTCTTTGTCAATTTGGCTCTCAGTGTTTCCCAGGAACTGTCCATGGAGAGCCTTCTTTGGCCAGTTTTCTCTTCTGCTCTGGATTGTGTTTTTACGATATCCGCTCTTTGTCTTTTGCACTTTGAGCAGTTTTCTACTATTGACTTCCCTCGATGTTGGTTCTTGACTGCCTTTCCCATCATCTCCCAGTCCATGTTTGTCTTCTTCTATTGTTGGTTTCCCTTGCAGAATCCCTCTCTCTTCCTCCTGATTTTCTGGGCAGGTCAAGTCTGTTGACATCACGGGTGTAATACGTAGTGGATTGTCATCAGTTTTCTTGTTTTTCTATCCAGATCATCCAGCTCTGCTTGTGTCCAGTTCACAATCCCAGGAGTGTATTATTATTATTATTATTATTATTATTATTATTATACTTTATTTATACCCCCGCCACCATCTCCTCTCAGGGACTCGGGGCGGCTAACATGAGGCCAAGCCCAGCAGAGACAGTAAACAAATGAAATACATACAGCAAAATAATATAATTAAAAACATAGTAAAAAAAAAATAGAAGAAAAATAACACCATGAGATAAAAACACTGGGTATGAAGTACAATAAAAATTAAGGGCAAAGAGTTTAAAACAAGGTGGGCTGGGCCAGACGCAAGGCTAAAAACAAGGGACATTGGGTGATACCTGTTCCTGGGTTATAAATGTCATTTCTTAATTAGTTCTATCATAAAAACATAGAAAGGAAAGGTAAAGGTTTTCCCTTGACATTAAGTCTAGTTGAGTGCAACTCTGGAGTGCGGTGCTCATCTGCATTTCTAAGTTAAAGAGCCAGCGTTGTCCATAGATGCCTCCCAGGTGATGTGGCCGGCATGACTGCATGGAGTGCTGTTACCTTCCCACAGAAGTGGTACCTATTGCTCTACTCACATTTGCATGTTTTCGAACAGCTAGGTTGACTTAAGCTGGGTCTAACAGTGGGAGTTCACCCTGTTCCGTGGATTCAAACTGACAACCTTCCGGCCAGCAAATTCTGCAATTTAGTGGTTTAACCTGCTGTGCCACCATGGCCCCTAAAACATGTAAACAGTTAAACTGCAAAAACTTTGTTTTTGTGGGAGGGACACCCTGCAGTAGCACATTTTGCTATAGTTTTCAATGAATATCTCCTAGAGCAGTGTTTCTCAATCTGGGGGCGGGGTCGTGAGGGGGGTATCAGAGGGGTCAGCAAGAACCATCAGAAAACACAATATTTCTCTGTTGCTCACTGTGTGGGAAGTTTGGTCCAAGTCTCTCGTTGGTGAAGTTCCAAATGCTATTTGATTGTAGGTGAACTATAAATCCCAGCAACTACAATGCCCAAATGTCAAGGTCTATTTTCCCCAAACTCCATCTGTATTCATTTTTGGGCATATTGAGTCTCCATGCCAAGTTTGGTCCAGATCCATCCTTGTTTGAGTCCACATCTCTGGATGTAGCTGAACTACAACTCCAAAACTCAAGGTCAAGGCCCACCAAACCCTTCCAGTATTTTCTGTTGATCATGGGAGTTCTGTGTGCCAAATTTGGTCCAATTCCATCACTGGTGGGGTGCAGAATGCTCTTTGATCGTACGTGAAATCCCAGCAACTACAACTCCCAAATGTCAAGGTCAATTTTCCTCAAATTCCACCAGTGTTCACATTTGGGCATATTGAGTCTCTGTGCCAAGTTTGGTCCAGAATAGATCCATCATTGTTTGAGTTAACAGTGCTCTCTTGATGTAGGTGAACTACAACTCCAAAACTCAAGTTCAATGCCCACTTATGTTGGTCGTGGGAATTCTGTGTGTCAAGTTTCGTGCCAAGATTGGTCCAGATCAATCATGATTTGAGTCCACAGTGCTCTCTGGATGTAGGTGAACTACAACTCCCAAACTACGCACAACAAGTATACACAGCTAAACAGAAACCCTTCCAGTATTTTTTGTTGGTCATGGGAGTTCTGCGTGCCAAGATTGGTTCAATTCTATCATTGGTGGAGTTCAGAATGCTCTTTGATTAAAAGTGTACTATAAATCCCACGAACTACAACTCCCAAATGACAAAATCAATCCCAAATTGATATTCAAATTTGGGCGCATCGGGTATTTGTGCCTAATTTGGTCCAGTGAATGAAAATACATCTTGCATATCTGTTATTTACATTATGATTCACAACAGTAGCAAAATTAGAGTTATGAAGTAGCAACGAAAATAATGTTATGTTTGGGGGTCAACACAACTTGAGGAACTGTATTAAGGGGTTGCAGCATTTGGAAGGTCAAGAAGCTGGCCTGGATGACCTACGGATGGAACAAATCAAGAACTTTGGTCCAAAAGCAAGGCGCTGGCTGCTGGAGCTGATGAACAACTGCACTGCATCCTGTCAGATCCCCAAAATCTGGAGGAAAGCAAGAGTCATTGCCATCTTGAAGCCAGGCAAAGACCGTAATGACCCAAAAAGCTACAGACCAATCTCCCTGTTGTGCCACCTCTACAAAGTTCTGGAGATACTTATTTTGCATAGAATTATGGAAATTAGGAAGATTGAGAGCAGTGTTGCTCAACCTGGGGGTCGGGACCCCTGAGGGGGTCGTGAACGGGTGTCAGAGGGGTCACCAAAGACCATCAGAAAACACAGTATTTTCTGATGGTCATGGGGATTCCATGTGGGAAGTTTGAGCCAATTCTATCGTTGGTGGAGTTCAGAATGTTCTTTGATTGAAATGAACTATAAATCCCAGCAACTACAACTCCCAAAAGCCAAGGTCTATTTTCCCCCAGGCTCCACCAGTGTTTACATTTGCGCATATTGAGTATTTGTGTCAAGTTTGGTCCAGATCCACCATTGCGTGAGCCCACAGTGCTCTCTGGATATAGATGAACTACAACTCCCAAACTCAAGGTCCATACCCACCAAACCCTTCCAGTGTTTTCCGTTGGTCATGGGAGTTCTGTATGGCAAATTAGGTTCAAATCCATCGTTGGTGGAGTTCAGAATGCTCTTTGATTATAGGTGAACCAGTTTGGTCCAGTGAATGAAAATACATCTTGCATATCTGATATTTACATTATGATTTATAACAGTAGTAAAATGACTGTTATGAAGTAGCAACAAAAACAATGTTATGGTTGGGGGTCACCACAACATGAGGGACGGTATTAAGGGGTCACGGCATTAGGAAGGTTGAGAACCACTGGTTGAGAGTCTCAACCAATTCAACCACAAAAATTAAGTTCCTGGAGTAGAACAACTCCTTTCAAAGTAAGGATTGCACAAAGAAACAGGAAATAACACTTCCAAACCAGGAATTGTCAATGTTTCTAACGTTGTTACATAGTTGAAGCTCAAGACCAGAGTTGTGGCAACCTAACAATGAAAGTAGTAACCCTAGTAGGGAGATGACCTCTACTCTCACAAGGAAATATTTGCAAAGGAGGATTAAGATTTGGGTACTTTTCGCCCCCGTGAATGGAAATCCCACGGGCCCCCACCAGGATCCCCGGCATCCTGATCCCACACCCTCCGGGTCTTTTGTTGTTGTGCCTCGGAGGTGGCAACGGACACGGCGCTCCACCTAGCTTCCCCTCGACTTGCTCTGTGCAATTCAATCTGTTTGCTTTGCCACGAGGGATCCCTTCCCAGCCGTGCGTTGCAGAGGGCAAACACAGCCGGCAAAGCGCCTCGCCTAGCCGGATGTGGCCCTTTCGCCCCAGGCCTGGGCTGTGGGAAAAGGGGGGCAACACCCAGGTTATGAATGGAGGGATCATCGCCGAAGCCATCTTTGCCGGGACAGAGTTTGCCGACAAGAAGGACACCTCTTTCTCACAGGCCTCGGGTGCAGCGCCCAAACTCAGGCCTGCTTTGTTATGTGCAAACAAAAGAAAATAAAAGGGCACCAGGAATTAGATTTCCTATTCTGGGTGTTGTAGGTTTTTTCGGGCTATATGGCCATGGTCTAGAGCAGTGGTTCTCAACCTGGGGGTCAGGACCCCTGGGAGGGTCGCCAGTGGGTGTCAAAGGGGTCACCAAAGACCATCAGAAAACACAATATTTTCTGTTGGTCATGAAGGTTCTGTGTGGGAAGTTTGGCCCAATTCTGTCATTGGTGGGGTTCAGAATACTCTTTTGCTGCAGGTGAACTATACATCCTAGCAAATACAACTCCCAAATGTGAAGTCTATTTCCCCCAAAATCCATCAGTGTTCATATTTGGGCATATTGAATATTCGTGCCAAGTTTGGTCCAGCTCCAACATTCTTTGAGTCCACAATGCTCTCTGGATGTAGGTGAACTAGAACTCCAAAACTCAAGGCCAATGCTCACCAAACTCTGCCAGTGTTTTCTGATGGTCATGGGAGTTCTGTTTGCCAACTTTGGTTCAATTCCATTGTTTGTTGATGGAGTTCAGAATGCTCTTTGATTATAGGTTAACTATAAATTCCAGCAACTACAACTCCCAAATGACAAAACCAACCCCACCAGTATTGAAATATGGGCGTATTGGGTATTTGTGCCCAATTTGGTCCAGTGAATGAAAATACATCCTGCATATCAGATATTTACATTACAATTCATAACAGTAGCAAAATAACAGTTATGAAGTAGCAAGGAAAATAATTTTATGGTTGGGGGTCACCACAACATGAGGAACTTTATTAAAGGGGTCACTGCATTAGGAAGATTGAGAACCACTGGTCTAGAGGCATTCTCTCCTGACGTTTTGCCTGCATCTAGGGCAAGCATCCTCAGAGGTAGTGAGGTCTGTTGGAACTATACAGATTTCCTATGTGTTTGGGCAGATTCTCACTTTTGCTCCTTTTGAAATAAGCACTTGCAACTTATTGGTGATAGGGCAGCATTTCTCAACCTGGGGGTCAGGACCCCTGAGGGGGTCATAAGGGGGATATCGGAGGGGTCGCCAAAGACCATGAGAAAACACAGTATTTTCTGTTGGTCATGGGGGTTCTGGAGGGCCAGAGTTGGCCCAGTCCTGCTCTAGGCTCAGTCCATGGTAGAGAGCAGCGTTTCTCAACCTGGGGGTTGGGACCCCTGAGGAGGTTGCAAGAGGGATGTTAAAGGGATCACCAAAAACCATGAGAAAACACATTATTTTCTGTTGGTGATGGGGGTTCTGTATGGGAAATTTGACCCAATTCTATCATCGGTGGAGTTCGGAATGCGCTTTGATTGTAGGTGAACTATAAATCCCAGCAAAAACAACTCCCAAATGTCAAGCTCTATTTTCCCCAAACACCACCAGTATTCACATTTAGGCATATTGAGTATTAATGTCAAGTTTGGTTCAGATCCATCATTGTTTGAGTCCACAGTGCTCTCTGGATGTAGGCGAACTACAGCTCCCAAACTCAAGGTCAATGTCCACCAAACCCTTCCAGTATTTTCCGTTGGTCATGAGAGTTCTGTGTGTCAAGTTTGGTTCAATTCCATCCTTGGTGGAGTTCAGAATGCGCTTTGATTGTAGGTGAACTATAAATCCCTGCAACTACAACTCCCAAATGTCAAGCTCTATTTTCCCCAAACACCACCAGTATTCACATTTAGGCATATTGAGTATTCATGTCAAGTTTGGTCTAGATCCATCATTGTTTGAGTCCACAGTGCTCTCTGGATGTAGGCGAACTACAGCTCCCAAACTCAAGGTCAATGTCCACCAAACCCTTCCAGTATTTTCCGTTGGTCGTGAGAGTTCTGTGTGCCAAGTTTGGTTCAATTCCATCCTTGGTGGAGTAAAGAATGTGCTTTGATTGTAGGTAAACTATAAATCCCTGCAACTGCAACTCCCAAATGTCAAGGGCAACTTTCCCCAAACACCACCAGTATTCACATTTAGGCATATTGAGTATTTGTGCTAAGTTTGGTCCTGATCCATCATTGTTTGAGTACACATACTCTCTGGATGTAGGGGAACTACAACTCCCAAACTCAAGGTCAATACCACCAAACCCTTCCAGTGTTTTCTGTTCGTCGTGAGAGTTCTGCATGCCAAGTTCGTTTCAATTCCATCGTTGGAGTTCAGAATGCTCTTTGATTGTAGGTGAACTATAAATCCCAGCAACTACAACTCCCAAATGACAAAATCAGCCACCACCACCCCCAAAAATACCCCCACCAGTATTTAAATTTGGGCATATTGGGTATTTGTACCAAATATGGGCGTATCGGGTATTTGGTCTAGTGGATGAAAATACATCCTGCATATCAGATATTTTCATTACGATTCTTAACAGTAGCAAAATTGCAGTTGTGAAGTAGCAAGGAAAATACTGTTATGGCTGGGGGTCACCACAAAATAAGGAACTGTACTAAGGGGTCACGGCATTAGAAAGGTTGAGAAACATTGTGATAGGGTGAGTTCTCCCATTTATGGGGTCTCCAGAAGTTGGCGATGGAAAATCTTGTGTGTCAAAGTGGTCCCTGGTCAAAGTGGTCCCTAGTCAAGTGGTCCCTGTTTAAGTGGTCTCTGGTCAAAGTGGTCGGTGGTCAAAGTGGTCCCTGGTCAAATGGTCCCTGGTCAAAGTGCTCCCTGTTTAAGTGGTCCTTGGTCAAATGGTCCCTGGTCAAAGTGGTCCCTGTTTAAGTGGTCCTTTGTCAAATGGTCCCTGGTCAAAGTGGTCCCGGTCAAGTGGTCCCTGTTTAAGTGGTCCCTGGTCAAAGCGGTCCCTGGTCAAATTGTCCCAGTTCAAAGTGGTTCCTGGTCAAAGTGGTCCCAGTCAAGTGGTCCCCGTTAAAGTGGGCCTTGGTCAAAGTGGTCCCTGGTCAAAGTGGTCCCTGTTCGAAGTGGTCCCTGGTCAAAGTGGTCCTGGTCAAGTGGTCCCTGTTCAAAGTGGTCCCTGTTCAAAGTGGGCCCTGTTCAAAGTGGTCCCTGGTCAAAGTGGCCCCTGGTCAAAGTGGTTCCTGATGAAATGGTTCCTGTTTAAGTGGGCCCTGGTCAAGTGGTCCCTGGTCAAAGTGGTCCCTGGTCAAGTGGGCCCTGGTCAAAAAAAAGTTTGGGAACCACTGCTGTAGGTTATTTATTTATCGTGTCAGGAGCAGACCAAACAGTTGCATTGCACTACTGTAGGTGATATGGTAACATAGTAACATAGGCCCCTTCCACACAGCTGAATAAAATCCCACATTATCTGGTTTGAACTGGGATGATATGATAGTATGGACTCATATTATTTATTTATTTATTATTTATGTCATTGATATCCTGCCCTTCTCGCCCCAAAGGGGACTCAGGGTGGCTTACATCATTGGCATTATTCCATGCCCAAACAACAACAACAACAATTAAAAGCAATTATCAACAATGTATGTAATAATTAGATGACTATTGTGCATAGATCCAAATGATAATTTTCATCAATTCCAACTCTATTGCACAGATAATGATACTCAGACAAAGGCTTGTTCCCAAAGCCAAGTTTTCATTTGTTTACAAAATGACAAGAGGGAAGGGGCTGATTGAATACAACTAAGGGAAGGAGTTCCACAGCCGAGGGGCCACCACTGAGAAGGCCCTGTCTCTCATTCCCACCATGTCTCGTGGAAACGCACCCTTCCTGGGAAAATCAATGGAGCACTTGCTACTTTGGAGCTGTTTGCAGCAAGAGAAGCCAACCAAGGAGGAAGTCGGAGGGAGAAACCGGGACCTTTTAAAATCGGACGGAACAGTGGGAAGACAGAGGACGAATTGGCAATTTCGGAGGGTTGGCGTTTGGTCCTTGCCGGATCAGGTGAGTTTGCCTTTGGTCTGGCAGTGGGGCTGGGTGGGGACGTGGAATACCTGCTGTCGGTTATAAATAACCGTCGGGAGGGCACACCACCCTGCCCTTTCCCCTGGCTCCTGGCACGGAGAGCCAGAGACTACAAAGGCGCCTTTCATGCTGCTGATGCGGCAGGCAGCCGGGGACCGGCCCCGCCACCACTGCCTCCTCCTCCTCCTCCGTCACTTCCATGACAGATGGGCTTGTTGCTCAGGAAGCGGGCCTTCCTTCTGGAGAGCAAAGGCCTCACCCAGTTAGATCCCAAGGGGGGCAAGTGGCCCGCAGGAGTGGCCCTGCCTGGGCAAAAACTCCAGGATTCCTTGGATTGGCAGGGAATTATATATAGGCCTCGATTGGATGAGGACGTCATTGAAATCAAAGAGCAAAACTGTGATCAAGGAACAACACTCCCAAAGATCAAAGGATGCTAGCGTTGGAAGAGACCTCAAGGGCCATCCAGTCTTTCTGTCAGGCAGAAAGACACAACCAAAGCCTTCCTGACAGATGGCTATCCAATCCAAGCCCCTTCTGCCAGGCAGAAAGACCCAACCAAAGTCCTCCAGACATATGGCCATCCAGTCTCTGTTGGAACATATATCAATATGGTTGGAAAAGACTCCAAGGGCCATACAGTCCAATCGCTTTCTGCTGGGCAAAACTATGCAACCAAAGCCTTCCTGACAGATGGCCATTCAAGCCAACCCCCGTTGCTAGGCCTAAAGACACAACCAAAGCATTTCCGACAAATGGCCATCCAAGCCAACCCCCTTCTGGCCAGGCCTAAAGACAAAACCAAAGCCTTCCCAACAGATGGCTATCCATTCCAATCCTGTCTGCCAGGCAAAAAGACACAACCAAAGTCCTTCAGACAGACGACCATCCAGTCTCTGTTGGAACATATAACAATATGGTTGGAAAAGACTTCAAGGGTCATCCAGTCCAATTGCTTTCTGCCAGACAAAAAGATGCAACCAAAGCCTTCCAAACAGATGGCCAACTAGTCTAACCTCCATCTGCAGGGTAAAAGGACACAACCAAAGCCTTCCTGACAGATGGCCATCCAAGCCAACCCCCTGTTGCTAGGCCTAAAGACACAACCAAAGCATTCCTGACAGATGACCATCCTATACAACCCTTTCTGCCAGGCCAAAAGACACAACCAAAGCCTTCCCGACAGATGGCCATCCAATCCAACCCTTTCTGCCAGGCAAAAGGACACAACCAAAGCCTTCCTGACAGATGACCATCTAACCCTTTGTGCCAGGCCAAAAAACACAACCAACGCCTTCCTGACAGATGCCCATCCAATCCAACCCCCTGCTTCCAGGCCTAAAGACACAATAAAGGCCTTCCTGACAGATGCCCATTCAATCCAACCCCCTGCTGTCAGGCCTAAAGACACAACCAAAGCCTTCCTGACAGATGGCCATCCAATCCAACTGCTTTATGTCAGGCCAAAAGACACAATGAAAGTCTTCCCAACAGACATCTAGCCAATCCAACCCCCTTCTGCCAGGCAGAAAGACAAAACCAAAGTCCTCCAGACAGATGACCATCCAGTCTCTGTTGGATCATATAATAATATGGTTGGAAAAAACTCCAAGGGGCGGGCCATCCAGTCCAATCCCCTTCTGCTAGGCAGAAAGACACAAGAAAAGCCTTCCCAACAGATGGCCATTCAATCCAACCCCCTGCTGCCAGGCCTAAAGACACAATAAAAGCCTTCCTGACAGATGGCCATCCAATCCAACCCGTTTATGCCAGGTCAAAAGACACAACTAAAGCCGTCCTAACAGATGACCATCCAATGCAACCCCTTTTTGCCAGGTCAAAACCTATTGTAAAAATCTAGAAGTTATATACAATGTTCTATAATAAATCCGTCTTTGATATGAACTAATATTGACGTTGCTAGAGTTACATAAATATACTACTCTTTTATTGCACATGTTATACTTTCCATGTGTTTACATGTTTTGGGATGCATCTGCTATGGGATGCTGGGATTTCTAGTTTGGGGAGGCTCCGGCCCTCTTGTTTTGAGGCCTTGGAAAACTGCAACTCCCAGGATCCCATAGCCTTGAGTTCAAGTAGGGTCAAACCGCACTGGTTTTACAGTGTGTAGATGTTATGACCCAAAGCACTATTTTTTTCCTGTTTCTTCCTTCCTGATCTAATTAAGAGGCCAAAATGAATAGCGACGTGGGATATATTTTTATAGATCCAAGGCAGGAAATATCTAGAAAAGACTTTATTTAAAAGCGGGGAGGGGAAAAAAGGGGGATGAGGACAAGGAAAGGTGCAAAAGGAGCCAAACCTGATAAGAAGGAATGCAAGATTGGGCAGGTATTTTCTTGAGGTGCATCCCATTCCACACAGTAGGATTAATGCAGTTTGGCACCACTTGAACGCCCAAGGCTTGATGCTATACGATCCTGGGAGTTGTAGTTTTCCAAGATCTTTCACCTTCTCTGCCAAAGAGCAGACTACAAATCCCAGGATTCCATAGCAGTGGGAGAAAAAATCAGTGCTATGTATCCTGGGAGTTGTAGTTTTTCAAGGTCTTCACCTTCTCTGCGAAAGGTGACTGATGACTCACCAAATTACAAATCCCAGAATTCCATAGTGTGGGGGGGGGGGGAGAAGTGGTACGTATCCTGGGAGTTATAGTTTTCCAAGGTCTTTCGCCTTCTCTGCTAAAGAGGGCTGGTACCACACCAGACTACAAATCCAAAGATTCCATAGTAGTGGGGGAGAAAAAAAAATKCAATGCTGTGTATCYTGTGAGTTGCAGTTTTCTAAGTTCTTTTGTCTTCTCTGCCAAAGAGGGCTGGTGCCACTCCAGACTACAAACCCCAGGATTCCATAGCAGTGGGAGAAAAAATCAGTTCTGTTTCATGGGAGTTGTAGTTTTCTAAGGCGTTTCACCTTCTCTGCAAAAGAGTGCTGGTGCCTCACCAAACTACAAATCCCAGGATTCCATAGCTGGGGGGTTGGGTGGGATGGGGGTGAACAGTGCTATGTATCATGGGAGTTATAGTTTTCCAATGCATTTTCCCTTCTTTGCCAAAGAGGGCTGGTTTCACACCAGACTACAAATCCCAGGATTCCATACCAGTGAGGGAGAAAAAAAAGTCCTATGTCTTCTGGGAATTGTAGTATTCCAAGGTCTTCACTTTCTCTGCTAAAGATGGCTGATGCCTCACCAAACTACAAATCTCAGGATTCCATAGCAGCGAGGGAGAAAAATCAGTCCTATGTATCCTGGGAATTGTAGTTTTCCAAGGTATTTCGCGTTTTCTGCCAAACAGGGCTGATGCCTCACCAAACTACAAATCCCAGGATTCCATAGCAGTAAGGGGGGAAAATCAGTGTTATGTATCCTGGGAGTTGTAGTTTTCCAAGGTATTTTGCCTTCTTTGCCAAAGAGGGCTGGTTTCACACCGGACTACAAATCCCAGGATTCCATAGCAGCGAGGGGGAAAAGATCAGTGCTATGTATCCTGGGAATTGTAGTTTTCCAAGGTCTTTTGCCTTTTCTGCCAAAGAGGACTGATGCCTCACCAAACTACAAATCCCAGGATTCCATAGCAGTGGGGGGGAATCACTTCTGTGTTTCCTGGGAGTTGTAGTTTTACATGCTGCAAATCCCAGCATTGGGTCATGGCCGTTAGTGGTGTCAAACTGCATTAATTCTGTCGTGTAGCTGCACCCGAAAACAGTTCAAATATACACATTTGAAATGATGGAAAACATAACCTACATATGAGGAGATAGTGCGGTATATAAATAAATAAATAAATAAATAAATAAATAATAATTATAAGTTGAGCAGCTGTTGAATAAGATGAGAGCAAAAGAAGACTCAGGAGAGAAGAGGAACAAATGGAGGAAAGTAAACAGTCGGGGAGTATAAAGTGATGCTTCTTGGTCTGCTTATGTAAGTTCATTTTCCGAGGCAATAACTGCTTCTGTTTCAGCACAATATTCGCATTTAATGCCTCGGCGTAGAAGCGTGGTCGGCAAGTGGAAAGTCTTAACCACAGGCAGGTGGCAAAAGCAAAGAGAGGCAGAAAGGCTTGCAAAAAAGACCAAGGTGGCATTTTCAGGTAATGGAACAGGAAGGAGAGGGGATCGTTTGGGCAGCCCTCCCCTGTTTGGATAACATGCCATCGTGGCTGCACAGGTGGAGCGCCCCTTCTCCAGAAATCCGCCCAAATCCAAAATTGAGGCATTTATCCACACTGCCATGTAGAGAATTAATGCCATTGGACCCTGTATTCCTTAGGATAAAAATTACAGTTATTTATTTGTCGTGTCAGGGGCAGCCAGTCAATTGTATTACATTTCTAACAGAACAAAACAAACAAACAAACAAACAAACAAACAGACAAAACACAAAGTTTGCAAGCTTGGTAGTTGATTAAATGTCCTTTGACCAGTATCCGGCCACTTGGAGTGCCTCTGGTGTTGCCGCAAGAAGGTCCTCCATTGTGCATGTGGCAGGGCTCAGGTTGCATTGCAGCAGGTGGTCAGTGGTTTGCTCCTCTCACATTCGAGGATTCCACTTTTGTAGCCCCATTTCTGAAGGTTGGCTCTGCATCTCGTGGTGCCAGAGCGCAGTCTGTTCAGCGCCTTCCAAGTCGCCCAGTCCTCTGTGTGCCCAGGGGGGAGTCTCTCATTTGGTATCAGCCAATGGTTGAGGTTCTGGGTTTGAGCCTGCCACTTTTGGACTCTCGCTTGCTGAGGTGTTCCAGCGAGTGTCTCTGTAGATCTTAGAAAACTATTTCTTGATTTAAGTCGTTGACATGCTGGCTGATACCCAAACAGGGGATGAGCTGGAGATGTCTCTGCCATGGTCCTTTCACTATTGGCTGCTACTTCCCGGCGGATGTCAGGTGGTGTGATACCGGCTAGACAGTGTAATTTCTCCAGTGGTGTAGGGCAGACACCCCGTGATAATGCGGCATGTCTCATTAAGAGCCACATCCACTGTTTTAGTGTGGTGAGATGTGTTCCACACTGGGCATGCATACTCAGCAGCAGAGTAGCATAGCGCAAGGGCAGATGTCTTCACTGTGTCTGGTTGTGATCCCCAGGTTGTGCCAGTCAGCTTTCATATGATATTGTTTCTAGCACCCACTTTTTGCTTGATGTTCAGGCAGTGCTTCTTGTAGGTCAGAGCACGGTCCAGAGTGACTCCCAGGTATTTGGGTGTGCTGCAATGCTCCAGTGGGATTCCTTCCAGGTGATCTTCAGAGCTCGGGATGCTTGTCTGTTCTTGAGATGAAAGGCACATGTCTGTGTTTTAGATGGGTTAGGGATCAGCTGGTTTTCCCTGTAATAGGCAGTAAGAGCACCTAGAGCTTTGGAGAGCTTCTGTTCAACCATCTCAAAGCTCCCTGCTTGAGCGGTGATGGCATGATCATCAGCATAGATGAAACTCTCTGTCCCTTCTGGCAGTGGCTGGTCATTTGTGTAGATGTTGACCATGGATGGAGCAAGCACGCTCCCCTGAGGCAGGCCGTTCTTCTGTTTCCGCCATCTGCTTCTCTGGCCCTGGAACTCAACAAAGAAGCTCCTGTTTTGTAGTAGGTTTCCTATGAGACGGGTGAGATGGTAGTCCTTTGTGATATTATACATTTTTCTCCTTTGGGAGTTGTAGATACTTGATTTATAGTCCACCTACAATTAAGGAATGTTCTGAACTCCACCAATGATGGATTCGAACCAAACATGGCACATAGAACTCCCATGACCAACATGGGCATTGATGGGCATTGACTTTGAGTTTGGGAGTTGTAGTTCACCTACATCCAGAGAGCACTGTGGACTCAAAAAACGATGGATCTGGACCAAACTTGGCACGGACACTCAATATGCCCAAATATGAACACAGATCAAGTTTGGGGGAAACTAGACATTTGGGAGTTGTAGTTACTGGCATTTATAATTCACCTCCAATCAAAGAGCATTCCGAACCCCACCAATGACAGAATTGGGGCAAACATCCCACACTGAACCCCCATGACCAACAGAAAGTACTTAAGGCCATCCAGTCCAACTCCCTTCACCAGGGCAAGAAAACGTAATCAAAGCCCTCCTGACAAAGAGCCATCCAGCCATAGATATAGATAGATATGATTCACACACAGATATAGTATCATAGATTTGAAAGGGACCCCTAAAGAAGGACAATTATATGTTGCATGTTCCAGAGTAGGCAAACCAGACATTCTCCACATCAACACTGACAAGGACACAGCAAGAAATACTGTTTACTCACAAGCAGAAAGAAATTACATCTATTAGAAACCAACACGTTCTCATTACTTTATTTTCCAGATCAGCAGACTGGACCACAACAACACGTGGCAGGGGATGGCTAGTATGTCTATATTCCTGCTGGTGGTACTGATATGAGTGTGCGTCTCATAAACTGGCATTTTAGAATCGAAGAAATGCAGTATCCATATATTTATTTACATCCTGTTTTTATTTCTTGATCAAAACGACTATAGTAAGTCTACAGTGCAGATATAAGTTCTATAGTGCAGATCAATCCAGGAGGAAAGACTAATTTGGAAGGGGAGAAGAGACAGGGAAAATATTTTATTCCTATTTCCTATTTTATTTTATTTTATATTTTACTATATTATATATTTTATTTCCATTTCACATTTCACATTTTATTTTATATTGATCAATTTTATATTTTATTTCCCTTTATTTTGTTTGTTTTATATATTATATTATATTATATTATATTATATTATATTATATTATATTATATTATATTATATTATAGGGTTGTTGTGAGTTTTCTGGGCTGCCTGGCCATGTTCCAGAAGCATTCCCTCCTGACGTTTCACATGCATCTATGGCAGGCATCCTCAGAGGTTGTGAGGTCTGTTGGAAAATAGGAAAATTGGATTTATACAGTATATCTGTGGAATGTCCAGGGTGGAAGAAAGAACTTTTGTTAGTTAGAGCTAGGTCTGACTGTTTCAATTGGCCACCTTGATTAGCATTAAATTGCCTTGCAGATTCAAGGCCTGGCTGATTGCTGCCTGGGGGGATCCCTTGTGGAGAGACGATTAGCTGTCCCTGATTGCTTCTTAGAATTCCCCTGTGTTTGAGTGTTGTTTTACTGTTATAATTTTAGAGGGTTTTTTTTTAATATTGCTAGCCAGATTTTGTTCATTCTCGTGGTTTCTTCCCTTCTGTTGAAACTGAACACATGCTTCTTGTGGATTTCAATGGTTTCTCTGTGTAGCCTGATATGGTAATTGTTAGGGTGGTCCAGCATTTCTGTGTTCTCAAATAATATGCTATGTCCAGGTTGGTTCATCAGGTTAATCATATTTATTTATTTATATATTTTATTTTATTTTATTTCATGTTATATTTTACTTCACTTTGATTTATATTTTATGCTATGTCCAGGTTGGTTCATCATTTTTTATTTCATATATATTCTATTATATTTTACTTTGTTTTGTTTTATATTTTACATTTAATATTTTTATATATTTTATATATTTAATATATTTTATATATGTATGTTTAAATATTTTATATATTTATTTTTAATATTTTATATATTTTATATTATTCCATATTATATTTTACTTTGGTTTATATTTTATGCTATGTCCAGGTTGGTTCATCAGGTTCATAATATTTTATTTCATATATATTCTATTATATTTTACTTTGTTTTGTTTTATATTTTACATTTAATATTTTATATATTTTATATATTTTATATATTTTATATATGTATGTTTAAATATTTTATATATTTATTTTTAATATTTTATATATTTTATATTATTCCATATTATATTTTACTTTGGTTTATATTTTATGCTATGTCCAGGTTGGTTCATCAGGTTCATAATATTTTATTTCATATATATTCTATTATATTTTACTTTGTTTTGTTTTATATTTTACATTTAATATTTTTATATATTTTATATATTTATTTTTGAAATATTTTATATATTTTATTTTATTTCATGTTATATTTTATTTCATATTATATTTTACTTTACTTTGGTTTATATTTTATGCTATGTCCAGGTTGGTTCATCAGGTTCATAATATTTTATTTCATATATATTCTATTATATTTTACTTTGTTTTGTTTTATATTTTACATTTAATATTTTTATATATTTTATATATTTATTTTTGAAATATTTTATATATTTTATTTTATTTTATTTCATGTTATATTTTATTTCATATTATATTTTACTTTACTTTGGTTTATATTTTATGCTATGTCCAGGTTGGTTCATCAGGTTCATTCTTCTCGTGATCCAAACTATTTATTTATTTATTTATTTATTTAGTACTCTTGTATACCGCTAATATCTCAGCCTAAAACGGCGACTCATTGCGGTTTACAATATTAAAAACAACAATATTCCGATAAAAATATAAAACACATACATATACAATACACAGTATTGGGCCACCAATACAGACCAATGCATCTCTTAACTTTTTTATATATTTATTTTTGAAATATTTTATATATTTTATTTAATTTTATTTCATGTTATATTTTATTCCATATTATATTTTACTTTGGTTTATATTTTATGCTATGTCCAGGTTGGTTCATCAGGTTCATCATATTTTATTTCATATATATTCTATTATATTTTACTTTGGTTTATATTTTTTATATATTTTATATATTTATTTTTTAAATATTTTATATATTTTATTTTATTTTATTTCATGTTCTATTTTATTCCATATTATATTTTACTTTACTTTGGTTTATTTTGTTTTATATTTTATATTATATTATATTTCCTTGCACAGTAGCCGATCAGTGCGGCCACACTGGGCCTGGGCTGGCTGGTCCACCGCCTGGTCCCTCCTTCCTCACATCCTCACTCGGTTTCCCTGAAAACATCCGTCTCCTGGCCCGGTTGCTTGGAGTCGCTTTATATATATCCATACATTATTAAACCAACACGGAGGCCTGTGTCTTTTCCAGGCCGCTGGGCCTAGCCGGAGAGGGCCAGGGGGGCCGGCACCAAACACTCGGGGCTTTGTGTGCGGCTCGGTGGGCCGGGTGCGAAGACCTGGGCTTCCCGGCTGCGAGCATAAAGATGCTCCTGTCCCAGCTGCCAGTTTCCTCCCAAGGTGCAAGACAGGAGGACGACTCAGACGGACAGCGTCGAGGGTGGAAAGGGAGGCGGGGGGGGGGGGCACCGGACGGAGGAGGAGGGGGCCCTTTCGGGAGAAGAAGAAGAAGGTCCCACTTGATGTGGAACAAGGTGGATTTCCAAAACTCGTCGGGGAAAGTTACACTCCCAACAATTTCCCCCTCTGTTTTCGGAAGGAACCCACGTCTCCGAGTTGCACTCCTTGGAGCGGAAAACTTGCCACCTTGGGCCAAAGTGGGAGACCTTTCTGGAAGCCTTCCCCAACTGAACGCTTTCCAAGTACATGAGACTACAATTCCCATCTCTTTAAGTTGAGTCTCTCTTATTCCTTCTGATTTTGGAAGGAATGAAGTCTCTGAGTCGCTTTACTTTGAGCAGAAAGCATGACACCTTGGGCCAAAGTGAGAGATCTTTCCCACATCCATCCCCAAATGATTGCTCTCCAAATACATAGGACTACAATTCCCATCGCTTTAAGTTGAGTCTCTCTTATTCCTTCTGATTTTGGAAGGAATGAAGTCTCCAAGTCGCTTTACTTTGAGCAGAAAGCATGACACCTTGGGCCAAAGTGGGAGATCTTTCCCACATCCATCCCCAATTGATTGCTCTCCAAATACGTAGGACTACAATTCCCATCACTTTAAGTTGAGTCGCTCTTATTCCTTCTGATTTTGGAAGGAATGAAGTCTCCGTGTCGCTTTACTTTGAGCAGAAAGCATGACACCTTGGGCCAAAGTGGGAGATCTTTCCCACTTCCATCCCCAATTGATTGCCCTCCAAATACATGGGACTACAATTCCCATTGCTTTAAATTGAGTCTCTCTTATTCCTTCTGATTTTGGAAGGAACAACGTCTCCGAGTTACTTTACTTTGAGCAGAAACCATGACACCTTGGGCCAAAGTGGGACATCTTCCCCACATCCATCCCCAATTGATTGCTCTCCAAATACATGAGACTACAAATTCCATCACTTTAGGGTGACTTTCCCTTATCCCCTCTGTTTACGGGAGGAACCGACGTGTCCGAGTTGCTCCTTTGTAAATGGAAAGGTTGCCACGCTGGGCCAAAGTAGGAGACCTTTCCCTCATCCATCCTCAATTGAATTTTCTCCAAATACGTGGGGTTACAATACCCATTACTTTAGGCTGAGTCTCTCTTATTCTCTCTGTTTCCTTTCCCAACCAAGCACTTTCCACACAACATGGGACTACAATTCCCATCACTTTAGGGTGACTTTCCCTTATCCCCTCTGTTTACGGAAGGAACTGACGTGTCCGAGTTGCTCCTTTGTAAATGGAAAGCTTGCCACTTTGGGCCAAAATGGGAGACTTTTTCTACATCCATCCCCAATTATTGCTCTCCAGATATGTGGGACTACAATTCCCATTATTTTAGGTTGAGTCTCTCTTATTCCTGTTGTTTTTGGAAGGAACCAACATCTCCAAGGTGCTCTTCTTTGAACAGAAAGCATGCCACTTTGGGCCAAAGTGGGAGACCTTTCCCACATCCATCCCCAGCTGAATGCTCTCCAAGTACATGGGACTACATTTCCCATTACTTTAGATTGAATCTCTCTAATTCCCTCTGTTTTTGGAAGGAACCCATGTCTCCGAGGTGCTTTTCTTTGAACAGAAAGCATGCCACTTTGGGCCAAAGTGGGAGACCTTTGCCGCATCCGTCCCCAATTGAATGCTCTCCAAATATGTGGGACTACAATACCCATTATTTTAGGTTGAGTCTCTCTTATTCTCTGTTTTTGGAAGGCACTAATTTCCTTTCCCAACCAAGCACTTTCCACATGGGACTACAATTCCCATCACTTTAGGTGGAGTCTCCTTTATCCTCTCTGTTTTTTGAAGGAGCCGGCGTCTCCGAGTTGCTCTCCTTTGAGCGGAAAACCTGCCCTCTTGGGCCAAAGTGGAAGACTTTTCTTACATTCCTCCTCAATTGAACGCTCTCCAAGTATATGGGACTACATTTCCCATTACTTTAGGTTGAGTCTCTCTAATTCCCTCAGTTTTTGGAAGGAGCCAACATCTCTGAGTTGCTCTCCTTTGAGCGGAAAACCTGTCACCTTGGGCCAAAGTGGGAGCCCTTTTCCACATCCATCCCCAACTGAATGCTCTCCAAGTACATGGGACTACATTTCCCATTACTTTAGGTTCAGTCTCTCTGATTCCCTCTGTTTTTGGAAGGCACCCATGTCTCTGAGTTGCTCTCCTTTGAGCGGAAAACCTGCCTTCTTGGGCCAAAGAGGGAGACCTTTCCCACATCCATTCCCAGCTGAATGCTCTCCAAGTACACGGGACTACATTTCCCATTACTTTAGGTTGAATCTCTCTAATTCCCTCTGTTTTTGGAAAGAACCCAGTTGCTCTCCTTTGAGCGGAAGGCATGACACTTGAGGCCAAAATGGGAGACTTTTCCTGCATCCATCCCCAATTTATTGCTCTCCAAATACATGGAACTACAATTCCCATTATTTTAGGATGTCTCTCTCTTATTCCCTCTGTTTTTGGAAGGAACCAAAGTCTCTGAGTTGCTCTCCTTTGAGTGGAAAGCTTGCCACTTTGGGCCAAAAAGGGAGACCTTTTCCGCATCCATCCCCAATTGAATGCTCTCCAAATACATAGAACTACAATTCCCATTACCTTAGGTGCAGTCTCTCTTATTCTCTCTGTTTTTGGAAGGAAGCATTTCCCTTTACCAACCAAGTACTCTCCCAATACATGGGACTACAATTCCCATCGCTTTAGATTGCATTTCCCTAATCCCTTCTGTTTTCCGAAGAAACCGACTTCTCCGAGTTGCTCTCCTTTGAGTAGAAAGCTTTGCTACCTTGGGCCAAAGTTGGAGACCTCTTAGGCATTATTCCTTAACCAAGCATTCTCCAAATGCATTGGGACCATAAATCCCATCACTTTAGGTGGAGTCTCCCTTATCTTCTCTGTTTTTGGAAGGAACCAACATCTTCACATTGTTCTCTTTGGAGTAGAAAGCATGCTCATCCTGGGCCAAAGTGGGAGACCTTTGGAGCATCCATCCCCAAACAAGCACTCTCCAAATACATAGGCTTACAATTCCCATCACTTTCATCTGGTAAACATCTTGAGTCTCCCTTATACTCTCTGTGTTTTGAAGGAACCAATGTCTCCAAATTGCTCTTTATGAGTAGACAGCTTGCTACCTTGGCTCAAAGTTGGAGACTTCTCCCTTTACGGCATTCTTGAGATCCCTCCTAATCTGTGGGAATACGATTCCCATCACTTTAGTTTGAGCCTCCCTTATCAAAAACACATGGGACCAGAGGCATTTCGGGTTGCAGAGATGTCTGGATTTGGGAATATAATTCGAGAATTTTGCAGAATGCTCCAAAATTGGATGAAATAGTGGTGTTTATGCTTTCTGATGGGTTGAGAAAAGTACTAACACCACTTAGATTCAGAGAGTCAGAGGAGACCCCAAAAGCCATGTAGTCCAACCCTATTCTGGCATGCAGAAAAGCACAATTAAAGCACCCCTGACAGGTGGCCATCCAGTCTCTAAAGAAGGAACGTCCACTGGAATCCGAAGCAATGAGTTCCACTGTTGGACAGCTCTTATGGTCAGAAAGTTCAAGCCTCTTTATATGTGTATATATATGTGTGTGTGTGTCTCCTAGATGCAATTATTCTATATTTAAAGTGGCAATATAAGTAGCAAGAAAAGGCCAAACCCTACCCAACCCAGGTAACACCCTGCCAGGGCTGTCGAAAATGGAACAAAACGACACCGGGGTTAATGTTTAATGGGCCGCCAGCAAGCTTGTCCCAGTTGGAGGCATTTGCTCTGCCCTTGAATGGTGGGGACGGTGGCCGAGGCCCCTGCCTTGCGAACCAAATGGTTAAGAGCCTATCATCAGGGCGGTATCTTGAGCACACAAGCCGTGTTTGCCGTAAGGGAGTACCGCAGGGCTCGTCCATAATGGGTTATACCCTTCTAAAGGGCGGTTTGCAGGCCAACCCTTAAAGGTACAGGTGTAAAGCAGTGCTTTCCAAATAATAATAATAATAATAAGAAGAAGAAGGAGACTTCAAAATCGAATTGCAAATGCTCTGGCATCAACCAGTCCAGGTGGTCCCAGTGGTCATGGGCGCACTGGGTGCCGTGCCAAAAGATCTCAGCCGGCATTTGGAAACAATAAACATCGACAAAATCCCGATCTGTCAACTGCAAAAGCCATCTGGCTTGGATCTGCGCGCATCATTCGAAAATACATCACACATTGTCGAAGGCTTTCATGGCTGGAATCACTAGGTTCTTGTAGGTTTTGTCGGGCTATAGGGCCATGTTCTAGAGGCATTTCTCCTGACGTTTCGCCTGCATCTATGGCAAGCATCCTCAGAGGTAGTGAGGTCTGTTGGAAATAGGAAAATGGGTTTATATATCCGTGGAATGACTGGGATGGGGCAAAGAGCTCTCTGCTGAAGCTCTGAGGATGCTTGCCATAGATGCAGGTGAAACGTCAGGAGAAATGCCTCTAGAACATGGCCCTATAGCTCGACAAAACCTACAAGAACATACATCACACAGTCCTAGACGCCTGGGAAGCATTTGACTTATGATTTTGTGATGCGAAATCCAGCATATACATCTCATTTGCTGTGACATACTGTGCTTTTGTGTCAATAATAATAATAGATGACACGATATGAGGATTTAAAGATCGAACTGCAAAGACTGTGGCACAAGCCAGTCAAGGGGGTCCCAGTGCTGATTGGCACACTGGGTGCAGTGCCTAAAGACCTTGGCCTGCACTTAAATACAATTGGTGCTGACAATATTACCATCTGCCAGCTGCAAAAGGCCACTTTACTGGGATCTGCACGCATTATTCGCCAATACATCACACAGTCCTAGACACTTGGAAAGTGTCCGACGTGTGATCCAATACAACATAGAATCATAGAATCATAGAGTTGGAAGAGACCTCATGGGCCATCCATTCCAACCCCCTGCCAAGAAGCAGGAATATTGCATTCAAAGCAATATGAAAGCAAACAGAGTGTCTGCTGTGGACTCATCTTGTGGTGTTCCAAATAATAATAATAATAATAATAATAATAATAATAATAATAATAATAACAATAACAACAACAACCCTGAAGAAGGAGACAGAAGAAGGCCTGATTCTTGCAGCCCAGGAGCAAGCCATCAGAACTAATGCAATTAGGGCCAGGATTGAAAAATCAGCAGATGACCCAAAATGCAGACTGTGCAAGGAAGCTGATGAAACCATGGACCATCTCCTCAGCTGTTGCAAGAAAATTGCACAGATGTACTACAAACAGAGACACAACTCTGTGGCCCAAACAATTCACTGGAACTTACGCCACAAGTACCACCTGCCAGCAGCAAAGACTTGGTGGGATCATAAACCTGCAGAGGTCGTGGAAAATGAAGGTCGAATTCAGACTGACAAAGTTTTGGAACACAATACACCAGACATCACGATTGTGGAAAAGAAAAAAGTTTGGATTATTGATGTTGCCATTCCAGATGACAGTCGCATTGAGGAAAAACAACAGGAAAAACTCAGCCGCTATCAAGACCTCAAAATCGAACTGCAAAGGCTCTGGCATCAACCAGTCCAGGTGGTCCCAGTGGTCATTGGCGCACTGCGTGCCGTGCCAAAAGATCTCAACTGCAATTTGGAAACAATAAACATGGACAAAATCATGATCTGTCAACTGCAAAAGGCCACCTGACTTGGATCTGTGCGCATCATTCATCCTAGACGCTTGGGAAGTGTTCAACTTGTGATTTTGTGATATGAAATCCAGCATAGAGATCTTGTTTGCTGTGACATACTGTGCTTTTGTGTCAATAATAATAATAATAATAATAATAATAAGTGAAAAAGGTGGTCAGCAAAAAATATGTCCAAAGGGTCAGAAAGATTTTGAAGAGTAAATTAAATGGCGGAAATACGATCAAGGCTCTCAACCCCTGGGCCATCCCTGTCATTCAATATACTGCTGTAATTGTGAACTGGACACAAGCAGAGCTGGATGATCTGGACAGAAAAATAAGAAAATTGATGACAATCCACTACTCATGACATCCACATAGTGATGTCAACAGACTTGACCTGCCCAGAAAATCAGGAGGCAGAAAGAGGGCTTCTGCAAGGGAAACAAATGGTAGAAGAAGAGAAACATGGCAGGTGATGGGAAAGGCAGTCAAGAACCAATATTGAGTAGTAAACTGCTTCAAGTGCAAAAGACAAAGAGGGAATATTGTCAAAATACAATGCAGAGCAGAAGAGAAAACTGGCCAAAGAAGGCTCTCCATGGACAGTTCCTGGGAAAAATTGAGAGCCAAATTGACAAAGAAAAAACATGGATGTGGCTTACAAATGGAACTCTGAAAAAGGAGACAAAGGAGGGCCTGATTCTGGCAGCCCAAGAACAAGCCATTAGGACCAAGGCCATCAAAACCAGAATTGAAAAGTCGACAACAGATCCCAAGTGTAGACTCTGCAAGGAAGCAAATGAAACAATAGATCACATCCTCAGCTGCTGCAAGAAGATCGCACAGACAGACTCCAAGCAGAGGCACAACGCCGTTGCTCAGATGATCCATTGGAACTTGTGCTACAAACACCATCTCCCTTTGACAAAGAACTGGTGGCATCACAAGCCTGAAAAAGTTACAGAAAATGAACACGCCAAACTCCTCTGGGACTTCCGGATTCAGACTGAGTTTTGGAGCACAACACTCCTGACCTCCCGATCGTGGAAAAAAACAAAGTATGGATCGTCGATGTTGCAATCCCAGGCGAGTCGACAGCAGGATTCAAGAGAAACAACTGGAAAAGATGACACGATATGAGGATGAAGATTGAACTGCAAAGACTTTGGCGCAAGCCAGTCAAGGTGGTCCCAGTGGTGATCGGCACACTGGGTGCAGTGCCTCAAGACCTTGGCCTGCACTTAAAAACAATCTGTGCTGACAAAATTACCATCTGTCAGCTGCAAAAAGCCACCCTACTCGGATCTGCATGGATTATTCACCAATACATCACACAGTCCTAGACACTTGGGAAGTGTCCGACGTGTGATCCAATACAACAGTTAGCAGAGTGACCTTGTTTGCTGTGTACTAATCTTGTTGTGTTTCTAATAATAATAATAATAATAATAATAATAATAAGGCACCATCAGTAGAACTTTCCATGAATCAGAATAGAAAACCATCGTCTTTACCTGTGATGAGAAAGGCGAATGCGATTACAGGTTGCATCAATGGGAATTTGCAGTACACCCACTCCCCATGATCCTTGGTTTCATTTTTCTGTGTTCCAAAATATATTCCCCTCTGTGTATTATTTTGGGTAAGGTTTCTTGTTTTTCCCATGAATGTTGGTTTTCCCATCTCCTTTCGAACATTACATTGAGGATGTCATGAAACAGAAAAGGTTACATGTGGCACCTATGTGCTAACTATGGGGTCATAGATCAAGAGATGATACAGAGAGATAAAAGATAGATAGATAGATAGATAGATAGATAGATAGATAGATAGATAGATAGATAGACAGATAGACAGACAGATAGACAGATAGACAGATAACTGTGTTGATTGGGCTTGGCCCCATATAAGCCACCCTGAGTCCCTTTGGGGAGATGGAGGCGGGATACAAAAATAAAGTTGTTATTGTTGTTATTTTTGTTGTTGTTTGGTACTTACTTACTTACTTACTTAGGTGATCCCTCGTTGGCTGAGTAGGATAGTCTTCCAGGATCAGTGTTCTGATGGGTCCGTAGGTGACTTTGGAGCCCTAGTCTTGACCTGCATCTTCTCCCACAGTGAGGGCATTGGTTTCCAGGTGGAAGGTGGTCCCGGTCGGGGTTGGCTTGACATGCTTTCCTCTTGGCATGTTTCTCTCTTTCACCCTCCATTCGTGCCTCTTCAAATTCTGCAATACTGCTGGTCACAGCCGACCTCCAGCTGGAGTACTCAAGGGCCAGGGCTTCCCAGTTCTCAGTGTCTATGCCAGAGTTTTTAAATTTGGCTTTGAGCCCATCTTTCCATCTCGAGGATGGATGGATGATAGACAGATAGATCGATGGACAGACAGATGGACAGAGACAGATGAGAGAGAGAGATGGATGGATGGATGGATGGATGGATGGGAGATGAAGGGGGGGATGGATAGATGAATGGATGGACAGAGGGAGGGATGGAGAGAGAGAGAGAGATTTTGAGATTGATGGACAGCCAGACAGCCAAGTAGACAGATAGATAGATAGATGGGAGGGAGGGAAGGAGGGAGGGAGGTCTGGCTGGTTGGCTATCTAGATAGACAGACAGACAGACAGACACACAGACAGATACACAGACAGGAGAGATGGAAGGATGAATGAATGGACGAACGGACAGACAGACAAACAGAGAGATTGATGGACAACCAGCCAGACAGATAGAAAGATATAAGAGAGATGGATGAATGGATGGATGGATGGATGGATGGATGGATGGATGGATGGATAGATTGTTGGGTGGATAGATTGATGGGTAGATAGATAGATAGATAGATAGATAGATAGATAGATAGATAGATGAAATGGATGGATCAATAGATAAATAGATAAAAAAATGGATGGATGGATGGATGGATGGATGCATGGATGGATAGATAGACGATATTTGATGCTCTTTGAACTTCTATATGTTTTAAATTGATTTGTAAATGCATTACAGGCAGCCTTCACGTTACCAACAAGAGAGTCAGATATTTGTAACCCGGGGACTACCTGTACACCGTCTCTCTTGTTTTGCATTGTGTGGGGAACGTCTTTTGTTTCGTAAGCCACGTTGGGTCCGGCTCTGGGAGACAAGGGGCGAGCAAATTACCGTAAATAAATAAAGCTGTTTGATAATAGATCGATCAGCTGATTGATAAGCTTGTTAGGACTTTTTGAAAAAAATAACGCCAGTCTTCCTGCCTCTTTTTGAGGTCTGCAATGCTGCGGATACCATGGAAGCGAAGAGGTTAAGCGTGTTGGCTACGTGTTGTTATCTGTGGGGTGGGTCCTCCAGCAGCCCTTCTGCAGCCGCCACCACCGTCTGTTCTGGGCTTATCTCTGGGCGTCCTTGGCCCACACCTGCCATCCCAAAGCTGCCCGGTGGATGATTAACCAGGACTTCCTGTTGGCCGCCCGAAACATGGCAGAGAAAGACCCGTCTGGTTGGAGGAATCAAAAAGGCAGAAGGACAAAGGAGGGTGGCCGGTGTTGCCCAGACCCCTTTGTGGCACCTTTCGGCTGGCCATCGTTGGCCAAGGAAGAACATGCATGGGCCATACACAGTGTCATATATAGATTGGATTGTTGTAGGTTTTTTGGACTATATGGCCATGTTCTAGAAGCATTCTCTCCTGATGTTTCACCTGCATCTATGGCAAGCATCCTCAGAGGTTGTGAGAACTGCAGGCGAAACGTCAGGAGAGAATGCTTCTAGAGGACCTCACAACCTCTGAGGATGCTTGCCCTAGATGCAGGCGAAACGTCAGGAGAGAATGCTTCTAGAGGACCTCACAACCTCTGAGGATGCTTGCCATAGATGCAGCCGAAACGTCAGGAGAGAATGCTTCTAGAGGATCTCACAACCTCTGAAGATGCTTGCCCTAGATGCAGGCGAAACGTCAGGAGAGAATGCTTCTAGAAGACCTCACAACCTCTGAGGATGCTTGCCCTAGATGCAGCCGAAACGTCAGGAGAGAATGCTTCGAGAGGACCTCACAACCTCTGAGGATGCTTGCCATAGATGCAGGTGAAATGTCAGGAGAGAATGCTTCTAGAACATGCAATACATCCCAAAAAACCTACAACAACCCAGTGATTCCAGCCATGAAAACCTTCAACAATACAATATATAGACTTAGGCTTGATCTACACTGCCCTATATCCCAGATTATCCATTTATCCCAGATTATCTGGCAGTGTAGACTCATATAATCCAAAACAGATAATCTGGGATCAGATCCTGGGATATAGGGCGGTGTAGATACAGAACTCGAGCAACCAGAACTCTCAAGCAACCGGCAAAAAAGTAATAACATTGCACACTGCTGTTTCCTTAACACAGTAAAGCTGTGTTGCACATTATCCGCCTTGAACTGGATTATATGAGTCTACACTGCCTTATAATCCAGTTCATAATCTGGATTTTATATGGGAGTGTGGATAGGGCCTGGGAGTCTACTATACTAGATGCATGGATCAGCAATATAGACCAGCTCCAATCTATAGGTCCATCTACACTGTGGAATTAATGCAGTTTGACACCACTTTGACCGCCATTGCTCAATGCTATGGAATAATTGGAGTTGTATTTTGCATTCTTTGGCAAAGAAGAAGACTCTTGTGATGCTGTGACAATGAAAGCGGGGTCAAGTGGCCTTTCTGCACCCTGTATTGTATGGAGGCGAGCCTCGTGTCCTCTTCATAGGATAAGGCTATCCAAAAAATCTAGCAGATACCGGTTTCCCGAATCCCCATCGTGATATCCGTATCTTTCTATGCAGTAGAGATAGGAAAGTGAGCCAGAAGGGATTGAGGAGTTTCGTTGATCATTAATAAGTCAGAAGAAGGCGCTTTCAAACACACGAAGGGGAGAACTTTACTATTTAATTGGATGCCTAACAGCATCCAATTAAAAAAAACAACAAACTGCATTGAAACTCTTTTACCAAAACGAAACCGAAATATCTATTTGGTGATTGTACTTGGATCCCCTTCTTTTCCTTTTGGAGTTATCTTAGGGAGAAAGAACAGGCTGAGTTGTTGAAACATGGCTCTTTTCGCGACTCTTTCCCCCCTCCCTCCCTTTCATACACATCTGGGCCACTTCACCTGGCAATATCACAGAGGGCAACTTCACCCAACAATAGCCAATCTGTTGACATCACAAAGGCCCACTTCACCCAGCAATCCGATGACAGCGTGGAGAGCCACTTCACCTAGCCACATCACAGAGGGCCACTTCACCCATCAACAGTCAATCTGATTACACCTTAGAGGGTCAACTCACCTAGCAACAGCCAATCTGGTGACATCAAAGGGGGGCCCTTCACCTAGCTACAGCCGATTTAGTGACATCCCAGAGGACACTTCACCTAAAAGGAGCAAATCCAGTTAAATCCCAGAGGGCCACTTCACCTAGCCACATCACAGAGGCCCACTTCACCCAGCAACGGCCAATCCAATGACAGCCTGAAGGGCCACTACACCTAGCTATATCACAGTGGGCCACTTCACCTAGCCACATCCCAGAGGCCCACTTCACACAGCAGCAGCCAATCTGATTCCACCTCACCGAGCAACACCCAATCTGGTGACATCAAAGGGGGCCACTTCACCTAGCAACAGCCAATTTAGTGACATCTCAGAGGGCACTTCACCTAAAAGGTGCCAATCCAGTTAAATCCCAGAGGCCCACTTCACCCAGCAACGGCCAATCCAATGACAGCATGAAGGGCCGCTACACCTAGCCACATCACAGTGGGCCACTTCACCTAGCCACATCCCAGAGGGCCACTTCACCCAGCAACAACCAATCCAATGACAGCGTGGAGGACCACTTCACCTAGCCACATCCCAGAGGGCCACTTCACCCAGCAACAACCAATCCAATGACAGCGTGGAGGACCACTTCACCTAGCCACATCCCAGAGGGCCACTTCACCCAGCAACAACCAATCCAATGACAGCATGGAGGACCACTTCACCTAGCCACATCTCAGAGGGCCACTTCACCCAGCAACAACCAATCTGATTCCAACCTGGAGGGCCACCACACCTCACAACAGCCAATCTGGTGACATCAAAGGGGGCCACTTCACCTAGCAAAAACCAATTTAGTGACATCCCAAAGGGCACTTCACCTAAAAGGTGCAAATCCAGTTAAATCCCAGAGGGCCACTTCACCTAGCCACATCTCAGAAGCCCACTTCACCCAGCAACGGCCAATCCAATGACAGCATGAAGGGCCACTACACCTAGCCACATCACAGTGGGCCACTTCACCTAGCCACATCCCAGAGGGCCACTTCACCCAGCAACAACCAATCCAATGACAGCATGGAGGGCCACTTCACCTAGTCACATCACAGAGGGCCACTTCACCTAGCAATATCACAGAGGCCAATTTCACCCAGCCTCAGCCCATCTGATTACACCCTGGAGGGCCACCTCACCTAGCAACGCCCAATCTGGTGACATCAAAGAGGGCCACTTCACCGAGCAATAGTCAATTTAGTGACATCCCAGAGGGCACTTCACCTAAAAGGTGCAAATCCAGTTAAATCCCAGAGGGACACTTCACCTAGCCACATCACAGAGGCCCACTTCACCCAGCAACGGCCAATCCAATGACAGCATGAAGGGCCGCTACACCTAGCCACATCACAGTGGGCCACTTCACCTAGCCACATCCCAGAGGGCCACTTCACCCAGCAACGGCCAATCCAATGACAGCATGTAGGGCCACTTCACCTAGTCACGTCATAGAGGGCCACTTCACCTAGCAATATCACAGAGGGCCACTTCGCCCAGCCTCAGCCAATCTGATTATACCGTGGAGGGCCACCTCACCTAGCAACACCCAATCTGGTGACATCAAAGGGAGCCATTTCACCTAGCAAAAGCCAATTTAGTGACATCCCAGAGGGCACTTCACCTAGCCACATCACAGAAGCCCACTTCACCCAGCAATGGCCAATCCAATGACAGCATGGAGGGCTGCCACACCTAGCCACATCACAGTGGGCCACTTCACCTAGGAATATCAGAGGCCCACTTCAACCAGCAGCAGCCAATCTGATGACATCGTGGAGGGTCACTACCCAACAGCAGCCAATCTGATTACACCCTGGAGGGCCACTCCACCTAACAACAGCCAATCTGACTACACCACGGAGGGCCACTTCGCCCAGCGATATCACAGAGGACCACTTCCCTAACAGGAGTCAATCCAGTTACATCCCAGAGGGTCACTTCACCTAGCAACAGTCTTTGTTGCACACAAAAACAAACATGCTAGACAGCAATTTTATACAAACACACACATACACACAAACTTATATATACAGGATGTCCCCAGAAAGGGATATAGCTGTGGCGATTAATACTGAAGAATAAATGCCACAATAACACTTGAATCGGGGTTAACAATTCCAACTTCAACAAGAATTTTAAAGGCGTTCAGATAGTAATTATTTGCAACACCGAGTCGTTGCAAAGTTTGCTTACAAGTTTCTCTTATAACATTGTGCCAATTCTCTGCTATTGTTGTCTTTGATCATGTTAAAGGTATATTATATATGTGTGTGTGTGCGTGCGTATAAATTTGGAGACGAGGGGGACACCCTTGTGTGTATGTATGTATGTATGTATGTATGTGCAAAGTATCTCACCTTTATTTTGGATTTGCAGCTCAGTGGGCAACTAGTGCCCCCTTATGACTCAGAAAGGTAATGTCTTCCATGATTTTAGTCAATCAACAGATACACACAAATCATAATTCTGGGATGCTTCCCATCTCCAAATAAACTACTCGGATTTATTTAAGTGAAACATAAATAGCCATGCATGGCATATATATGTCCTTAATGTGGAAATCTCAGTCTCTAGTGCATCTAGATCAGGCATGGGCCAACTTGGGCCCTCCAGGTGTTTTGGACTCCAACTCCCACCATTCCTAACAGCCTCAGGCCCTTTCCTTTTCCCCCTCAGCCGCTTAAGCGGCTGAAGGGGAAAAGGAAGGGGCCTGAGGCTGTTAGGAATGGTGGGAGTTGGAGTCCAAAACACCTAGAGGGCCCAAGTTCGCCCATACCTCTTCTATATAGTGTCGATGCAATAATTATGTATTTTTAATCCTGCATATAACCATTCATGGGCCATTGAAACCATTGCAAGGGAAGCATCTTCCTGCAATCCCAAAATATTATTTCCTTTTATCTTTATGCATTTCTAACGTATTTTGGGATCTTGTGCATTTGACACCCAGTTCAGACCATCCAAGGGTGCATCCAATGCAGTTTGGTTCCATTTTGGGGTCCCATGATATGAAACCCTGGGAGCTGTAGTTTGGTGCAGTCTTGAGCCTTCTCTGCCAAAGAGTGCAGGTGCCTCACCAAACTACTGCTGGGCCCATAACCCATTAGATAGATAGATAGATAGATAGATAGATAGATAGATAGATAGATAGATAGATAGATAGATAGATAGATAGATAGGATTGATGGATAGATGGATAGACAGCCAAACAGCAGATGAGAGAGATGGATGGATTTTCCATGTTAGGGTCCCATGCTATGAAACCCTGGGAGCTGTAGTTTGGTGCAGTCTTGAGCTTTCTCCGCCAAAGAATGCAGGTGCCTCACCAAAATACTGCTGGGCCCATAACCCATTAATTTTTTAGTTTTCTCCAACAACTAAAACTGTTGTTATTCCATCGCATTAAGCCATCTTAAGTCTTACACCTTTCTAACATATTTTGGGATCTTGTGCATTTGACCTCCCGCTCAGACCATCCAAGGGTGCATCTAATGCAGTTAGGTTTCATGTTGTGGTCCCATGTTATGAAACCCCGGGAGCTGTAGTTTGGTGCAGTCTTAAGCCTTCTCTGCCAAAGAGTGCAAGCACCTCACCAAACTACTCCTGAGCCCATAACCCATTAAATGTTTGGTTTTCTCCAACAACTACAACTGTTGAATTGTCGAAGGCTTTCATAGCTGGAATCACTGGGTTGTTGTAGATTTTTCGGGCTATATGACCATGTTCTAGAAGCATTCTCTCCTGACGTTTCGCCTGCATCTTTGGCAAGCATCCTCAGAGGTTGTGAGGACCTCACAACCTCTGAGGATGCTTGCCATAGATGCAGGCAAAACGTCAGGAGAGAATGCTTCTAGAACATGGACATATAGCCCAAAAAACCTACAACAACCAAACTAAAACTGTTGTTATTCCATCACATTGAGCCATGGCACTTTAGTGGTGTCAAAATGCATTTATTTTGCAGTGTAGATGCACCCAAAAGCACCAGCTGAAAAATGCTTGTATTGAAGCGAACACATCCTGTTGCTTCATATTGCCATTTTTCGACTCTGGCCAAAAAGAGAAGGGAATAGGGGAAAAGATAGGTCCCATTTCCAATTTCACCAAAGTCATGTGGAATATGCAGGGTCTAGAGCAGACTTTGGACCCACATCTGTAGGGCTTCCTTTCCATGTTTGCCTTAGCTCCAGAGGCCAGGAGGTTAAGAGGAGAGGGGCAGCTCTCTCCATGGAAGGGGCTTCCCAATGCAGCCCCAGAACTGTTTACATTGCGAAACTCCATGCCTGATAACTTTTAATGCAAGAGGGGTTAACCCTTAACACAGTTGGCAGGCAAAAAAAGATATGGCTGGAAGCTACTCACAAACCTTTGGCCAAAGGAGTCTGGCTCCCGATTGCATAGCGCAGGTGTTCTCAAACCCTTTCAGCTGCGGAACCCTTTTTCATAGAATCCTAGAGTTGGAAGAGACCTTGTGGGCCATCCAATCCAACCCCATTCTGCCAAGAAGCAGGAAAATCACAATCAAAGCACCCCTGACAGATGGCCATCCAGCCTCCGCTTAGAAGCCTCCAATAAAGGAGCCTCCACCACACTCCAGGGCAGAGAGTTCCATTGCTGAACAGCTCTCACAGTCAGGAAGCTCTTCTTGAAGCAAAAGTTCATTGTGGAGCCCCAAGAAATGTTTACATTTCATATATCAGACATGGGCAATTTTTTGGGGCACAGAGGCCGCATTTTGTTTTGAAATTTGACACGACGAGCAGGGCGACCTAATTCATGTGATCTAATTGGGAAAAAATGGGAAAATTCGTGTGAACTAATTGGGGGAAAAAACAAATTCCTATGTATGCTGCCCATACCTTGTTTGTAGTGCAAGAGAGAGAGAGAGAAAGAAAGATCAATACAATATTTAAAATGAAGAACAATTTTAACCAACATAAACTCAACAGTATTTCAGTGGAACACCCCAAGGGCCATCCAGTCCAACCCCCTTCTGGGATGCAGGAAAATCACAGTCAAAGCACCCCCAGCAGATGGCCATCCAGCCTTTGCAACCACAATGACGACAACAACAATAATAGGAGCAACCCTAGGGACAATCCAGTTGAACCTCCTTCTGCCATGCCGGAAAATCACAGTCAAAGCACCCCAGCAGATGGTCATCCAGCCCTTGCAGCAGCAGCAGCAACAACAACAACATATTGTCAAAGGCTTTCATGGCTGGAATCACTGGTTTGTTGTAGGTTTCTTCGGGTTATATGGCCATGTTCTAGAGGCATTCTCTCCTGACATTTCGCCTGCATCTATGGCAAGCATCCTGAGAGACTACCTCTGAGGATGCTATTATTATTGTTATTGTTGTATCCTCAGAGACTACCTCTGAGGATGCTTGCCATAAATGCAGGCGAAACGTCAGGAGAGAATACCTCTAGACCATGGCCATACAGCCCGAAAAAACCTACAACAACCCAGTGATTTCAGCCATGAAAGCCTTCGACAATTTGCCCAGTGGCTTTTGAGTTATGTTAATCCCACAAACATTACATTTTTATTTATATAGACTAGCCGCCCCCTGCCACGTGTTGCCCACATGGGGATTCTGTGTAGGAGGTTTGGCCCAATTCCATCGTTGATGGGATTCAGAATGCTCTGTGATTGTAGGTCAACTAGAAATCCCAGCAAGTACAACTCCCAAATGTCAAGATTCTATTTGCCCCAAACTCCACCAGTGTTCACATTTGAGCATATTGAGTATTCGTGTAGTTTGGTTCAGATCCATCATAGTTTGAGTCCACAGTGATCTCTGGATGTAGTTGAACTACAACTCCAAAACCAAAGGGCACTGCCCACCAAACCCTTCCAGGATTTTCTGTTGGTCATGGGAGAACTGTGTGCCAAGTTTGGTTCAATTTCATCATTGGTGGGGTTCAGAATGCTCTTTGATTGTAGGTGAACTATAAATCCTGGCAACTACCCCTCCCAAATGACAAAATGATTTTTTTTAGTGAAGGACATACATTTGGTTGTTAGGTGTCTTGTGTCCAAATTTGGTGTCAATTTGCCCAGCGGTTTTTGAGTTATGTTAATCCCACAAACGAACATTACATTTTTATTTATATAGATGTATATGAGACATAGCTGTGTTTTGTGTTCAGAACTCGAGTCTCCAAGATAGCTCATTAATTATATACCTATCGACCTTACATCCAAAAGAAACCCGGAATTGAAGCGCTAACACAAAAGACATAAAGTGTGTGGTCAAACCACCTGATTGTCAGGACTGGAAAAGTTGTAATAATTACCCTATAAAGTGAAGTTGCTGAAATTTATCTCCAATGCTGTTAAACAAGATATTGTTATTAACTCCCCAATGCGATCAATCAATCAATCAATGTTTTTGGGAAAAGGAATTTAATACCATTTAACAACTGACCACAAGGGAGCACTACAGGCACTGGAATACAATGAATACATTTGAGAGACCCCCTTCTGCATTGCCATATAATCCAGTTCAAAGCAGATAACCTGGATTTTATATGACAGTGTAGATGAGGCTGTTTTCAAAACAGCAATAGAGGATAGTCCAAATGCAGTAGTTATTGACAAATCTTTCTTTATTGAAAGTATATTGGCACACACATTGGGCAATGGTAGACAGGCTCCGAACCATTGCAGATTGGCATAAGAGGAAAGCTAGACTTTGGGAATTCATATAAAGAGCAACAAGTGAAAAATCTAGTAGTTTACAAATGCAAAATCAATAAGATAAAAATACCAGGTCTCCGAGAGCATTATCGCACCATGTTGTTATACCATCATAGCAACAAATTAGCTCCACTTGTGTCTCAGCCATACCACACAATGGCTGGGTCTATATTGCCATTTGGAACTGCATTATATGATCAGGATACACTCAAATAATGCACTATATGAGTCTACACCGGCCACGTAATGCAGTCCAGTGCAGTTAAACAGCATTATATAAGTCTATACTGACCATATAATGCAGTTTCACGTGTAGATCCAAGCAGTGTTTTTTTAAATAAAATAATTTTTATTGGTAAATAACATAAATGACTTGTCACATAAATGACCTTAAACACATATTTGACAAACAAATAATTAAAATATCCTAGACATACCTATGATACTGGTTCTTAATACAGTGAAAGTAGGTGAACATCATAACGAGAAAAGTAGGAGTATAGGAGCAAAGCGGAAAAGAAAGGGAAAACGTATAAGTGTATGTTTGTTGTGATGCTGGTTCCCCTTTTATTATTATTATTATTATTATTATTATTATTATTATTATTTTCTGCTTCTTCACTAGATCCAAGCAGTGTTGTTGACGTGCTGTTTTTATTTCACCCTGGGTACAATTTATTTATTATTATTTATTTACTTTATTTGTATACCGCTGTTCTCAGCCCTTAGGCGACTCACAGCGGTTAACAACAAGAACAGCAAAAATTCAATGCTACAATAACACGATATAAAAACAGTTAACATCATAACACATTATACAATAATATACAATTAACAACAATAGCCATTCACTAGCGTCTCGTCACTAAAAAACATGATCCAGATCCGTCATCCATTGTTCCATTCCTATGTTCATTACACTCATTGCACTATTCGAACGCCTGCTCAAACAACCAGGTTTTCACTTTTTTGCGGAATACCATTAATGATGGAGCTAGTCTAATGTCCGTGGGAAGGGCGTTCCACAGCCGAGGGGCCACCACCGAGAAGGCCCTATCTCTCGTCCCCACCAGCCGTGCCTGTGAGGCAGGCGGGATCGAGAGCAGGGCCTCCCCGGAAGATCTCAAAGTCCTGGTGGGTTCATAGGCAGAGATGCGGTCGGATAGGTAGCTTGGGCCGGAACCGTTTAGGGCTTTAAAGGTCAACACCAGCACTTTGAATTGAGCCCGGTAGCAAATCGGTAGCCAGTGGAGTTGGCGCAACAGGGGGGTTGTATGCTCCCTGCGCTCCGCTCCTGTTAGAATCATGGCTGCCGAGCATTGGACTAGTTGGAGCTTCCAAGCTGTCTTCAAAGGCAACCCCACGTAGAGAGCGTTGCAGTAGTCTAAACGGGATGTAACCAGAGCGTGGACTACCGTGGCCAAGTCAGACTTCCCAAGGTACGGGCGCAGCTGGCGCACAAGTTTTAACTGTGCGAATGCTCCCCTGGTCACCGCCGAAACCTGGGGTTCCAGGCTCAGCGATGAATCCAGGGTCACACCCAAGCTGCGAACCTGCGTCTTCAGGGGGAGTGCGGCCCCATCCAGCACAGGCTGTGACCCTATGCCCTGTTCGGCCTTGCGACTGACCAGGAGTACCTCTGTCTTGTCTGGATTCAGTTTCAACCCACTAATGTCCCCCTTTCCCTATAATTGCAATTATAATTCAGTAACTAGTTTATAGGCAGGTATCTCGAGGCCCTTCCAGACGGGTCCCTATATCCCAGGATCCGATCCCAGGTTTTCTGTTTATCCCAGATTATCTGGCAGTGTGGACTCATATAATCAGTTTACCAGGAAAATAAGATTCTGACTATAAATAGGTCAGCTGCTGTCCTCACCTTTTTGCCTTGTTTTTTACTCGTGTTCTATTTTGAAATGGTCATATGACTGGTCAAAATAAATAAATATTATTTATTTATGTATTTATTTATTTACTTCATTTATATACTGCTTTTCTCAGCCCTTAGGCGACTCAAAGTGGTTAACAACAGCAAAAATTCAATGCTAAACATCATAAAAACAGTTAAGGGACAGTTAAAACAGTAGCATAATAAACAATTAAGCATCAATATAACAAATCATTAGCGTCTCATCAGTAGAATCAAGATCCAATCTCATCATCCGTTATTCCGTGTTCCTATATTCATTACACTGCCTAATCAAATGCCTGCTCGAACAACCAGGCCTTCACTTTCCTCTGAAATGCCAATAGGGAGGGGGCTGATCTAATATCTGTAGGAAGGGCGTTCCACAGCCGAGGGGCCACCACTGAGAAGGCCCTGTCTCTCGTCCCCGCCAGGCATGCCTGTGATACAGGCGGGACTGAGAGCAGGACCTTCCCAGATGATCTTAATGTCCTAGCTGGTTCATAGGAGGAGATGCGTTTGCACAGGTAAGTAGGGCCAGAACCATTTAGGGCTTTATAGGCTAATGCCAGCACTTTGAATTGTGCCCAGTAGCAAACTGGCAGCCAGTGGAGCTGCCGCAACAGAGGAGTTGTATGCTCCCTGAGTGCCGCTCCTGTTAGTATCCTGGCTGCTGAGCGTTGGACCATTTGAAGCTTATGAGCAGTCTTCAAAGGCAACCCCACGTAGAGAGTGTTGCAGTAGTCTATACGGGATGTATTATTATTATTATTATTATTATTATTATTATTATTATCCAGTTTAAAGCAGAAAACCTGGGATTGGATCCTGGCATATAGGGCCTATCTGGAAGGGCCCTCAGGCCACATCTACACTGCCCTATAAATCTACATTATTACCTGCTTTAAACTGGATTATATGGCAGTGTAGACTCATATAATCCAGTCCAAAGTATATCATATGGATTATCTGCTTTGATATTCTAGATTATATGGCAGTGTAGAAGAGGCCTCATAAAGGTTTCTTCCATGAATGAGCCATAATTATGTTTAATTGCCACTTATATCCTGCTTATTACTTTTGTTTGCTGATACATCACCATAATGTTACATTATATTTCACAGAGATGCAATTTTGTCATAATAGTGCTCTTACGGTTACAAAATTTCAAAAGATTAGATGAATCAATATCAAAGTAAAGGTAATGAATGGGGACCAAATCCATATAAACAATGGAGAGGAGGGAGAAAAAGAGGGAAAGAAGGAGGGAAGGGGAGAAGGAAAGAAAGAAAGGTAGAGAAGGAAGGAAAGAGAGAAGGAAATAAAAAAAGTGAAAGAAAGAAGGAAAGAGAGATGGAAGGAAGGAGAGAAGAAGTGAAAGAGAAGGAGAAAGACATAAGGAAATGGAAGGGAGGGAATAGAGGAAGGAAAAGGAATGAAGGAAGGGAGGGAAGGAGAGAAGGAAGAAAAGAAGAGAAAGGAAGAGGAAAAGGAAGAGACAAAGGAGGAGAGGAGAAGGAGGTATATGAAGGAATAAAATAAGAAATGGTACTGATATGAAGAAAATGAAAAGGTGAAGAATTAAGAAGGAATGGACTGTAAAAATAAATAAATTATATAAAGGGTGAAGGAGGAAGAAGAGAAATAAAGAGAGAAAGAGGGAGGAAAGAAGGAGAGAAGAAACAAAGAGAAAAAAGGGAAGGAAGGAAGAAAGAAGGAAGAAAGGAAAGGAAGAAAGAAAAAGGAAGAAAGAGGAAGGAAGGAAGAAAAAAAGAGGAAAAAAGAAGGAGAGAAGAAAAAATTATGAGTATTTAATTGAGTAATAAGGTATATTCGATACAAACGTATAGAAAATAAATGAAGTATAATAACTTTAATGTGAGGTTTTTTCTTGTCTTTTATTAATTATGAAAGTGAATGGAGGATATAATGAAATGAACAGAGAAGTAAAGGGTAAGTGAGGTAATTATACATGTGAAATGAAACAAGTTATAGAAGGAATGAAAGAATTATTTATAGGTAAAAGTTAAAAGAAAAATATTTATATTAATTAGTATATCAAAAAACCAAACAACAATTTAGTGAAAATAAAATTAAAAATAAGTAATATAATATGTATGTAATCGTCTTTATGTAAATTACTTACTGAATTAAATCTCTCAATTATTTATTTATTTATGTTATTTATTTATGACTTAAGAAATTTAATTGCTAGAAAAAGTCTAGAATAAATAAGTATAGAAATTATTTAGTTCCTTATTTGACGTAATGAATTAATTAAAGACTTATATAAGTAGCATAACTATAGAGAGGGAAGGAAGGAAGGAAGGAAAGAAGGAAGTAAGTAACCAAAGAGCAAAGGGAGGGAGGAAAGAAACAGGTAGAGGAGAAAGGAAGAAGGGAAAGAAGAAGGAAAAGAAAAAGAAAAAGCTGCGTAAAAGAGAATACTAAATATCTGTTATCCTGGAGGAAATTTCAAATGGAATAATTGTGTGAAAAAGCCCTAAGAGGTACAGATTTTAAGAACTGGGCTTGATGGGTACAATAACACCATAAGAGGGAAGTGTAATCAACTTAATCTCCGTCGCCTTAGCTTGGCGCTAATGCCACCCCAAATGGCATTGGTCCTTTAGAAGGTTGCCCTTTATGTCAACACGGACACTTGGATGCTGCTTCAGGAAGGCCCGACGTTCGCGAGCGCGCCGGTTCTGGAACCAAATTTTTACCTAAAAGAAAGAAGAAGAGGACGTCAGAAACCGCATAGGAACTCTGCCCGCTTGCTCCTTTTTATAAGAATATAGACCCTATCGGGGGTTTTCTCGACAAAATTTGCTCCAAGGCTTGCCTTTGCTTTCCTCCACAGTTGAGGCCCCTTCTACACTGTCATATAATCCAGATTATATTATTTGAACTGGATTATATGAGTCTACACTGCCATATAATCTGGTTGGGAGTCAGCTGCATTAAAATCACTACTGACCGAAAGGTCATGAGTTCGAAGCAAGCTCCCGACCATTTGTCTAGCTTGCTGTCGACCTTTGCAGCCCGAAAGACAGTTGCATCGGTCAAGTAGGAAATTTAGGTACCGCTTATGCGGGGAGGCTGATTTAACTAATTTACGATGCCATAAAAATCTCCAGCAGTGTGCGAAAGAATGAGGAAGTACTCCATCGTTGTCACAAGTGGATGGTGAAGCGACAGCTCCCCCAGTGGCTGGAATTTGAACACACCCTCATGAAGTTGGAAAGTTAAAGAGCCTCTTTGTGTCTGTCCTTATATGTTGTGTATCTATGGCATTGAATTTTTACCATGTATGTGTGCATTGTGATCCGCCCTGAGTCCCCTGCGGGGTGAGAAGGGCAGAATACAAATACTGTAAACAAATAAATAAATAGAAAGCAGATACTGTATATAAACTGAGTTTTTCAGCACATTTTTAAGGCTGACAAAGCCCCCCTCAGCTTATACTCGGGACATCTTATACTCAAGTATATACGGTAATTTTATTGGTATCTAATTTTTATTTTTATTTTTGAAATGTACCAGTAGCTGCTGCATTTCCCACCCTCGGCTTATACTCAAGTCAATAAGTTTTCCCAGTTTTTTATGGTAAAATTAGGTCCCCCATTTTATATTTGGGTTGGCTTATACTCAAGTATATATAGTAATCTGGATTTTATACGGCAGTGTAGAAGGGGCCTCATATAATCCAGTTCAAAACAGATAATCCGGATTCAGAAACTGGATGATATGACAGTGTAGATCCAGCCTGAGAGAGTGTGACATGTCCAAGGGTCATTCAGTAGGTTTCCATGGCAGGGTTAGGATTCTACACTGCCCTATAAAATCTAGATTATCTGATTTGATAATCTGGATTAGATGGCAGTGTAGACTCATATAATCCAGTTCAAAGCAGATATTAATGTGGATTATCTGCTTTGATAATTTCGATTACATGGCAGTGTAGAAGGGCCCCCGAAGCACTGTATTCCAGTGTACACCATGCCGATTCTCAAACTTGTTATATAAGATAATAAAGGTAAAATGTATTGTTGAAGGCTTTCATGGCCGGAATCACTGGGTTGTTGTAGGTTTTCCGGGCTATATGGCCTCACTACCTCTGAGGATGCTTGCCATAGATGCAGGCGAAACGTCAGGAGAAAATGCCTCTAAAACATGGCCATATAGCTCGGAAAACCTACAACAACCCAATAAAGGCAAAGTTTTCCCTTAACATTAAGCCTAGTCATGTTCAACTCTGGAGTTAGTGCTCATCTCCATTTCTAAGCCAAAGAGCCGGCATTGTCCATAGACACCTCCAAGGTCATGTGGCCGGCATGACTGCATGGCGCCACTGGGGCTCCATAATAATAATAGTAGTAGTAGTAATAATAATAATTTGTGTGTTTCTGTCCTTTTAAGAGTTCAGTGTACACCATGCCGACTCTCATAACTTGTTATATAAGATAGTAAAGGTAAAGTTTTCCCTTAACATTAAGCCTAGTCATGTCCAACTCTGGAGTTGGTGCTCATCTCCATTTCTAAGCCGAAGAGCCGGCGTTGCCTGTAGACACCTCCAAGATCATGTGGCCAGCATAACTGTATGGAATGCTGTTGCCTTCCTGCAGAAGTGTTACCTATTGATCTACTCACATTTGCATGTTTTGAACTGCTGGGGCTAACAGTGGGAGCTCACCCCTGCTCACTGGATTCGAACCTCCAACCTTTCAGTCAATAAGTCCAGCAGCTCAGCAGTTTAACCTGCTGTGCCACCAGGGGGCTGTTTTATAAGATAGAAATATATAAATATGCCACCTGAGATGCAGCTCAGTTTCAGCTTTAGCTACTGGAATAGACAGATAGACAGATAGGTAGGTAGGTAGGTAGGTAGGTAGGTAGATAGGATAGGATAGGAGATAGATAGATCCCTTACCCGGTTCTCTGTGAGTCCCAGCAGCAGTGCCAAGTCCTTCACCTGCCCAGTACTAAGGTAGTAGGCTTGCTGGAAGCTCTTCTCCAGGACTTCCAGCTGAGCGGCCGAGAAGGGCACCCGGGGGTTCCGGGAGGCCGGGCAAGACCTGCCAGCCTTCTTCACCTCTGCGGAAAAAGAAAGTTTAATATATCCGATGACAACAGTTCTTGTCTTGGCTGCCAATTGTGCTGTAGTGATTTATTAAGACCATGAGACCAACCTGAACATCTGGAAACCAGAGTACAAAATCCTACAAAGCGTCTCTATTGTGGGAGAAAAATGGCATATAATCCAGATGATCAAAGCACGTAATCGACATTATCTGCTTTGAACTGGATTATATGAGTCTACACTGCCATATAATCCAGTTCAAAGCAGATAATCTGGATTTTATTTGGCAATGCAGAAGGGGCCTTGGTCTCCTTTGTCTGGATATGTTCCACCTTGTCCATTTCCACCTTGAACTGTGGTGCCCAGAACTGGACACAGATTAATTTCAGAATAGAATTGGGCTACGACTTCCCTTAATCTGGACACAATATTCCTGTTGATCGAGTCTAGAATCATACTCACTTTTTAAGTTGCTGGATCACACTGTTGTCTCATTTATTATTGTTATTATTATTTACTGACACAAAAACACAGTATGTCACAGCAAACGAGATCTATATGCTGGATTTCATATCACAAGATCACAAATTGAACATTATTATTATTGTCAAAGGCTTTCATGGCTGGAATCACTAGGTTCTTGTGGGTTTTTCCGGGCTATAGGGCCATGTTCTAGAGGCATTCTCTCCTGACGTTTCGCCTGCATCTATGGCAAACATCCTCACTACCTCTGAGGATGCTTACCATAGATGCAGACAAAACGTCAGGAGAAATGCCTCTAGAACATGGCCCTATAGCCCAAAAAACCCCACAATAACCTTATTATTATTATTATTATTATTATTATTATTATTATTATTTTTACTTATACACCATTTTATCTCTCCCGAAGCAAAATTTCAGAAGGTTATGCCAGAAGAAGCCTTACTTGGAGCATTGGGAGGCTTGCAGCGAGTACAGTTGATCCAAGAGCAGATTTGGACCTCCTTGGCATCTCTGGATGGTTCTTTGGAATCCTTTTTCTCTCCTTCAGAACCATCCACAGCCAGGATGGAACGGATGGAGAAATCGGCCAGGCGCCGAGAAGCTGTGGACAGGTCCAAGACCTTCTTCTGAGGAGCCACCTCAGTGTTGGAAAAGGACCTCATAGGAAGAACTTCAGCCGGACTATCCATGTTGGCCATCCTTCTCAGCGGGCCCTGGTTTTGGAAAGCAGCTGCAAACACCTCCAGCTCCACCTATTTAAGAGCAGAGCTGAGATTTTGAAGGATTTAGCCCAAACCAATCCATGGCCCTGTTGGGAAGGAATGAGGTCATCTGGAGATTGGATTGGAGAGCAATTATGAGATGAAAAGGTTTCCTCTTACTCGGAGTGACACTTGATCCCACAAGTTTGAAAAGTGGCTAGCAACCAGGTTGGCCTCCCTCCCTCTCCATCCCCTTCATTTCTAAAACAAGAGGATATAGTTGCTTTACATAAGGCAGGGTCTACTGGCAGCGACTCAAGAGCTGACATCTCAATCTAGCAGGGTCCAAGAAAGTCAAAAAAGAGAGGACCAAGGAGATCAGACATAAATGATGCTCACAGGTAAATCAGGTGAGGCAGATCCAGAGTCATGAAGCAGATCAGGACTCAAGAAAAAACATACCCTATTTAATGTATTGTCGAAGGCTTTCATGACTGGAATCACTGGGTTGTAAGTTTCTTTCGGGCTATATGGCCATGTTCTAGAGGCATTCTCTCCTGACGTTTCGCCTGCATCTATGGCAAGCATCCTCAGAGGCAGTCAAAGGCTTTCATGGCTGGAATCACTGGGTTGTTGTAGGCTTTTTCGGGTTATATGGCCATGTTCTAGAGGCATTTTTTCCTGATGTTTCGCCTGCACCTATGGCAAGCACCTTCAGAGGTAGTCGAAGTCTTTCATGGCCAGAGTCATTGGGTTGATGTAGGTTTTTTTGGGGCTATATGGCCATGTTCTAGAGGCATTCTCTCCTGATGTTTCGCCTGCATCTATGTCAAGCATCCTCAGAGGTAGTCGAAGGCTTTCATGGCCGGAATCAGTGGGTTGTTGTAGGTTTTTTCGGGCTATATGGCCATCCTCAGAGGTAGTGAGGATGCTTGTCATGGATGCAGGCAAAACGTCAGGAGATAATGCCTCTAGAACATAGCCATATAGCCTGAAAAAACCTACAACATGCCCTATTTACTCAAATCTAATGCTCACCTTTTGGGGCTAAATGACCTCACCAAAATTTGGGTGCCCATTATGTTTATGCAATATGGTAATCTCAAGCCCTTTCAACACTGCCCTATAATTCAGATTATCAAAGAGATAATCCACATTATCTGCTTTGAACTGGATTATATGAGTCTATATTGCCATATAATCTGGATTTTATATGGCAGTGTAGAAGGCCCTGAGACATAGCCAAAGGGGAAGCTGCTTCAGAAGCTCCTCTTTGAGGGATGTCATCTCTCATTTAATTGCATTGACTCAATGCTATGGGATCCTGGGATTTGTAGTTTGGTGTGGCATCAAAATTCTTTGTCAGAGAAGGCTCAAATGACAAATGTCAAATGACAGCCCCCATGACTTCATAGCATTGAACCATGGCAGTTAAAGTAGATTCATTCTACAGCATAGATGCATCCCAAGTTTTTCCGTTCAGGGCCCTTCCACACAGCACTATATCCCAGAATATGAAGGCAGAAAACAGCACTTGCGATGTGCAGCTTTTGCCTTTCCTGAAGCCAGCTTGCTGTGGAATCAGACAGGGGTCTATTTTTTCCATAATTCTATGCAAAATAAGTCTCTCCAGAACTTTGTAGAGGTGGCACAACAGGGAGATTGGTCGATAGCTTTTTGGGTCATTACGGTCTTTGCCTGCCTGGCTTCAAGATGGCGATGACTCTTGCTTTCCTCCAGATTTTGGGGATCTGACAGGATGCAGAGCAGTTGTTCATCAACTCCAGCAGCCAGCGTCTTGCTTTTGGACCAAAGTTCTTGATTTGTTCCATCCGTAGGTCATCCAGGCCAGCTGCTTTGCCATTTTTACATTTATTGAGAGCCATGTCCAATTCAGTAGATGTAAAGGGTTCATGAAAGTTGTTGTTCTCAATCTCTGGTTGTCTGGTTATTGGTTTCTTTCCTACTTTGGTGGCAAGGTTGGGTTTCCCTATTTGTCATTGTTTGCATTTTCTTTGATGTTTATTACCTGTTTGCTGTATTTTACTTTGCTGTATTGTAACTCTTGAGCTTGGCCTCATGTTAGCTGCCCCAAGTCTCCTTTGGGGAGACGGTGGCGGGGTATAAATAAAGTGATTATTATTATTATCATTTAGATGCAAAATTTCCCTGCATCATTTTTGTTCTACCCAGGGAATATGGGCTGAGGTTTTTCAAACATTTTGCCACAATCATGCAATTCAGGCATTCTTTCAAGGCCTTCCTCTACTTCGTAATATTGGGACTGCAGCAGAAGGATATTATCGTTCCAGGAAGAGTGGCGGAAGAATATTGGATGCAGTGATGGGTTTTGCTATCTATTAAATGAGACAATTCAAGTGCTGTTTCATTAAGAAGAAGAAGAAAAAGGAGGAAGAGGAGAAGAGGAAGAAGATAAGGAAGATGAAGAAGAAGGAGAAGAAGCAGGTGAAGAGAAAGAAGAGGGAGCGGAAGGAGGAGGAGCAAACAGAGAAGAGGAAGAAGATAAGGAAGAAAGGAAAGAGGAAGAAGTGGAAGAGGAAGAATAAGAGAAGGAAGAAGAAGAAGAAAGGTGAAGGTTGGACCATTGGCAATTTGGGACATTCAAGAGGAAGGAGAACGAGAAGAAGTGTGAAGGACCAGAGCCGCTTTTATCCCTCTGTAATTTTTATTTATTTATTTACAGTCTTTATATACCGCCCTTCTTACCCCTGGGGGGACTCAAAGAGGTTTACACATAAACAATAGCAAGATTCAATGCCTTACGTTGGGCACCGATACAATGCCAATACAATTACAATAGTAAAACCACAATTAAACATACATCACAATTAAAACAATACATCAAAAAGCATTAAAACAATAAAACAGTCTCGTCAGTTGACTTGCCGTTCCAGTCAACATCCCTCTAAAATGCTACATACATCTACTGTCCGAAGGCCTGGTTCCAGAACCATGATTTTAATTTTTTTCTAAAAGCCAGGAGGGAGGGAGCGGATATTACCTCATTTGGGAGTGTGTTCCATAGGCGGGGGGCCACAGCCAAGAAGGCCCTGTCTCTCGTCCCTGCCAGACGCATCTGTGCTGTTGACGGAAGCGAGAGCAGGGCCTCCCCGGATGATCTTAGATTACGAGGTGTGACGTAGAGGTGGATACGTTCGGACAAGTAAGCTGGGCCAGAACCGTATATATAATTACATTATATCAGCCTCATGTGATAACATCCCTAGACTGGGAAGCATCCCCTTCTCAAGGACTAAGCTTGCTATTCCTTGAGGAGATAGGACTTGAACGCACAACCCTAAAGTGTTGAATCAGGACATCTTCAGAGACAACATGGTCCTTCATGCCAACTGGGGGCCCTTCCACACAGCCATATAACCCAGAATATCAAGGCAGGAAATCCCACAATATCTGCTTTGAACTGGAATATATGGCAGTGCGGACTTTGAACTTGATTATTTGAGTCGCCACTCCCAGATAATCTGGGATCAGATCCTGGGATATTGAGGCAGTGTGGAAGGGGGTCTCATATAATCAGAGTTCAAAGTGGATAATGTGGATTATCTGCTTTGATAATCTGGATTATATGGCAGCATGAATTCTCTAAAAATCCTGGGATTTTTAGTTTGGCTCTCTTGGGTAAAAAAGGCAAAAGCCTGGTAAACCCACAGTTCCTCTGACCCCATTGAGCCATGGCACTTAAAAATGGTGTCAAACTCCATCAGTTCTACAGTGTGGTCTGGTCCTGGATTCTCGAACTCTAGTTTAGCTCTTCTCCATTTGGCTTCCATTGGCCCTCTTCTTATTTAATGCTCTCATCCTCCTTTCATGTCGTCCTTGTCGCCCCGAATCATATTTCCTAGGAGCTTCGGTTGCCACGGACATTTCCCTGCTTTTGCACAGCGTTGTCAAGAGAAAACCTGGTCCATCCATCGGTTTTGGGATTAAAGATCTAGAAAACACACAAAAGAAAGTGGGGGCCAACGAGAACACATTTAACTAATTGCCTCCTGCCTCTCTAATCCTAAACGGAGGAGGCTTCGTAACCCAATCTTTGCTGCACCTCATTGCACAATAAGCCTCAGAGGCAGGCCGCTCAAAGCAGGAAAGGACTCAGGTTGGGTGGGGAAACTGGCCAGTTGACACGCTGTTTAAAGGACCCCAAAAAGAGGGTTTCATAATTATAGGACAGTACTTTGGGAGGCTGTGTAGTTTTTAATATATTTTAATATTTTATGTTCATGACACGAAATATTGAATGTTTTTTTTATATTCCTACTAGAGCATATACCTGGCATTGTCAGGGTATGCATCTTCATTGTGGCTCATTATTTCCTTCCTCCATTTCCCTCATACACATTCCCCTCTTCCTTCCTTTTCTTTCTTTCCCTCACTTTCCCCTCTTCTTCTTTCTTTCCCTTATTCATTTCCCCCTTTTCTTTCTTCCCTTCCCCTCATGCACTTTCCCCTTTCTTTCTTTCCGTCCTTCTTTCCTTTCTTTCCCTCATACACTTTCCCCTATTCTTCTTTCTTTCTTTTCTTCCTTTCTTTCTCTCACACACTTTCCCCTTTCTTTCGTTCCACCCTTCTTTCCTTTCCTTCCCTCATACACTTTCCCCCTTTCTTTGTCTTTCCTTTCTTTCCTTCATACACTTTACCCTCTTCTTCTTTCTTTTCTTCCTTCACTTTCCTTCTTTCTTTCTTTCCTCCCTTTATCTCATACACTTTTCCTTTTTCCTTTCTTTTCTTCCTTTCTTTCTCTCACACACTTTCCCCTTTCTTTGTCTTTCCTGTTTCCCTCATACACTTTACCCTCTTCTTTCTTTTCCTCCTTCACTTTCCTTCCTTCCTTCTTTCTTTCTTCCCTTTATCTCATATACTTTCCCATTTTTTCTCATTCTTTTCTTCCTCCATTTCCCTCATACACATTGCCCTCTTCCTTCCTTCTTTCTTTCCCTCAAATACTTTCCCCTTCTTCTTTCTTTCCTTTATTCATTTTCCCTTTTCCCTCATGCACTTTCCCCTTCCTTCCTTTCTTTATCTCATACCCTTTTATCTTTTTTTCTTTCCATCCTTTTCTTTCTTTCCCTCATACAATTAACCCTCTTCTTCTTTCTTTCCTTTATTCACTTTCACCTTTTCTTTCTTTCTTAACTTTCTTTCCCTCATATTTTCCCTTTTCTTCCTTTCTGTCCTTCTTTTCTTTCTTTCCCGCATACACTTCCACTTTTTCTTTTTGTTTCATTCTTCTTTCCCTCATTCACTTTCCCCTCTTCTTCTTTTTTCCCTAGTACACTTTCCCTTTTCTTTTCTTCCGTCCTTCTTCCCTTTCTTTCCCTCAATACTTTACCCTCGTCTTCTTTTTTCCTCATACACTTTCCCTCTTTCTTTCTTTCTCATCTAAACTCCTTTCTTTCATTCCGTCCTTCGTTCCTTTCTTTCCCTCATATACTTTCCGCCTTTCTTTTTCTTTCCTTCTCCCCTTTCTTCCCTCATACACTTTCCTTCTTTCTTTTTGTTTCCTTCTTCCCTTCCTTTCCCTCATACACTTTCCCCTCTTCTTCTTTCTTTCCCTCATTCACGTTCTCCTTTTTTCTTTTTTTCTTCCCTTTCTTTCCCTCATACACCTTATCCCTTTCCTTCCTTCCTTCCTCCATTTCCCTCATACTTTCCCTGCTCCCTTCTTTCTTTTTTCCTCACACGTTCCCTGCTTTTTCCTTCTTCCCTTTCTTTCTCTCATTATTTTCCCCTCTTCTTTCTTTCTCTTTCCTTGCTTTTTTCCTTCTTTACTTTCTTTTCCTCATTCATTTTTCCTTCTTCTTTCTTTCCCTCATTCACTTTCCCCTCTCTTTCTCATCCTTCTGTTCTTTCCCTTTTCCATCTTTCCTCTCTTCCACAGTCCTCTTTCTTCCTGTCTTCCCTTGAATTCCATTATACTCTTATCTTTCTTTCTTTCCTTTTTCTTTCCTCTTTGTCCATTCTTTCTTCCCTTCCTTTCTCTTCCTTCCACTTTTTTGTCCCATTCCTCCCTTCCTTCTCTTTCTTTCCTTCCTCCATTTTCCTCATAAACCTTCTCCCTCTAAATTTTCTCCCTTCCCTTCCTTTTCCCCTTGCTTTCCCTCATACACCTTCTTCTTTTTTTCTTTCCTTCCTCCATTTCCCTCATCCTTTCCCTGCTTCTTTTTCTTTTTTTCCTCACACATTCCCCGCTTTTTCCTTCTCTTTCTTTCCCCCATTTCCCCCATTCCCCTCTTCGTTCTCTTTCCTTCTTTCATTTCTTTCCTTTTTCCCTTTCTTTCTCTCATACACTTTCCCTTCTTCTTTCTTTCTTTCCTTCCTTTTCCTCATTCATTTTCTCTTCTTTCTTTCATTCCCTCTTTCATTTCCCCCTCTTCTTTCTTTCCTTCTTTCCTTTTCCTCATTCATTTTCTCTTCTTCTTTCTTTCTTTCCCTCATACACTTTCTCCTCTTCTTTCTTTCCTTCCTTTTCCTTTCATTTTCTCTTCTTCTTTCTTTCGTTCCTTCATACACTTTCTCCTCTTCTTTCTTTCCTTCCTTTTCCTCATTCCTTTTCTCTTTTTCTTTCTTTTGTTCCCTCTTTCATTTCCCCCTCTTCTTTCTTTCCTTCTTTCCCTTTCCTCATTCATTTTCTCTTCTTCTTTCTTTCGTTCCCTCATACACTTTCTCCTCTTCTTTCTTTCCTTCCTTTTCCTCATTCATTTTCTCTTCTTCTTTCTTTCGTTCCCTCATACACTTTCCCCTCTTCTTTCTTTCCTTCCTTTTCCTTTCATTTCTCTTCTTCTTTCTTTCGTTCCCTCCTTCATTTTCCCCTCTTCTTTCTTTCTTTCCTTGCTAGACCTTTCTCCTTTTCCTTCTCTTCCTTCCCTCTTTTTCCTTTTTCTTCCTTCCCTTTCTTTCCTTCCTCCCGTCCCTCATCTACCTGTTGCCTAGCAACAGCCAATCAGCTTTGTTCTTTTCCTTTCCCTTCTGTTCTGGGCCCGAAAGGGACTATTCTTTTACTTCAAGCCTATCAATTATGTTAAGTTAGAGCGTGAAGTGCCTCTGTGCCAAATTTAGTCCGGATCCATTGAGCCACGGAGGAGCCTTTGTGGTACAAACCAACAAACATACTTTGCCTTTCCGTAAAAACTACATTACCCACAACTGATTGCAAACGGCAGCCATTTGTAAACGAAAGCCGTGTTCTGATAGGCTGGGGAGGGAGTGACGTCAGTGGCAAACGGCAGCCATTTGTAAGCGGTGGCTGTGTTCTGATAGGCTGCGGAGGGAGTGACGTCAGTGGCTGGGCTCGAAAACATCTTCAGCTAGAAACGCGAAAGGGAGGGGGTAAAGAGGAAGGAAGTGACGTAAGTCGAGACAGGAAGACTACATTACCAAGGAGCACTTTTCTCTCTGCGCATGCGCAGTGGTAGGTCATTAAAAATTTTGGAGGAATTTGCGTCGGCGGATATGGTGACTTCATGTAGGAAAACTAAAGAAGTGTTTGGCTTCTTTTGGTGAAGAAGTGAGCGAGGGTTCGTCGGTAAGAGAAGGGAAAAGGAGCGTGGGGCCTAGTGACTGTCAAGGAGCCTTATTGGGAGTAATGGGTTGTCATGGCAACAAGAAGGGGATGAGGTCATTGCGAGGGGGGGGGCTTTCCTAGAGGAGGGAAAACAGCCCATTAGAAAGGGACATGGGAATCTTAGGCCCAGTCCACACATTATCTTCCTTGAACTGGAATATATGGCAATGTGGACTCAGATAACCCAGTTCAAAGCAGATCTTGTGGGTTATTCTGCCTTGATATTCTGGGTTATATGGCTGTGTGGACAAGGCCCTCAGATAACCCAGTTCAAAGCAGATCTTGTGGGTTATTCTGCCTTGATATTCTGGGTTATATGGCTGTGTGGACAAGGCCCTCAGATAACCCAGTTCAAAGCAGATCTTGTGGGTTGTTCTGCCTTGATATTCTGGGTTATATGGCTGTGTGGACAGGGCCCTCAACCCAGTTCAAAGCAGATCTTGTGGGTTATTCTGCCTTGATATTCTGGTATATGGCTGTGTGGACAGGGCCCTCAGATAACCCAGTTCAAAGCAGATCTTGTGGGTTATTCTGCCTTGATATTCTGGGTTATATGGCTGTGTGGACAGGGCCCTCAGATAACCCAGTTCAAAGCAGATCTTGTGGGTTGTTCTGCCTTGATATTCTAGATTATATGGCTGTGTGGACAGGGCCCTCAGATAACCCAGTTCAAAGCAGATCTTGTGGGTTATTCTGCCTTGATATTCTGGATTATATGGCTGTGTGGACAGGGCCCTCAGATAACCCAGTTCAAAGCAGATCTTGTGGGTTGTTCTGCCTTGATATTCTGGGTTATATGGCTGTGTGGACAGGGCCCTCAGATAACCCAGTTCAAAGCAGATCTTGTGGGTTGTTCTGCCTTGATATTCTAGATTATATGGCTGTGTGGACAGGGCCCTCAGATAACCCAGTTCAAAGCAGATCTTGTGGGTTATTCTGCCTTGATATTCTGGATTATATGGCTGTGTGGACAGGGCCCTCAGATAACCCAGTTCAAAGCAGATCTTGTGGGTTGTTCTGCCTTGATATTCTGGGTTATATGGCTGTGTGGACAGGGCCCTCAGATAACCCAGTTCAAAGCAGATCTTGTGGGTTATTCTGCCTTGATATTCTGGATTATATGGCTGTGTGGACAGGGCCCTCAGATAACCCAGTTCAAAGCAGATCTTGTGGGTTATTCTGCCTTGATATTCTGGGTTATATGGCTGTGTGGTTATTCTGCCTTGATATTCTGGGTTATATGGCTGTGTGGACAGGGTCCTCAGATAACCCAGTTCAAAGCAGATCTTGTAGGTTATCTGTCTTGAGATTCTGGGTTATATGGCTGTGTGGACAGGGCCCTCAGATAACCCAGTTCAAAGCAGATCTTGTGGGTTATTCTGCCTTGATATTCTGGGTTATATGGCTGTGTGAACAGGGCCCTTAGTAGGCCATGAATTGACATGAGCCCAGAATGTGATACAGCAGCTAGGAAGGTCAATGTGATTCTAAGCTGCATCAGTAAGAATTACGAAGGTTGAATGAAAAGTAATGCCTCCACCTTCGTAACTCCTCAACAGATGGCAGTCCTGGTATTCGGCAGGTACTGGCTTGTTCAGTAAACTCTCCTCTGCAGTTCCAGTTTTGCGGGGAGCCTTAGCATTGAATGGTTGTGTTGTTAAAGTGCAAAGTATGGAACCCTGTGCAGACGGTCGGTCAATGCAACTTAAGCAACGTGCAGTCATTGAATTCTTGACAGCAGAAGGTGTCACCCCAAAGGAGATTCATCAGAGAATGCAGGCTGTTGATGGGGATTGTGTAGATGTGAGTACTGTGCGTCGCTGGATGAGTGAGTTTAAAGATGTTGAGATAGGAGCATCTGACTTGCGTGACAAACAAAGAGTTGGACGTCCTGTGACAGCAACCACTGAGTTTCACAAGCAAAAGGTTGACAGATTGATTCAGGACAATCGTCGTATCACTCAGAGAGAATTTTCAAGCATAATCGGCATTTCACAAGAATGTGTGGGTCACATTATTGCTTTGCTTGGCTATCGGAAGATCTGTGCACAATGGGTGCACTGCAGAACTTCAGAGACTGGATCTCACCACCGTATGGCATCCTCCATACGGTCCAGATTTATCACCGTCTGACTTCCATCTGTTCCCGATAATGAAAGAAGATATGTGGGGACATCATTATGCTTCTGATGAAGTCGTTGAGAGAACTGAGGTGCTGGTTGCGGAAACAAGAGTGTCGACTTCTTCTGTGACGGCTGTCCGTTGTTGGGCAAATAAGTTTAAAGATGTTGAGATGGGAACATCTGACTTGCGTGACAAAGAGTTGGACGTCCTGTGACAGCAACCAACAAGTTTCACATGCAAAAGTTTGAAAGCTTGATTCAGGACGATCGTCGTATCAGAGAGAAATTTCAAGCATAATCGGCATTTAACAAGAACGTGTGGGTCACATTATTGCTTTGCTTGGCTATCGAAAGATCTGTGCACAATGGGGACGTTGAGAGAACTGTGAGAACGCTGGTTGCGGAAACAGAGTGTCAACTTCTATGACGGCTTCAGAAAACTTGTTCATCGTTGGCAGAAATGTATCCAATTGTCTGGTGATTATGTGGAAAGGTGAATAGTGGTAGTTAAAGAGCGCATTCTAAGGATTATCTCTGCATTTGATTTATTAAAATATTCCCATCCAAACCCAAGTAATGAAGGTGGAGGCATTACTTTTCATTCAACCCTTGTAGAAGGGGGCCAATGGGGCATTTAGGAATTTTGGAACTCGCAATCCAAGCTCTCCTGACAGATGGCAGATAATATGGATCTACTTTGATAATCTGGATGACATGGCAGTATAGATGTATCCTGGGAGTTTCCTTATTGCAATGTTGCTTTCCATGCTTCCTTTTAATAGGTCTTGATCTCATTTACTGGAGTTTGGCTATTGGAGAGGCCAGAGGTCAGGAACCATGGCGAATGTGAGCAGCGCAGGAGACCCAGGTCTTGCTCGGATGAGCATCGCATCCCAATTCTTTGCCGGAGAGGAGACTACTGCCATTGACACCATGACCACCTCCGAAAGGGTAAGGTGGCATTCCTAAAGGGAGGATCTGGGTCTAAAATAGTGGTTCCCAACCTGTGGGTTGTGTTATTTTTTGTTTAATTTTGTGGTACTTACTTTGAAAGTAGTTGTTATGCTCCACAAACTTTTTTTTTGTGACAGCCACAAACTATGTCGAATTGGTTGAGACTCTATGAGATACTACTTCGACGACCTGGCTTTTTGTAATTGTATGATCTGTATTTTAATGTATTTTATGTATTAATGTATTATGATGCTATTATGTTTATCCTACTTGTGTATGAATTTCCTCCTGTTAGCTGGCCTGACTCCCTCTTCGGAGGTCGAGAAAAGCTCTAAATAAATAATAAATAAATACTAATTGAAAACTATAGCAAACCTTCCCACAAAATCAAAGTTTTTGCAGTTTATTCAACCTTTTCCATGTTTTTATGATAGAACCAATTAGAAAATGACTTTTTAAACCCAGGAACAAAAATCGTGTTACATAGTGTTATCATATGCTAATTGCATTTACTTCTGCTAAATAGAGGCAATACATTTTTGCAACACATTTTCAAACGGAAATCTGGACTTTTCTTACTTTCAGCTCAAGATTGTTTAATATTCTCTCCTATGACCTTTTATAATAGTCAGTACTAGAAATGTTCACGTATGCATACCTGTCTATTCAAAGATTGAAATAGAGAGAGGATTTTTTTATTTATTTATCGTGTCAGGAGCAAACCAAACAGTGGTATTGCATTTTTAACAAACAAACAAGACATGAAGTTTGCAAGCTTGGTAGTTGATTAAATGTCCTTTGACCAGTATCTGGCCACTTGGAGTGCCTCTGGTGTTACTCTAAAAAGGTCCTCCATTGTGCATGTGGCAGGGCTTAGGTTGCATCGCAGCAGATGGTCTGTAGTTTGCTCTTCTCCACACTCGCATGTCGTGGACTCCACTTTGTGGCCCCATTTCTTAAGGTTGGCTCTGCATCTCATGGTGCCAGAGTGCAGTCTGTTCAGCGCTTTCCAAGTCGTCCAGTCTTCTGTGTGCACAGGGGGGAGTCTCTCATTTGGTATCAGCTATTGGTTGAGGTTCTGGGTTTGAACCTGCCACTTTTGGACTCTCGCTTGCTGAGGTGTTCCAACGAGTGTCTCTGTAGATCTTAGAAAACTATTTCTTGATAGATAGACAGATGATAAAAGTCCTATTATGCCTTTAGCACTGATTCCGGTGTTGTTGATTTTTAAAAATTTGTTCAAACAGGTTGTGGATTTGCTAAACCAAGCAGCCTTAATCAGCAATGAATCGAAAATCACAATTCTCAAGCAGGTAAGTGACTGCATTGCATGTTTCTGAGACTGGAACCTCACTTGGCTCTGTTTAAATCAGATTATTTGGACCTCATCTCCCATAATCACTCATCTGAGTGCATCTTGTTTAGCAGGACCCAGCAGGAGCTGATATCTCCAAATATTTATTTATTTACTTACAGTATTTATATTCCGCCCTTCTCATCCCGCAGGGGACTCAGGGTGGATTACAATGCACGTATACATGGCAAACATTCAGTGCCTTTAGACATACAGCGTATATAGACAGACACAGAGGCAATTTATCATTCCAGTTTTCCGGCTTCATGAGCATATGTTCGATTCCAGCTACAGGGGGAGCTGTTGCTTAACCATCCACTTGTGACACCGAGTCCTTGATGGAGTACGTCCTCATTCTTATGCTTGCTGCTGGAAAGTTTTATGGTGTCATAAATTAGTTAAATTAGCCTCCCTGCATAAAACAGTACCTAAATTTCCTACTTGACAGATGCAACAACCTACAAAGCCCTGAACGGTTTGGGACCCGTCTACCTGCGTGACCGCATTTCTGTGTACGAACCCACATGATCTCTTCGATCATCTGGAGAGGCCCTGCTTGCGCTCCCACCTCCTTCGCAGGCGCGTTTGGTGGGGATGAGAGTGAGGGCCTTCTCGATGGTGGTCCCCTGACTCTAGAACTCACTTCCCAAGGACATCAGACATGCCCCAACTCTGGCAGTCTTTAGGAGGAGCCTGAAAACGTGGTTGTTCTAGTGTGCCTTCCCAGAAAAAGGAAAACTCTCAGCAGTATGCCCTCAAAATGCACTTTAGCATTGATTTAGGACTGACTGCATTCCCTCATCTCTTTTTGAAAACCCTATACCAGTTATATCCTACCTTGTTCATGCTCAGCGTTATTTTTTAAATTTTTTAATTATTACATTTGGCCCTGCCATTGATTTTTTTAATTGCTTGTGTGTTATTGTTTATTGTTTTGTCTATGTGATTTATATTCATTGTATTGCATTGATAGTTTTGTTATTGCCTTCGTTTATTGATGTACTGTGGGCTTGGCCTCATGTAAGCCGCACCGAGTCTCTTGGGGAGATTTTTTTTTTGTCGTGTTGTCGTGTCAGGAGTGACTTGAGAAACTGCAAGTCGCTTCTGGTGTGAGAGAATTGGCCGTCTGCAAGGACGTTGCCCAGGGGACGCCCAGATGATTTGATGTTTTTATCATCCTTGTGGGAGGCTTCTCATGTCCCCGCATGAGAAGCTGGAGCTGATAGAGGGAGCTCATCCACCTCTCCCTGGATTTGAACCTGCAACCTGTTGGTCTTCAGTCCTGCCGGCACAGGGGTTTTACCCACTGCGCCATCGGGGGCTCCATCTTGGGGAGATGATAGCGGGGTATAAATAAAGATTTTTTATTATTATTATTATTATTATTATTATTATTATTATTAACTGTCTTTCGGGCTGCATAAGTCAACAGCAAGCTAGGCTATTAATGGTTGGGAGCTCACTCCGACCTGGGCTGGCTTCGAACTCATGACCTCTCGGTCAGTAGTGATTTAATGCAGCTGGCTACTAACTAGCTGTGCCACAGCCCAGTCCTAGCAAATAGCAAAGATTTTTAAAGAATCTGTTGGTGCAGCAGAAATATTCTGGGTGTTTCATGTTTGAATCCATTAACCTTTCTTCCCCTGTTTTTCTTCCTTTCTCAGGTCCAAGAACTGATTATAAACAAGGACCCCACCTTACTGGATAATTTCCTGGATGTAAGTATTTGTTGATGTGTGATATAGCCAGTGTCTTCCTCCCATTTCTTTGGACCTCAGACTGTAGGAATTGCTGCTTGCTTGGTTCTGTCATCTGAGGGAAGCCTACCCCTTACTCCTTTCCCAACAAGAATAGTGGCATTAGAGAAAGGAAGACAGTTATTTACGTGTGTTGGTTCAGATGTCAGTCTTGAAAGTGAGCAGTCTGGCACCAAAGCAAACTCACACTTTTCCACTTGGAACAGTTTTGGAAATTCTGCCAGACAGCATCATGCAAGACACCAACTGCCACTCTGGACCAGAGTGAAGGGGGGGCAGGGGGGCAGGAGACAGTTCCATCTTCTCTCCTGTGCATTTCTAATAATATAATGTAATGTAATATAATATATTGTATATACATATAATATTTATAATATTATAATGTAATGCAATATAATAATACTACTAATAATATTATATTATAATTATATATTTATATTACATGTAATATTACTAATAATATTACAATATAATGATACTAGCCGTCCCCTGCCAGGTGTTGCTGTGGCCCAGTCTGGTGATCTGGAAAATAAAGTAATGAGAAAGTGTTGGTTTCTAATATATTTAATTTTTTATGCTTGTGGGTAAATAGTATTTCTTTTTGTTTCTTTGTCAGTGTTGATGTGAAGATTGTCTGGTTTGCCTACTCTGGAACATGCAACATATAATTGTCCTTCTTTAAGGGTCCCTTTCAAATCTATGATACTATATCTGTGTGTGTATGAATAATATATATCTATTAGGCCTGGGTAACAACGGAAAAAATTGTTTCTAAAATCGATTCGTTTTTTGGGGTTTTTTGCGTTTCGATATTTAAAAGAATTCCGAAATTTTCCTTTTAAAAAGTTTGATATTTACGAAATTTCGTTAATATTAACGAATCAATTCGTTAAAATGGCGGACGCAGTTGCGCAACGTGAAAATAATAGTTTTAAATAATAGTTTTAACCTCGGAGAAGGAAAGAGGGGGGAAAGAGAGAGAGAGGAGGGGTGAGATCTCTATTCTGGTTTGACAATGCTTCTCAATAATAATAATAATAATAATAATAATAATAACAACAAACCACTTTCTGCCTTCGTGCATGTAAGGCACAGTGAAAGCACTACTGAAAGATGGCCATCCATTCTTAATAATAATAATAATAATAATAATAATAATAAAATATAATAAATATAATAGTTTTAACCTGGAGAAGGAAAGAGGGGGGAAAGAGAGAGAGAGGAGGGGTGAGATCTCTATTCTGGTTTGACAATGCTTCTCAATATATATATATAAATCTGTTAGGTTGGTTCAACCGGACAGCAAAACTCCACAACCCCCCAACGAAACTGCACCAAAATTGCCATGCCCCAAGGACAACCCACTCGGTACAAACTAATCCACTCAGAATTGAAAACAACACAACAACACAACGATAAATCGCCAAAACAACTGAGCATGCGCACTGGAGCAAAGCCCCCAGCGCGCGCGCACACATGGCCGAATGGCCAACGCACCCTCCGCACATCCCTCCCTCCCTCGCCCAGCACGAACACGTCGCCGCCCACAAACACACACACACACGCATCGCAACTTTCCCCCACCCCTTCCGGCCCTGAAACACTCCTTCCCTCCTCCAACGCAGCTCCGGTAAGACACGCCCCCTCCCGGTAAAACACGCCCCCTCCCTCCCCCGCAACACAACCAAACGCCGGTAACAAACCCCCCTGCCTTCCACACAAACACACACGCCGCTAACTCACCACCCCTCCCTTCCCTGCAACACACAAACACACACGCCGCTAACACACACCCCCTCCCTTCCCCGCAACACAACCAAACGCCGGTAACAAACCCCCCTCCCTTCCACACAAACACACACGCCGCTAACTCACCACCCCTCCCTTCCCCTTCTTACCTCCTCCTCCTTCTTCCCCAATCTCATCTCCTCCCCCTCCTTCTTCCTCCCCTCCAATCCCCGCCCTTTCCTGCCCTGTCCCGCCCCCTCAAAATGGCTGCCTTGCACGAAGCCTCTCTCGCCTAACCCGCGTTCCTGCCAGCCGGCGGGATCGCGATCTAGGCGAGGGAGGTTTCGTGCAGGGCCTAGCCTTGCACGAAGCCTCTCTCGCCTAGATCGCGCTCCCGCCGGGCGGCAGGGGCGCGGCTTAGGCGAGAGAGGCTTCGTGCAAGGCTAGGCCCTGCACGAAGCCTCTCTTGCCTAAGCCGCGCCGCCGCCCGGCGGGAGCGCGATCTAGGCGAGAGAGGCTTCGTGCAAGGCTAGGCCCTGCACGAAGCCTCTCTTGCCTAAGCCGCGCCCCTGCCGCCCGCTTCCTTCTTGCCTTTTTGGACGACTCCGGCCAGAGGGAGGGACGACGGAAGAGCAGCAAAAGAGGCGAGTGCTGGGAAGGGAAGGGAAGGGAAAGGCGGGGGGGGGGGGAGAGGAGGGGGAGGCTCCACAACACAACACAACGTCTCACAACAGAAGGAGTGACCATCACTCAAACAATTATGATTTTGTCATTTGCGAGATGTAGTTCCTGGGATTTATAGTTCACCTACAATCAAAGAGCATTCTGGACTCCACCAATGATGGAATTGAACCAAACTTGGCACACAGAACTCCCATGACCGACAGAAAACACTGGAAAGGCTTGGAGGGCATTGACCTTGAGTTTGGGAGTTGTACTTCACCTACATCCAGACAGCACTGTGGACTCAAACAATGATGGATCCATACCAAACTTAGCATAAGCATTCAATACGCCCAAATATGAACACAGATGAAGTTTGGGGAAAATAGACCTTGACATTTGGGAGTTGTAGTCACTGGGATTCACAGTTCACCAACACTCAAAGAGCATCGTGAACCCCACCAATGACAGAATTGGGGCAAACATGCCACACTGAACCCCTATGACCAACAGAAAATACTCAATTTTACACACAAGCATAAAGAAGGGGGAGGAAGGAGGGATGCCAGAGAGAGAAAGAGAGAGAGAAAGAGGGGAAAGGAAGGAGTGTGAGAGAGAGAAAGAGGGAAAGAGAGAGAGAAAGAGGGGAAAGGAAGGAGTGTGAGAGAGAGAAAGAGGGAAAGAGAGAGAGAAAGAGGGGAAAGGAAGGAGTGTGAGAGAGAGAAAGAGGGAAAGAGAGAGAAAGAGGGGAAAGGAAGGAGTGTGAGAGAGAGAAAGAGGGAAAGAGAGAGAAAGAGGGGAAAGGAAGGAGTGTGAGAGAGAGAAAGAGGGAAAGAGAGAGAAAGAGGGGAAAGGAAGGAGTGTGAGAGAGAGAAAGAGGGAAAGAGAGAGAAAGAGGGGAAAGGAAGGAGTGTGAGAGAGAGAAAGAGGGAAAGAGAGAGAAAGAGGGGAAAGGAAGGAGTGTGAGAGAGAGAAAGAGGGAAAGAGAGAGAGAAAGAGGGGAAAGGAAGGAGTGTGAGAGAGAGAAAGAGGGAAAGAGAGAGAAAGAGGGGAAAGGAAGGAGTGTGAGAGAGAGAAAGAGGGAAAGAGAGAGAAAGAGGGGAAAGGAAGGAGTGTGAGAGAGAGAAAGAGGGAAAGAGAGCGAGGGAAGGAAGGAAGAGAGGCCAGGCAGAGACTTCAAAACTCTTACTAAAGGCCACAGCAACGCGTGGCAGGGCACAGCTAGTAATAATAATAATAATAATAATAATAATAATAATAATAACAAACCACTTTCTGCCTTCGTGCTTGTAAGGCAAGTCAAAGCACTACTGAAAGATGGCCATCCATTCTTAATAATAATAATAATAATTATAATAATAATTATAATTATAATTATAATAAATATAATAAATATAATAGTTTTAACCTGGAGAAGGAAAGAGGTTAGGCAGGCAACAGGCAGGTCTCTGAGTGCTGCACTGCTGTGTCTCTTTGCCCAATGCACGCAGGCCAGAGTGAGGAACGAGGTGAGGTGACGACAGGAGGAGAGGAGAATTTGATCCACTTAAGCAGAGGCCAGGGACCCGGAAGTGGGGTAAATGCCGACCGCTTGCAACCAGGGAGAGGGGAGGGAAACAACTATAAAACTTGCACCAGACATACGGAAATAATAACGAAACAATTACAAAACAATTACGAAATAGCTTTAAAAATTCGTTTCGTTTTTTAGTTGCTCCTGAATGGTTTGTTATCGCTTCGTTATCAAGAAAAATAACGAATTATTAACGAATTACGAAATTAACGAACGAAACCGCCCAGCCCTAATATCTATCTATATCTATCCATATCTCTGGCTGGATGGCTGGTGGCTCTTTGTCAGGAGGGCTTTGATTACATTTTCTTGCCCTGGTGAAGGGAGTTTTTTTTTGTTTATTTTGTTTATGAGATTTTTTTTTGTTTTTTTGTTGTTCTTGCTTTTTTTTTTTTTTTTTTTATTTTTTGTTTTTTTTTTTTTTTTTTTTTTTTTTTTTGTTTTTTTGTTGTTTTTTTTTTTTTTTTTTTTTTTTTTTTTGTTGTTCTTTCTTTTTTGTTTTTCTTCTTGTTCTTTCTTGCTCCTCTTGTTTTCTTGTTTTTTTCTTCTTTTTTTTTTCTTGTTTTTTTTTTTTTTGTTCTTCTTTTTTTTTTTTCTTGTTTTTTTTTTTCTTTTTTTTTTTTTTTTTTTTTTTTTTTCTTTTTTTTTTTTTTTATTACATTTTCTTGCCCTGGTGAAGGGAGTTGGACTGGATGGACAAGCACTTTCCGTTGGTCATGGGGGTTCTGTGTGGGAAGTTTGCCCCATTTCTGTCGTTGGTGGGGTTCAGAATGCTCTTTGATTGTAGGTGAACTATAAATCCCAGTAACTCCCGAATGTCAGGTTCTATTTCCCTCAAACTCCATCTGTGTTCATATTTGAGCATATGGAATGTTCGTGCCATCAAATATTCCATCATTGTTTGAGTCCAAAGTGCTCTCTGGATGTAGGTGAACTACAACTCTCAAACTCAAGGACAATGTCCATCAAAACCTTCTAGTGTTTTCTGTTGGTCTTGAAAGTCCTGTGTGCCAAGTTTGGTTCAATTCAATTTGCGGGAGGGACATCCCACAGCGCATTTGGCTATAGTTTTTCAATGAATGCCTCATAGAGTCTCAACCAATTTAACCTAGTTTGTGGCAACCACAAAACTGAGTTTCTGGAGTAGAACAACTACCGTATATACTCGTGTATAAGCCTACCCGAATATAAGCTGAGTCACTTAATTTTACCACAGAAACTGGGAAAATTGATTGACTCAAGTATAAGCTGAGGGTGAGAAATTCAGAAGCTACTGGTACATTTCAAAATGAAAATAGATACCAATAAAATTACATTAATTGAGGATTCAGTAGGTTAAATGTTTTTTGAATATTTATATGAAATTGTAATTTAAGATAAGACTGCCCTAACCTTCAACGTAAATGTGCTTATGTACCTTCCAATAATAATAAAGACAGTAAAATAATAAATGGAATAATAATAATATAGAGTGAAATAACAAATGTAATAATAACAATCATAGAGTAAAATAATAAATTTAATGATAACACTTATAAAATAAAATAATAAATGTAATAATAATAAAGTAAAATGATAACTATAATAATAATAAATAGAGTAAAATAATAAATGCAACAATAATAATAATAATAATAATAATAATAATAATAATAATGACAGAGTAAAATAATAAATAACCTTGACTCGAGTATAAGCCGAGGGGGACTTTTTCATCCTAAAACAAGGGCTGAAAAATTAGGCTCATACTTGAGTATATGCAGTACTCTCAAAGTAAGCACCACACAATTAAACTGGAAATAATACTTTCAAACCAAGAACAGTTTTTTTTTCAATTTTTTATAGCGTTATTAAATGCAGTCACTAAGTTGTAATGGAAAAGCAAGCACCGAGTTGAACCTTTTCTTTACATTTCAGGTTGATGCCAGTTTAGTCAATGAGTGCTCTGCTTTTCCTTGAGATTCCTAAGGGCTTTATAACCCCAGCTTCTGATTTTTGCTTTGGTTAAGCATCATTCTCAGCCCCCCATTGCCCCCCATTATCTGGTCCTCAGACTCAGCCTCTGAACTTTATCAGCCTCTGAAATTCAATTGCTCAGAATGTTTTTGTATGTTTGGTTTTTACTGTGTTTTTGGTATAAAAAACACGGGCCAAAATGAAATGCAACTTTCTTTGTTCCTACATTGCAGGAGATCATTGCTTTCCAGGCAGACAAGTCTGTCGAGGTCCGGAAGTTCGTCATTGGGTTCATAGAGGAAGCCTGGTGAGGTCATTTTGGTTTACGATCGAAGTGGGCATCCTCTGGCGAAGGGGACACTACTTTGCTTGTGTATATATATTGTAGGCATTTATAGTGCATTTTTTCCATCCAAGGATAGGCGTCAAGGCAGCCTTAGGTACCTGGCGATGCCTGGGTTAGGTCTTTTGTAACAATACATATTAGAAATAGTCATTGTTGTGTTTTGGATTTTATAAATGATCCTATTAGAAAAGGCATACGGATGTGGGCAAACTACAACTCCCACCATAATCTGTAATTGCCCCCAATCTGCACCTGCAGTGAAAATTGGTTGTGATAGGTATGTGGGCCAGATTTGGTACAGATCCTTTGTCTGTGGGGTTCACAGAGTTCTCTGTATGTGAGCAAACTACAACTCCCACTATCACCTACAATTGCCCCCAATCTGTACCTGCATGAAAATTGGTTGTGATAGGTATGTGGGCCAGATTTGGTACAGATCCTTTGTCTGTGAGGTTCACAGAGTTCTCTGTATGTGAGTGAACTACAACTCCCATCATTCTAGGTCAACCATCCCTCAAATCTGCTAGTACTTAAAATTGGTCATGATGGCTCTGTGTGGTCCAGATCCATAGTTGTTGGGAAAGTACTAGATAGATAGATAGATAGACAGACAGACAGACAGACAGACAGACAGACAGACAGACAGACAGACAGACAGACAGAGGTAAAGGTTTCTCCTTGATGTTAAGTCTAGTCATGTCTGACTCTGGGTGGTGGTGCTCATCCCCATCTCTGAACAGCTAGCGTTGTCCGTAGACACCTCCAAGGTCATGTGGCCAGCATGACTGCGTGGAGCATTATTACCTTCCCGCCGGAGCAGCACCAACAGCTGCTCTGGCCAGAAGGAAGACAGAGGGGAGCAGAAGACATTTCCATCTTGTCTTTACTAATAATATAATATAGTATATTGTATATACATATAATATTTATAATATTATAATGTAATACAATGTAATACTAGTCATAATAATAATACAATATTATAATTATCATTATATATTTACATTACATGAAATATTACTAATAATATTACAATATAATGATGTAGTGCAATATAGTAATATATAATACTGATATTGTACTATGCTAATAATAGATTGTATGGAAATATATATTGTAAGCCGCTCTGAGTCCCCTTCGGGGTGAGAAGGGCGGCATATAAATGCCGTAAATAATAAATAAATAAATATTGATATAATTGCATTGGAATGTTTTCGAACTGCTAGGTTGACAGAAGCTGGGTCTAACAGCGGGAGCTCACCCCGCTCCCCGGATTCAAACCACCGACCTTTTGGTCATCAAGTTCAGCAGCTCAGTGGTTTAACCCGCTGCTCCATCAGGGGTTCCTAGATAGATAGATACTTTGACTTTTATTATATAGATAGATTAAAAACTGTACAGATTAAAAAATCTTGCAAAAACATCAATGAAAGTATGGAGATAAAAGATTCCAAAAGGCAAACACTTTCTGAAGTTCAGATATGTTAAAAGACTACATTCAAAGCAGCACAGCATACCATCATTCTTATTGCCATCATCATTTTTTTGATGTATTTCAGTCACTGTACACATCACTTTACAAGTAAATAAACAACAAAACAGTTCAAAGCAGGGCTATGGCTTCTTTGGCCTGGCTGCTTCTGTGCTGTGGATGCCTTGTGCCATTTTCCTTGTCTCATGCCATTGTTTTCATTACTCCACCCCTCTCTTTTCTGACTTTGCCTCCAGCAAACGGGACACAGAGTTGTTGCTCAAGCTCATTGCCAACTTGAACATGTTGCTGAGGGATGAAAATGTCAATGTGGTGAAGAAGGCGATCCTGGCCATGACTCAGCTGTACAAGGTGGCGCTGCAGGTGAGGCCCTCCTTCTTTCATCAAAGAGTGGGGAAGAGCAACAGCGCAATCCCTGCGACCGATGCAGTCGCAAAGTCATACAGGGCACATGTGGTGGGAATGTCCAAAGACAATTATTTTCTGGGAAAAAATACTCAAGAAAATGGAGAAAATGTTTGAAATACCAATTCAAGTAAATCTGGACTTTATGTTAATGGGAATATTAGGGAACAATAGGATGAGTGCAATTCGCAGAATCCTATTGGCCCAGTTGGCACAGAGATTCTGGGAGTTGTTGATCCCAAAAGTAATTACACTATGTAACACAATTTTTGTTCCTGGGTTATAAATGTCATTTCCTAATTGTTTCTGTTATTGTCGAAGGCTTTCATGGCCAGAATCACTGGGTTGTTGTAGGTTTTTTCAGGCTATATAGCCATGTTTTAGAGGCATTCTCTCCTGACGTTTTGCCTGCATCTATGGTAAGTATCCTCAGAGGTTGTGAGGTCTGTTGGAACTAGGAAAATTGGGTTTATATATCTGTGGAATGACCAGGGTGGGGCAAAGAACTCTGAAAGGCACTGCAGACTACTTCAACCAGAGACATCAGCCGTAGCAGAGCACCTGATAAACCAACATGGACACAGAATATTATTTGAGAACACATAAATGCTGGACCACTCTCACAACCACCATGTCAGACTACACAGAGAAGCCATTGAAATCCACAAGCATGTGGACAATTTCAACAGAAAGGAGGAGACCATGAAAATGAACAAAATCTGGCTACCAGTATTAAAAAAACTCTAAAATTAGAACAGCAAAACAACAGAGAGGAAACAATCAGGGACATCTAATCACCTCTCAACAAAAGATTGCCCCAGGCACTGCCATGTCATCAAATGCTAATGAAGGTGGTCAGTTGAAACATTCACATCTAGTGCCAACATACAAGAGTTTTTTGTCCCACCCTGGTCATTCCACAAATATATAAACCCAATTTTCCTAGTTCCAACAGACCTCACTACCTCTGAGGATGCTTGCCATAGATACAGGCGAAAAGTCAGGAGAGACTGCCTCTAGAACATGGCCATATAGCCCGAAAAAACCTACAACAACTCAGTGTTTCTATTAATTCATGGGAAAAGTTTATTAAACTGCTAAAACTGTGTCTGCAATCTGCACGAAGGTTAAAAATGGCATATTTTTATAAAGTAAAATTACAAACCAAGTGCCTAGACTGAAGGAAATGTTATTTCTTTATCGTGTCAGAAGCAAATTGAGGGTACAGTTGTAAAGTATTTCAAAACATAAACAAAGTTAAAAACTTGGCATTGTTCTAAATGTTGCTATAAAGAGGTCTTCCCTTGTGCATGCGGCAAGGCTCAGGCTGCATTGTAATAGGTGGTCTGTGGTTTGCTCTCCTCCACACTCGCATGTCATAGACTCCACTTTGTAGCCCCCTTTCTTAAGGTTGTGGTACCTTGTGCACCGTGTGGTGCCAGAGCGCAGTCTGTTCAGCGCCTTCCAAGTTGCCCAGTCTTCTGTGTGCCCAGGAGGGAGTCTCTCATTTGGTATCAGCCATGGATTGCGGTTCCGGATTTTAGCCTGCCACTTTTGGACTCTTGCTTGCTGAGATGTTCCTTCGAGGGTCTCTGTAGATCTTAGAAAACTATTTCTTGATTTAAGGCATTGGCATGCTGGCTGATATCCGAATAGGGGATGGGCTGGAGATGTCACTGTATTGGTCCTTTCATTATTGGTTGCTACTTCCCGGCAGATGTTAGGTGGTGCAAGATCAGCTAAACAGTATAATTTCTCCAGTGGTGTGGGGTGTAGACATCCTGTGATAATGTGGTATGTCTCATTAAGAGCCACATCCACTGTTTTAATGTGGTGAGATGTGTTCCACACTAGGCATGTGTATTCAGCAGCAAAGTAGCAAAGCGCAAGGAAATACTACTACTACTACTACTAATATGATATTATAATTATATATCTTATAGTACATGTAATCTATATAAATAAATATGCAATGTTAGTTTGTGGGATTAACATAACTCAAAAACCACTGGATGAATTGACACCAAATTTGGACACAATACATGTATTGGGCAGACGAGTGACCATCACTCATAAAACACTGGAAAACACTGCAGAAGAGACTTAAAAAGCCAAAAAAATACATTCACATACACAAAAAAAACACATATACACAGACTGGGCCGCAGCAACGTGTGGCAGGGGACGGCTAGTATTACTAAAGAATATTACAATATAATGGTATAGCACAATATAGTAATATATAATACTGATATTGTTCTATGCTAATAATATAATATATTGTATGTGTGTGTGTGTGTGTGTGTATATGTATGTGTATATATATATATATATATATCTTGTAAGCCACTCTGAGTCCCCTTTGGGGTGAGAAGGGCGGCCTATAAATGTCATAAATAAATAAATAAATAAATAATAGTAATATTTTCAGGCACAGAATTTAAGTTTTTTGAAGTAGAACAACTACCTTCAAAGTAATGGCTGCACAAGTAAATAGGAAATAACACTTCCAAACCAGGAACAGATTTTCCCCCCCAAATTTTGTTACATACTGCTATTGAAGCTCTGACTATGGCTTTGGGTGAAACTACCGATTGAGTAAGGAGGGGATGTTCCTCTTTGGCAGCAAAGCTTCCCATATTGGAGTATTAAATTGCCTGCCTTCTATCTGTATGACCCCTTTGTCTATTCCCGTAGTGGATGGTGAAATCCCGAGTGATCAATGAAATGCAGGAGGCTTGCTGGGAAATGGTGTCAGCCATGGCCAGTGAAATCATCCAGTTGCTGGACTCCGACAACGACGGGATCCGCACCCACGCCATCAAGTTTGTGGAGGGGCTGATCATCACCCTGTCGCCCCGCATGCCGGACTCGGAGGTGCCCAAGCGTCACAAGACCGACATCAGCCTGGACCGGGTGCCCAATGACCATCCCTACATCAAATATAGTAAGGAGATGGAAAAAGAGAGGGAGGTGGAAGCCCAGTTTCAAGTGATACCAGTTCCCCCACTCCACTAAACCCAAGATAGGCCTGAATTAACCATTATAAGAATTGCACTGTAGAGCAGGAGAGATATATTTATTTTTCCTTTCAATATTATAATCTTGAAGCATATAATCTGCTAGATAATGCTACCATTTTTTATTTGCCATTTTTTGTGCTCTCATATATATTTTGTCCTATCATATATTTTACAATATCTGCCCATTCTTTATTCCCACCTTTACCTTCCATTTGCTGAGTAAAAAAAAGGGTTTTTAAATTCAGCTCTTTTTTTTTACCCAGATATTTCCTCTATTTCACACTTTACTTTTCTATAAAATGTTGTATCTTGTCAAATCCCACCACACATGTAAGAAGGCTCCTGTTTCATCACCTTTATGCCAGCATAATTTTGATGTGCTTTTTGTAAAGTGAGTTAATTCGTCAATATTTATTTATTTATTTCAAACATTTGTACCCCGTCCTTCTCAATTCCCGAGGGAGGACTCAGGGCGACTTACAACCGGCAACAATTTAATGCCAACACATACAACATAACAATATAACACAAGTTAAACATTAATTAAAACATTAAATTATAAAATATGCATTTGAAACATTAAAAACAATGTACCTGCATCCAAGTTCAATATTTAATAACAAATATAATAAAAATAAATATATACAAATAAATATAATAAATAACAAAATAATATAAATAAATAATAAATAAAATGAATAATATAAATAACAAATAAATATTTTATTTATTATAATTTAAAAAATAATCAAATAAATATAAAATATATTAAATGAAATAAATAAGTATACAAAAATAAAATAAATGAATTAATATTTAATAAATAATATAATATATTTAATATTATATAAAATATAGTAAATGAAATAAGTATAATACAAAAATAAAATAAATTAAATAATATTTAATAAATAATATAATATATTTAATATTATATTTATTATATTTTTAAATCAAAACAAATATACTAAAACATGATAAAAACAAAATATAATAGGTACAATTAAATAAATAGAGAAAAATTAAATAAAATGATAAACATGAAAAATAAATCAATAAATATGAAAAATATATCTATATAAAACAATCAGAAAAATAGGTTAAATAAAATAAGTACATTAAACAAACATAACTGTCATAATATATAATAAATAAAATAATAAAAATTAAAAATAACAAATCAAATACAATAAATGAATACAAACATGATAAAAAACAATAAACCAGTATAAAAACTAAATATAATAATATGGGTGTATTGTTGTTGTGTTCGGGCATTGAATGTTTGCCTTTTATGTTTGGAATCTGTCCTGAATCCCTCCAGGGAGATAGACTGGAATATAAATAAAGTTTTATTACTATTATTTTACTGACACAAAAGTGCAGTATGTCACAGCAGTCGAGATCTATATGCTGGATTATTATTATTATTATTATTATTATTATTATTATTATTATTATTCTGTCAGTATTTTCTGTTGTGTTCTCTTAATCCTTAGGTGCTTAATTTTTTAAAAATTGAATTTATCCATTGTTCAATGTCTTTCTCATTACTGTTTAATTCCTTAATCAGTATCCGTTTCAAATTGTAGTGTTTTTATATAAATTCCACCGTTCCTTCCCTATTTCCCATTTTAAGATTTGGTCTAGATCTATATCTGGGCATTCCTTTCTCTTCCAGTTTCATTGGAACCCTTTCTACACTGGCCCTATACCCCAGGATCTTATCCCAGATTATCTGCTTTTCCCAGATTACATGGCACTGGAGACTCATATAATCCACTTCAAAGCAGATAACCTGGGATCAGATCCTGGGAAATAGAACAGTGTAGAAGGGGCCTAGGTGACTTTAGGCAAACCCCATTCTCTCAGCTTCAGAGGAGGGCAATGGCTAACCTCTTCTGAAGAAGTTCTACCCAAAAAACGTCATGATGGGATTGCCTTGGGGTCACCATAAATCAGTAACAACTTGAAGGCACATGACAACATTGGCTGTGACGTAGGGTGGGGAAACCATGCTTCTGCAGATTTAGTACTTCTATTAGTCCCAGCCAGTATGAACAATAACACAGCCCAACATCAACAAGAAATCTCAGTGTTGAGGCCTGTCTCTGGGGTTCTTTGGGGAACTAAATCAGAAACAATGTACTGGATAGACCACATCAGCTCTAGTTTCTTTAGTTATGATTTTCTATGGGCAAGCAGGTGGCAACTAGTAGATGGCATATGTTCTGTACCATCTACTGGTATGGCAAAGTATTACTATATTGGAGGTGACATGGATTTCTATCACACTCTCCCCTCTCAAGATATCTTGTGGGAGGAAGGCAAGGCGGCCTTGGAGCAGTTGCTGAAGTTCATGGGGCACCCGGCCATCTCCAGCATCAACCTGACCGCAGCACTGGGATCTCTGGCCTCCATCGCCCGCCAGCGGCCTATGTTCATGTCGGAGGTGATCCAGGCCTATGAGACGTTGCATGGTAAGCGTGTTGAGTTTGTGGCATTGACTAAATCAGGCATGGACAAACTTCGGCCCTCGAGGTGTTTTGGACTTCAACTCCCACAATTCCTAACAGCCGGTAGGCTGTTAGGAATTGTGGGAGTTGGAGTCCAAAACACCTCGAGGGCCGAAGTTTGCAGATACCTGGTCTACATTGCCATATAATGCAATTCATTGCAGTTGCGCATTATATGACTGTAGATCTAGTCAGAGATGTCATTGGGAGGCTAGAGGTTCCTTGCTCCTCTTCTGATCTCAGTATGAGGAAAAGGATGCTGAGATGGCCTCTGAAACCGTTGCCTCCTTGACTGGTTTCTTGCCCGGCTCTCCTGACAGCCAATCTGCCCCCGACGCTGGCCAAATCTCAAGTGAGCAGCGTGCGGAAGAACCTCAAGCTCCATTTGTTGAGTGTCCTGAAGCATCCGGCATCAGTGGAGTTCCAGGCCCAGATCACCACCCTCCTGATGGACCTGGGCACCCAGCAGGCCGAAATCACCCGCAACATGCCCAACCTGAAGGAGCTGCGCAAGCGCCCACGGGACGAGAGCGATCCCACCACGAAGAAAATTAAGATCGGTGAGTAGGAATATATGTGTCATCTAAACACACAGATAATGTTTTGATATATGTGTGTTATGGCGACATTTTAATATATGTATATATATTAAATAAATAAAGTATATAAATAAAGTTATTATTATTATTATTATTATTATTATTATTATTATTATTACTAGCTTTTATTTATCGAGTCATCAGCAACCAGTCATTTATATTACATTTCTAACAGAACAAAGCAAACAAACAGACAAAATACACAATACAAAATTTGTGAGTTTGGTAGTTGATTAAATGTCCTTTGACCAGTATCTGGCCACTTGGAGTGCTTCTGGTGTTGCTGCAAGAAGGTCCTCCATTGTGCATGTGGCAGGGCTCAGGTTGCATTGCAGCAGTTGGTCAGTGGTTTGCTCCTCTCCACACTCGCATGTCGAGGATTCCACTTTGTAGCCCCATTTCTGAAGGTTGGCTCTGCATCTCGTGGTGCCAGAGAGCAGTCTGTTCAGCGCCTTCCAAGTCGCCCAGTCCTCTGTGTGTCCAGGGGGGAGTCTCTCATCTGGTATCAGCCACTGGTTGAAGTGCTGGGTTTGAGCCTGCCACTTTTGGACTCTCGCTTGCTGAGGTGTTCCAGCGAGTGTCTCTGTAGATCTTAGAAAACTATTTCTAGATTTAAGTCGTTGACGTGCTGGCTGATACCCAAACAGGGGATGAGCTGGAGATGTCTCTGCCTTGGTCCTTTCACTATTGGCTGCTCCTTCCCGGCGGATGTCAGGTGGTGTGATACTGGCTAAGCAGTGTAATTTCTCCAGTGGTGTAGGGTGCAGACACCCCGTGATAATGCGGCATGTCTCATTAAGAGCCACATCCACTGTTTCAGCGTGGTGAGATGTGTTCCACACTGTTCTCTGTCTCTTGCCTTCCTTCCCCCCTTTTCTTTCTCTTCTGCTGTCACTCTTTTCTTCCTTCTCTCTTTCCTTCCCTCCCTCTTTCTCTACATTCCCCCCTTCCTTCGCCCCCTCTTTCCTTCCTTCTTTCCCTTTTTTCTTTCCTTCTCTCCTTCTTTCCTTCTCTAACTTTCCTTCCTTCCCCCTTTTTCTTTTCCTCCCTCTTTCTCTCCTTTCTTCCTTCTCTCTTTCCTTCCTCTTCTCTTCTTTTTTCTCCCTTTCTTTCTTTCTTTCTTTCTTTTTCTTTCTTTCTATTATTATTACATTTACATTATTTTACTCTAACCTGGGTCGGAGTGAGCTTCCGACCAATTGTGTAGCTTGTTGTCAGCCTTTGCAACCCAAAAGACAGTTGCATCTGTCAAGTAGGAAAATTAGGTACCACCTATGTGTGGGAAGGCTAATTTAACAAAATTTACGAGGCCATAAAAAAGATTCCAGCAAAAAGCATGCGGGGAATGCGGAAGTACTTCATCAGTGTTGCAGATGGACAATGAAAGCGACAGCTCCCCTGGCGGCCAGAAAAAGTTAAATAGCCTCTGTGTGTATGTCTATATATGTTTTGTGTTTATGGCATTGAATGTTTGCCATATATGTGTACATTGTAATCCGCCCTGAGTCCCTTGCGGGGTGAGAAGGGCGGAATATAAATGCTGTAAAGAAATAAATAAAGCAACAGCAATAAAAACTATAATTATTGACACAATTGTTGTTTCTGAGCTATAAGTGCCATTTCCTAATTGGTTCTGCCAGAAAACATGGAAAAAGTTTATTAAACTGCAAAAACTTACTTTTTGTGAAACATCCTGCAGCATGTTTTGCTATAGTTTTTCAATTAATATCTCGTAACAGTGGCGCAGTGGGTTAGAGCGCTGAGCTGCTGAACCTGCTGACCGAAAGGTCACTGGTTCGAATCCAGAGAGTGGCGTGAGCTCCCATTGTTAGCCCCAGCTTCTGCCAACTTAGCAGTTTGATGCAAATGTGAGTAGATCAATAGGTACTGCTCTGGCAGGAAGGTAACAGCTCTCCATGCAGTCATGCCGGCCACATGACCTTGGAGGTGTCTACAGACAACGCTGGCTCTTCGGCTTAGAAATGGAGATGAGCACCAAACTCCAGAGTCGGACACTGCTGGACTTAATGTCAGGGGAAAACCTTTACCTTACCTAATCTGAGAACAGTAACAAAATTATTATTAATTCTTTATTTTGCCATTTTAATCCTGTATAGCAGGATTAATGTCAGGGGAAAACCTTTATCTATCTTGTAGAGGTTCAACCAATTCAACATATTTTGTGGCAGTCACAAGAATGAAGTTTCTGGAGTAGAAAAACTACATTCAAAGTAAGGACTGCACAATTAAACAGGAAACAACACTTTATTTTATTTATTTACAGCATTTTTACCCCGTCCATCTCAACCCCCGGGTGGGGGACTCAGAGGCAGCAATTCGATGTCACAATCAATAACACAGTATAAAACCATAAATACATACAGAGTTAAAACAGTAGCAATTAATTATAACCAAATTATCATAACAGTCATTAAAAACAATACTCAGTCCAAAATCCCACTGATAGAACAATAAAACCGTATCCTCATACATATCATCTTGCCAGTCCATTTCCAGGCAAAGTGCTGCTTTATGTTTATTGTCCGAAAGCTTGGTCCCAAAACCAAGATTTTATTTTTTTCCTGAACGTCAGGAGGGATGGGGTCAATTGTATTTCATTTGGAAGCACGTTTCAAACCAGGAACAAAAATATTCAAATGTGGTTACCTATCTAATACCAACCCCATGCTCTCTTTCATCTCTGCCCACTGCTCTTCTCCTTTGCTTCTGCAGAACCAGCCCTTGGGGAGGATGATGAGGATAAAGACTTGGAGACAGTGGTGGTCCCAGCCCCTAAGCCCTCCATCCAAGTCAGTACGCAGTCGGACATCGACATCACAGCGGAGTTCCTGCAGCCACTTCTGACTTCAGATAATGTGGCCAACCTGGTGTGTATTCCTCATTTCCTCTGGTTATGTGCATCCTTGCTTCATTCACTTCTTGCTCTTGGGGAGGAGCATCTTTGGGGGCGAGGAGGTCCAGAACTTGGTACTTTTTGTGGTGGTGAAGTGGGGAGAGCATCACTGTTTGTGCAAAGGTATATTCACAGAACAAGATAAGTGAGAGCCAGCATGGTGTCGTGGTTTGATTATGGACTCTGACTCTAGAGCAGGCATGGACAAACCAGTATCCTGTTAGGAATTGTAAGAGTTGAAGTGATTTTGTCATTTGGGAGTTGTAGTTCATTTAAATTCAAAGAGCATTCTGAACTCCACCAATGATGCAATTGAACCAGACTTGGCACACGTAACTCTCATGACCAAAAGAAAATACTGGAAGGGATTGGTGGGCATTGACCTTGAGTTCACCTACATCCAGAGAGCACTGTGAACTCAAACAATGATGTATCTGGACCAAAGTTGGCATGAATACTCCATATGCCCAAATGTGAACACTGGTGGAGTTTGGGGAAAATATACCTTGACATTTTGGAGTTGTAGTTGCTGGGATTTATAGTTCTCCTGCAATCAAAGAGCATTCTGAAGCCCACCAATGATACAATTCAGCCAAACTTCCCACACAGAACCCCCCATGACCAACAGAAAATACTGTGTTTTCTGATGGTCTTTGGTGATCCCTTTGACACCCCCTCGTGACTCCCCCAGAGGTCATGACTCCCAGGTTGAGAAACAGTGCTTTAAAAGGTGCTTTGGTCTATTACCAACAGCTTTTCCCAACTATTTGCTAGAATGGGCGTTGTGTGAATGCTCGCAGTATGTATAACCATGCAGATATGTACATAAATCAAAGATCTTTAGCTGATATTGTACACATCTGAAATCATCTGATGAAATTTCATCCTTGTGTTTACTAGTTCTTAAAGCATCTTGGCCTATGGCACGACCTTAATTTTTGAAGTGGGTTTTTTTTTATTGTGTCAGAAGCGAGTTGAGGGTACAGTTATAATATATTTAAAAACACAAACAAACTTTAAAAATTTGGCGTTATGCTAAATGTCACAAGTGGATGGTGAAGCGACAGCTCCCCCGATGGCCGGAATTCAAAAAGCATACCCCCATAAAGCTGGAAAGTTAAATAGCCTCTGTGTCTCTGTCTATATATTTGTGTGTCTATGGCATTGAATGTTTGCCATGTATATGTGCATTGTGATCTGCCCTGAGTCCCCTGTGGGTGAGAAGGGTGGAATATAAATGCTGTACATCAAATAATAAATAAATAAGTCCCAAACACCTGGAGGACCAATGTTTGCCCATGCCTGACTTAGTAGCTGGTTTTGCCCTCTCTTTGGCATACTTTGGTTGTAAAATCTGCCAATTCAGAGTTTTAAAAAATATATCTGTGACCTTCTGAGCTCTCCTAACTTTTCATCCATGTCCTTCGGCCTCCAGGTTCTCATCAGCATGGTCTACCTTCCTGAGAACATGCCTGCCTCTTTCCAAGCGACCTATACCCCTGTGGAATCAGCTGGCACAGATGTCCAGATCAAACATCTCGCCCGGCTCATGGCTAGCCAGATGACAGCAGCAGGGCTGGGACCTGGTAAGACTGAAAATGGCATTTATAGTGGGAGCTGTCCCACAGATGCAATCACCCTAAATCAGATATGGGCCAACTTTGATCTCTGGGTGTTTTGGAATTCAACTCTCACAATTCCCAACAGCCTCAGGCCCCTTCCTTTTTCCCCCGCAGCCGCTTAAGCCTCCCCCCCTTAGCCTATCCTTCCCTAATTCCATAGCTACCCCTTATCCTTTATCCCACCCATTTTAATTCACCCAATCAATATCATCACCCTTCCCTACCCTAATCCCTCTACCCTAGACTTAGCCTACACATACCTCCCCTTTCTCTCTCTATCCTTCCCCCTTATCTTTTTATGTTAATTGGAAAATTCTTTAATAAAGATATTTTAAGAGAGGGAGAGAGAGAGAAGCCTCCCACAAGATTGGTAAAACATCAAACACCAAGGCATCCCTTGGACAACGTCCTTGCAGATGGCCAATTCTCTCACACCAGAAGCTACTTAAAGTTTCTCAAGTCGCTTCTGACTCAAAAAAAGTTTTTTAAAAATATCTGAACTAGTGGAAGCTTCCAAACTATCTTCAAAGGCAGCACCACATGGAGTGCGTCACAGTGGTCCAGAAGGAAAGTAAACAGATTTGGTGTTTCAAGGCACGGCCCAGCTGGCATACAAGTTTTAGTTGTGCAATGGCATTTCTGGCCATCACTGACACCTGGAGTTCCAGAGTCATCAACGAGTCCAGGATCACCCCCAGACTGAGGACCTGTATCTTCAGGGGGAGTGTGACCCCATCCAGCACGGGCTGTAATCCCACACCCTGATCCGCCTTCTGACTGACCAGGAGTACCTCTGTTTTGTCTGGATTTACCTTCAATTTATTAGTCCTCATCCAGGAACACTCTTTTCCCTTGGACTGGATGGTCCTGGAAGTCTCAACCTACTCTATAACTGATGATTCTCTGTAATTCCCCTCCCGATAGGCGTGGAACAGATCAAACAGGCCAAGGAGGCGCTTAAAGAAGAGAAACCCCTCAAACCCGAAAGTGTGTTGATCAAGCGGCGCATCTCAACCATTCAACCTGGGCAGGCCATCTCTGTGGTGGGAGCGCGGACCACCACCAGCGCCGCCGCCGACTCAGAGGCCTCCCAGACCAAACGCCGCCCAGAGCCCATCATCCCCTCCACTCAGCCCAGGTCAGAATCACCCAAGCCTCGTTCGTGGCGGTTTATGTATGACTGGTTTTGTGCATGTGAGGGGCGGAAATAGTTCTCAGATAGTAATAAAAGCTGAAAGAGATGAGAAATAAATAATAATAATAATAATAATAATAATAATAATTATTATTATTATTATTATTATTTCTTGTTAATGTGTATTTATTTAGTATGCACTAATCTTGTTGTGTTTCAAATAATAATAATAGTAAAAATAACAATCTGTCAACTGCAAAAGGCCACCTGACTTGGATCTGTGCGCATCATTCGAAAATACATCACACAGTCCTAGACACTTGGGAAGTGTTCGACTTGTGATTTTGTGATACAAAATCCAGCATATAGATCTCGTTTGCTGTGACATACTGTGCTTTTGTGTCAATAATAATAATAATAATAATAATAATATATCACACAGTCCTAAATGCTTGGGAAGTATTCAACTTGTGATTTTGTGATACGAAATCCAGCATATATATCTCATTTGCTGTGCCATACTGTCTTTTTGTGTCAGAATAATAATAGTAGTAATAATAATAATTTGCAAGCTATTGATGTAGGCTTGCAGTGCTGTAAAAGTACTTGAAGATCAAATAGAGATTTGTTGGAAAAGATTCTAGAGCTAAACCAGCTGTTAGAATTTAGGAGACAACGGAAAACCTGTCTTTTCCAGCAGGCCGACCCAGTCAACTTTGAACTATGAGTTTTGGATTTGCATTCTATTGCTGCTATATTTTGATCTTGGTACCATGTGTTTTGGTGTATGTATTATATGGTGGTGTGTTTTGATTGTGTTGTATCCCGTCTTGAACTATCAAAAATTATTATTATTATTATTATTATTATTATTATTATTATTATTATTATTATTTGAAACACAACAAGATGAGTCCACAGCAGACACTCTGCTGGCTGTTGAATTGGATCACACATCGGACACTTCCCAAGTGTCTAGGACTGTGTAATGTATCGATGTATAATGCGTGCAGATCCCAGTAAGGTGGCCTTCTGCAGCTGGCAGATAATAACTTTGTAGGCGTTGATTGTGTTTAAGTGCAGGCCAAGGTCTTTAGGCACTGCACCCAATGTGCCGATCACCACTGTGACCCCCCATGACTGGCTTGTGCCAGAGTCTTTGCAGTTCGATCTTTAAATCCGCATATCGTGTTAGCTTTTCCAGTTGTTTCTCTGCAATCCTGCTGTCACCTGGGATTGCGACATCAACGATCCATACTTTGTTTTTTAACATGATTGTGAGGTCAGGAGTGTTGTGCTCTAGAACTCTGTCTGAATTTGGAAGTCCCAGAGGAGTTTGATGTGTTCATTCTCTGTAACTTTTTCTGTGTTGTGATCCCACCAGTTCGTTATCGCAGGCATATGGTGGTTGTGGCACAAGTTCCAATGGATCATCTGAGCAACGGTGTTGTGCCTCTGCTTGTAGTCTGTCTGCGCGATCTTCTTGCAGCAGCTGAGCATGTGATCTGTTGTTTCATCTGCTTCCTTGCAGAATCTACATTTGGGATCTGTTGTCAACTTTTCAATTCTGGCTTTGATGATGATGATGATGATTATTATTATTACCACCAAAGTTACAGTTAGAGAGACGGTCCCTCCCCAAAGGAACCTTTCCAAGAAGTTCATGTTCCTCTTCATACCTGTGGCATCACTGTTTTCAGTTGACCTGCAAGTAGGTCAAAAAAGCAGAAATGCTTTCGACCTCCTTCTGCAGTAGCCAGGAAAATCTCCATATTTATTGTGCTGAGTCCTTATAATATTTTCAATTCCATGTCACAGTTGGTCAGATTTTCTCCTGTAAACATAAGACACCAAGCCGAGGTAGAATTTGGTATCCATTTTGTGTCGCTGCTACTGAAGCAAAGCCCAAAATTCAGAAGGAGATACCAAGTTTTCTTCTTTTCAGGTTGGCCGGCGCCAGCGGACGGAAGAAGATCTTCCGCCTGAGCGATGCCATCAAGCCTCTGACAGACGCACAGAGGGACAAGCTGAAGGTGGCGGCCGTGAAGCGGATCTTGCGCTCGGAGAAGGCCGTGGCATGCAGCGGGGCTGCTCAGGCAAGTCCAAACGAGTTTGAATGTGGAATCGTAGAGCTGGAAGAGACCCCAAGGGCCATCTAGTCCAACCCCCTTTTGCCAGACAGGAAAAAAAACAATCAAAGCACCCCTGACAGATGGACATCCAGCTTCTGTTTAAAAGCCTCAAAATGGGACTCTGGGGAGGCAGAGAGTTCCACTGTTTAATAGCTTTTATCATCAATATGTGCTTCCTAATATTCAGGTGGAATCCACTTTCCTGTAATTTGAACCTGTCACTCTTTATTTTATTTATTTATTTATTTATTTTAAACATTTGTACCCCGCCTTTTCGAGGGGCTTCCTTGCCCAGGATGCACATGGGAACTGATAAAACTTCAGGACGAAGAAGAAGAGAGCATCTGGGGCTCATTTTGGGGTGGATTTTGGGGGAGGAATGTGAGAACTAATAATGTTTGGGGCAAGAGACAGACAGACCCTTTGCGGTGGGTTTCGGGCGTCTTCCTTGTCCAGGGAACTGATAAAGCTTTAGAAGGAAGAATGAGAAAGAATTGGGAGGCATTTCTGGATGGGCTTTGGGGGTCTTCTTTGTCCAGGATACATACGGGAAACGACAAAGCTTGAGGAAGAAAAAAGGCCAAAGGTCTTTTTGGGGTGGGTTGTGGGGGGCAAATGTAAGAATGGATATTATTTGGGGGGAAGAGAAAGACTTGTTAATTGTTTAACAGCATTGAATGTTTGCCGTATATGTGTTCTGTAATCCACCCTGAGTCCCCTCGGGGAGATAGAGCGGAATATAAATAAAGTATATTATTATTATTATTATTATTATTATTATTATTATTATTATTCTAGCTGTCTAACCTTATGTAGAAACAAGGTTAAGAAACAAATCCAGCGAGCACAACACAATCGGAAGCCTGTCAGTCTATTTTCCGTAACATTATCATCATTACCATTGTCAATGATCTGCCAGCTTGTCTTATTTATTTATCTCAAGCGTGGTTGGTGGGGACGAGAGAGAGCGCCTTCTCAGTGGTGGCCCCCCGTCTCTGGAACGCCCTTCCAAGGGAAATAAGACAGGCCCCATCCCTCCCCTCCTTTCATAAGAGCTTGACGACCTAGTGGTTTCAACAAGCCTTTGAAAATGACCAGTTCTAACTCAGCCCTACACATTGTTGAATAGGGCCTTATTCTTCCTACCAGTTACCCAGATTTTTTCCTCTAATCAGCCCCGGAATAAACATCCACAGACCCGTACCTAATATTATTGTTGCCTGCCATAGTATTGCACTTAATTCCCAGGCCCCCTAGAATTTTTGGGCTTGCACAAATCTTGGCTCGGCCTTTTTAATGTTTAAATTGCCTTGAACAGGCAGGATTATTTTTAATATATGTGTGTTATGGCGACAATTTTTATGCTTATATTTTGTTTGTTAATCTTATGGTTATGTTGTTTTTACTCTGTATGCTTTGTGATGTTACCTGGGAACCGCTCTGAGTCCCCTCGGGGAGATGGAGTGGTTTATAAATAAATTATTATTATTATTAATAATAATAATAATAATAATAATGTCTCCTCTCACCCTTCACTTCTGCAGGCTAAACAGACCCAGCTTTTTAAACCACGTCTCAGAGAAGTTCATGGTTTCCAGACCATGAACTGGCTGAGTTTGGGATGTTTCCCTCACTTTGACCCTTCCTTCCTCCCAACAGGCCCGGGTGAAAATCCTCTCCTCCCTGGTGACCCAGTTCGAGGTCCCGCTCAAGAACGAGGTCCTGAACTTCATCCTGGACGACGTCCGCAACCGGCTGGACCTGGCCTTTGCTTGGCTGTACCAAGAGTATAATGCCTATTTGAGCCAGTATCCCACTGGTTCTCTCAACAACTACGATGAGTGTCTCATCGGGCTGCTCTCTGGGCTTCAAGAGAAGCCGGACCAAAAGGACGGGTAGGTAGTTGCTCTTGCAGAGGCCTATCAAGGGCCCACTATATTGCTTGTAGTACTGTACTGTTATTTTTCATATCCTTTGGACATCTTTCTCCACAAATCCTTTCTGAGAGCTTGTTTCTGCCTTGTCTCCATGCAGGATCTTCACCAAGATGGTTCTTGAGGCCCCACTGATCACAGAGAGTGCCTTGGAGGTGATCCGGAAATACTGTGAGGATGAGGTGTGTGCCATGGTGGTCTCATATAGTCCAGTCTTCTTTAGCGAGAGAGGATGTTCAACAACTTTATTAATGACTTAGATGAAGGGTTAGAAAGCATGATCAAGTTTGCAGATGACACTAAATTGGGAGGGAGAGCCAATACTCCAGAGGACAGGAGCAGAATTCAAAACAATCTGAACAGATTAGAGAGATGATGGGCCAAAACTAACAAAATGAAGTTCAACAGGGACAAATGCAAGATACGCCACTTAGGCAGAAAAAACAAAATGCAAAGATACAGAATGGGTGACACCTGACTTGAGAGCAGGACGTGTGAAAAAGATCTTGGGGTCCTTGTGGACAACAAGTTAAACTTGAGCCAACAATATAATGTGGTGGCAAAAAAAGCCAATGGGATTTTGGCCTGCATCAATAAGAATATACTGTCTAGATCCAGGGAAGTCATGCTCTATTCTGCCTTGGTTAGACCACACTTAGAATTCTGTGTCCAATTCTGGGCACCACAATTGAAGAGAGATATTGACAAGCTGGAATGTGTCCAGAGGAGGGCGACTAAAATGATCAAGGGTCTGGAGAACTAGCCCTATGAGGAGCGACTTAAAGAGCTGGGCATGTTTAGCCTGAAGAAGAGAAGGCTGAGAGGAGATATGATAGCCATATATAAATATGTGAGAGGAAGTCACAGGGAGGAGGGAGAGAACCTGTTTTCTGCTTCCCTGGAGATTAGGACGCAATGGAACAATGGTTCCAAACTACAAGAAAGGAGATTTCATCTGAACATGAGGAAAAACTTCCTGACTGTGAGAGCTGTTCAGCAGTGGAACTCTCTGCCCTGGAGTGTGGTGGAGGCTCCTTCTTTGGAAGCTTTTAAACAGAGGCTGGATGGCCATCTGTTGGGGTTGCTTTGAATGCAATTTTCCTGCTTCTTGGCAGGGGGTTGGACTGGATGGCCCATGAGGTCTCTTCCAACTCATTCTATGATTCTATAATGATCATGTGTTTTGAGAAGGAAGGGGCAGGGAAGTTCCTCTTTGCCAGCTCAACTGCTTGCATGTCATGTAACACAATCTGGAGCTCAACCTGTGTATTATTTTCCCCCACTTTCCTGCAAGAGTTGTAGTTTGAAGCACGCCTTTGCTAATCTCAGGGCACTTTTTCTGACTCTTTCTGCAGAGCCGGTCCTACCTGGGCATGTCCACCCTTCGGGATCTGATCTTCAAACGCCCAGCCAGGCAGTTTGAGTACCTGCATGTTCTCTTGGACCTCAGCTCCCATGAGAAGGACAAGGTGAGTCTTGGGTTAGCCTGTGTTGGTGGCCGGGAGCAGCACAAGCAACAGTTATGGGGTTGGATGAGATAGTGACACCTTTGCTTTCTGGTTCTTTGGTACACAACAGCTTTGTTTCCTGCCCCAAATTATTACAAATATTGTTATACTATCTTAGGTAGTAAGCTAGCCCAGGTTAGGTATTTTGAAACACTATTTATTAGAAACTAGCTTGAGTACCCAGCGTTGCCCGGATTATTTGAAAAAGTCAATTTTTAATTATACAAAATGCATAAGGTAGTGGGTGAACTACAACTCACATCATGCCAGGTTAACCCCAAGAAACTCCATCAGTCTTTAAAGTTGGTTATGTTGGGCAAATCTGCTCTAGAGGCATCTTTGGTGGGGTTCAGTGTGCTCTCTGGGTGTAGGGTGAACTACAATTCCCACTATGGTGAATTAGTCCTCTAACCCCTCCAGTAGGTTGAGTTAGTCATGGGAGTTCTGTGTGCCAAGTTTGGTCCAGGTCCATCATCGGTGGAGATCACAGTTTCTCTGGTTGTGGGTGAACTACAACTCTCAGAAAGGAACACCAGTCCCCGTCCCATCCCGTCCCCCAAAATAACTTATCCTGTAATCTAATTTCATCATGTCAGGTATGTGTGCCAAGTTTGGTCCAGATCCATCAGCGTTTGGGTTTTCAGTGCTCTCTGGATGTAGGCAAACTACAACTCCCCCAAATCAAGGTGAATTTCCCCCAGAGACCCCCAGTAGTTTTTGCTGGTCATGGGGGTTCTGTGTGCCAAGTTAGTTTCAGGTCCATCATTGTTTGAGTTCAGAGTGCTCTTAGATTGCAGGTGAACTATACATCCCAGGACCTACAACTATGAATCATGGTGAATTCCCCTCAAATCTTTCTAGTATGTTGAGTTGCTGATCAATTCCTCTGTTTGTTGTTTGCCATAAAAAGAATAGGAAAGGGTTAAGGAAGAGGCAGTAGGCGGGGTTATACAAATTCTATACCAATTGAGAGAGTAAGAAACACTGGGATGTCTGCAGTGGAAGAAAAGCATCAAATCTAGGATGAAATTGTCCCCGTTATGAAAGCCCTCACTTGGGTGATGGGGAGTGTGGTGTTTGTGGAGGACATTGACAGGGCTCTTGTACATGTTCATGGCGCTTGCTGTAACCTTCAGTGTCATTCGAGTGAGGGCCATCGGTGTCTCCTAAGTAGAGCTGTAGCTGTTTGTGGAGGCAGGAGCTTGTCTCTGTGAGTGGACACCCCAGCCACATACATACACATACATACATACATACACATTTTCACTTTTATTATGTGTATAGATAGTTGTGGTTTAGGGTCTATGAATAGTCGCAACAGAAATACGCATGTCTCTCTGGATGTAGGATACACATGGCTCTTTATATGGGAGTGGACTACAGTTCCCATCATCCTCTCTCAATCCCTCCTGAACCCTTGACAGTATTGTAAGATGGTCACGATAAGTATGTGTACTAAGTATGGTCCAGATCCATTGTCAGTGAGATTCACACAGCTCTCGGGATATGAGTGAACTACAACTCCCATCATCCTCTGTCACCTCCCCCCACTCCAAACCCAACCAGTATTTTGTAGGCCATGGTGGGTCTGTGTGCCATGTTTGGTCCAGATCCATTACCAGTGGGGTTCACAATGCTCTCTGAATGTAGGTGAACTACAACTCCCACCATCCTGGGACAACCACTCCAAACCTCACCAGTACTTAAAAGTTGATCATGGAGGGTATGTGGGCCAGGTTTGTTCCAGATCTATCATCAGTGGGGTTCACAGTGAACTTCGTATGTGGGTGAACTATAACTCCCATTGTTTCCCCCACCTCCAAACTTTGGAGGCACTTAAAGTTGGTCACGGTGGGGTTTTGTGCCAAGTTTGGTCCAGATCCATCGTCAGCAGGGCTCTCTGGATGTGGGAGCGATCTTGGAAATTACATACAAACATACATACATACATACATACATACATACATAAATATGTTCACTTTTATTATAGACTAGCTTAGGTACCCAGTGATGCCCAGGTAGATAAAAAATAAATAAATGACTTCCAGATTATGTGTGTAAGGTGCATATGAAACATAAGGATTTCCTATGCAAACCCAGGTATTCCCAAATCACAAGCCTTTCAGATCCCAAGCGCTTCAGATCATTTCAGATGTTTCACCTCTTCTTCTCTCTCAGGTTCGCCAGCAAGCCCTTCTGTTCATCAAGCGGATGTATGACAAAGACCACCTGAGGGAATATGTGGAGAAGTTTGCCCTGAATTACCTGCAACTCCTGGTCCATCCCAATCCTCCTTCTGTCCTTTTTGGCGCTGACAAAGATACAGGTAATGGGACTGATTTGGATCAAGAGGTGTAGCAGGTTGGACAAGCTTAATGATAGGGTTACATTGAGGTATAACGCCTCTAAAAGGCATCACAGTTTATTTATCCCATTACACTGGGTGCTTATTGTTTATGTTTGCGTCAGTAGGTGTGCCTTCAGGTCCCTTGTTGACTTACAGTGGCTCTATGAATGCTATAGAGTTTCTTTAAGTTTGGGATTCCCAGAGATAGTTTTGCCAATTCCTTCCTCTAAGATAGCATACAAAATTCAGTGGCCATCTCCCATCCAAGTACTAACCAGGGCTGGCCCTGCTTGGCTTCCAATATTAGACAGAATTTAGTGTCGACAGACTTTTTTCTTAAAGAAAGTTGAAAACTAGAAAAATTACCATATATACTTGAGTATAAGCCAAGTTTTTTAGCCCTGTTTTAGGATGAAAAAGCCCCCTTCTGCTTATAATCGAGTCAAGGTTATTTATTATTTTATTCTGTTATTATTTTTATTGCATTTATTATTTTACTCTATTTATTATTAAGTATTATTAATACATTTACATTATTTTACTCTATTTATTATTATTATTACATTTATTATTTTGTTCTATTTATTATTATTCATTTACATTACTTTGTTATTTTTATTACATTTATTATATTACTCTATTATTACATTTATTATTTTACTTTATTATTGTTATTACATTTATTATTTTACTCTATTATTGCTGTTATTATTACATTATTATTATTTTACTCTATTACATGTATTATTTTACTCTGTTATTATTATACATTTATTATTTTACTCTATTATTACTGTTATTACATTTATTTTACTCTATTTATTATTATAACATTTATTATTTTTCTCTATCATTGTTATTATTACATTATTATTTTACTCTATTTTATTACATTTATTATTTTACTCTATGTTATTATTATACATTTATTATTTTACTCTATTGTTATTATTACATTTTTATTGTACTTTATTATTACTGTTACTATTACATTTCCATTATTTTACTCTATTATTATTATTATTATTATTTTAAATATTCAAAAACATTTAACCTATTGATACTTCAATTAATGTAAATTTATCAGTATCTATTTTTATTTTGAAATTTACCAGTAGCTGCTGCATTTCCAACCCCTGTTTTCCCAGGTTTTTTGTGGTAAAATCAGATGACTCGGCTTATATTGGGGTCGGCTTTGTACTTCTTTGATCTAAAGCTAATGCTGGTTTGGGAGATTATGGGAATTGTCATCCGAGTTCAGATGGGTCCCTCTAAGCTCCCTGTTTCGTCTCCCAGCTTCTCCAATGTATATTTAACTTCTTAGCAGCCTGATGCCTGACCTCTTCCCTTCCAAACGTCTTTGTTGCCTTGCAGAGGTGGCTGCTCCCTGGACAGAAGAGACCATCAAGCACTGCCTCTACCTTTACCTGGCCCTCCTTCCCCAGAACCACAAATTGATCCATGAGCTGGCATCTGTGTATACGGAGGCCATTGCTGACATCAAGCGTACCGTCCTCAGAGTCATCGAGCAGCCAGTAAGTAGCCTGGGGTGTTGGAAGTCAACCACATCCTGCACAAGTTTGTAGTCCTCATCAAGGAACTAGATAGGCAGATGAGTTAGTTGATAAGGAGATCCTTTCTGTCCCCATTGCCCTCCTGGTCTGTGTCTCTATTCTCTCCTACTTCTGTTAGTTAGAGTGATACTTCTCAGGGACACACATCTCTTTATTCGTGGAAAGTCTCTGAGCCCTCCATTTTTGTTCTTCTCCTGTGAGCATGGAGAGAGGCAAGATGTCTCCAGAGCGGTAGATAATTATATAGCCGTGCTCTAACTTTTCTATATAGATATGTAGCTCTTTCAATAAATCTATATAAATAAAAATGTAATGTTCGTTTGTGATATTAACAGAACTCAAAAACCACTGGACGAATTGACACAAAATTTGGACACAAGACACCTAACAACCCAATGTTTGTCCCTCACTCAAAAAATTGATTTTGTCATTTGGGAGTTATACTTGTTGGGATTTATAGTTCATCTACAATCAAAGAGCATTCTCAACCTCACCAATGATGGAATTGAGCCAAACTTGGCACACAGTTCTCCCATGGCCAACAGAAAATACTGGAAGGGTTTGGTGGGCAGTGTCCTTTGGTTTTGGAGTTTTATTTCACCTACATCCAGAGAGCACTGTGAACTCAAACAATGATGGATCTGGACCAAACTCTACACGGAGATTCAATATGCCCAAATGTGAACACTGGTGGAGTTTGGGGAAAATAGAATCTTGACATTTGGGAGTTGTAGTTGCTGGGATTTATAGTTCACCTACAATCACAGAACATTCTGAACCCCACCAGTGATAGAATTGGGCCAAACCTCCCACACAGAACCCCCATGTGGGCCACAGCAACGCGTGGCAGGGGTCGGCTAGTCTTTTATAATGATGATGATGATGATGATGATGATGATGATGGTGATCTGCATGCATTATTCTCCGATACATCGCACAGTCCTAGACACTTGGACGTGTGATTCAATACAATAGCCTGCAGAGTGATCTTGTTTGCTGTGGACTCACCTTGTTGTGTTTCAAATAATAATAATAATAATAATAATAATAATAATAATTGTATTTCTTACCCGCCTTTTCTCATGGCGGGTTACAACATAGCTTAAAAACACATAATAATTATATAAAATACATATATCTTTCTCAGAGTCCACTATAAACACTACACAACAGATTTGTGTAAACATCTAAATCAGCCACTAGATGGTATTCAGAAAAAGAAATTGAGACCCCAACATTGACCAAAGAGATCAGGAAGTACATTTTAAGATACCCTGTATCCACAGTTTTCCCATCGTGGTCAACTGTGAATCGCACATATGGTAGTTTCTGCGCCTGAGCAGACAGCTTTGGAACCTTCTAGATAGATTTGAAAACTTTTCTGGTGGTTAGTTTCATTTACTGGAGTCCAAGAGGAAATGATTTCTCTAGGACTTTGTTAGGTCTTCCAGGTGATTTTTTTTCACATTTTCCATGAAGCTATTGTAGAGTTGTATCGGAGGACACTAAATTCTCAGCGAGGCTACCTTTGTAGGGATCTCTAGATCCTTCAACACAATTCTCATTCTTAAAATGCCATTTTCCCCTCTCGTTATCTTCCTGTCTTCCAGATCCGTGGGATGGGCATGAATTCCCAGGAGTTGCTCAAACTGGTTAAAAACTGCCCCAAAGGTGCAGAGACCTTGGTGACCCGCTGCCTGCACAGCCTCACTGATAAAGGTATGAGGGGCATTATTTTATATTCTTTGACAGTGGTAAAAGATTACAGCCAATCCTGGGGCCACTTTTGGAGTGTGACAGATCTTCGGGGTGGTCTACCTTTGGTTTTAGTTTTTCCTTGATCCACATATTAGTATTTCTTGACCTGCTATCCTCTCTTGGGATTCAGAGTTGCTTACAGCCATTTGATCTGAGTACCGCATATATTCAAGCCAAGATGTTCAGCCCCCTTTTAAGGCTCAGAAAGCCCCCCCCCCCAGCTTATACTCAAGTTAAAGTTATTATTTTATTCTGCTATTATTATTATCATCATCATCATCATCATCATCCAACAGACAAGAGTTCTTTGCCCCACCCTGGTCATTCCACAGATATATAAACCTCTGAGGATAATAATATTAATATTAATAATAATAATAATAATAATAGTAATAATAAAAAACTTTATTTATACCCCGCTACCATCTCCCAAGGAACTCGGTGCGACTTACATGAGGCTGAGCCCACAATGCATCAATACAAGCAGTAACAATTAGAATACGAAGCAAAATACAAATGTTTGCCATAGATGCATGTGAAACATCAGGAGAAAATGCCTCTAGAACATGGCCATATAGCCCGAAAAAACCTACACCAACCCATTATTATTATTATTATTATTATTATTATTATTATTACATTTATTATTTTCCTTTATCATTGTTATTTATTTATTTATTTGCCATATTTATATAGTGCCCCTCTCAGCCCGAAGGCGACTCGAGGCGGTTTACTGTCGGCAGTCAATGCCCCCAAACAACATAAAATACAGTTAAAAACATATACATATACATGGTTTATATTATACATATAATACAGTATATAAACCATATAAAAGCAATAAAAGCCATAAAACACAAGTCCTCAGCGTCTCATCACTAAAATAATTTATTAATACATTTATTATTGATTGATTGTGATGTATAATTGATTGTTTTACAATTATAATTGTTTTAATTGCTGTTTATATATGTTTTATTTTTATTGTTTGTGTAGGCATCAAATTGTGCCTTTTGTAAGCTGCCCTGAGTCCCCCCTCGGGGGTAGAAATACGTGAACTAACTAAATAAATAAATTATTTTACTCTGTTATTACTGTTATTACATTTCCATTATTTTACTCTATCATTATTTTTATTACATTTATTATTTTACTCTCTTTATTATTATTATCGAAAGGATACGTAAGCATATTTAAATTGAAGAAGGTTAGAATAATGGTTTAATCAGAGTTGGACACTCTTATCTTACAGTTTTATGTAAATATTTAAAAAACATTTAAACTACTGATGTGTCAATTAATGTAATGTTAATGATATCTATTTCTATTTTGAAATTTACCATTCGCTGCTGCATTTCCCACCCTTGGTTTATACTCGAGTCAATAAGTTTTCCCAGTTTTTGTGGTAAAATTAGGTGTCTCGACTTATATTTGGGTTGGCTTATACTTAATAAATAATAATAATAAACTTTATTTATACCCCGCCACCACATCCCCGATGGGGACTCGGAGCGGCTTACATGAGGCCAAGCCCAAACAACAAATTACAATAGAGTAAAACCGAAAACACAAACAGAAAACGCGAAGAATAAACAACAACATCATATTTACATAAAACATGTGAATACATAACAATATAAAATTACAATTACAATAGGCACAATCACAATGACAGTGGGCGGGCTACATGTAATGATTAAAAGAAAAATTAATTAAAACTAATGAAAAGCTCGGGCAAGATAAAAGAGAGATTATTTGCATGTATATGGTAATCACTACTTTAGGATTAGGTTTTAAACTACCTAAGGAATACCGTACTGTCTGATATAGTCCAGGTTTGTTTCTGTTCTGTTGCATAATCGAACACTACTTTTTTTTCCCACTCAGTTCCTCCATCTCCGGAGTTAGTGAAGCGAGTTCGAGATCTGTACAATAAAAGGCTCCCAGATGTCCGCTTTCTTATCCCTGTCCTCAACGGCTTGGAAAAGGTACTCTCTGGGATGGGACAAAGCTGACTCTATGATCCATAATTTCATTCCAGCTGATTGGTTCTATAAAATTTAGCCATGGCAGTTATTTATTTATTTGTCGTGTCAGGGCAACCAATCAACTGTATTACAATTCTAACAGAACAAAACAAACAAACAAACAAACAGACAAAACACAAAATTTGCGACTTTGGTAGTTGATTAAATGTCCTTTGACCAGTATCTGGCCATTTGGGGTGCCTCTGGTGTTGCCGCAAGGAGGTCCTCCATTGTGCATGTGGCAGGGCTCAGGTTGCATTGCAGCAGGTGGTCAGTGGTTTGCTCTTCTCCACACTCGCATTTCGAGGATTCCACTCTGTGGCCCCATTTCTTGAGGTTAGCTCTGCATCTCATGGTGCCAGAGTGCAGTCTGTTCAGCACCTTCCAAGTCGCCCAGTCTTCTGTGTGCCCAGGGGGGAGTCTCTCATTTGGTATCAGCCATTGGTTGAGGTTCTGGATTTGAGCCTGCCACTTTTGGACTCTCACTTGCTGGGGTGTTCCAGCGAGTGTCTCTGTAGATCTTAGAAAACTATTTCTAGATTTAAGTCGTTGACATGCTGGCTGATACCCAAACAGGGGATGAGCTGGAGATGTCTCTGCCTTGGTCCTTTCACTCTTGGCTGCTACTTCCCGACTTATGTCAGGTGGTGCAATGCCGGCTAAACAGTGTAATTTCTCCAGTGGTGTAGGGCGCAGACATCCCGTGATAATGCGGCATGTCTTATTAAGAGCCACATCCACTGTTTTAGCATGGTGAGATGTGTTCCACACCGGGCATACATGCTCAGCAGCAGAGTAGCATAGTGCAAGGGCAAATGTCTTCACTGTATCTGGTTGTGATCCCCAGGTTGTGCCAGTCAGCTTTCATATGATATTGTTTCTAGCACCCACTTTTTGCTTGATGTTCAGGCAGTGCTTCTTGTAGGTCAGAGCACGGTCCAGGGTGACTCCCAGGTATTTGGGTGTGTTGCAATGCTCCAGTGGGATTCCTTCCCAGGTCATCCTCAGAGCTCGGGATGCTTGTCTGTTCTTGAGATGAAAAGCCCATGTCTGTGTTTTAGATGGGTTGGGGATCAGCTGGTTTTAATGTAATAGGCAGTAGGAGCACCTAGAGCTTCGGAGAACTTCTGTTCTACCATCTCAAAGCTCCCTGCTTGAGCAGTAATGGCACGATCATCAGTATAGATGAAGCTCTCTGTCCTTTCTGGCAGTGGCTGGTCATTTGTGTAGATGTTGAACATGGATGGAGCAAGCACGCTCCCCTAAGGCAGGCCGTTCAAGTGGTGTCAAACAGGCTTAAATCTACAGTGTGTAGATCACATGTGGGCCAAATCTAGCCCAGCATGTCCTTTTATGTGGCCCTTGAGATGCTGAAATTTTCTGTATTCTATATCATTAGGCATCATGACTAGGGCTAATGGGAGTTGTGATACAGTAACATCTGGAAGGCTGCCCTTTGTTTTGTTTAGTAAGGAGAGTGGGCTTTGAATTGAGATACAAAGCTTGAGGAGATGATGCCTGACTTTCAAATGTCATTCCACCTTTTCCCATCCTCAGAGCCACAAGTACTGTTCGGTTTCAATTCCCATAATCCCCACTGTGCATTTTGAACAATCAAAAGTGCTAAGCAACATATGAATATGAACATATATATATATGAATAAAAACATGAATATGCTGAGTATTCATGTTTTTATTGGTTTTTGTTGCTTTGTGTGGTTTTTATATTTATGCTAAATGTTTTGAATTGGATTTTGTGTTGTTGGAGGCATTGAATTGTGCCATTTGTAAACCACCCTCTGTCGTCTTCGGGCTGAGAAGGGAGATATATATATGGTAAATAAACAATAATAAATAGTGGGGATAAGAACTAAAGTGCCCTGACTATGATGTAAACACACACACACACACACACACATATGTATATGTATATCTATCTATCTATATATATATATAGAGAGAGAGAGAGTTGGCCCTCTGTATCCATGGATTCTCATCTGTGGATTCAACAGCCCTTTGGAGTCAACCATAAGTTGGAAGTGACCCTCAATGAGAATGAGTTTGACACTCTTAGTAAAAGTCTTGGACTTTCTTCCCCTCGAGAAAAGAGAAAAGAATCGTGTTGTGACTTGTCTAATAGCTGCTGAGTCCTTCTTCCTTCAATTCGATCGCCAAATATCTCCAAATATACTTGTGTCTTTGTGGAAGTGGCGCAGTGTGCAGGGAGTCTGATGGCAAATGCAATGTGAATTTGTTGCCGATCCTTTTTGAGGCTTCATTCGCCTTTTCTCCTTTCAGAAAGAGGTGATTCAGGCCCTCCCAAAGCTCATCAAGCTGAATCCCATCGTTGTGAAGGAAGTGTTTAATCGCCTGCTGGGAACACAACACGGTAGGGATCCAAGCTGCAAGCAGACCTTGTATTTCTCTATTGGCAAAAGTTCAGCTGCTGCTGTGACAAGCTTTTCCCAGGGAAAGAAAAAGGACAATGAATAGAATGAAACCATTGTCTGAATACTCAGCAAAGCTGTAATGCAACTCATTGCCCCCCAAATAGTCTGCAGAGATGCAAACTGGATTGGAAGTCATGGACCAAATGCCATTTACTTGTCAGAAATATTAAAAATCAACTAGGTATTTTAATTACAAAAATGTGAGCCAAGCACTGAAAGGGTTAAATAGATACAATGACTCTGCAAAAGCTGCAGTTCAATATAAGCAAGCGTGCCTGTATCTTAGTAGCTCTCAGTCTGAGGAAGCCCTCAGTGTGAGAAGGCCTTAATGGGAGAAAGGCCTCAGTGTGAGGTAGGGCTCAGTGTTAGTAGGCCTCAGTATGAGACAGTCTCTGTTAGTAGGCCTCAGTATGAGAGAGGCGTCAATCTGAGAAAGCCCTCAGTGAGAAGGCCTTAGTTGGAGAAAGGCCTCAGTGTGAGGTAGCCCTCAGTGTTAGTAGGCCTCAGTATGAGACGGTCTCTGTGTTAGTAGGACTCAGTGTGAGAGAGGCATCAATCTGAGAGAGCCCTCAGTGTGAGAAGGCCTTAGTGGGAGAAAGGCCTCAGTGTTAGTAGGCCTCAATATGAGATGGTCTCTGTGTTAGTAGGCCTCAGTGTGAGAGAGGCGTCAGTCTGAAAGAGCCCTCAGTGTGAGAAGGCCTCAGTGTGAGGCAGGCCTCAGTGTTAGCAAGCCTCAGTATGAGAAGGCTTGGTGTGAGAAGCTTCAGGGAGAGAAACCCCAGGTTGAAGGCCATCGTGTATGAAGCTTCAGTGCAAAGGCTGCTGTGCGTAAAGCTACTGTGTGAAGCTCCTATATAAGTTTGGTGTGAGAAGAGTCTCTTTGAAACTGAAGCTGTTTATCTGCATGAGAAAGAAGCCGTATGGAAGCAAAGAAGGAATACGCTAATAAGCTACTCTGCTGTATATATGTGAGGAGAGTCGTTCCCCCTAGCCAACATGCCCACTGACTATGGGATTCTGGTAGCTTCTCTTTTGTGCTTTCTGCTTAATGAATTATTTGTACTGGCCGATGTTGATTCTCTCTCGCCATCATTCGAACAGGTGAAGGCAACTCGGCAGTTTCTCCTTTGAATCCTGGGGAATTGTTGATTGCCCTCCACAACATTGATTCCACCAAGTGTGACATGAAGTCAATCATCAAAGGTATGGCACCTGGCAGTGCCCAGGTTTTTGAAAGGCATTGTTTGTTTTGGGGTGTTAGGTAATATCATTTAGTTAATTAGTAACACTATTTATTAGAAAAAAAGCCAGTTTTCAATTTCATTTTTTTATAAATGCTTTCATTAGAAAATACATAACAATGTGGGTGAACTACACTTCCCAGAATTGTGGGTCAATCCTTCCCAAACCAGACCTGTATGCACAACTGGCCATGTTGTGGGTCTGTGTGCCAAGTGTGTTCTAGATCTGACGTTGGCTGGGTTCGGTGCTGTCTGGACGCAGGTGAACTACAATGGAGAGAGAAAGGAACCCTAGGATGTAGCTCGCTGTAACCTGCAGTGTCCTTGGAGGGAGTGCTTTTGATGGCTCCTCAGCACTGGGAACTGTACCCTGTTTGTGGAGGCGGGAGTCCTTCTAAATCAGTATTTGAAGACGGCCCTTGAAGACGGCCCGGAAGCTTCAGCTAGTCCAGCGCGCGGCAGCCATGTTACTAACAGGAGCGGGACGCAGGGAGCACACAACGCCCTTGTTGTTCCAGCTCCACTGGCTGCCGATCTGCTACCGGGCCCAATTCAAGGTGCTGGTGTTGGCCTACAAAGCCCTAAACGGTTCCGGCCCAAAATACCTTTCTGACCGCATCTCGGCCTATGAGCCCACGAGGACCTTGAGATCGTCTGGGGAGGCCCTTCTCTCGATCCCGCCTGCCTCACAGGCACGTCTGGCGGGGACGAGGGATAGGGCCTTCTCGGTGGTGGCCCCCCGGCTGTGGAACACCCTCCCTGTAGACATCAGACAGGCGCCCTCCCTTATGACATTCCGCAAGAGCCTAAAGACATGGTTATTTGAGAAGGCGTTTGACTAAGTGCTACAACAATTGGCAATGATGATTGGAACGGAATATGGATAACGAGATTGGTTTATGATTCTACGATGAGACGGCGCGGATGATTTAGTGTAATTGTATTATTGATAGTTATGTTGATATTTTGTTGTGATATTCCCTTATTGTAAACTGTTTTTTATATGTTGTACACCGCCGTGAGTCGCCCTAGGGCTGAGAACGGCGGTCAACAAATGCAGTAAATAAATAAAATAAATAAATATTTCTCAACCTTCCTAATGCCGCGACGCCTTAATACAGTTCCTCATGTTGTGTTGACCCCCAACCATATCTGATCTGCAGGATATATTTTCATTCACTGGACCAAATTTGGCACAAATACCCGATATGCCCAAATTTGAATACTGGTGGGGTTGAGTGAGATTTATTTTCTCATTTGGGAGTTGTAGTTGCTGGGATTTATAGTTCCCCTACAATCAAAGAGCCGTCTGAACTCCACCAATGATGGAATTGAACCAAACTTGGCACACAGAACTCCCATGACCAACAGAAAATACTGGGTTTGGTGGGCATTGACCTTGAGTTTAGGAGTTGTAGTTCACCTACAACCAGAGAGCACTATGGACTCAAACAATGATGGATCTGGACCAAATTTGGCACGGATACTCAATATGCCTAAATGTGAACACTGGTGGAGTTTGGGGAAAATAGACCTTGACATTTGGGAGTTGTAGTTGCTGGGATGTATAGTTCACCTACAATCAAAGAGCAATCTAAACCCCACCAACTATAGAATTGGGCCAAACTTCCCACATAGAACCCACATGCCTTGAAGGGACTCATTGGCGTGAGCCTCTCTCCAGCCTCACATGCTCTCCCCTGCATGCACACCATGCTACCATGTGCTGAGCATGCCTGCTCTCCCCTCCTCGCTTCGAGTTTCAGGTACAGCCTCCATTTGGCTGTGAGGCCGGCCAACCACAGCAGAGTAAGGGTTTTGGTGGGAGGATTCGCCATCTGAAGAGAAGGACAGGTGGAGAGATCTTCAGCCTTCTCTGCCAAAGAGGTTCCTAAGACCATCAGAAATATATGTTTTCCAAAGTTCTTTGGCGACCCCTCTGAAACCCCCTCACGACCCCCAGTTTGAGAAACGCTGTTCTAAATGGACAGCTTCACCACATACACACATACACATTTTTCACACTTATTATTTGTATTTATTTATTATGCCTATAGATATGATATATATATATATATATATAAGTAGCTGGTTTTGCCTGTTTCCATGCACACAGCCACCAACCTGTGCTTTGCTGAGCGCAACGTCTACACATCGGAGGTCCTGGCCGTGGTGATGCAACAGCTCATGGAGCAGAGCCCGTTGCCCATGCTCCTCATGCGGACAGTCATCCAGTCGCTGACCATGTATCCGCGCCTGGGCGGCTTCGTCATGAACATCCTCTCCCGCCTCATCTTGAAGCAGGTGAGAAAGGGACTGCAAGGAAGAAGCCTGGGCCTACCTTGTTTCTTACTCCCAGGGTTCCTCCATCCTATGTTTGCATCGTAACGTGATCCCATAGGCCTGGGCTGCCAAACGCATTTCTGTCAAGGCCACATCAGCCTTATTATGGTTGCCTTCAAAGGGCAGTTGAATCCGCAAATATGAAGAACCAACTATAATTTTTAGGAGATTTTTAACATTTGTTGTCGAAGGCTTTCCTGACTGGAATCACTGGCTTGCTGTGAGTTTTCCAACCTTTATGGCCATGTTCCAGAAGCATTCTCTCCTGACGTTTCACCCATATCTATGGCAGGCATTCTCAGAGGTTGTGAGGTCTGTTGGAAGCTAGGCAAGTCAGGTTTATATATCTGTGGAATGATGTCCAGGGTGGAAGAAAGAACTCTTGTCTGTCTGTCCATGTTCCAGAAGCATTCTCTCCTGAGGTTTCACCCACATCTATGGCAGGCATCCTCAGAAGTTGTGAGGTATATTGCAAACTAGACAAGGGAGGTGTATATATTTGTTGAAGGTCCACAATGGGAGAAAGAGCTCTTGTCTGTTGGAGGCAAGTGTGAATGTTGCAATTAATCACCTTGATTAGCATTGCAAAGCATTTCAGCTTCAAGGCCTGACTGATTCCTGCCTGGGGGAATCCTTTGTTGGGAGTTGTTAGCTGGCCCTGATTGTTTCCTGTCTGGAATTCTCCTGTTTTCAGAATGTTGTTCTTTATTTACTGTGATTTTTTAAAATTATTTTATAAGATTTTATAAGTAGAATATAACTGTCACCATTATATTACAGTAGTACACTGGTAATTATATGTTTTAATGGTTTTTTAATATGGTTTTTATATTGTTACGGTGAATATTTTTAATTGTATTTTTATGAATGTATGGCATTGAATTGTTGCCAATCTGCAACCTGCCTTGAATCGCCTTAGGGCTGAGAAAGGCAGGCTATAAATACAGTTAATAAATAAAAATAAAGAAACATTGTTGTTGTTCATTCGTTCAGTCGTCTCCGACTCTTTGTGACCTCATGGACCAGCCCACGCCAGAGCTCCCTGTCGGCCGTCACCACCCCCAGCTCCTTCAAGGTCAGTCCAGTCACTTCAAGGATGCCATCCATCCATCTTGCCCTTGGTCGGCCCCTCTTCCTTTTGCCTTCCACTTTCCCCAGCATAATTGTGTTCTCTAGGCTTTGCTGTCTCCTCATGATGTGGCCAAAGTACTTCAACTTTGTCTCTAGTATCCTTCCCTCCAGTGAGCATCCGGGCTTTATTTCCTGGAGGATGGACTGGTTGGATCTTCTCGCAGTCCAAGGCACTCTCAGCACTTTCCTCCAACACCACAGCTCAAAAGCATCGATCTTCCTTCGTTCAGCCTTCCCTAAGGTCCAGCTCTCACATCCGTAGGTGACTACAGGGAATACCATGGCTTTGACTAGGCGGATCTTTGTTGCCAGTCTGATGTCTCTACTCTTTACTATTTTATCGAGACTGGACATTGCTCTCCTCCCAAGAAGGAAGCGTCTTCTGATTTCCTGGCCACAGTCTGCATCTGCAGTCATCTTTGCGCCTAGAAATACAAAGTCTGTCACGGCCTCCAAGTTTTCTCCCTCTATTTCCCAGTTGTCAATCATTCTTGTTGCCATAATCTTGGTTTTTTTGATGTTTAGCTGCAACCCAGCTTTTGCGCTTTCTTCTTTCACCTTGATTAGAAGGCTCCTCAGCTCCTCCTCGCTTTCGGCCATCAGTGGTGTCATCTGCATATCTGAGGTTGTTAATGTTTCTTCCAGCAATTTTCACCCCAGCCTTGCATTCGTCAAGCCCCGCACGTGTTGCATGATGTGTTCTGCGTACAAGTTGAATAGGTGAGAGGATACAACCCTGCCGTACGCCTTTCCCAATCTTGAACCAGTCTGTTGTTCCATGGTCAGTTCTTACTGTTGCTACTTGGTCCTTGTACAGATTCCTCAGGAGAGAGACAAGGTGGCTTGGGATGCCCATCCCACCAAGAACTTGCCACAGTTTATTATGATCCACACAGTCAAAGGCTTTAGAATAGTCAATGAAGCAGAAGTAGATGTTTTTCTGAAACTCCCTGCCTTTCTCCATTATCCAGCGGATATTGGCAATATGGCTTGAACATCTGGCAACTCTCGCTCCATGTATTGCTGGAGTCTTCCTTGCAGGATCTTGAGCATTACCTTACTGGCATGAGAAATAAGGGCCACTGTACGGAAGTTGGAGCAGTCTTTCGCATTTCTCTTTTTTGGTATGGGGATATAAGTTGATTTTTTCCAGTCTGATGGCCATTCTTGTGTTTTCCATATTTGCTGGCAAATGGCATGCATCACCTTGACAGCATCATCTTTTAAGATTTTAAACAGTTCAGCTGGGATCTCGTCGTCTCCTGCTGCCTTGTTGTTAGCAATGCTTCTTAAGGCCCATTCAACCTCACTCCTCAGGATGTCTGGTTCTAATTCATTCACCACACCGTCAAAACTGTCCTCGATATTATTATCCTTCCTATACAGATCTTCTGTATAGTATCGCCACCTTCTCTTGATCTCTTCAGCTTTAAACATTAAAGAAACGTAATCAACCAATACAATCTTCAGAAGCAACCTGAAAACCTGGTTATTCCAATGTGCCTTCATTGATTGAATGTAAGGCACTCCCTGACCAAACTTCGCATAAAATGACCTCAGAAGCACTTTATTTTATGGTTTGTGCAATTAAATCCTTCCTCGTCCCCGGATCCCCCTCTCCGACCATTTTATATTGCCCTATCTCCCAGTGTTTTAAAATTTTATCTCTGAATTGGCCCTGCCCAGTGTAATCTTTTGTGTTTTAATGTTTGATTTTATATTGCTGTGTTGCTTATTGTATTGGTTTTGCTTTTTATGTATTTTATTTTCTGGTTTTGTTATATTGTGTTTATTGTACTGATGGGCGTGACCTCATGTAAGCCGCCCTGAGTCCCCCTGGAGAAGTTGGAGCAGGGTATAAATAAATTATTATTATTATTATTATTATTATTATTATTATTATTACAAGTAAAAGAGATTACACACTCTTCTGATATAGCTCAATTTCTACTCCTTTCTAATTCCATTCTAGTCTCCTTTAGCTGTTACCCAATTTGGTTCCCCAGATGTTCTTGAATGACAACTCCCATCATTTTTTATTATCTGGGGATAATGGGAATTGCAACCCCAGTGCACTGTGGCTCTGAGGTTGGGGAAAGGTTAAAGGGGATTTTAAAGTCAGACATCATATTCATTAACCCTGTATCAAAGTTCAGAACCCACTATCCTGACTCAGCTTTCCAGATGGTACTGCATCACAACTCCCATTGGCTCTAGTCCTAGGCATTCAATTAGTGGACAGCAGCAACTGGAAAGAAAATTTAGGACATCTGCAACATTAGATATACCATGACTTGGTTTTAATTGGCATGTTTAATTTATTGTTTAATGAATTTGTATAATGTATTTTAATGATTTTTACTGTTTTAACTGTAATCGTTGTTGTTTATATGCATGATGCGTGTGTGAGGCCGCCCTGAGTCCCCCTTCGGGGGGGAGAAGGACCGGGTAGAAATGCATGAAATAAAATAAATAAAAATGTCTAATGATGACGAATATAGGCATTGTGGTCCAACATCTGGAGGGCCACATAAAAGGACACGGCGGACTGGATTCGGCCCACTGGCCTTGAGTTTGACACATGTGCTCTAGGCCACTCTTATGTCTCAGAGGGACAAAATACAGAGGAGATTCATCCTGCTGATGCTAACACTCTGCTTCCTCCCCAGGTGTGGAAGTATCCCAAGGTCTGGGAGGGCTTCATCAAGTGCTGCCAGCGCACTAAGCCCCAGTCCTTCCAGGTCATCCTCCAGTTGCCTCCACAGCAGCTCAGCGCCGTCTTTGAGAAGTGCCCAGAGTTGCGAGAGCCGCTGCTGGCCCACGTCCGCTCCTTCACTCCGCATCAGGTAATGCTGCTTAAAATGAAGCTGGGAAAAGAGTGAACAGGGAGGAAATTGATGGTAGTGGTTGCAGTCTAGGTCTGAAACACCTTTTCACCCAGTACCACACCAGAGTCCAGTGCTGGTTTTGACCTATAAAGCTCTAAATGGTTCTGGTCCAGCTTACTTGTCTGAACGCATCTGCCTTTACGTTCCACCTCGTAACTTAAGATCATCTGTGGAGGTCCTGCTCTCGCTCCCACCAACATCACAAATGCGGCTGGTGGAGATGAGAGACAGGGCCTTCTTGGTGGTGGCCCCCCGCCTGTGGAACACACTTCCGAGTGAGATACGATGAATCCCATCCCTCATGGCTATGGGACTAGGCTTTTGGTCAGCAGACATAAATTAGTACTTTAGTGGAAATGGATTGGAAAGGCGATTTACATGAGGATACGATTCTATTTGGTAACACCACATGTTTTTATATCGTTTAATTAATGGCTTATATAGCTTATGTATTTTATGTATTTTAATGGTTTGATGGTTTGTTTAATGGTTATTGTATTAATTGTTCATGTAACGGCATCGAATTGCTGCCTATGTAAGCCGTCCTGAGTCCTCCTTTCGGGGTAGAGAAGAGACGGGATATAAATACCAGAAATAAGAAATAAATAAATACTATCTAGAAAGGTTGATTAAGGAAAGCAGGTACAAAGAGAAAAGGGGCATTTCCAAAAGAGTCAGTGGAATAGAAAATACAAAATAAAAGCAATCCAAAAATAGGAAATACAAAAATAGCAGTAATCCAAAAAATGGCAAAGTGAATAAAGTCAAGGGAAACTACTTAGTAATTGTCTACTCTAGAAATTGGAGAAGTAAAGAAATACTTTCGGTCGATCAATAGTTAAAAATAATGGAAATTATGAACATGGATAGAGTGACGTATTTAACAACAACAAATCGAGGCAGACCAAGAATCCAAACAGACTGGGAACTGGTTAAAGACTATTTGAGAAAATAATAACTTTTAAAAAGGGACTATAATAAACAGGAACGTAGTTGCTCTTCAAATGTTGTGATGGAGAAAGGGGATGTAAGAAACAAACAATGCTATCAAAGTGATAAAAATATAATATAATGTAATATAATATATTGTATATACATATAATATTGATAATTTTATTTATTTATTTAACTTGTATACCGCTACTCCCAATTTGGCTCAGAGCAGTTTACAGAAGCAGATTAAAACAATACAATTAGCTTTAAAAATAACAATAACAAAACAATAGGCAGCAAGAACAGGCATAGTCCGGGTTGTTCACCTGTCAAAAGCTTGCTGGAAAAGAAAAGTTTTACAGGCTTTATTACATTATAATTTAATACAATATAATACTACTAAGAATAATATATTATAATTATATATTTTATATTAAATGTAATATTACTAATAATATTACAGTATAATGTTATAGTACAATGTAATATATAATATTAATATTGTGCTATGATAATAATATAATATATTGTATTTTCTTTTTACTTGTAAGCTGCTCTGAATCTCCTTCGGGGTGAGAAGGGCAACATATAAATATCGTAAATAAAATAATAATAATAATAATAAATAACACCAGAAGGACTACACATCACTATAAAGTAGATTGAAGTCAACAAGCTCTTTTTGTGTTTTTTATTTTTT
>NW_026847771.1:7262903-7273490 GCF_025583915.1 Anolis sagrei ordinatus | reverse complement strand
CCCCAGAGTTGGACCTGACTAGACAAAATGTCAAAGGGAAACCTTTACTTTTCATTATTAATCTGATGAATGGACTCTCTTTTCACATCTCTGCTCCCCTTGTCTTTCAGCAAGCCCATGTCCCCAATTCCACCATGGCTATCCTGGAAGCGAGCAACAAGCAAGAGGCCGAAGGAAAAGACTTGCAGGCGACCGAGGAAGTGCGGGGCCCTGCGCCCCCCAAGAACAAGGGGATAAAAAGGGAAAGAGAGGTGAGAAGCGTCGACAGGAGGCTGGTTCATAACACTGAACACAAATAAGGCTTTTGCTGAGCAGCTGCAACCTGCATAATGATATTTTGGGTTTGGGAGTGTTGGGAAACGGAAAGGAGACAAGGAGAGAATATCCAGGTTAGGAGGTGATAATATTAAGGGACAAGCATTCTGTAGTGTTTATTTCAGGCATGGGCAAACTTTGGCCCTCCAGGTGTTTTGGACTTCAACTTCCACAATTCCTAACAGCTGGTAGGCTGTTAGGAATTGTGGGAGTTGAAGTCCAAAACACCTGGAGGACCAAAGTTTGCCCATGCCTGGTTTATTCGAACAAAGAAACCAGAGACAATACTTTTCCTGTATTGTCAAAGGCTTTTGTGGCCGGAATCACTGGGTTGTTGTATGTTTTTCGGGCTATATGGCCATGTTCTAGAAGCATTCTCTCCTGACTTTTTGCCTGTATCTGTGGCAAGCATCCTCAGAGGTTGTGAGGTCTGTTGGTTTTTCGGGCTATATGGCCATGTTCTGGAAGCATTCTCTCCTGACGTTTCGTTTGCATCTATGGCAGGCATCCACAGAGGTTGTGAGGTCTGATGGAAACTAGGAAAATGAGGTTTATATATCTGAGGAAAATAAATAAATAAATGTTTATTTATTATTTACAATATTTGTATCCTGCCCTTCTCATCCTGAAGGGGACTGAGGGTGGCTTACATAATTGGCATTATTCCATGCCCAAGCAACAATTAAAAGCAATTAACAACCATTTAAAACAACATTTAAACAAAATATGCAAACATTAGATAACTATGGTGCATAGATCCAAAGCCAGATAATCAAACGATAATTTCCATAAATCCAGGGTCAATTCAAACGGTATTGCACAGATAGTTATACTGGGCCAAATGCTTGTTTTCACTTATTTGCAAAACAACAGGAGGGAAGGGGCTCAACCGCGTTGAGTCGCCTGTTGGGCTGAGAAACTGCGGTATACAAGTAAAGTAAATAAATAAATAAATAAGGGGCCAATTGAATCCCACTAAGGGGGGAGTTCCGCAGCCGAAGGGCCACCACTGAGAAGGTCCTGTCTCTCGTCCCCACCAGTCGCGTCTGCCATAGATGCAGGCGAAACGTCAGGAGAGAATGCTTCTATAACGTGGCCGTATAGCCCGAAAAACCTACAACAACCCAATATATTGTCGAAGGCTTTCATGGCTGGAATCAATGGGCTGTTGTAGGTTTTTCGGGCTATATGGCCATGTTCCAGAAGCATTCTCTCCTAACATTTCGCCTGCATCTATGGCACGCATCCTCAGAAGTTGTGAGGTTACAACCTCTGAGACCTCTGAGGATGCTTGCCATAGATGCAGGCGAAACATCAGGAGAGAATGCTTCTAGATCATGGCCTTATAGCTCGAAAAACCTACAACAACCCAATATATTGTCGAAGGCTTTCATTACTGGAATCAGTGGGTTGTTGTAGGTTTTTCAGGCTATATGGCCATGTTCTAGAAGCATTCTCCCCTGGCATTTTGCCTGTATCTATGGCACGCATCCTCAGATGTTGTGAGGTCACAACGTCTGAGGATGCTTGCCATAGATGCAGGCGAAACGTCAGGAGAGAATGCTTCTATAACATGGCCGTATAGCCCGATAAACCTACAACAACCCAATACTTTTCCTGTAGCTGTAAAAGAAATGGAAGCCCAGTAATGAAGCCATTAAACCTCTATTTAGCTGATAGTTTGGAAGAAAAGGAAGAAGGGAAGGGTTCTGTGTATGTGTGTGTGTGTTGATGAGCTTCCATTTCCATCACAGGAAGAAGCTGAGCCCCAGCCGCTTCTTCCTCGGGTGTCCCAGGACATGATCGCCCTCCGCTTGGCACAGGAAAAGGCCCTCAAGCGCCAACTGGAAGAAGAGCAGAAGCTGAAGCTCAAGCAGCAAAATCAGCAGCAACCACCCCGTGCCACAGCCCCATCGGCCCCCCCTCCGTCAGAGGAGTCTGTGGACCTGCATGAGGACGTGCCCGAGGCGGAAAATCCCACCATCTTCATCAGCATGCCGGAGGAGGAGGAGAGCCTTGGTGGAGAAAACTCTCTGCTGGATTCCAGTCTGGAGGGACCCTGGCCCAATAAGGTACCTTTGCCTTCCAACCTGCTGGCATTTTTGGTAGTCTTAAGTGGTCCCAAAGGATCTGAGGAGCCAATGATACTTGGAATGATACTATCCAATGATACAATGATACTTTGAATGATACTCTAAGATCATCTGGGAAGGCCCTGCTCTCAGTCCCACCTTTGTCTCAAGTACGTTTGGCTGGGACGAGAGACAGGGCCTTCTCAGTGGTGGCCCCTCGGCTATGGAACACCCTCCCTAGGGAGATTAGATCTGCTCCCTCCCTCTTAACGTTTCGGAGGCAAGTTAAAACATGGCTGTTCGATCAAGCGTTTACCAATGCAGAGTAGCTAATATAGGAAATCGAACGATTTGACAATGGAACTGGACAGTGCTTGATAATAATGAGACGTTAATGAAGTTGTTTTTATTGCTTTTGTGGTGTTTTATATTGTTTAATGTTTTAATCTGTATTATTTTTTATATGTACTGATTTGTTGGAAACCGCCTTGAGTCGCCGATTGGCTGAGAAAGGTGGTATACAAATACAGTAAATACATAAATACTTCAAGTCAGCCATAGAATAATTTAATTGCAATTGTTTATTACATTTGTAATCCCGCTTTTCCTTCCATAAACTCAAATCACTATATATAGCTTTTCTGTGGTATGGGAGCAGCCACATTCAGATTGGGACAAAAAATTAAAAAAAATGTAAAAATTAAACATAAATCGATGTATATAAAAGTCAAAGTATGTATATGTTTGTCTGTTTGTATAGTAAAGACTGTTGCAAAATGACAGTCCCGTGGCCCCTTGTGATGTCACGGAATTGGTGGTTGCTAGGTGAAGGTTTGGCTGTTGTTAGGTGAAGTGGCCCCCTGTGATGTTACTGGAAAAGAAAGGTGACGTGTATGTGGGGAAGGGAGGGTGGAAAGGGCTACCAAAAGAGCCATGTTGCCATAGGCCTACCCAGTCTTTCAGCATGAATTCTTAATGCGTGTCCTTTGTATAATCTCTGTTTTGTGTATTTTAATATGTATTTTATAGAGATACTTTTTAGTGTGTAGTTTTTATAGTGGTATGTTTTAATATGTGTATGTGTGGTGCGTTTGCAGTGTTTATGTGTTTTAATTGTAACCTGCCTCAAGCCATGAGGAGAGGCGGATAAGAAATAAAATAATAATAATAATAATAATAATAATTATTATTATTATTATTATTATAGACACTTTGTGAGGTAGGCCGTATTAGAGCTGGAGAAGGGGAAAAGGGGAGTAGAAGGAAAGAAGGAAGAAAAGGAGAAAAAGAAAAAAGGAAAGGAGTAGGGAAGGAAAGTAAAATGAAATAAATAATAATAAATATTATAATATAATAATGTATTTATCGTGTCAGGGCAACCAGACCATTGTATTACATTTCTAACAGAACAAAACAAACAAACAGATAAAAAAATCACAAAGTTTGCAAACTTGGTATTTATTATTTATTTATTTACTTTATTTGTATACCGCACTATCTCAGCCCGCAGGCTGGTAGTTGATTAAATGTCCTTTGACCAGTATCTGGCCACTTGGAGTGCCTCTGGTGTTGCCGCAAAAAGGTCCTCCCTTGTGCATGTGGCAGGGCTCAGGTTGCATTGCAGCAGGTGGTCAGTGGTTTGCTCTTCTCCACACTCGCATGTCGTGGATTCCACTTTGTGGCCCCACTTCTTAAGATTGGCTCTGCATCTCGTGGTGCCAGAGCGCAATCATAATATAATAATGATTATAATAATAATAAATAAAGCAGCACACTAAAGACCTTGGCCTGCACTTAAACACAATCAGTGCTGACAAGATTACCATCTGCCAGCTGCAGAAGGCCACCTTACGGGGATCTGCACACATTATTTGGCGATACATCACACAGTCGTAGACACTTGAGAAGTCTCCGACGTGTGATCCAATACAACAGCCAGCAGTGTCTGCTGTGGACTCATCTTGTTGTGTTTCAAATTATTATTATTATTATTATTATTATTATTATTATTATTATTATTATTTCTTACCTGTCTCTCCTCGAGGCTTGAGGCGAGTCACAGCACAATCAAAACACACAGACATTGCAAAAATTCTAAAAACAGACATATTGAAATGTAGTTCTACAAAGGATACATATTAAAACATATTTCTATAAAATACACATGAAATACAGGAGGAGGGAAAAGAAAGCAAAAGAAAGGAAGGAAAGAAGAAAAGAGTGTTCATTATTGTCCGAAGACATGCCTCCAAATGTATCTAATGAGGATAATCAGATTCAGCTTGAATAACAAAAATAAACACAAGTTGCTTCAACAGGTCTGTCAGGAGAACTGTAAAAATGTGCAAAATTTTATCTGTTCATTGTATGTATTTGGGTTATGTATGTATAAGTAAGTTTGTATCTTTAATTGCTGAAATGCTTGTGATGTGGTTTTGGTTAATCGGGTGCAGGTGGATCTAATTACTGTGGTTATAATGTGTTGCATCTGCCTGCAGCCAGCAGCAGCCTTCAGCAGCTTTCAGCGTCCCTCAGCGTTCTGCTATTGCTATAGCCTTGAGCTTTTGGAGAAGCTATGGCGTTTTGGAGTTTGGGACTCTAAATGTTTTGTTTAGGGTCTGATATCTGATGCAAGATGTTTGTTTTCTTACTTTTGATGTTTTCCACTATGAATTTATAATAAAGCAAGACTCTGCTAACAAGGTCTGGGTTTTTGTTTTTCACAGATCAGAGTATTATGATGGTTTTTGTGTCTTTTCGCAGGAAGGGCAAAGCAAGGAAGGGGGAGCCAGCAGCAGTTCAGATGAAGGATCGTCAGGCAAACTGCCCGCAGCCAACCAACCCTCTCCTTCTCCCGAGGAGCCTGAAATGGAGACCCAAGCGGCCGAAGCAAAGTCTCCCAGCCCAGCGAAGGAAGAGCCCAAGCCCAGCCCAGAAGAAGAGAAAACAATGGAGAGCTGATGATTAAGAAAAAAAAAACCCACAACTAACCTTAGAGAAAATATGGAGCAAAAAAGAGAGACTCTTGAAGATGCAGAGAATGGGGTTCAGCCTGTTAGGAAAGGAGTCCCGAAACAGAAATGGAAAAGATATAGATTTCTAGACAAATAAAAGAATTTCAGAACCTATATTATCTGAGGTTTGATTCCAGGATCTGCCCACTCCTTGGAAACAACAACAACAACAATAATTTTATTTCTTACTTGCATCTCCTCGTGGCTCAAGATGGGTTACAGCATAATTAAAAAACATAAACATTGTACTATATATATATATATATATATATATATATATATACACACACACACACACACACACACACACACACACATACATACATACATATATATACACACACATACACACACACACATATATATACACATACATATTATAATACACAGAACAGAGATGAAACATAAGACATGAGTTTAAAATCATGCTTAAAACTGGCTGGGTCAAATCCCCTTTGTATACAATGTAGTAAAAATATTTGTGCTGTGGATAGTTAAACCTGTGAATACAGAGGCCCAGCTATTCTCTCTTCAGATTCCTTTCCTTTTAAAACAATATTTATTTAAAAACATTTAAAACATAACACAATTACCTTATATAATAATAATAAATAATAAAACTTTACTTCTCTCCCCGAGGGGACATGTCATCTGTTCCCAAATCCATACCCCTCTATATTAGAAAAATATAGCTCTGTCAATTCTATTACTTCTAATTAATTCTAATTTCATCAATTGCATACTGTTACATGTTTTCTAATTGCTCAACCGCCATCTTTCTTGGCTGTTTGGTGGTTTAAATTCACCACTACTTTTACACAGGTTATTTTACTTTCTGCATCCAAAGCAGAGCCTACTCCATATTGTGAGTTTGCAGACACTGGAATCTTTGGGGCTACTTCTACACTGCAATATAAAATCCAGATTATTTGCTTTGAACTGGATTATGTGAGTCTACACTGTCAAATTTTTAAGATGAAGGTTTTTTAAGATCAGAAGGTGCTGTGGTTTTAACTTGATTATGCTTTGAATATGTTGAATGCTTTTTAACTGTGAATTTTAATACTATTTTAATGTTGGTATATTTGTAATTTTAAATATTTTAAATTTCGTAATGCTTTTATGTTAAGCAGCTTTGAGTCCCCTTCAGGATATATAAAGCAGGGCATAATTAAACATAATAATAATAATAATAATACACTTCCTAATCCAGTTCAAAGCAGATAATTCGAGTTTTATATGGCAGTGTCAGTGGGGGCCTAGGCTCCTTCCATAAAGCTATATAAAATCCACATTGAACTGAATTATATGGCAGTGTGAACCCAGGCCCCTTCTACACTGCCATATAATCTGGATTATCAAATCGGATAATCCATATTATCTGCTTTGAACTAGATTACATGAGTCTAAACTGCCATATAATCCACTTCAAAGCAGATAATCTGGATTTTATATAGCAGTGTAGATGGGGCATTAGATAACCTGTTCAAAGCAGATATTGTGGATTATCTGCCGTGATATTCTGCAGGTGCTTCTACACTGCCATATAATCCAGAACATCAAGGCAGATAATCCACATGATCTGCCTTGAACTGGATTATCTGGGTCTACACTGGCATATAATACACTTCAAAGCAGATAATCTGGATTTTATTCAGCTGTGTAGGGCCCCTTCCACAACAGCTGTATAAAATCCACGTTGAACTGGATTATATGGCAATGTGGACTCGGAGCCATATAACCCAGAATATCAAGGCAGATCATCCACAATCTGATCATCCTCGGCGGCGCAATGGGTTAAACCCTTCTGCCAACAGGACTGAAGACCAACATGTCACAGGTTCGAATCCAGGGGGAGCGCGGATGAGCTCCTTCTGTCAACTCCAGCTCCCCATGCGGGTACATGAGAGAAGCCTCCCACAAGGATGGTAAAGTATCAAAACATCTAGATGCCCCCTGGGCATTATCCTTGTAGATGGCCAATTTTCTCACACCAGAAGTTTCTTTAGTTGATCCTGACACGAAAAAAATCCCCACAATATTTACTTTGAATGGGGTTATCTGAAGTCCACACTGTCATATAATCCAGTGCAAAGCAAATAATGTGGGATTTTATTCAGCTGTGTGGAAGAGGCCTCAGATAATCTATTTAAAGCAGATATTGTGGATTATTTGCCTTGATATTCTAGGTTATATAGTTGTGTGGAAGTGGCCTGAGGGCCCTTCTGCACAGCCACATAACCCAGAACATCAAGACAGAACAACCCATAATGTCTAATTTGAACCAGATTATGAGGGCCCTTCCACACAACCCAGACTATTCAAGGCAGAAAATCCCAAAATATCTGCTTTGAACTAGGTTATCTGAGTCCACACTCAAGATAATGTGGGATTTTCTGCCTAGATATTCCGGGATATAGGGTTGTGTGGAAGGACCCTGAGTAGACTGAGTGTACACTGCGTCTACACTGCCATATAATCCACTTCAAAGCATATAATCTGGGGGCAGCTGCAAAAGCTGCACATCGCAAGTGCTGAACCTGACTCAGCACATAGAAGATGGCTTTGAAAGGCAGCAGATCACAGGAGCTGTCTTCATAGACCTGTTGGCAACTTATGATACTGTAAACCACCGCCTCCTCCTGAGAAAAATGTATAATATCACAAAGGACTACTGTCTCACCTGCCTCATAGGAAACTTGCTACAAAACAGGAGCTTTTTTGTTGAGTTCCAGGGCCAGAGAAGCAGATGGCGGAAACAGAAGAACGGCCTGCCTCGGGAGCGTGCTTGCTCCATCCATGTTCAACATTTACACAAATGAACAGCCACTGCCAGAAGGGACAGAGAGTTTCATCTATGCTGATGACCGTGCCATTACTGCTCAAGCAGGGAGCTTTGAGATAGTAGAACAGAAGCTCTCCGAAGCTCTAGGTGCTCTTACTGCCTATTACAAGGAAAACCAGCTGATTCCTAATCCATCTAAAACACAGACATGTGCTTTCCACCTTAAGAACAGACAGGCATCCTGAGTTCTGAGGGTTACCTGGGAAGGAATACCACTGGAGCATTGCAGTGCACCCAAATATCTGGGAGTTACTCACTGCTCTGACCTACAAGAAGCACTGCCTGAATATCAAGCAAAAAGTGGGTGCTAGAAACAATATCATCCAAAAGCTGACTGGCACAACCTAGGGATCACAACCAGATACAGTGAAGACATCTGCCCTTGTGCTATGCTGCTCTGCTGCTGAGTATGCATGCCCAGTATGACTATGAGAGCCGTTCAGCAGTGGAACTCTCTGCCCGGAGTGTGGTGGAGGCTCCTTCTTTGGAAGCTTTTAAACAGAGGCTGGATGGCCATCTGTCAGGGGTGATTTGAATGCAATATTCCTGCTTCTTGGCAGAATGGGGTTGGACTGGATGGCCATGAGGTCTCTTCCAACTCTTTGATTCTATGATTCTATGATTCTCTACGGTTTTAGTGTGGTGAGATGTGTTCCACACTGGGCATGCATACTCAGCAGCAGAGTAGCACAGCGCAAGGGCCGATGTCTTCACTGTATCTGGTTGTGATCCCCAGGTTGTGCCAGTCAGCTTTCGTATGATATTGTTTCTAGCACCCACTTTTTGCTTGATGTTCAGGCAGTGCTTCTTGTAGGTCAGAGCACGGTCCAGAGTGACTCCCAGGTACTTGGGTGCGCTGCAATGCTCCAGTGGGATTCCTTCCCAGGTAATCCTCAGAGCTCGGGATGCTTGTCTGTTCTTGAGATGAAAAGCACATGTCTGTGTTTTAGATGGATTAGGGATCAGCTGGTTTTCCCTGTAATAGGCAGTAAGAGCACCTAGAGCTTCGGAGAGCTTCTGTTCTACTATCTCAAAGCTCCCTGCTTGAGCGGTGATGGCACGATCATCAGCATAGATGTAGCTCTCTGTCCCTTCTGGCAGTGGCTGTTCATTTGTGTAAATGTTGAACATGGATGGAGCAAGCACGCTCCCCTGAGGCATACAGTTCAAGTGGTGTCAAACAGGCTTAAATCTACAGTGTGTAGATCAAACTGTAATAGGCAGTAAGGACACCTAGAGCTTCGGAGAGCTTCTGTTCTACCATCTCAAAGTTCTCTGCTTGAGCAGTGATGGCACGATCATCAGCATAGATGAAACTCTGGCAGTGGCTGGTCATTTGTGTAGATGTTCCTTCTGCTGCCAAGGCCTAAAGCAGAGGTACCCGTTGCTAAGGGCTCCATCCTCCCAGGGTTGCTAAGGGCCTCGCCTAGCCGTTACGTCAGTCACACCCGGGGGACCAATCCCAGCGCGGCGTTTCGGAAGCCACGCCCCTTCCGTGCCCCCACCCTCCCGCGGTTGCCGAGCAACGGAGGGCGGGGAGGTGATCCGGGGGTCGCCACTTCCGGCGGCAAGATGGCGGCGGCGCTGGCTCCTCCGGCCCAGGACGGAGGCCCGACGCCAACGCCGCCGCCGCCTCAGCAGCAGCAGCAGCCGCCCTACGAGGTGAAGAGCCAGTTCCGGACCAGGGAGGGCTCGTACCGGCTGCTGGGGGCGCCCGAGCCGAGGGCCAAGCCCGCCGGAGCGGCCACCCCTTCTTCTTCCTCCTCTTCCTCCGCAGCGCCGCCGCCGCCGCCGTCGTCTTCCGCCTCGGGAGGAGCCCCGCCGCCGCCTCCACCGCCCGCCCCCTCGCTGCCTCCCGTCCGCCTCTCCCTGGTGCGGCTGAACTCTTCCAGCGGAGGAGGAGGAGGAGGGGACCCCGGCGGGGAGGGCGACCCCGGGGCCTTGGCTGCCGAGAGGAGCCGCGTCTGCTTCAACCTGGGCAGGGAGCTCTACTTCTACTCCGGGTCCGGAGGCGCGCCTGGGAGGGGACGACGGGTGAGTGGAGGCAGGAGACCCCAGGGGAAGGAGGAGGAGATGGAGATCAGGCCGGCCCTGGGCTCACACCCCCATAGAAATATATAGAAATCTCTATTTATCTATCTATATACATACATACACAAACACGTAATAGCCGTCCCCCGCCACACATCTGGAGAGGCTCTGCTCACGATCCCAACCGCATCACAAGCGCAATTGGTGTGGACAAGGGACAGGGCCTTTTCGGTGGTGGCCCCGCGACTCTGGAATTATTATTATTATTTTTTATTCTTATTATTATTTAAACTTATATGCCGCCACTCCC
>NW_026847771.1:7205683-7261309 GCF_025583915.1 Anolis sagrei ordinatus | reverse complement strand
ATAGAAGGGAGGGGTATCGAAAAGGGATAAAAAGGCAAGATAGAATTTTAAAAAGAAAGAAATACAAGATTTAAACTTTTTCTTCCAAGTTGACTTCCAAGATTCTTCGAGGCTGGTCTCTTCCTTTTCTTCCTTTCTTCCTTTTCTTTTCATCTCTTTGAAATGTTTCCAGAAGGAAAGCCAGTTTTTGACTGGTTTGTAGTTTATATTTGTTCTATACTTGACTAATTTATTGTTTATAATTTATCTGTGATTTCTGCTTATTATTTTCCCTTATCTATCAATCATTTCTTTGTCTTTTTATTTGTTGTTTATCAGCATTTTTAAATTTTTAACTCTTACGCTTGTCCCTGCCACCGGTTTTTAATTGCACCGTGTCATTATTGTGCTGTGCATTGTATGATTTTTGCTTGTTATGAATTATCATTGTTGTATTGTTGTTGTTATGTTTTATGATGTATTTGGGCTCGGCCTCTTGTAAGCCGCACTGAGTCCTGCGGGAGATGGTAGCGGGGTATAAATAAAGGATTATTATTATTATATGTGTTTTGTGTGGATATATGTGTATATGTGTATATATGTGTGGGTTGTTGTAGTTTTTTTTCAGACTATATGGCCATGTTCTAGAGGCATTTTCTCCTGACGTTTCATCTGCATCTATGGCAAGCATCCTCAGAGGTAGTGAGGTCTGTTGGAACTAGGAAACTAGGAAAAACTAGGAAAAAGGAAAACTAGGAAAACTAGGAAAAAGGGTTTGTATATCTGTGGAATGACCAGTGTGCTATCGCACGCTGGGCCTGTGCATCAGACTGTAGACAGGACATAAATTCCGTGTGCCCAACGGGGACGCCAGGGCTGCCTCAGATTAAAGGCCTTTGGATTTCCTTAAAACAGAGTCTTTAGATTGCGTAAAGGTTCAACAAAGTTCTTTATTATTGAAAACAAACAGGTGCTTTAAGGCTTTCTTAATAGTCTATTGGCTCTCTCTCAATCTTTTCCATGGGGAACAGGCACTATCTTCTTAACTGTATACTTACTAATGGGGAAATCCTTGACTTCTAATCTGGGCAGTCTGTCTTTGCCTCTGTTGGTGTGGAGTCCCTGACCCTGTACCAAGTGCTTCTGGCTTCCGCAAGTGACCCTTACCAAGCAGAGCTTTGTAGACTTCCAGGGGAAAAAAGAAGGAATTCAGGCTTTGGTGATGGCTGACTGAAGTCCCTCAGCGAAGGAGCTGTAAGGCTGTATAATCCTTGACCAAGCTACGGGACCTTTCTCCCCGGCCAAGCTGTAGAAGACGAAGCTTTCTACAGGAGCTCTTAGTACTATGTCCTGCATGAAAAGCTTCTCTGTGTGGACTGAACCCAAACTGGCTCCTATTCCCTCCAAAACCCCAAAAGGGGGCAGGACCAGGGAACCTAACTATAATTGACAGGTGGCTTGCCCTATGTTTGCAGCCAAAAGAAGCCACCTATCTGCAAAGTCCCTGAAACTTAGGACTACAACAAACATTCAGTGCAAAGCAAACAAAATTGGAGCTCCTGGTACAGCTGTACCTGCACAACCAGAGTGGAACAAAGCATAGCAGAGCACCTGATGAACCAACCTGGACACAGCATATTCTTTGAGAACACAGAAATGCTGGGCCACTCTCACAACCACCATGTCAGGCATCACAGAGAAGCCATTGAAATCTACAAGCATGTGGACAATTTCAACAGAAAGGAGGAAGCCATGAAAATGAACAAAATCTGGCTACCAGTATTAAAAAAAACCCTCTAAAATTACAACAGCAAAACAACAGAAGGGAAACAATCAGGCACATCTAATCACCTCTCAACAAAAGTTTGCCCAAGGCACTGCCAGGCCATCAAATGCTAATCAAGGTGGTCAGTTGAAACATTCACACCTAGCTCCAGCAGACAAAAGTCCTTTGTCCCACCCTGATCATTCCACAGATATATAAACCCCTTTTCCTACTTCCAACAGACCTCACTACCTCTGAGGATGCTTGCCATAGATGCAGGCGAAACGTCAGGAGAGAATGCTTCTAGAACATGGCCATATAGCGCAAAAAATCTACAAGCCAGTGATTCCGGCCATGAAAGCTTTCAACAATAAATTCAACATGATTTATAGAAGTTGTAGGTGGACTCATCTTGTTATGTTTCAAATAATAATAACAACAACAACAACTTTATTCTTATATCCCGCCATCATCTCCCCGAAGAGACTCGGGGCGGCTTACATTGGGACGAGGCCCAGCAAAAACAAAGGTTACAAAGTAACACAATTAGTACCCATAACAATAAAATATAATTGTTTATAAACTCCATCAGTACTTAAAGTTTGTCATGTTGGGCAAGTTTGCTCTAGATCAGGCATGGGCAAACCCAGGCCCGAGAGCTCTTTTCTGAGGCCCTCCTCTCTCTCACTATCCTATCCTTTCTTCCTTCTCTCTTTCTTTCCTTCCCTCCCGTCTCTCCTTCCCTCCCTTTTCGTCTTTCCCTCTTTCTCCCTTTCCTTCCCTTCCCTCCCTTTTTGTCTTTCCTTCCTTCTCCCTTCCTTCCTTTCTTCCTTCCTTCCTTCCTTCCTTCCTTCCTTCCTTCCTTCCTTCCTTCCTTCCTTCCTTCCTTCCTTCTCTCTTTCCTCGTCCCCCCCATCCTTACCACCCTCTTTCTCCCTCCCTGCTTCCTTCCCTCTTTCCTCCCTCCCTCCCACTATCTCCTCCCTCCTTTCCTTCCTTCCTTCCTTCCTTCCTTCCTTCCTTCCTTCCTTCCTTCCTTCCTTCCTTCCTTCCACCTTCCCTCTCTTACCTTCTCCTTCTTTTCTTCCCTTTTGTCTTCCCTTCCTTCTTCCCTCATTCCATTTCTTTCCTCTCTCCCTCTTTCTCCTTGCTTCCTTCTTTCCCTTCCACCAGTCTTTCCTTCACTTTCTACCTCTGAAAGAGCAGAGGAAGGGGAGGAAAGGGCAGGGAGGGGACGGGGGAGAACCCCCTCCTTGCCTGCCCACCCCGCTCTGGCCCGCCATGCAGCCCCCAAGTTAGAAAGTTTGCCAGAGCCTCTAGAGACATCATAAGTGGGGTTCAGTGTGCTCTCTGGCTGCACGGTAAACTACAACTCCCACTATGATGAGTCAGTCCCCTCAAACTCCTCCAATAGGTGGATTTAGTCGCGGGGCTTCTGTGTGCCAAGTTTGGTTCACGTCCACCATTGGTGAGGGTTACAGTTTGTTTGCATCTCCCAGAAAGGAAGGTCAGTTGCCCCCGATCCCTTACAGCAATGATTCCCAACCTTTTTTTTGATCAGGGACCACTCGAAAAACCTACAACAACCCATGTTGAATTTTCCCCTGTATATGGCAGTGTGGATGAAGCCTGAGAGAAGGGGTCATCAGAGCAGTGTTTATATATTGAAAAAGATGTCTCATTGAGGAGGAGACCAGCTTGTTTCCTGTTGCTCTAGAGAACAGAATACAATGAAGCCATGGGTTCAAATGGCAGGGAAAGAGATCCCACCTCAACTTTCTATTGACAGTGGAATATGCTGCCTTGCAGACTGGTAGCATCTCCTCTTTTGAAGACTTTTAAACAGAGGCTGGATGGTCTTCTGTCAGAGGTGCTTTGATTGTGCTTTTCCTGTATGGCAGAAGGGGGTTGGATCGGGTGGCTCTTGGGATCTCTTCCAACTCTATGATTGTATGATTCTAGTTCTGAGCAAAGCGGAATAGAGGGGAACTATGATTTCCCTCGATTCCTCTTGATGTTTTTTTTTTTTAGTTTCCTGATGACTAGAGAAAATAGAATAAATGATGTCAAGGGTACATCTGTTGAAACGTGGCACATAAAAATTGCTTCTGAGCTGCTTAACCAGGCTGAGAAGTGTCACAGAAATATCTTTGATGTCACTGATAGCTATTTTATGTAAGTCGACCAGTTGATTTTTTTTTTACCTTGCTTCCAAGGTAGTTTGCACTGGACGTTTGATACAGAATTTAAATGTGTCAAAGCCAGTGCAAAATGAGTTAAGAAGACTTGTTTGCTGAACACTGAAGAAGTTGAGATCTGTGCCTGATTCAGAAGGGGCTTGTGGGGCCTTCAGCATTCACTAGACAGCTAATTTATTTATTTATTTATTTGTGACATTTATATGCCGCCCTTCTCATTCCGAAGGGGACTCAGAGCGGCTTACACGTAAAAAGTAAATACAATATATTATATTATTAACACAGCACAATATTAATATTTTGTATTACACCAACTGTCCCCTGCCATGCGTTGCTGTTGCCCAGTTGGTTGATCTGGAAAATAAAGTAATGAGAAAGTATTGGTTTCTAATATATGTAAATTCTTTGTGCTTGTGGGTAAACAGTATGTCTGCCTGTTTCTTTGTCAGTGTTGATGTGGAGATTGTCTGGTTTGCCCACCCTGGAACATGCAACATATCATTGTCCTTCTTTAAGGGTCCCTTTCAAATCTATGATACTGATTTCTGTGTGTGTGTGAATCTTATCTATCTATATCTATGGCTGGATGGCTCTTTGTCAGGAGGGCTTTGATCACGTTTTCTTGCCCTGGTGAAGGGAGTTGGATTGGATGGCCTTAAGTATTTTCTGTTGGTCATGGGGGTTCTGTGTGGGAAGTTTGCCCCGATTCTGTTGTTTGTGGGGTTCAGAATGCTCTTTGATTGTAGGTGAACTGTGAATCCAGTGACTACAACTCCCAAATGTCAAGGTCTATTTCCCCCAAACTCCATCTGTTTTCATATTTGGGCGTATTGAGTGCTTGTGCCAAGTTTAGTCCAGATCCATCATTGTTTGAGTCCACAGTGCTCTCTGGTCATGGGAGTTCTGTGTGCCAAGTTTGGTTCAATTCCATCGTTGATAGAGTTCAGAATGCTCTTTGATTGTAGGTGAACTATAAATCCCAGCAACTACAACTCCCAAATGACAAAATCATTTTTGAGTGATGGTCACTCCTTGTGTTGTGAGACGTTTTGTTGCCAAATTTGGTGTGATTTCGTTCATTGGTTCTTTTGTTTTTAAGGTACTCATTATGCACAGAGCATTTTTATATAGATAGATTATACTATAACATTATACTGTCATATTATTAGTAATATTATATTTAATATAAAATATATAATTATAATATCATGTTATTATTAGTAGTAATGTATGTACTGAAGTCACCGATGGTATACAGAATGAAGGAGCATCAAAATTGTCTCTTGACTCAATTGTCTCAGTCAGCAATCAAGTTTCATTTCAAGCTTTTGATTTCTGTACCCTAATGCCTTTCCCCATTTTATTTCTGCTGAATTTCCAGTCCATTGACCTAAAGAAACCCATTGACAAGAGGATCTATAAGGGGACGCAGCCTACTTGCCACGATTTCAACCAGTTCACAGCTGCATCAGAAACTATCTCGCTGCTGGTTGGCTTCTCAGCTGGGCAGGTGCAGTACCTGGATCTTATCAAGAAAGATACCACTAAACTATTCAACGAAGAGGTGAGTCAAAGCACAGCGTCCTCTTGGTAATGTATGATCACATAACTTGGGATTACAAGAATGTATGTCTGTTTAAATCGGATGTAAAAGGAGACATTTGTTACTGGATACCTCTCTATAAATAATGATGATGATGATGATGATGATAATAATAATAATTTTATTTTTATACCCCGCCAGCCATCTCCCCTAGGGGACTCAGGGTGGCTTACAAGGGATACGCCCAAGATTACAATTAAAACACACATGTAAAACACTTTAACCAATTAAAACATCAGATAAAACAAATAACAACACAATTAAAAGCAATATAAAAACAATACGGCTGAAAGAAACATACTGAATCTCTTGCTTCTCAAGGCAGCATCATGCGTAGCATCCAGCTGTGTTTCTGCAGCTGGCACAAAAAAAGCAGCCATTACACTCGGAGACCTTTGGCAAGTTTTGGGGCAGCGAGCTTCTGATTATTTCATGAGTAAATTTATGACTGTGTTTTTGTTTTAATATGAACATTTTACCTCTTATTAGATGTTGCTTTGTAAGTCTTTCCAGAAGCTTGGCCTTCTTTTCTCTCTTTTTTTGCAAATTAATTACTACTCTGCCACAGGGAGGATGTTGGCTATGCCAACTTTGGATGGAGGATCTGCTGAGAAAGGATCCTTGAAATGTCTTGTCGAAGGCTTTCATGGCCGGAATCACTGGGTTGCTGTGAGTTTTCCGGGGTGTATGGCCATGTTCCAGAAACCTTATCTCCTGACGTTTCACCCACAAATCAATGGCAGGCATCCTCAGAGGTCAGGAGATAATGCTTCTGGAGCATGGCCATAGACCCCAGAAAACTCACAGCAACCCAGACCATTGAAATGACAGCTTTAAGAGGCAATGGATGAATCTTGAGCTTTGTTTTTCTCACTTTCTGATATTTCAGACATTGATCTCTGTTACTATGTTTGCAGTGTGAGTCTGGAACTCCCTTTTTGGAGTGGTTAGATTGGCATCTTCCTTCATTCATTCAACAGGCAGGAAAATACTTTTTTGTTCTGTAGGCCTTGGAAGGCTAACTGCTCAGGGGAGAGGGGCTCATATACTGCCTTGTCATACTTCATCATGGGTTGCTTTTGACTGCTGTTAATTGTATTGATAGCTTAATTAAATTTTTAACTTTTTAATAGTATCATAGAGTTGGAAGAGACCTGGTGGGCCATCCAGTCCAACCCCATTCTTCCAAGAAGCAGGAAAATTGCATTCAAAGCCCCCCCAACAGATGGCCATCCAGCCTCTATTTAAAAGCCTCCAAAGAAGGAGTTTCCACCACACTGTTCCACTGCTGAACAGCAAAGCAGCTCTCTCTCGCAGGGAGGAAGTTCTTCCTAATGTTCAGGGGGAATCTCCTTTCCTGTAGTTTGAAGCCATTGTTTTGCGTCCTAGTCTCCAGGGCAGCAGAAACAAGCCTGCTCCCTCCTCCCTATGACTTTCACTCACATCTTGATACCTGGCCCTCATCATGTCTCCACTCAGCCTTCTCTTCTGCAGGCTAAACATGCCCAGCTCCTTAAGCTGCTCTTCATAGGGCTTATTCTCCAGACTCTTGATCACCTGAACGGTTTGGGACCCACCTACCTGTGTGACCGCATTTCTGTGTACGAACCCATGTGGTCTCTTTGTTCATCTGAGGAGGCCCTGCTCTCGCTCCCACCTCCTTCGCAGGTGCGATTGTGGGGACGAGGGAGAGGGCCTTCTCCATGATTGCCCCTCAACTCTGGAACTCACTCCCCAAGGATATCAGACAAGCCCCCACATTGGCAGTCTTTAGGAGGAGCTTGAAAATGTGGCTGTTCCAATGTGCCTTCCCTGAATAAAGGAAACAATCTCCGGCAAATACTCTGAGAAGCACTTTAATTACCCGTTGGGTTGTTCTTACCTTGATTTAAAACCCTCCCAATAGATACACCCTCTGTTCATGTCCAGCATCTGTTTTTAAAGTTTTTGACTATTACATCTGGCCCAGTCATAGGTTTTTAAATTCTTGTGTTATTGTTTACTTGTAATTTATATTGATTGTACTGTTTATTTTGGTTATTGTTGTCATTTTTATTATTGCTTGTTGTTTTGATGTGTTTTTGGGCTTGGTCTCATGTAAGCCGCTCCGAGTCCCTTGGGGAGATGGTAGCAGGGTATAAATAAAGTATTATTATTATTATTATTATTATTATTATTATTATTTTAGTTGCCCTCCTCTGGTCACCTTCCAGCTTGTCGACATCTCCCTTCAAGTATTTAAAATTATTTAGCTTTATTTATTATGGACTTTGCAACTGCCTTGAGTCCCAGACTATGGAAAGGTGGAATGTTTATAGTAATAATGCTCCCTTTTTGCCTCTTGCCCCTCAGCGACTGATTGACAAGACCAAGGTGACTTTTGTGAAGTGGATCCCTGAGACCGAGAGCCTTTTCCTGGCCTCCCACGCCAGTGGCCACTTGTACCTGTACAACGTGGAGCACCCCTGCGGCTCAGCCTCGCCCCAGTACACCCTCCTGAAACAAGGCGAGGGCTTCACTGTCTACGGGTGCAAGAGCAAGAGCGCTCGCAACCCACTCCTGAAATGGGCGGTTGGCGAAGGAGCCCTCAACGAATTCGCCTTCTCCCCCGACGGGCGCTACCTGGCTTGTGTCAGCCAAGACGGCTGCCTCCGTGTCTTCCATTTTGACTCCATGCTTCTGCAGGGGATGATGAAGAGCTACTTCGGGGGCCTGCTGTGCGTCTGTTGGAGCCCTGACGGGCGCTACATCGTGACGGGGGGCGAGGACGACCTGGTAACAGTCTGGTCCTTTGCCGAGGGCAGGGTCATTGCCAGGGGCCACGGCCACAAGTCGTGGGTCAATGCTGTGGCTTTTGACCCCTTCACCACTAGCACGGAGGACGACGGAAGTGGGGAGTTCAGTGGGAGTGACGAGGACATCCAAGAGACGTCCAATTTTGGCAGGGTAAGGACAAGCAGCACCCTCTCCCACCTCTCTAAGCACAGCACCAAAAGTACGCCCTCGGTGACTTACCGCTTTGGCTCTGCCGGCCAGGACACCCAGTTCTGCCTTTGGGATCTGACGGAAGACGTCTTGTACCCTCATCACCCGCTCTCCCGGGCCCGAACGCTCACCAACACCTTCAGCGCCGGCATCCCCCCTTCCGGGAGTGGTGGGAGCAACCTGGCTGCTGAATCCACCGGCGGAGGGGCCCTCCCTCGCTCGCTGTCCCGCTCCAACAGCTTGCCCCACCCAGCCGTCACCAGCGCCGCCAAGAGCCACGTGGCCGATGGGGTGGTGCCCTTCAGCATCGGCAAGTTCGCCACCCTGACCTTGCAGGAGCGGAAGGAGAAGAACGCCGAGAAAGAGCACAAGCGCTACCACAGCTTGGGCAACATCAGCAAGAGCAACGACAAGCTCAACGTGGTGCCCAAAAGCAAGCTGGATACCGCCAAGGTCTTGGGCACTTCCCTGTGCCCCCGCATCAACGAAGTGCCCCTCCTGGAGCCCCTCATTTGCAAGAAGATTGCCCACGAACGGCTGACCGTCTTGCTTTTCCTGGAGGACTGTATCATTACTGCTTGCCAGGAGGGCCTCATCTGCACCTGGGCCAGGCCGGGGAAAGCAGTAAGTATAACTCAACACACAGCTGGGCATACTGGGCAGTTGTATTTATTACAGTATGAATCCCATATCCGCAGGGGATACGTGGCTGCTTGAAATCATGGATTACAGAGAACCCTTGGGAGTTGTATTGAACTTAATTGTGATCTATATAAATAAAAACGTAATGTTCGTTTGTGGGATTAACATAACTCAAAAACCACTGGGTGAATTGACACCAAATTTGGACACAAGACATCGATCAGGCCAACGAGTGACCATCACTCATAAAACACTGAAAAACACAGCAGAAGGGACTTAAAAAGCAAAAAAAAAAACCCATGACAACACATGTACAAAACCACATATGTACACAAACACACATATATACACATACACAAATATATACAGAAATACACACACACATATATGCACACACAAAACATACACGGACACACAAAACATACATGTGCTATTCTCAGTCCTGTTACCCTTTTTACCCTCAAGATCAGGCATCCTCAAACTGCAGTCCTCCAGGTCTCCAACTCCCAAAATTCCTGGCAATTAAACAAGCTGGTTAGGGCTTATGGGAGTTGCAGAGCTGCAGTCTGAAGATGCCTGCTCAAGATCATTCCCTGGATTGAGTACTCCTGTCTCAACATAATTTATTTTATGAATCAGTAAACTGCTGAACTTTACTTGCTGACTGAAAGATTGGTGGTTCAGATCCGGGGAGTGGCGTGAGCTCCTCCTGTTAGGCCCAGCTTCTGCCAACCTAGCAGTTCAAAAACATTCACATGTGAGTAGATCAGTAGGTACCATTTCGGCGGGAAGGTAACGGTGCTCCATGCAGTCATGCCAGCCACATGACCTTGGAGGTGTCTATGGACCACGACTAGACTTAATGTCTAGTCGTGCAGATTCTCTGCTGGCAATGGAAAAACATCCTGTGTACGAAAGGGGAAACGGAGGAAAGGCCCTGGTGTGAAATGGGTCTAAAACAGATGTGCTTGCTAGAGATTTTTCCCCACTTTCCTTCCTCTGATTTCATTGGTGTGCAGGTTTAGTGTGATAGCTAAACCAGTTCCCTTGGTGTTTCCTGCCCCGCTGATTCCTCTCTCGCCACTCTTTGTCCTCTCACTGCTTGGGTTCCTGGTGACAGCAGCTGATGCCTCGTGCGTCTTGTTTTTCTCTGGTCTTGAATGCCGGAGCAGGTCTGGGCAGCTGCCCAAGCTGGTTTTCCACAGCGGAGAGAACAAAGAACCCTGTTGAGGGAACCGGCAGAATCCCCACCCGTCCCTTGCCCTGAAAAGCATCTCCTGGCCTTTTGGGGGGCATTTCCTCATGGTACAGATCGCCCTGCCTTTGCCATAATTACAGAAGGGTCCTAAGGGTGGATCTGAGTTTACGTCATGGTTAGAACAGGAATCAATGAGACAAGTTGTTCATGACTATCTTCGGTCTGTGTGGAGTTTACTCAAAGCATGACTATGCCTGGATCCACTCGTAATTGTCCTTCCTGGTATGCTGTTTTGTTTTTTTCTGACCCAGACCCTTAATCAAGTGGGCAAAAATGAGCAGGGGTCTGTTCTACAGACATTTTATTAACCCAGCTGTTCCAATCTCAGCTGCTAAGAAATGGAAAACAATGAGTGTGTCTCCTTCCTTTCCTTTTGCAGTTGAGATAAGTTACTTCTTTCTCTTCTGTGTTACCTCTGAATAAAAAGCAGTAGAAGCCACCTGTAGTTTGATAGCTGCTGGGGAGGGGGGGGGGTGAGTTTTGTATAGGAATCAGGGGGCTATAAAATTGTGGCCCTCAAAGGCATAATGCAGCCTTTCTTAACCTGGGGGTCACCAAGGGGGTGTCAGAGGGGTCACCAAAGGCCATCAGAACATACAATATTTTCTGTTGGTCACGAGGGTTCAGTGTGGGAAGCTTGGCCCAATTCTATCATTGGTGGGGTTCAGAATGCTCTTTGATTGTAGGTGAACTATAAATCCCAGCAACTACAAGATACTGATCCTGACATTTAGAGCTCAAAATGGCCAAAGATCTTTATATCTTAGGGACCGCCTCATTCCTTTTCTCCATCAGTGGTCACCTCGATCCACCCAGGAAAATCTCCTATATATACCGGGCCCTAGGGAGGTACACCTGGAAGCTACAAGGCGTAGAGCTTTTTTGACCTATGCTCCAACTCTGTGGAACTCATTGCCTCCATACATTAGAGCAATGTCGGAGTTGCGGCCTTTTGTAAAGGCACTCAAGACTTGGCTGTTTGGTTGTGCATTTAAGTAATCAGATCTAATTTGCCAAATAGTCACTGTTGAATGTTTTTATGTTGAATGTTTTTATATTGTGTAAATTCTATTTTAGACTGTAAGTTGCTCGGAGCACCTTGGTGGAGAGCGACTAATTAAGAAATAAAGTGAAGTGAAGTGAACTACAATTTCCACATGTCAAGATCTAATTTCTGCAAACTCCACCAGTGTTCACATTTGGGCATAATGAGTATTCGTGTCAAGTTTGGTCCAGATCAGTCATTGTTTGAGTCCACCATGCTGTCTGGATGTAGGTGAACTACAACTCCAAAACCCAATGCCCACCAAACCTTTCCAGTATTTTCTGTTAGTCATGGGAGTTCTGTGTGCCAAGTTTGGTTCAATTCCATCTTTGGTGGAGTTCAGAATGCTCTTTGATTTTAGGTTAACTATAAATCCCAGCAACTACAACTCCCAGGTGACAATATTAATCTTTCCCACCCCACACAACCTCACCAGGGTTCAAATTCAGGCGTATCGGGTATTTGTGCCAAATTTGGTCCAGTGATTGAAAATACATCCTGCATATCAGATATTTACATGACGATTAATAACAGTAGCAAAATTATAGTTATGAAGTAGCAACAAAAATAATTTTATGGTTGGGGTTCCCAACAGGATGTCCCCCCGCGAGGGTCTTCCTCCAGGGGCAATCCAAGAATGGGCAACTTGGAAGTCCCTGAATCGACTCAGAAGCGGAGTGGGCAGATCAAAAGACAACCTGGCAAAATGGCACTACCTAAAAGAATCCCAAACCTTGTGTGACTGTGGAGCAGGACAGACAACTCCATATCTGTATGCTTGTCCACTGTGCCCTGCCTCATGTGCAGAGGAGGAATTGTTGGAGGCTACAGACAATGCCGTTGCTGTTGCCCGTTTTTGGTCAAAAGATATTTAGTCGCCTGCATGCCTTCTATTTTTATCAGTTTTATACTAATTTATGCAATGCTTTTGATACAAAATAAAAAAATAAACAAATGGTTGGGGGTCACCACAACATGAAGAACTGGCATTAGAAAGGTTGAGAACCATTGTGACATTTACACTTTCTCTTGTCTATTTTCAGACTCTGAACTCTCAGAACGGCGGCTCCCCGAGTGGCACAGTGGTATAGACCTGGCCCTATCCCTCCGTCAGCCGGCCCCTTTGGCTCCTTGCGCCGGTGAAACCCTCGGACTCTTTGTCGGTATCCTGCTGTATGTACAGGTTGTTTCCTCCCTCCCTCTCCTGGAACGAGAGACACTAATGGAGTTTAACTTAATATATTGGAGAACTATGTAGCACAGGACCCTTTGCACTTCTCAGCTATTTAAAAAAAAGTATTAACGAACCGTATTTAAAAGCTAAGGATTTTAGCACAGGCCGCTGGAGGGCAGGTTTTGCACAAGGGTGAACTGAGCTGCCCCTTCCTCCTTGCCTCCTCTCCCCGCCTTTCCCTCAAGTCTCCCAGACTGGGATCCGGAACCGCCTTTCATCTGGACTCGGCTGAATTTCTCCCAGTCTTCCAGAAGCGGAAGGAATCCCTTTTGCAAAGGGGAAATGCCCCACTCCGCCCCCTCACCCCAAAAAAGTCCTTTCAAAGGAACCCCTGTGTCTGTTTTGTTTCTTCCTCCCTCTTTTTTAAAATTTCTATTTTTGTTTTTGGTGTATTTTGCACAAGATATTCCAGTTTTTTTGTTCTGCTGATGGGGACACTGTTGGCACCTCCACCCAGAAGAGCCTCTCTTCAGCCTCGTACTCTTCCCCTGCCGCCAAACATCGTAGTGCACCAAATGATCTCCAAAGAGGCATTCCTTAATGTTCAAATTCCAGCAAGATCCTGCCCAAGAGTTCCTGCCTCCTTTTGGCCAGCATCCTATCTCAACGTGAGGGTCCAGCTTGCTGCCATCTTATCTTTTATCCCTAATTCTTTGACTTTCCTCCAAAATTTATTTTTTTGAGATGCTAAGTGGACTTCACTTTGAACTGGCAGGCACTTCTACTTGAAGACACTTTCATTCCTCTCCTCCCCACCCCAACAGGCTGGCTGACACAAACGTGCTTTGGTTTTGGAGTTTGCCTCCATGGGTTTCTACTGTCACATCCAGGCAAACGTCATGCAGTCTGTCCCCTAATGCCAAGGCTGGGCTGGGATGTGGAATCAGGGTCCTTGGCTGCAGTTTCACCAGTGAAAACTACAGGAGCAACAGCTGACCTCTCTCTCTCTTTCTTTATTTGTCTCCCTCACAAAAACAAAACTATTCAGGTGCTACTGGATGGCATTTTACCATTTTAATGTCGGCTACTGAAGTGGAATTAATGTCGGCTACTGCATCCCCTTTGGGGTGAGAAGGGCAGGATATAAGTGTCGTAAATGACCAGTGTGGGTTGGCAGCTCATTTGTCCAGATAGCTCAGTCTTTGCCAACTAGAATGCCTTCCAAATACGTTGAACTACGAACCCCATCTTGCCCCAACCTGCCTGGGTATAGTGATAGCACGGTCCTACATATCATGTGTATTTTAATGTCGGCTACTGAAGTGGAATTAATGTCAGCTACTGCGTCCCCTTCGGGGTGAGAAGGGCAGGATATAAGTGTCGTAAATGACCAGTGTGGGTTGTCATCTCATTTATCCAGATAGACCAGCCTTTGCCAATTAGAATGCCTTCCAAATATATTGGACTGCGAACCCCATCCTGCCCCAACCTGCCTGGGTATAGTGATAGCATGGTCCTACATATCTGGGGCGCATTTGTTAGGGATGACTAAGAACCCCTTGTATTGCTCAGCTTAGGAACAGAGGTTTTCCTATCATGAGTGGAAGCGAACACGGTGGATCTGATGCTGTTTCACTTTTCCACCCTGTCAGTGTGTTGGACCACAATCACTACAACCTCAATCTTGTGGTGGGGATGGTGCTGTTGGGGGATGTCACACGGGAGAGACTTGTCTCCAAGCATGGATAGAGCCCATCTCTGCCACGGCATTGGCCTCCGAGTCACACGAGGTGCATTTCACTGCCTACATAGGTGACTTTTGATAGATGACATGCTTGTTCTATGAAGCTGTGTGTTGGGTATAGTGATAGCACAGTTCTACATATCTGGGGCACATTTGTTAGGGATGATTAAGAACCCCTTCTTTTGCTCAGCTTAGGAACAGAGGTTTTCCTATCATGAGTGTTTGGGTTGATGAGTGGAAGCAAACGCTGTGGATCTGATGCTGTTTCGCTTTTCCACTCTGTCAGTGTGTTGGACCACAATCACTACAACCTCAATCTTGTGGTGGGGATGGTAGGAGTTACAACCTGGTGCTGTTGGGGGATGTCACATGGGAGAGACTTGTCTCCAAGCATGGATAGAGCCCACCTCTGCCATGGCATTGGCCTCTGGGTCACACGAGGTGCATTTCACTGCCTTTTGATAGATGACATGCTTGTTCTGTGAAGCTGTGTGTGGAACTAAGGAGTGGGCTTCCTTAGGCACTGGGTTTTGTGTTAATTCACGTAAGTGTTGTGGAATAATAGCTGTGCTTGAAATCAGTTCAAAGCAAACAAAATTATCTTTTTAAAGGTATGTATGTAATCAGGGGTTTGGCAATTTAAAATGGACCAGAAACATTTTGAAGCAGGATCATTTGGTGATACATAGTGGATGGGATCCAAACTTGGACACTTGGCAGAGCCATTGGAATTGAAAGGATATCTTAGTCATGGCTAATTGAAGTCCTATTGATTTTCCAGTGGGTTTGGTATGGCTGCATCCAGATGCAACCTGTTGTTTTCTCTGGGCACGCTAAATTTATTTATCAGTAACTAGAGATTCAACTTTGTTTAAATTTTGGATGGCTTTGAATCGGTTTACAGCACAGTTTTGTTTGTGTGCAACATTGCATGGCTCACGCAACTGGCATTCACCTCCCCTTTGTCTGGATCTGGCAATTGGCATGGGGCAAAAAGAGGTCTCCAAACGCTATCTGCAAGATATGATTGTGTTTCGAGATTGTGTTTCTGGAATCGGGAAGTGACGGAGCTTGAGGGACCACAACATCTCAATGATTTGACCTGGAAATAGCCAGCCAGAGACTGAGAGGAGCTCTTGGCTTTGTTTTCCTTTGGTCTGAGCAGTTCCACCACCAAAAAAAGGAATTGGGAGCAGGATCAAGGATGGGGTGGGCTACTGTGGAAAGCTAGAGCACTTCTTTTGCCTTCTTGGTTTCCTCACAGAATCTGGTAATGCAGGTCCATGGCAAAAGCTTGGATGGAGTGGAGATGCTTTTGAAATAGTGCTGCAGATGGCATTTGAAGTCACCTTGCACTGTATTCTTACCTGTTGTTGTGTTGGCTTTGGCTGTTTGTCGGGGAGGCTTTGGGCTTGTAAGAGCCATCCACATCATTTGGGTGGCAATGAGTAAGACGTGTCAAGGTCAAGGGTGTTTATTGGGATTTTTCCCAAGGTCCCCAGCCATTGTGGTCAATAGCTAGGCTGACCAGGGGCAGATCCGCGAGTATCTTTTCTTAGCTCTGTTTGAAGCCTGGCTGCACCCCCGTAGCACTTGTTTTACAGTGGAACATCAGGATGAACCAGGAATAGTTGAACTGGCCAGTGGTGTTATCTAGAAATGGCTGAAAAGCCCTTGCCTGGAATGTGTTTGATGGCTTCCTATAGTTTCACAGCAGCTCAGTGAGCCCATTTTCTGCACATGCTCAGAAGCACACTGTCATATCGGTTGCAGCTTTGCATGTTCTGAGGCCGAGTCTCCGGCGGGGTCAGCCTGTCTCAAGCATCCATCACAGAGGACTCTTATTTATATCCATTCCCCAAACAGACTCTGGACTAGCAGAGGGGGGTGGGTCCCTCTTTGCCCCCTGGCTCACTGTGAACCCTCCCTTGGGCTCTCCACAGGCAGAATTTGACCCTCTCCCTATCCTTTCCCATCAAGAGAGAGCTCTTGTCCCATCAGAGCAGCTGAAAAGGAGGACTCAGATTCCCTCCCCAGGAAACAAAAGCCATACTGGGTCCAGAACCCCCGTGCACCAATGACAACGACATCTGCTTTGCCCTATGCCTGGCAAGAAGAGCAACAAGGGAGGAGGAGATGGTGGCGCGGGTTTAGCTCTACTCGGATCCATCGCGACGGGACACACGGACCTTGGAGGACACTTCTGGTTTTGCCCTTCCCTTTCCTCCTCCTCCCCCGGCCTCCAGATGCATGTCACCCTCCCACGGTATCTCTCTCTTTCTCTTTCTCTCTGCCCCCCAGACCCAAACTCCCGCGGCCTTTGCCTGCCAGCTGGCGTCTGGCGGCCTCGCCCTGTCCCCCTCGGCGGCGTCCGAGCCCCGGAAGAACGTGCCGACGACGACGACGCTCCCCCTGTGCCTTCGTCACTTTACTACCTGCTCTAAACGTTTGTTACTGTTGTGTGTCTGGGAACAACAAAGAAAAAAAGTGTTTAAATTATGGCATCGTGATCTCCTGTTTACTACTAAAGAGACGGTTTTCACAACACAGCGGCCTCCCCTGCTAAATGTGGGTTGTGGGAATCTGGGGTTGGGCCACATAGCCATGGGGTGTTCACGGACTGGAATTCCCAGCAGCTCTTGCCAGTGGTAAAGAGCGCTGGTGGTTTTGGCCTAACATCATCCTCAGTGATACTGTTCAGGGTCCCTGAGGCTGTTGAGGAGCCCGACTCTAGTTTGAAATATATATATATACACTGCAGAGATCTAATTCAAAGTGCAAAAACCATGAAAAAAAGTAATCTTTAAAATGAAAAACTTTTTCAAACTAGTATTTTAATGGGAGGCGTGTTGGTCTGCTTTTGGCTGTTTAGAGAATCAAGTTCATTAGGATTGCTGTTTTGTGCCTTCAAGTCGTTTCAGACTTGGGGCAACCGACTTGTCACAATTTATTCCAAGGGGATTTGCCTTTGCTTCTTCCGACGCGGAGAGAGTGTGACTTGCCTAAAGTCACCCAGTGGGTTCAGAGCCACGGTCCAAGGTTCACACCACTACACCACACGTTCTGGATTCTTCCTCTCTCTGTTTGTAGCCTACATTTCTTTCTTTCTTTCTTTCTTTCTTTCTTTCTTTCTTTCTTTCTTTCTTTCTTTCTTTCTTAGGCCCTTTCCACACTGCTATATAAAATCCAGATTATCTGCTTTGAACTGGATTATATGGCAGTGTAAACTCATAATCCAGTTCAAAGCAGATAATGTGGATTATCTGCTTTGATAATCTGGGTTATATGGCAATGTAGAAAGGGCCTTACTTTTCTTCCTTCTGTTTCGTTCTTTTCTCTTTCCTTCCTTTCCTCCCTCCCTTCCTTTTTCTTTTCCCCTTTTTCCCCCTCCCTTCCTTTCCTTTTCTCTTCCTCTCCTTCTCTTTCTTCTCTTTCCTTTCCTCTTTTTCTTTCCTCTTTCCTCTCCTCTTTCCTCCTTTCTCTTTCCTTTCTTCTTTTTCTTTCCTTCCCTTTCCTTCCTTTCTCTCCTCTTCCTTTCCTCTTTTTCTTCCTTTCCTCTTTCCTCTTCCTTTCCTTTCCTCATTTCTCTTTCCTTTCCTCTTTTCCTTTTTCCTTCCCTTCCCCTCCCTCCCTTCTTTCTCCCTTTCTCTCTCCTCTTCCTTTTCTCCCTCCCTCCCACAAGTTCTTTCACTGGAGTTGAAATGTCTTTCTGTTGCACCCTGATCAACAGGAGAACAGAATCATAGAATCACAGAGAGGGAAGCAACCTCATGGGCCATCCAGTCCATCCCCATTCTGCCAAGAACCAGGAAAATTGCATTCAAAGCACTCCTGACAGATGGCCATCCAGCCTCTGTTTCAAAGCCTCCAAAGAAGGAGCCTCCCCACACTCTGGGGCAGAGAGTTCCACTGCTGAACAGCTCTCACAGTCAGGAAGTTCTTCCTATTGTTCAGGTGGAATCTCCTTTCCTGTAGTTTGAAGCCATTGCTCTATTGCGTCCTAGTCTCCAGGGCAGCAGAAAACAAGCTTGCTCCCGATGACTTCCCCTCACATATTTGTACAGAGCCCTCATCATGTCTCCTCTCAGCCTTCTCTTCTGCAGGCTAAACATGCCCAGGTCTTTAAGCTGCTCCTCATAGGGCTTGTTCTCCAGACCCTTGAGTCTTGTCACCTGCAGCAGCCACTTCTCGATGAGATTGGGGGGCTTGGGGCCCTTCCACACAGCTCTATATCCCAGAATATTACGGCAGAAGATCCCACATTATCTGAGTGTGGACTCAGATAACCCAGTTCAAAGCAGATATTGTGGGATTTTCTGCCTCAATATTCTGGAATATAGAGCTGTGTGGAAGGGCCTTTAAACGTGACTATGCTAAGGTTAGCTATGGAGGGGTTACTCCAGGTGAAGCCTCTTCAATCTGCAGCCCTCCGGGTCTTTTGGACTTCAGCTCCCAGCATTCCTGGCCATTGGATAAGCTGGTAGGGGCTTCAGGGAAGTTGGAGGCCCAAACCCCTGGAAGGCTGCAGCTTAAAGAGATCTGCTCCAGGTGATGCATCCTAACTCTGATTGTGAATTCCAGCCATGGTTAACAGCATAACACTTATATTGTCAAAGGCTTTCGTGGCCGGAATCACTGGGTTGTTGTAAGTTTTTCGGGCTGGATGGCCATGTTCCAGAAGCATTCTTCTGCACCAGGATTGTGGCGCAGCTGGCTGAGTGTCAGCTGCATTAAGATCACTCTGACCAAAAGGTCATGAGTTCGAAGCCAGCCTGGGTTGGAGTGGGTTTCCAACCAATTGTGTGTAGCCTGTTATCGACCTTTGCAACCCGAAAGACAGTTGCATCTGTCAAGTAGGAAAATTAGGTACCACCTTAAAAAGTGTGGGGAGGCTAAATTAACTGATTTATGAGGCCATAAAGAAGACTCCAGCAAAGCATTCCAACGGGGAAGCATGCGGGGAATGCGGAAGTGCTTCATCAGCGTCGCAGATGGACGATGAAAGCGACAGTTCTCCTGGTGGCCTCTGTGTTTGTCTCTATATGTTTGTATGTCAAAAATTGGCATTGAATGTTTGCCATATATGTGTACACTGTAATCCGCCCTGAGTCCCCTGCGGGGTGAGAAGGGCGGAATATAAAAGCTGTAAATAAAATAAATAAATTATCTCCTGATGTTTCATCAGCATCTATGGCGGGCATCCTCAGAGGTTGTGAGGTCTGCCATAGATGCAAGTGAAATGTCAGGAGAGAATGCTTCAGCCCAAAAAACCAACAACCCAGCAGAACATTTCTTTATTTTCAGAGTGAGAGCAGAACCAAGTCAGTTGTTGAACGGAGAATCGACACATGGATCACTTGGATTTAATGAGTACTAATACGATTTAGGGTTTGCATCTCCAGTAACACCTTGATGTTTTGGGTTTCCCTTCAGCTGTAAAATCCCAAAGATTTCCCTAGATCCGTGATGGTGAACCTATGACACACGTGTCAGCACTGGCACGCATGGCTATTTTTGATGACACAGAGACACATGCGGCCACATACAGAGAAATACACCTTATAAGAGCCTATATAATTCCATCCTTAAATTTGTAAAAGGCTCTGCAAATTTAACACCTGCACGTTTGAGCATTGTTCATAACTCAGCATGGATTATACATTTTTCTTATTTAAACTATAAATATTGCAAAATTATGGGTTTTTTTCTCAAAGTGACACTCTACCCAAGTTGTGCTCAGGTTTTTGGCAAATTTTGACACACCAAGCTCAAAGGGTTGCCCATCACTGCCCTAGATAGCACCCCAGGGACAAGTAGGGAATAATTCAGCTTTATTTGTATTTCTAACAGGAGAGCCTCCTTATAACTCAATGTTGTCACCAATGTACAATATTCTCATGCGCCTAACGAAATGTACCGCATCACGTGGGCTGGGGAGGGGCCAGGGAAGCGTAATAAATATGGGGAAAGGTGGCAAGAGAACAAGCAAGGGGAGAGCTTAGTGCAAAACCTTCAAACGAGCCATTGAAATCTCCCCAGGCTCTCCCAGCTAAACCTTGCTTTGTGCAAATGCTCTTCTTGGTGAGATTGACTACTAAACACAACTCCAAATAAATTATTGAGAAAGAGAAGGCTTTGAACGTGCCCAAAGTGTGGAGCGAGAAGGAGCCAGTGATGCCACCCAGTGTTAGAAGTGCAGTTCTGAGTCCAAAGTGGAGGAATCCCACCGCCAGCAGAGAGCTTTTGACCTTTTCCGAAGTCACACCTGGGTCTTGGGGCAGAAATGGGAGCCCTGTCGGCTTACTTCCACCCCATTTAACCCCAAGGATGCATGACTTGGAGGCATTGGTCGCAGACTCTCATCTGTGCAAAGCAAAACGTGCCACTGACACTGCCGCTCCGTTGCAGACATCCGCTTTGTGTAGTCCCCAGGTACCATCATGGCACGGCCTGGATCCGGTTCCGGCGGAGAGCAATCCTTGTCTGCAAAAATCCTTGAGGATCACCTAGTGCCAAGGCTGGGAAGAGTCTCTTTGCCGGTTCATATAAGCTGAAGCCGACTTGGCAGCAAAGCATGTGCCTTCCGACAAAAAGTATGGAGTCCTGAAGACAAAATCTATCCACAAAACAGGGCTTACCTTTCAGAAATCACCAAAGTCACATCTGGTGGAGGATAACTGGTGAATCATAAGAGTTGGAAGAGACCTCAGGAGCCATCCAGTCCAACCCCATTCTGCCAAGAAGCAGGAAAATTGCATTCAAAGCACCCCTGACAGATGGCCATCCTGCCTCTGTTTAAAAGCTTCCAAAGAAGGAACTTCTTTTCCACCGGACTCCAAGGCAGAACAGTTCTTCTTATGGTCAGGAGGTTCTTGCTAGACCCTGCCGTGCAGGAAGACCCTGCCATGCAGGAAAAGCACAATCAAAGCACTCCCAACAGATGGACATCCAGCTTCTCTTTAAAAGCTTCCAACGAAGGAGCTTCTTTTCCACCGGACTCTGAGGCAGAACAGCTCTTCTTATGGTCAGGAGGTTCTTGCTAGTCCCTGTCAAGCAGGAAAAGCACAATCAAAGCACTCCCGACAGATGGCCATCCAGCCTCAGTTTAAAAGCCTCCAAAGAAGGAGCTTCTTTTCCACTGGACTCCGAGGCAGAACAGCTCTTCTTATGGTCAGGAGGTTCTTGCTAGACCCTGCCGTGCAGGAAGGCTCTGCCATGCAGGAAAAGCACATTCAAAGCACTCCCGACAGATGGCCATCCAGCCTCTCTTTAAAAGCTTCCAAAGAAGGAGCTGCTTTTCCACTGGTTTCCGAGGCAAAACAGCTCTTTTTATGGTCAGGAGGTTCTTGCTAGACCCTGCCAAGTAGGAAAAGCACAATCAAAGCACTCCCGACAGATGGCCATCCAGCCTCTGTTTAAAAGCTTCCAAAGAAGGAGCTTCTTTTCCACCAGACTCCGAGGCAGAACAGCTCTTCTTATGGTCAGGAGGTTCTTGCTAGACCCTGCCATGCAGAAAAAACACAATCAAAGCATTCCTGACAGATGGCCATCCAAGCCTCTGTTTAAAAACCTCCAAAGAAGGAGCTTCTTTTCCACCAGACTCCGAGGCCGAACAGCTCTTCTTATGGTCAGGAAGTTCTTGCTAATGTTCAAGTGGAATCTCTTTTCCTGTGTTTTGCTGGTTGCATTTCCCGTCCAGGTTGAATGCAAGTAGGATCAAACTGGAGCAGGGCCTGGAAAACACCTGTGCAAGGTGGGATTTGAAAAGCTAAATACGGAAAGGCCAGAGGGGAAGGATTGGTGAAGGGGTTGGACAAGGAAAAGAAGCGCTCGCCTTGCTTTCCAAGGTTCCAGCTCCTCATCTTCCTCATCTTCCCCTAAAAGTAATGCCTCCTCTGCACCCACTCTTGTGGGGCAGTGGTTACCGGGAACCAGCAGCGTCGTGCTTGCAAAGAAAGGGAGAAAAAAGCAAAGCTCTGGGGGAAGCTCCAAGGGATCTGAGCCAGAACAATCGCCTCTAGAGAGCAAAGTGCAGGAAGGAGTGTTGTTCTTGTCCCTCTGGCCCCCAAAGAGCCCCAAAGCAGACAGTATCTGATCCGCAGCATCTCCGCAAGGCAGCTATAGGGCACAGGTCCATCCCACAGCAGCGGCAAAAGACCCGGGATCCTCCAGCAGTGTTCAAACCACATCTGCAAGGCTACGAAGGGCAGAGACCTCCCGTCGGAAACCGCCAGTACACAGGAGCAGGTATCCCACCTTGACGATGCAGGGCCTATGTACCTGCGGAGGAAAAGCAAGCCCATCAAGAGGGAAGGAAAGAGACACTTAAAGTGCAGTGGGAAGAGAACCACAAATAATGCCCCAAAATTAAAACTCTCCCAATAGAGATACAGAATGATAGGGTTGGAAGAGACCTCATGGGATATCCAGTCCAACCCCATTCTGTCAAGTAGCAGGAAAATCACATTCAAATCATATAGGAATATGTGAACTGAACTGAGTATCAAAGAGGTCTACATCCCAGCTAGAAAGATGCATAGGAATGCATCATTTTCATTTTGTCCCCCATAGAGCAGTGTTTCTCAACCTTCCTAATGCAACAACCCCTTAATACAGTTCCTCATGTTGTGGTGACCCCCCAAGCATAACATTATTTTCGTTGCTACTTCATAGCAATAATTTTGCTACTGTTATGAATCATCATGTAAATATTCGATACGCAGGATGTATTGTCATTCATTGGACCAAATTTGGCAATAATAATAATAATAATAATAATAATAATTTATATTATTTATTTATTATTATTATTATTATTTATATAAATAATTTATATAATTATTTATTTTTTATTATTTATATAAATAATTTATATAAATTATTTATATAAATAATTTATTTATATTCCACTCTATCTCCCCAAAGGGACTCAGGGCGATACGCCCGAATTTGAAAACTGGTGGGTGTGGAGAGGATATTGATTTTGTCATTTGGGAGTTCTAGTTGCTGGGATTTATAGTTCGCCTACAACCAAAGAGCATTCTGAACTCCACCAGTGATGGAATTGAACCGGTCTTGGCACACAGACTTGGCACAGATACTCAATATGCCCAAATTTGAACACTGGTGGAGTTTGGGGGAAAGAGACCTTGACATTTGGGAGTTGTAGTTGCTGGGATTTATAGTTCGCCTACAATCAAAGAGCATTTTGAACTCCACCAATGATGGAATTGAACCAAACTTGGCACACGGAACTCCCATGACTAACGGAAAATACTGGAAAGGTTTGGTGGGCATTGACCTTGAGTTTTGGAGTTGTAGTTCACCTACATCCAGAAAGCATTGGTGGGCATTGACCTAGAGTTTTGGAGTTGTAGTTCACCTATATCCAGAGAGCACTGTGAGCCCAAACAACGATGGATTTGGACCAAACCTAGCACAAATACTCAATATGCCCAAATGTGAACACTGGTGGAGTTTGAGGAAAAGAGACCTTGACATTTGGGAGTTGTAGTTTCTGGGATGTATAGTTCACCTACAATCAAAGAGCATTCTGAACTCCACCAATGATTGAATTGAACGAAACCAGACATGCAGAACTCCCACGACTAACGGAAAATACTAGAAGGGTTTGGTGGGCATTGATCTTGAGTTTGGGAGTTGTAGTTCACTGACATCCAGAGAGCACTGTGGACTCAAACAATGATGGATCTGGATCAAACTTGGCACAAATACTCAATATGCCCAAATTTGAACACTGGTGGAATTTGGGGGAAAGAGACCTTGACATTTGTGGATTTGGGAATTATAAAGTTTGGGGATACTGATGGTGTGTGTGTGTGGGGGGGAGATGATTGATTTTGTCATTTGGGAGTTGTAGTTGCTGGGATTTATAGTTCACCTACAATCAAAGAGCATTCTGAACCCCATTGACGATAGAATTGGGCCAAACTTGGCACACACAACTCCCATGATCATCAGAACATACGGTGTTTCCTGATGGTCTTTGGTGACCCCACTGACACCCCCTCGGGACCCCTTGGTTGAGAAACACTGCTATGGAGGCTGGCCAAATATGGTCTTCCAGGTATGACGAATACATTTCTCATCAGTGTAGCCCAATGGTGAGGGATGCTGGGGACTATAGTCCTGTAGATAGGAGAAGGATGTACCCAGTCAGGCCCTACTGGAAAGCAGCAGACCCAAGGGAATGCATACATTCAGTCGTTGATATGGAATCCTGCCCTTGGTTGCTTAGAAGGGACACTCAACTATCATGGTCTCCAGACCTCAGCAATGTTACTTGATGGGCCACATGTGAAAGGAAGGCATGCAAGTGTGTAGACGTGACTTTACATGTGTATATACCCCCAAAGAGAAAGCAAAACAAAGGAAGGGCAGGGCTCAGCTACCAGCAAAAGCAGGCGCTCCTTTTTTGCAGCAGAGCCAGAGCAGAGAGGAGGCGCATGTGTGTCTTGGTGTGCGCAGCCAACGTACCCTGGAAAAGAGCAGCAAGTGCCGGTACAGAGGTACCACAAGCGGGTATTCACAGAGCCGAGATGCCATGGTGCCGCCTTGCTGGAAAGAGAAAGCAGAGGTCACCGGTCAGCAGAGCGGCCAGCGCTGGACGGCGAAAGTAGGGAAGAGGAGCAAGATACACATACTCTACACAATTGTGGCTTTTGGGGCTGGAAAGGCTATAGCCATGTTACCTTCTACACAGAAATAAGCTCCGAAATCATTTGGGAAGGGATATGGCCCTCCCGTGTCCTATATAATCTTATAGAGTTGGAAGGGACCCCATCCAGTTGAACCCTCATCTGCAAGGCAGGGTGACACAATCAAAGCTTTCCTGACAAATGGCCATCCATTCTCTGCTGAATCATAGATTGCTAAAGTTTGAAAAGATCCAAAGAGCCATCTAAGTGAAGCCCTTAGCTGTACAGGAAGACACTGTCAAAGCCTTCCTGACAGATGGCCATCCAGTCTCCATTGAATCATAGAATGCTAAAGTTTGAAAAGATCCAAAGAACCATCTAAGTGAAGCCCTTAGCTGTACAGGAAGACACCATCAAAGCCTTCCTGACAGATGGCCATCCATTCTCTGCTGAATCATAGAATGCTAAAGTTTGAAAAGATCCAAAGGACCATCTAAGTGAAGCCCTCTGCTGTACAGGAAGACACCATCAAAGCCTTCCTAACAGATGGCCATCCAGTCTCTGCTGAATCATAGAATGCTAAAGTTTGAAAAGATCCAAAGGACCATCTAAGTGAAGCCCTCTGCTGTTCAGGAAGACACTATCAAAGCCTTCCTAACAGATGGCCATCCAGTCTCTGCTGAATCATAGAATGCTCAAGTTTGAAAAGATCCAAAGAACCATCTAAGTGAAGCCCTCTGCTGTACAGGAAGACACCATCAAAGCCTTCCTGACAGATGGCCATGCTTAGAAACCTCCGGGAAAGGAGGTTCCATTGAACTCCATGGCGGCATATTCTACTGCAAAACAGCGCTTCACGGTCAGAAAGTTCTTCCTAACATTTAGGTGGAATATCTTTTTCTGCCATTTGAACCCATGGCTCCATTGTGTCCAAGTCTATAAAGCAGCAGAGACCAAGCTTGCCCACTCCTCAATGCCTGCGAAACGTGGACTGTCTACAGACGTCACACTCCTGAAACTATTCCACCAGCGTTGCCTCCGAAAAATCCTGCAAATCTCTTGGGAAGACAGGCAAACAAATGTCAGCGAGCTGGAAGAAGCAAAAGCCACCAGCATTGAAGCGATGCTCCCCCGCCATTAACTCCACTGGACCAGCCACGTTGTCCGAATGTTCAATCACCATTTCCCAAAGCAGTTAGTATACTCCCAACTCAAGAATGGGAAACGTAATGTTGGTGGACAGGAAAAGAAATTTAAACATGGGCTTAAAGCCAACCTTAAAAACTGTGACATGGACACAGAGAGAGAACTGGGAAGCCCTGGCCCTTGAGTGCTCTAGCTGGAAGTCAGCTCTGACCAGCAGTGCTGCAGAATTTGAAGAGGCATGGATGGAGGGCGAAAGGGAGAAATGTGCCAAGAGGAAGGCGCATCAAGCCAACCCCGACTGGAACTGCCTTCCACCTGAAAACCTATGCCCTCACTGCAGGAGAACATGCGGATCAAGAACAGGGCTCCACCGTCACCTACGTACCCACCACCAGGACACTTGGAGGACAATCTTTCTCAGACAATGAGGGATTGCCTAAGCAAGCAAGTATAACTTGGGTCTTACTCCTTATCCCACCAACATAACCCCCCTTTTGAAATTCTCCATAAGTTCTGGCAACCAGCAAAGTCAGGCTTACATCAGCCGGGCACTCCACGCCGCACAAGAAAGTGGCAGGGCAGCGAGGGCTCCATAGCAGAGGAGCTGGAAGGAAAAGAGAAAAGTGGGACCCAGGTTTCCTTGGTGGGGAAATGGGTAGAAAGTCAGGAAAGAGGAGAGCATGCATAGGAAAGCACGCCAAGAACCCATCATGCCAGCTTGCAGGATGGTTGGGCAAAGGCGCATCATGCTGCCATGCTCTGAGCATCGCCACCACGCAGTGCTTCTCTTCCTCTGCTAAAACATCCCATGCAATTCCAGTTCAGGCACAGAATCTCCTAAATCTGAGCTCCTTGGTCGCTTCTGTGCCACATGTTTGGGAATTCAGCCCCTGAGCATAGGCCAACAGGCTGAGATTTCTAGGCGCTGGAGCCCAAAACATCTGCAGAGTTGAGAGCCATGTGGACAATTCCAACAAAAATGAAGAAACCATGAAAATGAATAAAATCTGGCTACCGGTATTTTAAAAAACTCTAAAATTATAACAGTAAATAAAGAACAAAACTCAAATGCAGAGGAACTCCAGACAAGAAACAAACAGGAACAGCTAATCACCTCTCAAAAAAGGATTCTTCTAGGCCAGTGGTTCTCAACCTGTAGGTCCCCAGATGTTTTGGCCTTCAACTCCCAGAAATCCTAACAGCTGGTAAACTGGCTGGGATTTCTGGGAGTTGTAGGCCAAAACACCTGGGGACCCACAGGTTGAGAACCACTGGCCTAGGCAGTAACAAGCCACACCTAAAAACTATCAGACCATCAAATGCTAATCAAGGTGGCCAATGGAAACATTCACACCTATCTCCAACAGACAAGAGTTCAATGTATTGTCGAAGGCTTTCATGGCTGGAATCACTAGGTTCTTGTGGGTTTTTTCGGGCTGTATGGCCATGTTCTAGAACATCCACCCAAAAATCCAGTTCACAATGGAAAAAGAAAATGAAGGAAGACTGCCTTTTCTAGATGTCCTAGTCATCCGCAAACCAGATCAACAATTGGGTCACACCGTCTACAGAAAACCCACACACACAGATAGATATCTACATAAAAACTCCAACCATCACCCAAGTCAAAAAAGAAGCACCATTAAAGCCTTGGCAGACCGTGCAAAAAGAATCTGCGAAGCCCACCTCCTCCAAGATGAACTGAACCACCTCAACTGGGCTCTCCAGGCCAATGGAGACTCCACCTCAGACATCAGAAGAGCTGCAAGAAAACCGAGAAGAAGCCACGAGAGTCAAGGAAGATCCACCCAGAGGAAAAGTGTTCTTGTCATACATCAAGGGAACCACTGACCGCATAGGGAAGCTGATGAGCAAACACAACATACAAACAATCTACAAACCCACCAAGAAAATCCAACAAATGCTACGTTCAGCAAAGGACAAGAGGGATCCTCTCACCTCTGCAGGAGTCTACCGTATACCATGCAGCTGTGGACAACTCTACATAGGGACCACCAAACGCAGCAGCATTGCCCAGACACGAATCAAGGAACATGAAAGGCACTGCAGACTACTTCAACCAGAGAAGTCAGCCATAGCAGAGCACCTGATGAACCAGCCTGGACACAGCATATTATTTGAGAACACAGAAATGCTGGACCACTCCAACAACCACCATGTCAGACTACACAGAGAAGCCATTGAAATCCACAAGCATGTGGACAATTTCAACAGAAAGGAGGAGACCATGAAAATGAACAAAATCTGGCTACCAGTATTAAAAAACTCTAAAATTACAACAGCAAAACAGCAGAGAGGAAACAACCAGGCACATCTTAACACCTCTCAACAAAAGATTTTCCCAGGCTCAGCCAGGCCTTCAAAGGCTAATGAAGGTGGTCAGTTGAAACATTCACACCTAGCTCCAGCAGAGAAGAGCTCTTTGTCCCACCCCAGCCATTCCACAGATATATAAACCCATTGTCCTAATTCCAACAGACCTCACTACCTCTGAGGATGCTTGCCATAGATGCAGGCGAAACATCAGGAGAAATGCCTCTAGAACATGGCCATATAGCCCGAAAAAACCCACAAGAACCTAGTGATTCTGGCCATGAAAGCCTTTGACAATACGTAGTACCTCCACCTTCGTAACTCCTCAACAGATGGCAGTACTGGTATGCGGCAGGTACTGGCTTGTTCTGTAGACTCTCCTCTACAGTTCAATTTTGGCGGGAAGCCTTAGCATTGAACGGTTGTGTTGTTTATAGACCACCATAAAATGGTCACAGAGCCATAGAAAAGACTCTAAGGGCTGTTCCTGCCATTCTGGAGGAAACCGTCCAAGCACTCCCAACAGTTTCTGTTTAAAAACATGTAGAGAAGGCACCTCCATTGGACTTTCTGATAGTATTCCACTAGAGTCAGAAGGGAACCCCAAAGACAATCCAGTCCAACCTCATTTTGCTATGCAGGAATACACAACCCAAGCCCTCCTGACAGACAACCATCCAGTTTCTGATTAAAAACCAGCAGAGAAGGATACTCCAAGCCAGTTGCATATTCTGTTTCTCAGAGTGTGGCGAAGTTTTCTTTAATTGAATCTCCTCTTATAGAAACTTTTGGGACCTTTCTGTCATTGCTCAAGAACACACTTCCTCCCTCTCTTCAGACTCTCCTTTTAACCCTTTCTAAATAGCATGAAAGAATGTATTGTCGAAGGCTTTCATGGCCGGAATCACAGGGTTTTGTAGGTTTTTTCAGGCTATATTTCCATGTTCTAGAAGCATTCTCTCCTGACGTTTTGCCTGCATCTATGGCAAGCATCCTCAGAGGTAGTGAGACCCCACCCTACCTCACTACCTCTGAGGATGCTTGCCATAGATGCAGGCAAAACATCAGGAGAGAATGCCTCTAGAAAATGGCCATATAGCCCGAAAAAACCTACAACAACCCAGCATGAAAGAAGGTAAATCTATAGGAAGGAAGGGTTAGGGGTGAAGGCAAACTCCAGCAGGGAAAGCAAGGCCACGATTTGGAGCAGACGGGAGCAACTTGCCTTCCTCGCCCATCGTTTTCATCCCTTCGATCTGCTCCTCCAAGCGTTTGATTTGAGCTTCCAGTTCCAAGTTGCGGCTCTCGGCTTCCTTCAGTTGGCTGGAAGGAGGAAACAAGCAAGGCGATGGGTATTTAGTGGGGGAAATGACTCCCCAAGCTTGACTACAGTGAGTATCCCTTATCCACGCTTCCAATAGAAGAGCAAATTCCTTGGTGCAAATGCTGCACCAAAACAAAGCGCTGCAACTTTTGGGAAATGTGGAGCCTGTGATTAACATTGAACGATGGCATAAAATACTTTGGGAAATGGCTCCAAAACTGACAATAATAATAAACTTTCCCCATGTTTTTATGATAGAACCAATTAAGAAATGACATTTATAACCTAGGAACAAAAATCGTGTTACATCATGTCGTATTCCAGAAATAAGATGTATCCTGGGACTGGTATCTTGTCTAGGAATTGGGTTAGGTCTTCCAAAGCAATTTTAAGGTAACTTCCAAGGGAAGTATAATATAGGCTTGCCTGGAAGACCTAGAGCGGTGTTTCTCAACCTTGGGGTCGGGACCCCTGGGGAGTCCCAGAGGAGTCACCAAAAACCATTAAAAACACAGTATTTTCTGTTGGTCATGGTGGTTCTGTGCGGGAAGTTTGGCTCAGTTCTATCGTTGGCGGAGTTCAGAATGCTCTTTGATTGTAGGTGAACTAGAACTCCCAAATGATGAAATCAGTCTCCCCCACACCACCAGTATTCCCAAAATCTAGTATTCCCAAACGCCAAACCCCCAAATGACAAGATCTATTTGCTCAAAACTCCATTTGGGCATAGTGAATATCCATGCCAAGTTTGGTCCAGATCCATCATTGTTTGAGTCCACAGTGCTCTCGGGATGTAGGTGAACTACAACTCCCAAACTCAAGGTCAATGCACAACCAAAACCTTCCAGTATTTTCAGTTGGTCATGGGAGTTCTATGTGTCTGGTTTGGTTCAGTTCCATCGTTGGTGGATTTCAAAATGCTCTTTGATTGTAGTTGAACTATAAATCCCAGCAACTACAACTCCCAAATGTCAAGCTCTATTTTCCCTAAACTCCACCAGTGTTCACTTTGGGCATATTGAGTATTTGTGCCAAGTTTGGTCCAGATCCATCATTGTTTGAGTCCACAGTGCTCTCTGGGTGTAGGTGAACTACAACTCCGAGACTCAAGGTCAATGAGTTCCAGTATTTTCTATTGGTCATGGGAGTTCTGTGTGCCAAGTTTGCTTCAATTCCATGGTTGTTGGAGTTCAGAATGCTCTTTGGTTGTAGGTGAAATATAAAACATAGTAACTATAACTCCCAAATGACAAAGTCAAACTGGGGAACTGGAAGAGAGCCCTCAAGAATCAAGAACACACCTGGGGAACTGGAAGAGGGCCCTCAAGAACACATCTGGGGAACAGGAAGAGGGCCCTCAAGAACACATCTGGGGAAGTGGAAGAGGGCCCTCAAGAACACATCTGGGGAACAGGAAGAGGGCCCTCAAGAACACATCTGGGGAAGGAAGAGGGCCCTCAAGAACACATCTGGGGAACAGGAAGAGGGCCCTCAAGAACACATCTGGGGAAGGGGAAGAGGGCCCTCAAGAACACATCTGGGGAACAGGAAGAGGGCCCTCAAGAACACATCTGGGGAAGTGGAAGAGGGCCCTCAAGAACACATCTGGGGAACAGGAAGAGGGCCCTCAAGAACACATCTGGGGAAGTGGAAGAGGGCCCTCAAGAACACATCTGGGGAACAGGAAGAGGGCCCTCAAGAACACATCTGGGGAACAGGAAGAGGGCCCTCAAGAACACATCTGGGGAACAGGAAGAGGGCCCTCAAGAACACATCTGGGGAAGTGGAAGAGGGCCCTCAAGAACACATCTGGGGAAGTGGAAGAGGGCCCTCAAGAACACATCTGGGGAACAGGAAGAGGGCCCTCAAGAACACATCTGGGGAACTGGAAGAGGGCCCTCAAGAACACATCTGGGGAACAGGAAGAGGGCCCTCAAGAACACATCTGGGGAACTGGAAGAGGGCCCTCAAGAACACATCTGGGGAACAGGAAGAGGGCCCTCAAGAACACATCTGGGGAACAGGAAGAGGGCCCTCAAGAACACATCTGAGGAAGTGGAAGAGGGCCCTCAAGAACACATCTGGGGAACAGGAAGAGGGCCCTCAAGAACACATCTGGGGAAGAGGAAGAGGGCCCTCAAGAACACATCTGGGGAAGTGGAAGAGGGCCCTCAAGAACACATCTGGGGAACAGGAAGAGGGCCCTCAAGAACACATCTGGGGAAGTGGAAGAGGGCCCTCAAGAACACATCTGGGGAACAGGAAGAGGGCCCTCAAGAACACATCTGGGGAAGTGGAAGAGGGCCCTCAAGAACACATCTGGGGAACAGGAAGAGGGCCCTCAAGAACACATCTGGGGAAGTGGAAGAGGGCCCTCAAGAACACATCTGGGGAAGTGGAAGAGGGCCCTCAAGAACACATCTGGGGAAGTGGAAGAGGGCCCTCAAGAACACATCTGGGGAAGTGGAAGAGGGCCCTCAAGAACACATCTGGGGAAGTGGAAGAGGGCCCTCAAGAACACATCTGGGGAACAGGAAGAGGGCCCTCAAGAACACATCTGGGGAAGTGGAAGAGGGCCCTCAAGAACACATCTGGGGAACAGGAAGAGGGCCCTCAAGAACACATCTGGGGAACTGGAAGAGGGCCCTCAAGAACACATCTGGGGAACTGGAAGAGGGCCCTCAAGAACACATCTGGGGAACTGGAAGAGGGCCCTCAAGAACACATCTGGGGAACAGGAAGAGGGCCCTCAAGAACACATCTGGGGAGCAGGAAGAGGGCCCTCAAGAACACATCTGGGAAACAGGAAGAGGGCCCTCAAGAACACATCTGGGGAACTGGAAGAGGGCCCACAAGAACACATCTGGGGAACAGGAAGAGGGCCCTCAAGAACACATCTGGGGAACTGGAAGAGGGCCCTCAAGAACACATCTGGGGAACTGGAAGAGGGCCCTCAAGAACACATCTGGGGAACAGGAAGAGGGCCCTCAAGAACACATCTGGGGAACAGGAAGAGGGCCCTCAAGAACACATCTGGGGAACAGGAAGAGGGCCCTCAAGAACACATCTGGGGAAGTGGAAGAGGGCCCTCAAGAACACATCTGGGGAAGTGGAAGAGGGCCCTCAAGAACACATCTGGGGAAGTGGAAGAGGGCCCTCAAGAACACATCTGGAGAACAGGAAGAGGGCCCTCAAGAACACATCTGGGGAACTGGAAGGAGGCCCTCAAGAACACATCTGGGGAACTGGAAGGGGGGCCTTCAAGAACACATCTGGGGAAATGGAAGAGGGCCCTCAAGAAAACATCTGGGGAACAGGAAGAAGGGCCCTCAAGAATACATCTGTGGAACTGGAAGAAGTCCCTCAAGAATACATCTGGGGACCTGGAAGAAGGCCCTCAGGAACAGATCTGGGGAACTGGAAGAGCGCCCTCAAGAATACATCTGAGAAACTGGTAGAGAGCCCTCAAGAATACATCTGGGGAACTGGTAGTGGGCCCTCAAGAACTGTGATTGGTGTTTGTCTATCTTAAGCCCATAGAGATCTGCAACCACTGAATTCCCAAACAGGAGACTCCAATAAACTTGGATCCTCAAAGGTGACCTTTCTAAAGCCCCAGCCCTCCAAACGTTTTCCTTGGTGGATTGGACATTGTAATAGAGAAGATGGTAAAACGATGGGCTCAAGGAGCCTTCTCTGTGGTGCCCCCCTCACCTGGCAAAGGTCTGGTTGGCCAACTTGACCACGCTGAGCTCCTGGCACAGCATCTCCCGGCTCCGCAGCTCTTCCTCCAGCGCCGTCTGCAACTCCAGAAAAGTGGTCAAGTCCAGCTTCTGGCCGTCTGGTAGTTCGTACACCTGGCAAGGAAAAGAGGGGATGGATCCATGTTGCTGCGGCAAGGCACAGGCACCACTGGTACCTCACCAAAGGTTGGCACCACATCTCCTTCTGTGACTTACCATCCCCTCCGGAGCCTGTTTGGGCCACTTTTGCTCTTCGGCTGATGTCTCCCTGGCACCGTCCACCTCCATGACGGGGTCCCTGCAGCCCGTTTCTTCTTCCGGCTCATTCTGTCTGAGAGAAAGGGAGAGTCTCACGGAGCCCATCTCTGGGCAAACTGGAAATCTCTAAGTCAGCCAACATGGCACTAAAGCAGGCATGGGCAAACTTCGGCCCTCCAGGTGTTTTGGACTTCAACTCCCACAATTCCTAACAGCCTACCGGCTGTTAGGAATTGTGGGAGTTGAAGTCCAAAACACCTGGAGGGCCAAAGTTTGCCCATGCCTGCAACGTACCAATTTGCACAATTTGAAACAATCCAATCCTTATGTACTTCCTTGTTCCTTCTGCGTTCCTTATTAATCTCATAATAACAGAAACTTCGTAATTACTATGAGTTCTCTCTTTGAGTTCTCTCTTTGGTCTTGAGATGGTAAATTGGCAAAGGACATCTGTTCAAGAGACTGAACTGAATGCAGAGCTGGGTGTTTCTATATTATTATTATTATTACTATTGCTATTACTATTACTATTACTATTATTATATTACTGGCACAAAAAGCAGTATGTCACAGCAAACAAGATCTATATGCTGGATTTTGTATCACAAAATCAGAAGTCGAACACTTCCCAAGCGTTTAGGGTTGTGTGATGTATTATTATTATTATTATTATTATTATTATTATTATTATTATTATTATTCTGACACAAAAAGCAGTATGTCACAGCAAACGAGATCTCTATGCTGGATTTCGTATCACAAAATCACAAGTTGAACACTTCACAAGTGTTTAGGACTGTGTGATGTATTATTATTATTATTTTACTGACACAAAAACACAGTATGTCACAACAAACGAGATCTATATGCTGGATTTCATATTACAAAATCACAAGTTGAACACTTCCCAAGCGTCTAGGACTGTGTGATATTATTATTTGAAACACAACAAGATCCAATTCACAGCTGGCTGTTGAACTGAATCACACGTCGGACCCTTCCCAAGTGTTGAGGACTGTGTGATGTATCCGCAAATAATGTGTGCAGATCCCAGTAGGGTGGCCTTCTGCAGCTGACAGATGGTAATTTTGTCAGCGCTGATTGTTTTTAAGTGCAGGCCAAGGTCTTTGGGCACTGCACCCAGTGTGTCGATCACCACAGGGACCACCTTGACTGGCTTGTGCCAGAGTCTTTGCATTTCGATCTTTAAATCCTCGTATCATGCCAGCTTTTCCAGTTGTTTCTCTTCAGTCCTGCTGTCAACTGGGATTGCAACATCGACGATCCATACTTTGCTTTTTAACACGATCATGAGGTCAGGAGTCTTGTGCTCCAAAACCCTGTCTGTCTGAATTTGGAAGTCCCAGAGTAGCTTAATATGTTTATTTTCTGTAACTTTTTCCGGCTTGTGATCCCACCAGTTCTTTGTCGCAGGCAGATTATTATTATTATTATTATTATTATTATTTGAAACACAACAAGATGAGTCCCCAGCAGACACTCTGCTGGCTGTTGAATTGGATCACTCATTGGACTCTTCCCAAGTATCTAGGACTGTGTGATGTCTTATTATTATTATTATTATTATTATTATTATTATTATTATTGTTAGAAACACAACCAGATGAGTCCCCAGCAGACACTCTGCTGGCTGTTGTACTGGATCACACGTCAGACACTTCCCAAGTGTCTAGGACACTTATTATTATTATTATTATTATTATTATTATTATTATTATTATTATTAGAAACACAACAAGATGAGTCCACAGCAGACACTCTGCTGGCTGTTGAATTGGATCACACGTCAGACACTTCCCAAGTGTCTAGGACTGTGTGATGTATTATTATTATTATTATTATTATTATTATTATTATTATTTGAAACACAACAAGATGAGTCCACAGCAGACACTCTGCTGGCTGTTGAATTGGATCACACGTTGGACACTTCCCAAGTGTCTAGGACTGTGTGATGTATCGGCGAATAATGCATGCAGATCCCAGTAAGGTGGCCTTCTGCTAGCTTATTATTATTATTATTATTACTATTATTATATGATATTTCCATGGCAATTTTACTAGGGCTTCTGGTCCAAACTCCTCCCATGCCCAATCCTCACTCTTTGCTGAAGCTACTAGGAGAGATTATGGTTTAGCTGTAACACTCCAAACCTCGCCGACTGTAACAATTATTTTTAATAGTAACACTAGGTAAAGGAAAAGGTTTCCTCTTGACATTAAGTCTAGTCGCGTCCAACTCTGGGGGTTGGTGCTCATCCCCATTTCTAAGCTGAAGAGCCGGCATTGTCCACAGACACCTCCAAGGTCATGTGGCCAGCATGACTTCATGGAGCACTGTTACATTCCCACCAGAGCGGTACCTATTGACCTACTCACATTTGCATGTTTTTGAACTGCTAGGTTGGCAGAAGCTGGGGCTAGCAGTGGGAGCTCACACCGCTGCTTCGGATTCTAGCCACCAACTTTCAAGTAAGGACCACACAATTCAATAGCAAATTATACTTTCCAACCAGGAACAGATTTTTTCCTCCAAATGTTGTTACACAGTGTAATAATATGGCCCACAAAAGCAAACCCACAAACCCATCGGCCTTCTTACTTCACGGCTGCGTAAGTGTAGGAATATCCCACGAAAGGCAGGTGGACGCCGAGGGGAGAGCTCTCAATGACGTCCGAAAGGGTTTCCTACAGAAGGGAGACACAAGGAACAAAAAAAGGAAGGGTCTGGGTCGGTCCCGATCCAAGCAAGAAAAGGTTAGCCATAGTGTTGCCGACAAGTTGCCAACTTGGTGAGGCTCCTGCGCCAATAGCACGTGTGTTAGTCAACACATAAGCCAAGGGTGGGAAATGCAGCAGCTACGGGTAAATTTCAAAATAAAAATAGATACCAATAAAATTATATTATTGTCGAAGGCTTTCATGGCCGGAATCACTGGGTTGTTGTAGGTTTTTTTGAGCTACATGGCCATGTTCTAGAGGCATTTTCTCCTGATGTTTCGCCTGCATCTATGGCAAGCATCCTCAGAGGTAGTGAGGTCTGTTGGAAGTAGGAAAATTAGTTTATATATCTGTGGAAAGACCAGGGTGGGACAAAGGACTTTTGTCTGCTGGAGCTAGGTGTGAATGTTTCAACTGACCACCTTGATTAGCATTTAATGGCTTGGAAGTGCCTGGGGGAAACAATCAGGCACATCAAATCACCTCTCAAAGAAAGATTCCACCAGGCACTTCCAAGCCATTAAATGCTAATCAAGGTGGTCAGTTGAAACATTCACACCTAGTGTGCCGTCGCGCTTGGGGGCTATTAGTCTTAAAAGGAGGATGGACGTGGCATCTTTCCCCCAAGGGATTGCTTCTTGCCCTCCTTTAGGAAACTGGAACTCCCAAGAACCCAAAACGATGTAAATAACTCAAAACAAGTTTTATTTGTCACAAAGTCATTTCTTCAATGCAATAAACTGGAAAACCCTAGAGGGGTGAAGGAAAACACACTTTACAGTCTCTATTAGTCCTGGGTCCAAGGGGTTTGAAGCTGAGAAGCCTCACCAGGTTTCCTCTTCCTCAATGGTTGTGAGTGCCGGAGCAAAACCACAACCCCAATTCAAATGGCCTATTTTGAAGATTCAGGATCTTCCTCTGGTGCCAAAAGAACTGGCTTGAAGGCGCCTGGGTCTCCTCAGTATCGTCCAGGATGATCTGGACATAAAGCATGAGTCCCAGGGGAAAAAAAACCTCAGAATTGGTGCTAAGAGGTGACTTAAAACAGGGTCCTTTAAGAATGAAGTCTCTTACTCACGTCCATGTTGCAGGAACTCTCATGGCAGAATGAAAAGAAAAGGAAGTTCTCCCCTCTTGCAGGAAGAGGTGGAGCCAAACAGTGCTGATTGACAGCTACAAGTAACCAATCCATACAAATATACAGAAACATGGCAAAAGGGGCAGGATTAAGCATGATACAACAGTTTAAATCTTACAACTAACAGTTCTATACATAGGTGGCGCCACTCGCGCCGTCACACCTAGCTCCAGCAGACAAGAGATCTTTGTCCCACCCTGGTCATTCCACAGATATATAAACCCTTCTTCCTAGTTCCAACAGACGTCACTACCTCTGAGGATGCTTGCCATAGATGTAGGTGAAACGTCAGGAGAAAATGCCTCTAGAACATGGCCATATAGCCCGGAAAACCTACAACAACCCAAAATTATATTAATTGAGGCATCCGTAGGTTCAATGTTTTTGAATATTTACATAAAATGGGAATTTAAGATAAGACTGTCCAACTCTGATTCAACCATTATTCTAACCTTCTTAAATGTAAATGTGCTTATGTATCCTTCCAATAATAATAGAGTAAAATAATAAATGTAATAATAATAGAATAAAATAATAAATGTAATAACAACAATAAAAAGAGTAAAATGATAAATGTAATAATAATAATAATAGTGTAAAATGATAAATGTAAGAAGAAGAAGAAGAAAAAAATAAATAATAATAATAACACAGTAGAATAATAAATAACTTTGACTCTAGTATAAACCAAGGGGGACTTTTTTAGCCTTAAAAAAGGGGCTGAAAAACTAGGCTTATACTCGAGTATATACAGTATTTTTGTTTGTTCCACAAAGGCTCCTCCATTGCTTGTTGGATCGGGACCAAACTTGGTATTCAGATCCTTCATGAATCAACTTAAAATACTGATAGGGTTTCGAATGAAAAATATTAGCCTTTTTTGAGGCAAGGCCCCAAAAATGAAGGAAATATGCATGCAGTGCTCAGATGCAACCACAAGAGGGAGGTGTGTAGATAGAAAAGCTACCTTAGAGGGAAGACTTTAGAAAAGGAGGAAAGAAGAAAAGGGAGGAGAAATAAATATATGAAAAGGTGACGTACCCCTCCCCCGCTCACCATGTCAGTGAGACAGTCGTCCACCACGTCAAAGTTGCAGGTGTCGGTGGGGTTGGCGAACTCGGGGGCGAAGGGGGGCACGCAGCTCCGCAGGGCCTCCCAGGCCAGGCCCAGGAAGAAGGAGTGCTCCTGGAAGTCCCGAAGCCCCTGCCGACCCAGACGCGTCTCCCGTGGGCACACCAGCCCCGCTATCAGGGCCAGCGCCTCCGCGGGCACCTCTGGGGCCGAGAGCGGGAAACGGAAGTGCTCCTGGCAGGAGGAGAAGAAGAACATAGTGGTAACCAGAACCCATGGAGCTTTGAGATGGTAGAACAGAAGCTCTCCGAAGCTCTAGGTGCTCTCATTGCCTGTTACAGGGAAAACCAGCTGATCCCTAATCCATCTAAAACACAGACATGTGCCTTTTATCTCAAGAACAGACAAGCATCCCGAGCTCTGAGGATCACCTGGGAAGGAATCCCACTGGAGCATTGCAGCGCACCCAAATACCTGGGAGTCACTCTGGACCGTGCTCTGACCTACAAGAAGCACTGCCTGAATATCAAGCAAAAAATGGGTGCTAGAAACAATATCATACGAAAGCTGACTGGCACAACCTGGGGATCACAACCAGACACAGTGAAGACATCTGCCCTTGCGCTATGCTACTCTGCTGCTGAGTATGCATGCCCAGTGTGGAACACATCTCACCAAGCTAAAACAGTAGATGTGGCTCTGAATGAGACATGCTGCATTATCACGGGGTGTCTGCGCCCTACACCACTGGAGAAACTACACTGTCTAGCCGGTATCGCACCACCTGACATCCGCCGGGAAGTAGCAGCCAATAGTGAAAGGACCAAGGCAGAGACATCTCCAGCTCATCCCCTGTTTGGGTATCAGCCAGCACATCAACGACTTAAATCTAGAAATAGTTTTCTAAGATCTACAGAGACACTCGCTGGAACACCTCAGCAAGCGAGAGTCCAAAAGTGGCAGGCTCAAACCCAGAACCTCAATCCAATGGCTGATACCAAATGAGAGACTCCCCTGGGCACACAGAAGACTGGGCGACTTGGAAGGCGCTGAACAGACTGCACTCTGGCACCACGAGAGGCAGAGCCAATCTTAAGAAATGGGACCACAAAGTGGAATCCTCGACATGCGAGTGTGGAGAAGAACTTACCACTGACCATCTGCTGCAATGCACCCTGAGCCCTGCCACATGCACAATTGAGGACCTTCTTGCGGCAACACCAGAGGCACTCCAAGTGGCCAGATACTGGTCAAAGGACATTTAATCAACTCTCATACTCACAAATTTTGTAATCTGCTTGTTTGCTTTGTTCTGTTAGACTGGTTGTTCTGACACGACAAATAAATAAAACCAGAACCCATAGGAAGCACACAGCAAAGAGTGGCGGGTGGCTACGCGTGCTGGGAAGGAACACTCCAGAAATCCATACGGCTTGGGATCCGAGACCCAAGATCTATAGATGCTTGGCATTTGGTTCCAGACCCTAAAATCTATTGATGCTCCAGTCTCATTATATACAATGGCAATTGGTTCCAGGGCCCTAAAACTATAGGTGCACAAGTCTTATTATGTACATCAGCATTTGATTCCAGAACCCAAAATCTATGGATGCTCAAATTCCATTGAATTCAATGATATTTGGTCCCAGAACCCAAAATCTATGGATGCTCAAGTCTCATTATGGACAATGGCATTTGGTTCCAGGATCACAAATTTATTAATGCTCAAGTCCCATTGTGTTCAATAGCATTTTTGTTCCAGGACCCAAAATCCATGGAAGCTCAAGTCCCATTATGGACAATGGCAATTAGTCCCGTGGATGCTCAAGTCTCATTATGTACAATGTCAATTGATTCCAAGATTATGAAATTCTCAAGTCTCATTATGAATAATAGCATTTGGTTTTGACCTCACTCCTCAGGATGTCTGGTTCTAATTCACGCACCAAACTGTCAAAGCCATCCTCAATATTATTAACTTTCCTATACAGATCTTCTGTATAGTCTTTTCATCTATGTGCAATTGTGGTAACTTATATACACTGTGCCACAATACAAATATCTCTGTTCATGCATCTGCAAAAACCTACCTTGAAATGGATGATCTTGCCATAGGTCTCCACGACGGAGTCCGCAAAGAAGGGAGTGTGGCCAAAGAACATCTCATAGGCGAAGATGCCCAGAGACCACCAGTCGCACTCCGTGCCGTAAGAATGAGCGCTGTCCTCCACTGCTTGCAGGATCTCCGGGGAGAGGTAATCTGGAGTGCCCACTGCCACCCTGGAGCAGACCTGCCCAGGAAGGGAATGGAAGGAGAATGATCCAGAGACTGCCAATCCATCTAATCCAGGAGTCCCTAGACTGATGCCCACAGGACAGATCTGGCCCATAAAAGTCTTCTCCCTGGCCCACACACAAACACACACACTGCTGCCCCTATCATTGAACACAATGGGCACACACACATGCACATATACCCACTGCGAAAGAAAGGAAGGAGGGAAGGAGGGAGAAAAGGAAGGAAAGGAATGAAGGAAAGAGGGAGGGAGAAAAGGAGGAAAGAATGAAGGAAAGAGGAGGGGAAAAGGAAGGAAAGGAAGAAGGAAAGAGGGAGGGAAAAAAGGAAGGAAAGGAATGAAGAAAGAGGGAGAGAAAAGGAAGGAAAGGAAAAGGAAGGAAAAGAAGGGAGGGAGAAGAGAGGGAGAAAGGAAAGGAGGGAGGGAGAAAAGAAGGGGAGAAGGAGGAAGGAAGGAAGGAAAAAGGAGAGAGAAAGGAGGGGAGGGGAAATAAAGAAAGAAGGAAAGAGGCAGGAAAAAGAGGAAAGAAGGAAGGAAGGGAGAATAGGGAGGAAGGGAAGGGAGGGAGGGAGGAGGAAGGAAGGAAAAAGGAGAAAGGAGGAAAAGGAAAGAAGAAAGAGAAGAGGAAGAAAAGAAGAAGGGAAAAAGGAAGGGAGGAAGGAAGGAAGAGGGAAGAAAGGATGGAGAGGGGAAAATAGAGAAAGAAAGGTACAAAAAAGACAAGGAAAGAAAGTAGGAGGGAGAAAAGAGGGAGGGGGAGGAGGAAGGGAAGGAAGGAAGGAAGGAAGGAAGGAAGGAAGGAAAGAGGCAGGGAGGAGGAGGGAAAATAGAGAAAGAGAGAGGGAAGGAAAGAAGGAAAGTGAGAGGAAGAAAAGAAAGGAAGGCGAGAAAGAGGAAGAAAGAAAGGGGGGATAAAAGGGAAAGGGGAGAAGGAAGGAAAGGAAGGAAGGAAGGAAGGAAGGAAGGAAGGAAGGAAGGAAGGAAGGAAGGAAGGAAGGGAGGGAGGGTGGGAGGGAAATAGAGAAAGAAAGGTAAAAAAGGAAGGAAAGAGGGAAGGAGGGAAAATAGGGAGGGAGGAGGAGGAAAGAAAGAAAGAAAGAAAGAAAGAAAGAGAAGAAGGGACGGAGGAGGGGAAAATAGAGGGAGAAAGGTAGGAAAGGGGAAAGGAAAGAGGGAAGAAGAAAAGGAAGGTGAGAAGAAGGAAGAAAGGAAGGAAGGAAGGAAGGAAGGAAGAAGAGGGAAGAAAAGAAAGGGAGTGGAGCAAAAAGAGGTAAGGAACGAAGATAAGAGAAGGAAGAAGAGATGGAGGAGGAGGGGAATAAAGAAAGAGAGAGGAGAGAGAGAAAGAAGAAAAGAAAGGAGGAGGGAGGGGAGAAAAGGAAGAACAAACAGTTGCTGGAAAACAAAAGGAAGGAAGAAAAGTAAGAAAGGAAGAAAGAAATGTAGGTTGGAAACAGAGGGAAGGAACTAATAGAATGTGGTGTCTTGACCAGAAAACTCTTGTGAGAGGGTTGCCTTTGGGTCATTTTGAGTCTGAGACAACTTGAAGGCGCACAAAAACCAGAACAATCCTAATTCCCTTGACTTTCTCATCAGCCAAAAGCTGGCCTACACTGATTTGGGGACCCCTGATCTAATCCATCAGATCCACTTCCAACAGTGGCCTCGGACTAGGATTAAGTGGCTGAGGGGGGAAAGGAAAGGGTCCGAGGCTGTTAGGAATTGTGGGGGTTGGAGTCCAAAACACCTGGAGGGCCAAAGTTTGCCCATGCCTGGTCGAGACGCACCCATCAAAGTCCACAAGACAGGTCTCAGGGAAAGATGCGCTCCTCCAGATGGTGCTGAACTGTCCCACCATCGCTCTGCTTTGGCTATACAGGCAAAGGGCGATGGGCATTGCAATCCACCCACAACTGCATGGCTGAGGCTTCATACAGCAAACCATTCCTTCTAGATGAACCCGTCTCCAACATCTCAGTCCCGCCCGATTCAAACCTCACCGTTCCATCTTCCCGGAGCTTGAGACAGGAGCCAAAATCTCCAAGTCGGATGTGTCCGCATCGGTCGAGGAGGATGTTGTCTGGTTTGATGTCTCTGTTTAACAGTGTTTAGAAGGAAAGAAAGAGAAGGACAGGTTGTGTGTGTGTGCGCCTTTCAGTCGGCTAGTCACTTATTGCAACTCGTATTTCGTAGAGCTTTCTTACTTAGGCAGCAAATACTCAGAAAATTGGGCAGAAACAAGGGAGAGAACGAGGACTAGGCAACCTCAAAAGGGCCCCAAGAAAACACTGCAAGTTGGGATGCAAAAAAATTGTCATGATAGTCAGGTTTAAATATTTGAAAGGAGGAGGAAAGTTTGTTTTCTCTGCACCAGAGAAACCTCAGCAGACTGAAAGCCAGAACCAAGGTTACAACAACATCTGTTATAGAACTCCAATATGCTGATGACAATGTCATCTGTGCGCATTCAGAAGAAGACCTACAAGCCACTCTTGGAGTCCTCCTGGTTTCCATGGCACATCATTGTCAAGAGAGCCTGAGAGCATTCGACTTGTTCCTGCTTCTGGAAAGGTGTGAGCAACTGGGGGACCCAGTGAGCAAATATCTTATGCATGGGAAGATGGTCTTGGGTGATTCTTTTCACGGACCCCACAATCATCCTGACATTTTGGGCTAGGTGGCAAATGGTTACACAGTCATTTTCCAAAAGGGCAACCTTCACTTGCTTGGTGGTGTGTTCTGATAGCCAAAACCAAGGTTACAACAACCTCTGTTATAGAACTCCAATATGCTGATGACAACGTCGTCTGTGTCCATTCAGAAGAAGACCTACAAGCCACTCTAAACACCTTCGCAGAAGCAGACGAGAAGCCCGGCCTCTAATTGAACATCGAGAAAATCAAAGTGCTCATCCAGCAGTCAACAGTCAATCCCTCTCCAATGCCAGAAATACAGTATAACACTAGAAAATGTTGACCATTTCCGCTCATTGGCAGCCACCTCTCCAACAAAGTCAACATTGACACTGAAATACAACACCCCTGAGCTCTGCGAGTGCAGCATTTTTCCAATGAAGCAGAGAGTGTTTGAGGACCGGGACATCCGTAGGGAGACCAAGGTGCTTGTTTATAAAGCTATTGTCCTCCCAACCCTGCTATACGCCTGCGAAACGTGGACTGTCTACAGACGTCACATGCAACTCCTGGAATGATTCCATCAGCGCTGCCTCCGGAAAATCCTGCAAATCTCTTGGGAAGACAGGCAGACAAACGTCAGCGTGCTGGAAGAAGCAAAGACCACCAGCATTGAAGCGATGGTCCTCCGCCATCAACTCCGCTGGACCGGCCACGTTGTCCGGATGCCTGACCACCATCTCCCAAAGCAGTTGCTCTACTCCGAACTCAAGAATGGAAAACGGAATGTTGGTGGACAGGAAAAGAGATTTAAAGATGGGCTCAAAGCCAACCTTAAAAACTCTGGCATAGACACTGAGAACTGGGAAGCCCTGGCCCTTGAGTGCTCCAGCTGGAGGTCAGCTGTGACCAGCAGTGCTGCAGAATTTGAAGAGGCACGAATGGAGGGCGAAAGAGAGAAACGTGCCAGATGAAGGCGCGTCAAGCCAACCCCGACCGGGACCACCTTCCACCTGGAAACCAATGCCCTCACTGCGGGAGAAGATGCAGATCAAGAATAGGCCTCCACAGTCACCTACAGACCCACCTGTACACTGACCTTGGAAGACTATCCTACTCAGACAACGAGGGGTCGCCTAAGCCAAGCTCCAGAAATTAGGACACAAGGGAGCAATGGAGTCCAATTAGCAGGAGAAGAGATCCCACCTAAACTTTAGGAAGAGCTTCCTGATGGTAAGAGCTGTTTGATGGTGGAATATGTGTGATGGAGTCTCTTGGTCCAGAGGTTTTCAAAGCACAGCCTAGATGGCTATCTGTCGGGAGGGCTTTCATTGTGTCTTCCTGCCTGGCAGAATGGGGTCAGACTAGATGGCCTTTGGGGTCTCTTCCAATTCTAGGATTCTATGTACGTACTTCCTTGCCCCAAATCTTGCCCAGATCACATGACTAATATCCCCCCCTTTCCTTCCCATACCCATTTCTCCCCAGCGGCTGCCCCCCTTTTGCATTCCCAAGCTCCTATCCTCATCATTTGGAGGGGAGCCCAGGATGCCTTGTTCCGCCGCTGTACATGAATTAGGCAATTATGAATCTAGGACAACGTCTCGGGATGCTTTGGCTCCAGGTTGGGAACGTTGTTCAGGCACAAAAAAGGCCGAAGCAGCCTCATGGATCCAATCATCATCATCACCATCACCATCTCCCACCTTTATCTTTCGAGAGACGCAAAGTAGCTCCAAACTTTTTAAAAATTTTATTTGTTTTAATTCTATATTACTACAGAATTATATTCTTAGTTTATAATAATAGTGATATTAATATAGTATATTCTTAGTATATAATAATATAGTAATATTAATACAGTATTATATTATTATTACTATATCATATATTAATATATTATATTACTATATACTATATTAATACTAATGTACTATTATAATATTGTTACTGTACAATATTTGTTGTGTTATTAATAATAGTAGTAGTAACACAAAGTATTATAGTATTATACAATAATAAAGTAATAATATATTAATATCAATATAGTATTCTACCTTCCCGCCAGAGCGGTACCTATTGATCTACTCACATTTGCATGTTTTTGAACTGCTAGGTTGACAGAAGCTGGGGCTACTAATATATCATTATATTACAACTATATAATAATATATTATAGCTACTCCATAGATATGTTAAGGGTGCATCTCGCCATTGATGTACGTAGCATTTTAATGATTTATTTGGTATTTTAATGGTGTATGTTATATTGAATTTATAATCTGGTTTTAATGTAGTTATTTGCTTGTTCTGATGTGAAAGACCTGTGGTCTAAGCATTGAATAAATTAAACTAAATTAAAAATATTATTGCTATATAATAATATAGAATTGATATATTATATTAGTATATAATATGTTAATATTTATATATCATATTTTGTATTATTTCTTCTCATTATTACTAATAGCAGTAGTAATACAATGTATTATATTATTATATAGTAATAAAATAATAATATATTCATATTAACAGTATATAATAACGTATTATATTTTGTATTATTGATCTTATATTAAAAGAACAATGGCATTTTAAAACCCCTCACATACACATACTAAAATAGAATTAAAAATGTATCAATCAAGTGATTAAAAATAATTAAAATAATCAATAATTGTGGTGAGTACCATACATAACGCAGAAGGCTGAAATATAAGTGACGTAGACGCACCCTCCATTTGGACTTCCAAAGCAAATACTGTACACGGCAGAAAATATTCCACTTGGGACCCTCGAGAATTGTCCTTCCTCAGCCCAAAGCCCCCCTTGCCGCCCATCTCACCTGTCTGGCTTACCTGTGCAGGTAACCCATGCGGTGAATGGAGTCGATGGCCATCACCATCTCGGCCAAGTAGAAGCGGGCCATCTCCATCGGGATGCGGTCCCCGAATTTGCTCAGCAGTGTCAAGAGGTCGCCCCCGACGTAGTAGTCCATCACCAGGTACTACAAGGAAGGAGAAGGCAAAGGACGTTGAGGAGTCGTCGTCTAGGGTTCGAATTTCACCCGAGAGACTCGGAAAGGACTAAGTTTGACAGAAACTCCATGATAGTTAAAGTGGAGTAAAACTACGGTGTAGATGCACCCTGTTGGGCTTTAGCTGTGGTAAATCTTGCAAATCGAAAGAGTGACTGTTTGAAACCTGGGTCAGGGTGAGCTCCTAGCCTTCAGGCCAGCTCCTGCCTATCTAGATGTGAGAGTTCTGTGTGCCAAGTTTGGCTCAATCCCATCATTAGTGGAGTTCAGAATTCTCTTTGATTGTAGGTTAACTATAAATCCCAGCAACTACATCACCTAAATGACAATATCAATCCCCTTCCCCAACCCCACCAGCATTCAAATGTCGGTGTATCAGATATTTGTGCCAGATTTGGTCCAGTGAATGAAAATACATCCTTGTATATCAGATATTTACATTACGATTCAAAACAGGAGCAAAATTACAGTTATGAAGTAGCAACGAAAATAATGTAGTGGTTGGGGGTCACCACAACATGAGGAGCTGTATTCAACATTTGTTTTGAGCTTCCGACTTCTCACTCTCCAATAAGTGCATCTACACTATAGAATTAATGCAGTTTGGTACCTCTTCAAATCCCATGGGCTTGAATCATGGAATCCTGAGAGTTGCACTTTAGAGAGGCTTAGCAAGCTTTGGAAGGTGACTTTGCAAAACTACAGCTGGCATGATTCCATAGCATTGAGCCATGGAGTTAAAGTGGTACCAAACTGGATTCATTCTACCATGTAGAAGCCCCCCTAGGTAATAAAAAGGGGCCCAGTCAGATCGTAAGAGCGAGTCCGGTGCTGCAGTTGCTTCTTAATGAATATATTATATCACTCAATGTCACTCACCAGGTAATTCTCGTCCTGGAAAGCAAAATGCAGCTGCGTGATCCAGCGCTTGTCTCCGTTCACCAAAACGTCACGCTCCTCCCGGAAACAAGACACCTGGAGAAAGCAATAGCAAGGTTGGGTTGCTGTAAGTTTTCCGGGCTGTATGACCATGTTCCAGAAGCATTCTCTCCTGACGTTTCGCCTGCATCTATGGCAGGTGTAACGGGAGCCACCAATTTGTAAAAGAGGCAACCAGTTTGTGAAGATGCCACCAGTTTGTAACCGTTTGTAAAGGAGCCACCACTTTGTAAGGACTTACTAAATTGATAACACAACTAATGGCTTGTAATATTGAACTGGTGTTTCTTCAATGTGTAGTGTGGCTTAACTTGAAAGTATTTGTAACAGAGACTTGGCTTTAGAAAAAAAACTGTAACAAGTTTATTGAAGTATAGAAGAAGCTTGATGGTTTCAATGTTTCTTAACTCTTAGAGGCACATTTCTTCAGTGGTTACAATTATACCATTTCATAAAACAACTCTCGAGAGGACTGTTCCTTCCATTAAACAGGTTTTAAACTTATTTTCCTTCAAAACATGTTTCTTTCTTTAACAGATTACTTCAGGTACAAACTTATTCTTTCCTTATATTATTTCTGTTGTAGTAAAGATTCTTATTAGGACTCTCTCCCCCTTTTGCTCATACACTGACTAATAATATAAATAAGTCAACTCAATCTATCTAAACTACAAAGGCAAAAAGCTCAAACCTTCCTGATTCTTAACACAATAGAATCAGCCTTTCCTTGTAGTTATTAGACTACAGACTACCTTTCTGGTTCTGAACACACAATAGAACCAGCCTTTTCTGTAGTTCGCTGACTACAGACTACTTTTCTGGTTCTCAACACACAACAGAACCAGCCTTCCCTGTAGTTCGCTGACTACAGACTACCTTTCTGGTTCTCAACACACAACAGAACCAGCCTTCCCTGTAGTTCGCTGACTACAGACTACCTTTCTGGTTCTCAACACACAACAGAACCAGCCTTCCCTGTAGTTCGCTGACTACAGACTACCTTTCTGGTTTTCAACACACAAAAGAACCAGCCTTTCTCTGTAGTTCTTAGACTATAGACTACCTTTCTGGTTCTCAACACACAACAGAACCAGCCTTCGCTGTAGTTCGCTGACTACAGACTACCTTTCTGGTTCTCAACACACAACAGAACCAGCCTTCCCTGTAGTTCGCTAACTACAGACTACCTTTCTGCTTCTCAACACACAACAGAACCAGCCTTCCCTGTAGTTTGCTGACTACAGACTACCTTTCTGGTTCTCAACACACAACAGAACCAGCCTTCCCTGTAGTTCGCTGACTACAGACTACCTTTCTGGTTCTCAACACACAACAGAACCAGCCTTCCCTGTAGTTCGCTGACTACAGACTACTTTTCTGGTTCTCAACACACAACAGAACCAGCCTTCCCTGTAGTTCGCTGACTACAGACTACCTTTCTGGTTCTCAACACACAACAGAACCAGCCTTCCCTGTAGTTCGCTGACTACAGACTACCTTTCTGGTTCTCAACACACAACAGAACCAGCCTTCCCTGTAGTTCGCTGACTACAGACTACCTTTCTGGTTCTCAACACACAACAGAACCAGCCTTCCCTGTAGTTCGCTGACTACAGACTACCTTTCTGGTTCTCAACACACAACAGAACCAGCCTTCCCTGTAGTTCGCTGACTACAGACTACCTTTCTGGTTCTCAACACACAACAGAACCAGCCTTCCCTGTAGTTCGCTGACTACAGACTGCCTTTCTGGTTCTCAACACACAACAGAACCAGCCTTCCCTGTAGTTCGCTGACTACAGACTACCTTTCTGGTTCTCAACACACAATAGAACCAGCCTTCCCTGTAGTTCGCTGACTACAGACTACCTTTCTGGTTCTCAACACACAATAGAACCAGCCTTCCCTGTAGTTCGCTGACTACAGACTACCTTTCTGGTTCTCAACACACAACAGAACCAGCCTTCCCTGTAGTTCGCTGATTAAATGATTAGCATTTAATGACCTAGCAGTTTTCAAGGTGTGGCTTCTTACTTCCTGGGGGAATCCTTTGTTGAGATGTCCCTGATTGTTTATTGTCTGGAGCTCCCTATCTTTATTTACTGTTATGATTTTAGAGTTTTTTAAAAGCTAGCTTCCAAGCAGGAAAGCCTGGGTTTGCATTGTGTGAATTCGGACTCTGGGGACCCGAGTTTGAATCCCCACTCGGCCATGAAAACCCACTGGGAGAGCCACACTGTCTCAGCCCAAGAAAACCCTGTAAATGACTTAACACATCAGCAACAACAACAACAACTCTATTACTTCCCCATGCCATCGGACAAAACTGGAATAATAGAATCATAGAGTTGGAAGAGAACACATAGGTCATCTAGTCCAACCCCCTGCCATGCAGGAAAAGCACAACCAAAACCTCCCCAACAGATGGCCAGCCTCTTTGCACCTACCTCTCCTCGCTTCAGCATGTCCCACTTGTTCATGATTTTCATGGCATACACCTGGGAGGTCCTTTTCTGCTTGACTACGGCTACCTACAGAGGCAGAGAATAGAGGAAGAGAAATTAGAAAACAACACAACTTATTTTCCCCCCTCCATGATGTCAATGGCAAGCCGTATTTGTTGTGTTCGCTCCAAAAAACACAAACAGGCAAACATTGCATAGCTGGTCCTCCACTTTAAGGTGCGTTAGTGGGGAACCAACATAACCAGGTGCATTTCCTCTAGAATTTGTGACCAGGTTGTGGCGCAGCTGGTTGGAAGTCAGATGCATTAAAATCACCACTGACCAAAAGGTTGTGAGTTCGAAGCCAGCCCGGGTCGGAGTAAGCTCCCAACCATTTGTCTAGCTAGCTGTCGACCCTTGAAGCCTGAAAGACAGTTGCATCTGTCAAGTAGGAAATTTAGGTAACATGTGGAAAAAGTAGGAAGCCACTAAACAAAGGTGTAGTAGAGAAAGGGTATGTGGCCAATTGGGAAAACAAGGGCCTGGACCTCATTGGCTGCCATATACATCCAACATCTTTCCCACCAACTGTGCCATCCTCACCTCGCTGAAGGCTCCCCGACCGATTACTTTGAGGATCTCAAAATCGTCCCGCTGCAGCCGAAGCTCTTTCAGTCTGGACGTCACTGGCTCAGCTTTGGGGAGATTAAAAACAACAACCACTTATTTATTTTAATATTTCTGCCTTGTTATCTTATCTAAACATCTCAGGGTTGCATACAGTAAAGTCCTCACCCTCAATTTCAGACAGTGTAAACATGATTGCAGGGCTTTGGGTTGGATGACCTCAAGGGACCCCTTCCAGCTCTGCTACTCCATAGTTGCATCTACACTGTAGAATGAATGCAGCTTGATACCATTTGAATTGCCATGGATCAATACTATAGAATAATGGGATTTGTACTTTGGTGAAGCACCAGCCCACTTTGGCTGAGAAGGCTGAAGACCTTGTAAAACTACAATTTCAATGACTTGATAGCATCTAGCTGGGGCAGCTCAAGTGGTCTTAAACTGCATTCATTCTACGATGTGGATGCGCCCCATGATTCTTGCATGGCATCAGTGCTACAAATGGTATTTAAAGAGGTGTCAAACAGCATTCATTCTACAATATAGACACATGACTATATTGTAGCAGCACCCCATGACTCCAGCATGCCTGCTGTGCTATACATTACATTTAAAGTGGGGCCAAGCTGCATTAATTCTACTGTGTAGATGCACCACATGACACTAACATGACTGTGATGCTATACATTGCATTCAAAGTGGGGCCAAACTGCATCAATTCTACAATGTAGATGCACCCCATGACTCTGGTATGGCTGCTGTGCTATAGATTGCATTCAAACTGGATCCAAACTGCATAAATTCTACAATGTAGATGCATCCCATGACTCTGGCATGACTGTTGTACTATACATTGCATTTAAAGTGAGGCCAAACTGCATTAATTCTACAATGTAGATGCACCCCATGACACTAACATGACTGCTGTGCTATACATTGCACTCAAAGTAGAGCCAAACTGTACTAATTCTAGTGCAGATGCACCCCATGACAATAACATGACTGCAATGCTATACATTGCATTCAAAGTGGGACCAGACTGGATTCATTCTACAGTGTAGATACACCCATGACACTAACATGACAACAGTGCTATACAATGGAGTTAAAGTGGGGCCAAACTACATTCATTCTATAGTGTAGATTAATCCCATTACTCTAACATGACTGCTATACATTGCATTCAAAGTGAGGTCAAACTGCAATAATTCTACAGTGTAGATGCACCCCATGACACTAACATGACTGCTGTGTTATAAATTGCATTTAAAGTGAGGCCAAATTACGTTAATTTTACAATGTAGATGCATCCCATGACTCTAACATGATCGCGATGCTATACATTGCACTCAAAGTGGAGCCAAACTGTATTAATTCTACAGTGTAGATGCAACACATGACTCTAACATGACTGCAATGCTATGCATTGCATTCAAAGTGAAGCCAAACTGCATTAATTCTACAGTGTAGACGCACCTCATGACACTAACACAAATGCAGTGCTATAAATTGCATTTAAAGTGGGACCAAACTGTATTAATTCTAGTGTAGATGTGTCCCATGACTCTAACATGACTGCTGTGCGATACATGGCATTCAAAGTGAAGCCAAACTGCATTAATTCTAGTGTAGAATAAATAACTCATAACTCTGGCATGGCTGCTATGCTATACATTGCATCCAAAGTGGGACCAAACTGCATTAATTCTACAATGTAGATGCATCCCATGACTCTGGCATGGCTGCTGTGCAATACATTGCATTCAAAGTGAGGTCAAACTACATTAATTCTACAGTGTAGATCAGGCCTGAGCAAGCTTGGGCCCTCCAGGTGTTTTGGACTCCAACTCCCACAATTCCTAACAGCCTACCGGCTGTTAGGAATTGTGGGAGTTGAAGTCCAAAACACCTGGAGGGCCCAAGCTTGCCCAGGCCTGCTGTAGATGCACCCCATGACTATGTATTGCAAGCAAGGCGAATGCACTTGAAATCCCATCTGGTCCATGAGTGATGATGACATTGGATAAGCAGGACTCGAAAACATGTCCTTTGGGGCTCTGCCTTCTCCCACCTGCTCCGAGCCAGTCTTTGCCAGGCGTTGGCCGGACTCTGCTGTCGAACTCTTACGAGCCGAGCGAGCTTCCCTTATACAGCCATGCCAACTCTCTGGCATGACTCAGATGTTTCCGAAGGGAGGCTTTCGGCACCCTGAGCACACACACACACAGGCCTTAAAATAAATGCAGCGGTCAGAGTTTTGGCGTCAAGAGGGTGACTCAGAGGCGGACAGGACCCTTCGTCGGAGACCCGGCGAAGCAACGATTCCCCGGGACCTGAGACGATATCCTCACATGGTGACGAAGGAGATGAAAGCAAGGAGGAGGAAGAAGATGAAACGGGGCCAGCTGGCAGAATCGGAACACGGAGAGGGAGAAAACAGATTATAAATAGCCGGAGGATGTGAGCCAGGCCGACTGGAACGGGAATTGTTTGCAGAGGCATTTGGGGGATTGCAAAAAAGACGGGCTAAATATGTCGGAGAGGAGCGCGGAATGTGCGCATCACCATTTCCACGCAAGACATTCATGGAATCGGATTGACCGATTCATCCTTATGTCACGATAAAGGCTTCCCTTCGATATTTCAAAGACAAAGGTCAGGAAATACTGTCAGGACGAAAAGGTGGAAGGAAAGGAGGAAGGAAAGAGAGAAGGAAAGATGGATAGGATGGTGAGAGAGAGGAGGGCCTGAGAAAAGAGCCCAAAGGGCCGCATCTGGCCCCTGGGCTTGGGTTTGCCCATAACTGCTCAAAAAGGAAACTTAATGCAGCTAAATGTCATGAGTTCAAAGCCAGCCCAGGTCAGAGTGAGCTTCTGACCATTAAGTCTAGCTTGCTGTTGACCTATGCAGCCTGAAAGATAGTTGCATCTGTCAAGTAGGATATTTAGGTAGCACTTTATGCAGGGAGGCTAATTTAATTAATTTATGAGACCATCAAACTTTCCAGCAGCATGCAGAAAGATGAGGAGTACTCCATCAAGGACTCGGTGTCACAAGTGGACGGTGAAGTGGCAGCTCCCCGTGGCCAGAATCGAGCATGCCCTCATGAAGCTGGAAAGTTGGAATGTTAAATTGCCTCTGTGTCTGTCTATATCTGTTGTATGTCTAAATACGAGGGTTGAATGAAAAGTAATACCTCCACCTTCATTACTTATAGAATCATAGAATCATAGAATCAAAGAGTTGGAAGAGACCTCATGGGCCATCATCCAGTCCAACCCCATTCTGCCAAGAAGCAGGGATATTGCATTCAAATCACCCCTGACAGATGGCCACCCAGCCCCTGTTTAAAAGCTTCCAAAGAAGGAGCCTCCACCACACTCTGGGGCAGAGAGTTCCACTGCTGAACGGCTCTCACAGTCAGGAAGTTCTTCCTCATGTTCAGATGGAATCTCCTCTCTTGTAGTTTGAAGCCATTGTTCCGCGTCCTAGTCTCCAAGGTGTTTGGTTGGGAATATTTTAATAAATCAAATGCAGAAATAATCCTGAGAATGTGCTTTTTAACTCCCATTATTCACTTTTCCACATAATCACCAGACAATTGGATACATTTCTGCCAACGATGAACAAGTTTTCTGAAGCCGTCACAGAAGAAGTCGACACTCTGTTTCCACAACCAGCGTCTCACAGTTCTTTCAACGTCTTCATCATTAGCATAATGATGTCCCCACAGATCTTCTTTCATTATCAGGAACAGATGGAAGTCAGACGGTGCTAAATTTGGACTGTATGGAGGATGGTGTACGGTGGTGAGATCCAGTTTCTGAAGTTCTGCTGTGGTGCGCTTTCATTTCAGGCATCAGCATCCTGGGTACCCATCGTGCACAGATCTTCCGATAGCCACGCAAAGCAATAATGAGATGCACATGTTCTTGTGAAATGCCGATTATGCTTGAAATTTCTCTCTGAGTGATACGACGATTGTCTTGAATCAATCTGTCAACCTTTTGCTTGTGAAACTCGGTGGTTGCTGTCACAGGACGTCCAGCTCTTTGTTTGTCACGCAAGTCAGATGTTCCCACCTCAACATCTTTCAACTTACTCGCCCAACGACGCAGAGTACTCACATCAACACAATCTCCATAAACAGCTTGCATCCTCTGATGAATCTCCTTTGGGGTGACACCTTCTGCTGCCAAGAATTCAAAGACTGCACGTTGCTTAAGTCACATTGACAGACCGCCTGCGCAGGGTTCCATACTTCGCACTTTAACAACACAACCATTCAATGCTAAGRCTTCCTGCCAAATGGAACTGTAGAGGAGAGTCTACTGAACAAGCCAGTACCTGCCGCATACCAGTACTGCCATCTGTTGAGGAGTTACGAAGGTTGAGGCATTACTTTTCATTCAACCCTCRTAGCATTGAATGTTTGCCATRTGTATGTGCATTGTAATCTGCCCTGAGTCCCCTGTGGGGWGAGTARGGCGGAATATAAATACTGTAAGTAAATAAAAACCATGTCAGGGGATTAAACATGAAGACTCTATGAATCTAAGCAAAACCTAAACATACAAATGTTAAAATAGGATGAAACATTAGCAGTAATAAAAGCCATCAGATTGAAACCGTTATAAACCCATTGCCAATGCCTCCCTTTTTCCCCTTTCTTTTGGATTGTGGCTCCTCAAAACTCCCGGCAGTCCTAAAAAGAAGCAAAACCCCATTCTTCAATTCATTGCAACCCTTAAAAAAAAAGAGGGGCAAAAAGGCTACCCAAATGAGTCCTTTGCTAAGGGGACTGAGGAAGAGACTTTAAAAACACCTGTCTCCTGGACG